>CM053771.1:75076871-75114588 GCA_028658325.1 Potorous gilbertii | reverse complement strand
AAATCAAATAACTAATATTAAAAATGAAAGGGGTGAACTCACCTCCAATGAGGAGGAAATTAAAACAATAATTAGAAATTACTTTGCCCAACTTTATGCCCACAAATTCGATAATCTAAACGAGATGGACGAATATTTAAAAAAAAACATCCCTTTATTTTCAACTCATCCTATAACATCTGTGCATGCATACACATACACATATGTATGTATATGCATGCATACACATAAACACATATATGTATATAACCACACATATCCTATACACACATGTAAACAAACATATGTACATGTACACATGCACAAGTATATACATGCGTATACATATATATGCACATATACATACATATACATACATATTACAAAATGTGTAGGAGAAATGAGAGAAACTGCCCCAAAATTGAGAAAAGGAAATAATTCTAAGTGCTTTGACTTGAGAATATGATCAACTTGAAGCAAAGGAAAGGATTTATGATGCTTACAGGGATGGGGTATAGGAAGGAGAATCTAGAAGTTTACAGGAAGGTGAGAGAAGAGAATAGCCGCTATGAGAAGTCACATGACAAACTTAGTTCTTTTCTTCTACTGGTATTGTGATGAAAATGATTATTTTTCTGTCATATAGTCAATTATTAAAATTAGGGAGTCTCATTTTTTCCTCAGTATATTTCCTTGTCCAATCTATCAATGACAGGCCTGAGGGAAGATAGCATTAATAATCTCCTCTTTATGGATATTGTTACTTTCCCCAATGAAAACAGGGTTCTAATTTGAGATGAAACTTCCAGCCCATTTTCTTCTCCTTAGGTGGGGATATAGATTCTTTGTTTAGATTGCCAAAGGCTGTGGACAAATTGAAAGTAAATGATACAGTCAAAATTCACTAAAATAGGTGCAGTCCCTCACTGTAATGTTCATCCTCTAGTTATTTGTTAACTGAAGATCTATACCATCATATGAAACACCCACATTTAAACCTTGAAGTCATTGCCATGTGGTTCTTTGAAAATGTCACACATATCATTACCTGCTTCTCTATACCCAATATAATTGAGATGACAGTCTCTTAGGGACTCAAGGATAGCATCTGCCCCTTGATTACCCAACAGTTTGCGCTCAACTGAATTCATTAGGACAGCACAACCAAAGAGAGCACAATGTGTGTTGAATAGGAAGGGATGATATCTACAAACATAAAATTAAGGAGTGAGAGAGGAATATATGGGAGGAGAAAGGGAGAAAAGGGATGGGCAAATTATCACTTACTAAAAAGGCAAGAAAAAGGTTTTTCAATGGAGGGGAAAAGGTGACTTTTACTCTCATCACATTTGCCTAAGGAGGGAATAACATGCATATTCTATTGGGTATGAAAATCTATTTTACACTAGAAGATAATTGAAGAGAAGGGGATAATTGGTGTGGGGGATGATAGAAGGGAGAGAAAATATGATGAGGAAGTAATTAGAAGTAAACACATTTAGGGATTGATAAGGTCAAAAGAGAGAATAGAATAAATGGGGGGCATGACAGGATGAAGAAGAATATAGTCAGTCTTACACAACATGACTATTATGGAAGTCTTTTGCAAAACTACACACATACAGCCTATATTGAATTGCTTGCCTTCTCAGTGGAGATGGGTGGGGAGGGAGGAAGGGAGAGAAGTGGGAATTCAAAGTACTAGGAATGAATGTTGAGAATTGTTTTTGCATATAACTGGGAAATAAGAAATACAGGTAATGGGGTATAAAAATCTGTCTTGCCCTACAAGAAAAGAGAGAAGATGTTGATAAAGGAAGAAAGGAAAGGGTGTGATGAAAGGGAGGACAAATTGGAGGAAGTGGTAATCAGAATGCACGGCATTTTGGGATGGGGAGGGGAATAACGAGGAGAAAATTTGGAACTCAAAATTTTGTGAAAATGAATGTTGAAAACTAAAAGTAAACAAATAAACTTTAAAAACAAACAAATAAATAAATAAGGCTATTCTATTATAATTGATTTTTCGTTTCAAATTTTTTCCACTCCACCCACTGAGACATCAAAAAATACAAAACCCATTATCACACACACACACACACACACACACACACACACACACACATGCACACAGTGATCTGCACTGAGTCCATCAGTTCTCTATTTGGAAATCAAAAGCAGCATTTAACTTCAAAAAAATATGTCTTCTCTATGTATATGTGCATAGTGGCAACCATAGGTGGTGAGAATGGTGGAATTGAAGTCAGTTAAAATTGAGTTCAGATCCCGATTAAGACACTCATTAGCTGTGTGACCCTGGGAAAATTAGTTTACCTTTAATTCCTACTTGTAAATTGGAATAATAATAATAGAATCTATTCTCCTGAGTTATTGTGAGGATCAGAGAAGTTAATGTGTTAGTGTATTACAGACCTTAAAGTCTTATATAGATGTTATTTTTGTTACTGTTACTAGTTAAGTATTTCTAACATTCTTTGTTGAAACTATTATCTGGGCAAAGATTAATCAATGATGGTCTTCCTTTTGGACTATGAATAGAATTCTCTTTCCTGGTGGATTATACAGAATATGAATATGTATTTCATTTCGGTTTCCAAATTAACACATGGAAACTTGGAAGCCTGTTTCCACCCATGTGGGACTGAAATATTGGTAATATATGATGATTAAATGAGAAAAAGTCTCCTAATTGACTGTGGTGTCAGGAGATCAGTTATTTGGGAGGTGGTGAGTTCACTGTGCCTACAAAAGGGAGAGGCCTCCAATCTCTCACTTTCTTTTCCTTCTTAGTAAAGAATGAAACAAAGAATGCTGTGAATAACTTGGTTCACTAAAGTTGGCTTCAGTATGATTTTTGATATTTGGATAAATATTTTGTATAGTAAGAAGTGCATTTTGGACAAAAATGCAGATGAAATGTGAAAATCTGTCATTTACTCCCAAATACTCAATTACATAATGTTTTGTATTTTAGATACTAAACTATTTAGTGTTTTATACTTTGAAGATATAATATATCTTTCTATATATTATACAACATATAAAATAAGATGTCTTTCAAAATACTTTATTGTCTAAAAAGTTTCATTTTTGATGGATAAATTTTAATGCGACCATATGATGGATGGTTTTCCTATTTCATGCTCTTAAATGCCTTGTTTCTGCTATGGAGTTAGGCATATACTAAGAATATATAAATATAGTTTAATGATTGTACTAGGTACAATATATGACTATATCCTATCTCAATATTAGACTTTAACCTCCCTTACTAAAGAGGAGCTTTTACCTGTCCATTTTTGGTACGGTCACAATTCACCTTCTTCATCTTGACATTCAAGGTACTCTGCAAACTGCTCTTTGTGTGTTCCTTCAATAATTCTCTACCCCTTATTCCTTTAAATTATCACTATTCTTTAAGGAAAGTGAGAATTTACACTCTGCCCAAGCACAAATTCAAAGTTTTCATACTCTTCCTTTGTGATTAGTAGGGTCTAAATCCATCCGTGCAACAATGGAGGTCAAAGATAGCCTCTTAACTGCCCCCACATATTGTGATACCTAACTTCAACTGAATTGTGGTAAGATGAGAGCAGCACATCTTTTCCTTTCCTCTTCCTTCCCTACAGTTCCAGCACAAATAATTGAGTAGTAGTCTTTATTTTCATCCCAAGTACATCTAAAGCCATATTCAGTATTGAAATGATGTTCAACTTCCCACTATGGGATGGAATTTATTTTTTACAGAAATAACGAAACTGAAATTTGTTTCCTAGGTGAGGGGGTATTGGAAAAAACCCCAGATAGTTTATACTAGCAATTAAATATTAATGAACTATATAAATCGTGTCAGATTATGAAAGTCTCATTCTCTCAAAGTAGGTAAATGAGTCGCCCTTTTCACTCTGACATTAAATGCATATAACTATTTATTTACTGAGGCAGTCGTGATTACCCTGGGAGTAGAAAATTTTCCATTTTTCCCTATTGACAACTATAATTTATTTGCTATTCTTGTTGAATTTCAGTTAGCATTCCCCCAAAGAAAATAGGATTTAAGAGAGCTCCTCTTTTCAGTGACTTATACAATAAGTGAAGCCTGAGAATGTTGGGAAAGAGCAGATGAGACAATATGTTTTGCCTCCAGACTTTTCGTTTACAAAGTAGCAGGGAAGTCTTACCTCCAGTGATCCTTTGGTCTTTGAATAATGTAGTAAAATTTGGGTATATTGAGAAAAATTTGGCAGCTATAATTGAATTACATTAAGAAGACTTTATTACGTGTTAAAGCTTAGAGAGTAAGGAACATAATGTTGCTTAGGTTTTTGTGTTTCTCTAAATATATCTTTAAAACATGTCTTTCAAAATTATATCGTGTAATGCCTACACACGTGTGAAATGCATAATTTTATTCTTATAGAAAAATCATACTTGAGTCAAATTACTATATTATGTTACAGAAACCTGAAATTAGAAGAGAATTCAGAGAATATTTAATCTAACTCACATCTGAAACATGGATCTCAACTAGATAGGGCAGTGAGGTGTTGGAATAGATAAAAGCTAGAATTGAAATCAGGAAAAACTGAGTTCAAATTTGACCTCAGAAATTTAATAGCTATGTAGCCCTGTACAACAGATTTCACCTCTGTCAACTTGAGTTTCCTTATCTGTAAAATAGAGATAATAACAGCAAATGCCTCCCAGGATTCTTATGGTGATACAATGAGATCATATTTATAAAGCACTTTGCACACTGAAAGGTTTTGTAGCAGTGTTAACTATTGTTATTGCTATTATCAATATATCCACTGACAAATGGTCATTCACCCTCTGAGAGAGAAAAAAATTCAATGAAGAAAAACTCACTGGTTTCTGAGGGCACTGATTTCACATATAGAAAGACAGAATGGTAAGAACTTTCCTTCTTCCCCGTTCTATAGAGCTTTCATCTTTTCCACTCATTTATCCTGCTTCTTCCCTCTGCACTAAGCAGGTTCATAAAATTATATATCTATGGCTGAAAGGGACCTCCAACATGAAATTAACTTCAAACTAGTCTAATTTTTCAGATGAGAAAACTGAATATAAATACTATAGATGTATATATATAATGTATGTATGTTATAAAAATGTAATATAAATAAAAAGTTAATATAATATAATAAAATCACGAGAAATTAAGCTAATATGTGGAAAACTCATTCTCAATGAATTACTGTTCTATTATTCATTACCGCTATTTAAGTTCTTGATGTATACATTCATTGTTCTACTATAAGAGCAGTTCCTGTATGATACCCCTGAATAGCTGGAGCACCAATTTTCCATGTTGATAGTCCAGTTAATATGAAATTGATAAACAAGATGCTCACTAAATAATAAACTGAATTAATACGAATAATATAAAATATTTTCTCTATCTCATTAAAAGGTATAATACCCAAATACTTTTAGTAAATGGTACCAATAAGACATTATATAATTAACTAAGCAGAATGGAAATTACCAAACTCTTCTCTCAAATGAAAACAGAGATCAGATATCCTGTGGTTAACTTGTGGAGAGGTTTTTCCAACAAGCACACATATCCAGATGTATAGTCTACTAGGCGGCACTGTAGACAGAACACATAGAACTTCTCTTCCAATTGAGACTCAAGAAGAGCTAAGTTAAATCTGACTTCAGACACTCATCAGTATCATTAATATTTGCCAGCCCCGGTGTCTTCATTGGTGAACTTGGGGTAAGAAAATACCAAACTCCTAGAGTTGTTATGAGGATAATGAGTCTTCCTCATTCCCATCCTAGCGCTTTATCCACTGTGTGACCTAGTTGCCTCACAATATCTATGAAGAACTTTGCAAAACTTAAAGTACTATGTAGATGATAGCTCTAACAGCCCAGGACCTGCTCAGCTCTGCTGAACTTCAAGTGAGTTCCTGTGACAAGCTGACTTGCTGGTGTTTTAAAAAAAAATAAACAAAATCTAAAAGTTTTATGAATTTTTAAAAAGTCATGTGAAGACACTTATGTAGCTATATAAAATCCCTTTGAACTGCCTTGTCCCTACAACTTATGAATTAATCACTCAGTATGGTATTTGGTAATGTGTTCTTCCTTGCATATAAGATAAAGCTTTTGAAACAAGACTGAGTGCCCTGAATCATGTACCGTAGGAAAAGAAAATGCTTCACTGGTTTTACCATTTTGTTGCAGAAGAAACAGAATGATCTAGTCAATCAGATATTTTTCTAGCAGTCTGAACTTCTGTATATATGCCTAGTCATTCTGTCAGATTGAGACCTAATCCACTGAAGGACTCAATTTCCAAGGGCACATATTCTGAGTACCAAATGTGTCATCTTAGACACAGGGACCTATCCTATGGAAAATTTTGATGATAGCCTTTCGTATCTGTTTGGTCTTCACACTGTAGATAATAGGGTTGAGTACAGGAGGGATGAGGAGGAAGATATGGGCCATTGTGGTGTGCACAAATTGGGGAGCATTGGGATTATAACGATGCATTAGAGATAAACCAATGAGAGGAATGAAGAAAATAGCAACAGCACTAATATGAGAAATACATGTGCTGAAAGCCCTTTTCCTCTCATCAGGGGATGCAATGCTTAGCACTGAACGGATTATCATAACATAGGAAATAAGGATAAAAGGACAGTCAATTCCTGATGTTGAAGAGAGAACAAACAGTCCCATGATGCTATTGATCCGATTATCTGTGCATGCCAACTTGATTATATTAATATGGAAGCAGTAGGAATAAGAAAGAACTTTTTCCTGGCAGAATGACAGCCTCCTGAGAAGCAACACCATAGGTGTAATGACTGCAATTACTCTCACCCACACAGCCAAACCAATCTGGATAATTCTGGTTTTGGTAAGTATGTTAGCATACCTGAGTGGGTTACAGATGGCAATGAAACGGTCAAAGGCCATGGCCAGCAGTACTCCAGATTCCACGAAGGTGAAACTGTGAAGGAAAAACATCTGGGCCAGGCAGGCATCAAAACTGATCTCTCGAGCATCAAACCACAAAACTCCCAGTGTGGTGGGGATAGTGCACAGGGTCACACTCAAGTCAGTGGCTGACAACATGGAGAGGAAATAGTACATGGGCTCATGAAGACTCCTCTCATGGATTACTACAAACAAGATCATGCTATTTCCAGTGAGAGCAATGGCATAAAGGATACAAAAAGGAATAGAGATCCAGACTTGGGAAGCATCCATTCCAGGAAAGGCTGTCAGAAGGAAGGTCAGAGGCTGCAGAGTAGTGCTATTAAGAGTTGACATAATGGGCTGAAGAGTCAGCTGTCACTACTGATATTTCACATCCTAAGATAACCAAGAAATTATTTATGTACATAGCTCATTACTGTAGGCCATTTTTGTTTACCACAAAGTATACTTCAAGAGCATCATTGTTAAGATGGTTATACGTATGTTCTGTGTGGATTGATTATTTACTAGTTTTCCTAGAACATCATTTTTCCTTTGATGATACCTTGCAGAAACTCTCTCAGATTTGATGAATTCAGTTCTCCTAAAATGCCAAATGAGTGGCAGAATTTTGGGTAAGATCTAAAGGAGTGCTTATCAAGAATTTTTAATCTGTCATACACATTTTCTAAAACAAATCTTGAGGATCATTTACTCCATTGGGTACTATTTGTGCATGGTACTTGCCATAATCACTGGGAAATAGATTTCTCTTCTGTTTGTTGACCATGAAGACATATTAATTTGAGACTAGTTATTACAAGTATTTTCTGTTTCATTTTTGATGTATATGAATATATTTTGCTACATATATTGAGCATTTACTATCTTAATGAAGTGGATAATGACATATTCTACCAACATCAATGTTGGAACACTGCTTGCTTCCATGCAGAAGGACTGGAGGAGTCCAAGGAGAAACTAAGTGGTCATCTATGAGGGATATTGTGGAGAGGTTTTATATTTCATTTGGGGGTTGAACTAGATGACTTCCAAGATTTCTGATCTTCTGAATCTTTTATTCTGAGATTTAAGTGACAATGAACACCTTTGTGAAAAAACAAAAGGAAAGATACAAAACATATAGGGGCTAGACTAAAAGTCAGGAAGTACAAGCATAACAAAAAGGACAAATAAAGGTTACCTCTATGGCTATCTGGAGGAGAAATTCTTGATGAAATGTGTAAATAAACTTAAAATCATGGACTTTCCATAGATTTAAAAAGATGGATGGAAACTATGATTGTCCAATCCAACTTCCTCATATGTTAAATGAGAAGGGGTCTCCTGACCTTTGATTAAAATGCCCAGGAATAGGACAGACCATTGCATTTTTGGACAGTTCATGTGATCAGTATATTCTTCCTTATGTTCATGTGAAATATTCCTCCCTGTAACATGTAACCATTAGCTCGACTTCTTTTTTTTCCTCCGTATCTGGAGTTGAGTGCAAAGTAAATGTAATTCCTTCCAGTGACAGCTCTCAAGATAATTGAAAACAACTATCATATGAGATCAAGAAAATGTTTTTTTCTTAAGAACAACGAAAGTAGATTCTGTGTATTTATAATGACCAAAATTGACATGAGAGGAGAGATGAAGAAGTGCACTGCGTTCTTTTCTTTGTGATACTGGAACTAAGAGTGAGAAACATTACATGCACAAATTTGATTGATTTGTTACTTCTACTCAGCTCTTCTCTATGTTTTCCTACTCTTGTTATAAAGGGTAGTTATTTAGGGATGGGAGAGGTAGGAATATTTTTGTAAATGAAGGTTATATAAATTTAAAGTACTAATAAATTTTGAGAAGATTAAAAAAAAAGTTCTTTTTTCTAAAGCTTAACCTAACTCCTCTGCTCAAAAACCTCAATTTTTTACATACCACTCACTTAATAAGAGGCAGATTTACTGAACTGGTATTGAAGTCTCCAAGGAATTTGACTTTAATGTACCCTTTAAGTTATTTCCCATCATTCACCCTATACAAAAGCTCCACCCAAAACTGAATTGAACTCTTCAGTCTTCCCATAAAAGAAATCAAAGATCACTGGAGCATTTTTTTTATCTTGATAATGTTAATGTGGTCAAACCCTACAAATGTAATGCAAGATATGAATCATCTCTTCCCCTTTCCTAGAACTGACTGCCAGCCCCAGGTGAGCAGAAGAGAGAGAAATGCAATAGTTGTTCCCTTTTCCATTCCTTTTCTTCCTCAACCTGGTGTTCTACCATATCTAAGTGTTCTCATTTGGAATGATTTTTTATTCAAAACTTCAAAGCTAACATGAAATGGTGATTTTTCCTTCATTTTCCCAAATACTTAGAAGAGAACTTCCTAGTAATTATATCTTTATCATGAAGAAGCAAATTCCATACCTCTGGAGATCTTTCAGTAGAGATTGAATAGACTCTTCCCATATATTTTGTAATCAGCATAGCTGTTTACAATGCAGGATTTGGAAAAAATGAATTCCGAGACCCTTCTACACCTAGCATTCTATAATTCTGATTTCCCAATTCAGCAGAAGGTTATGGGAATTCTGCGTACATTTCTCCTGAAATCTTGCAGAGTTTGAGATACTCCTTGACTTGGGAAAAGGCATCAGGAAATGTATTCATAACCTCTCTCAAGTCACATCTTGAGATTACTATCCAAGTCAGAGTCCCTGACTTAGGGAATCACCTTAGGTCAGTCTATATTCTCTCATCATCTGTGTTACCTGTGATGCTACTCAATGACAAGAGTAATATTAGGTTCAGAAACAAAATCCAATACCCTTTTCTTACATGGAAAATAACTTTCCCAAAAATTCGACCCTCCATATTGTGAAATACTTCTTAACTGTAGTTTTAATTAGTTTGAGAAATACCTACCCTAAGCTTTAAGGTCCTTCTTTTATGGACTCCACCGGACTTTTAACACAGAAAGCATGGACAAAAAAACCCTATTTCTCTTTGCAGTAATCCCAAGATCTGTATGATTCTGGGACTAACACTATCACTACACCCACCCTGAACTGCTTACCTATCTCCTAGAGGAGAGGAAGCAGCCCCATCTTCATAAAGCCCCAGCTGAGACAAGGGACAGAAAATGGTGTTTCTCATGAGATTTTATACAGTGATGAAAACAAAGCTTGCTCTCTTTGCACTATCCCTCTAGAGAATGGATGTTGAAA
Source organism: Potorous gilbertii (assembly GCA_028658325.1). NCBI lineage: Eukaryota > Metazoa > Chordata > Mammalia > Diprotodontia > Potoroidae > Potorous > Potorous gilbertii. The sequence continues at coordinate 75,104,387 of CM053771.1, read as the reverse complement.
TTTTGCTCCTTCTGGGAAACACTTCAAGATAGACATGATATAATGTCCAGAGTCTAAATGGGTTTTAAAATTTGGCTTATGGTTGATTTCTTCTGCCCACCTTGTTTCTTTCAAAACATCCTTCCTCAAAACTCACCTTTATAAGGCCCTGAGGCAGTCTTGGACTGCCTTTCTGGCAACACACGAGAACTTTTTATAATTTCTGTCATTTTATTTATTGTTTTAAAATGCAAGAACATATTGTAGTGCAAAGGAAACAATTCATAACTAAAAAGACATGGATTCCATTTTGAGCTCTAAAATTACATATGACATGTCTTGTAGTTGACATGATTTGAAGAAATGAGGATTGTGCAAGGTCACCAGCTCACTTTCTTCTCCAGATACTCTCTTGGACAATTCACTACCTCTAAATGTGTAAAATGATGGAGGAAACCCAAATGTTCTCTAAGATCCCTTCTATCTCTAAAGGATTACATTTCTATTTTTATTTCTTACCCTTGTTGCTTGTGTGTTTGACTTTTGTGCAATCATACTTCAAAACCCAGGGTTAGGGACTATGTTTTGAAGGATAGATTGAAGACTCTTAACATTCATGAAAACTGAATATATCGCAGGAAATGTACAGCCCATGATGATAGTTTATATGCCTCTGTTATTGGGATCTGTACATTAACCTGATCATACTTCACTTAGATTGTTGGTTATTACTGCTGCATCTGTATTAGAAGAAGAACCTTGTACTCCTAAAAGGTTTCAAAGCAAAGGGTTACAAGACAGTCAGTTTTTTCTGATGGTTAGAGATCTATTCCATATGGTTGTAGTGAGAGTCAAGGCCATTGGAATGAAAGTCTAGTGCTTCACGTATTTGAATGCTAACTCAATCATGGAGTGTCCTTGAGTCCCTTTGTCCTTGGTTTTTTTAGTCATACGTTGTTTCCTTTGCACTACCATATGCTTACTCTCCTGCATTTTAAAACAATAGCAAAAATGACAGAAATTATAAAAAGTGCCTGTGTGTTGCCAGAAAGGCAGTGCAAGACTGCCTCAGGGCTTTATAAAGGTGAGTTTTGGGAGAAGGATGTTTTGAAAGAAACAGGGTGGGCAGAGGAAATCAACCATAAGCCAAATTTTAAAACCCATTTAGAAACTGGACATCATATAATGTCTGCCTTTAAGTGTTTCCCAGAAGCACCGAAATTTCAACATCCCTTCTCTAGAGGTATAGTGCTGTTCCAAAGAGAAACAGTTAATATTGATATTCACTCTCAGCCAGGTGGGCCCAAAACACAGCCATTAAGTGGAGCTTGGGCAGGGACCTATTGTGGTCCAATGGGTGTTACCTCACTTTAACTAAGTACCTGAAAAGGCCTTAGTCTAAAAAGGCCAGGGTCTCCCATTGCATCCTGGGTCATCTCCAGTCATCCTGATGCATATCTGGTCACTAATCCAGAAGGATCTGGAGAAGAAAGTGAGGCTGGTGACCTTGCACAGTCCTCATTTCTTCAAATCATGTCAACTACAAGTCATGTCATCATTTTCCTGATGCCATGGTCCTCTTCGAAAACAAAAGAGAAACACAGTCATATAAAAAATAACTTTTATTCATATACATAAACATGTCCTATTGACTGCCTGATCTTTGACCCTGGCTCTTAAAATTCATTTCATATTTATTGTAAAATAAAAGTGATAGAATTACGTTTTTAGACCCTCATGGTATATCTGTGACTAGAATCAACCTGTAATAAGAAGATACATATTGAACTGTATACATTGAAAAGGTTAGGAATTTTCCTCCAAAATACTAAAAATTCATTCAATGAATATTTTCTTAACATGTGACATTTCCTAAGAAGTTAGAATAAGAAACAGAGTATCCCTGCATGTGATTGAAGTAAACTGTGAGTCAAGCAGACAGATAACACCTAGGAAAAAGTTATTTGGGAAAGATTTAGGAATGACTTTGTTGAATGTGAGACAAAGAAATCCTAAAGTGGCACTGTCATTACAAATTTATTTTAGATTAAAAATAAAAAGAATATATCTTACCCATCTTTTCAATTATTTGAACTAGAAGAAAAAATCCTTGTAGATTGTTTCTCAAAGGATTATAAATATTCTTGCACTTATTTTCATTGTTCCCTACCACCGCTATCAAAGTTCTTTTCTGTTTTAGATGCAGATAAAATGAGTTGTGTTTTACTCAGCCTGGTGAGTTGCAAGTGGGCTGGAGGACATTCAGTGTTTCCCACCTGGAATAATATTTGCCTTAAATATAGTATAGGGGCTCATAAAAGTATGATTGAATATTCTTGTTCCTTGTACAAATTAAGTGGTGTATATCTTGGATTTTTGTAAGATAATTTTTATAATCTCTTCACCATAAACATTTTCTGAGCTTTTATCAGACACAGTTATACATTGATAATGAGGTAATATGGTGGAGTTGAAAGAGTTAGATATGGGTTAAAAGAAAACAAAACAAAACAAAACGTGTATATGAATGCTGACCCTGGCTGTGTGGCACTGGGAGGAACAGGACCTGAACAGACTTCCAGGGCAGAATTCCCAGCAATGACCTTAGTTGTTTAAACAAGCTAGTGATGATTTATGAAAAGGACTCAAAGCATTCTGAAGGATGTCTCCCCCTCACCTTCCTTGATCTTCTCTCCTGGATCCCTGGAAACCTTGGTAACATTCCCCATTTTGCCCTTCATGTTCTGGTGTGTCTCTTCTTTATTTGTTTGCTGTCTACCTTGGCTTTCTACTTGTAACTCACTTAGTCTTACATAAAATTAAAATCATATTTCAAATGAATATTCTTCATTGATCTTCTAGATTGTTCCAACCTTTGATTGAAAGGAAGGTACGTGAAGGGAATCATGATTTTCATTGTAATCAGTAATGATATGTTTAATGGAAAATTATTAATTTAGAATTCTCAGAGCCATGTTTTCTGACTTTGAAATCAGAAGGCTACAATATAGCTTGAAATGATCAATCAATGTAGGAGCCAAGATGATGGAATACAAGCAGGGATTTTCTATAGCTTTATCCCCAAACCTAGCCACATCCCTGTAACAATGACTCTAAACAAATTCTGGAGCTGTGGAACCCACAGAATATCAGAGTGAAGCATATCTTCAGCAATATACAGCCTGAAAGGTTGACAGGAAGTATCTATTGTGCTATGCTGGGAGCAGAATGCAGTCCAGTGTGGGCTGCACAGGCACAGAGTGGACCTGAGCAGGTGTGCAGGGGACTGAATCACTGGCACCTGCAGCTATTTCCAGACTTCATGATTCCAAAAAAGTGTGGACAAATTGGAAGGTCAGTGGAAAAAACCTATCAGACCTGTGTGAGTGTAGAATGTTGCCAGTATGGCAGGGAGGTCAGAGGAGCCTGGGGCAGCAGGGGCAACAGCTATTGTTTCTGGAGCTCTAGGCCCACAGATTGTGGGAGTATCAAGAGACTGATCGTATACTCCACCACTCCCACTGGAATAAAGAGCTTGATACACCACTTGACAAATTGTTCAAAAGTCAAGTAAATGGCTGGGGAAATAAGCAAAAACTGGAAAAAAGGAGGATATAGAATCTTACTTTGGTGACAAGGAAGAGTATACTATAAAAAGACAAGAAGAAAACAAAGTCAATGTTCCTATAGGCAAAGCCTTCAAGAAAAAAATATGAATTATTCTCAGGACATGGAAGAGCTAAAAAGGGATTTTAAAAAGCAAGTAAGAGAAGTAGAGGAAAAATTAGGAAGAGAAATGAGAGTGATGCAAGAAAATCAAGAAAAAAAAGTCAACTCTTTGTTAAAGGGGAACCAAAAAATACTCAAGAAAATATCACCTCAAAAATACACTAACTCAAGAGGCAAAAAAGATCCAAAAAAGCAATTGAGGAGAAAAATGCCTTAAAAGGTAAAACTGGCCAGACAAAAAATGAAGTACAATAGCTCACTGAAGAAAATAATTCCTTAAAGATTAGAATGGAGCAGATGGAAGCTAACAACTTCATAAAAAAATCAAGAAATTATAAAAGAAAACAAAAAGAATAAAAAAAAGCAGACAATGTGAAATACCTCACTGAAAAAAAGAACTGACCTGGAAAATATATCTAGAAGAGATACTAAAAATTATTGGACTCCTTGAAAGCCATGATCAAAAAAGAAGCCTAGACATCATCTTTCAAAAAATTTAAAAGAAAAAGTGTCCTGCTATTCTATAAGTGGAGGGTAAAATAGATATTTGAAAAATTGAAAGAAAGATCAGGGAGGCAGAACCAAGATGGCAGAGTAGAAAGACAGATGTTCTCTGGCTCTCCTCTCATAACCCATAAAATAACCTGCAAAAAATGACTTTAAACTAATTCTAGAGGAGTAGAAGTCACAGAATGACAGAGTGAAACAGATTTCTAGTCCAATACAACCTGGAAGGCTGACAGGAAGAGTCTATCATACCACACTTAGAGTAGAACACAGCCCAACCTGGGCCAACTGTCAAGGACAGGACTAGAGCAGACTTTAGGACCCAGAATCATGGGTACAAGCTATGGTTCCCAAATTTCTCAACTCACAAATGCCAAAGACATCTTCAAAGGTCAGTAAGAAAACCCTTTCACCTGGGTGAGAGGGGAGTGTGGTCTGGCCCCAGTCTCAGTCTCAGGGCACCAGCAACTACTTTTGGAGCCCTCAGCCTAAATACCCTGGGTGAATCAAGCAGCTGATCTGAATCTCAGCTCTGAGTCTCTGTCTTGGGGTGAGAAGCAGCACTGGCAAGATGACATTGGTGGTGGTTGTGGAGAGGGAATCCTACTCGCAATTCCAAGGCAGGAAATAGTAGTTGTGTTTGCTTATAGACCATAGTGCAGGCTAGGAGAGTAATTTACTTGATTGTGCCACCTTGGAGAAATTAAGAACTTACAGGTCTCTAGAATATGCCCTCCACTTGACAAAGGACTCAAAAGTCAAGTAACTGACTTGGAAAAAATAGGACTATGGAAGGCTATTTTCTTGGTAAATAGGTATTTTCTTCCATTCTTTCAGATAAGGAAGAACAAAGCCTATCATCAGAGGAAGACATCAAAGTCAAGGCTTCTAACAATATGCAATAGTTGCAGGCCATAGAAGAGCTCAAAAAAGATTTTGAAAATCAAGTGAAAGACATGGAATAAAAATTGGGAAGTGAAATGAGAGCAATGAAAGAAAATCATGAAAAGCAAGTCAACAGCTTGCTAAAGGAGACTAAAAGAAATACTGAAGAAAATAACACCTTTAAAAATAGACTAACCTGGATGGTAAAAGAAGTCCAAAATTCCAATGAGGAGAAGAATGCTTTGAAAAGCAGAATTGGTCAAATGGAAAAGAAAATTCAAAAGATCACTGAAGAAAATAGTACTTTAAAAATTAGAATGGAGTAGATGGAAGAAACTTTATGAGAAGCCAAGAAATTATAAAAGACAACTAAAGGAATGAAAAAATAGGAGTCAATGTGAAATATCTTATTAGAAAAATAACTGACTTGGAAAATATATCCAGGAGAGAAAATTTAAAAGTTATTGGTTTAACTGAAAACTATGATAAAAATAGCCTAGATATTATCTTCCAAGAAATTATCAAGGAAAACTGCCCTAATATTCTAGAACCACAGGGCAAAATAGAAATGAAAAGAATTCACCAATCATCTCTTCAAAGAAACCCCAAAAGAAAAACTCCTAGAAATATTGTGGCCAAGTTCCAGACTCCCCATGTCAAGGAGAAAACATTACAAACAGCCAGAAATAAACAATTCAAGTACTGTGGAAATACAATTAGGATAACACAGGATTTAGCAGCTTCTACTTTAAGGGATCAAAAGACTTGGAATACAATATACCACAGTTTAAAGGAGATAAGATTAAAATCAAAAATCACCTACCCAGCAAAACTGTGTATAATACTTCAGGGGAAAAATGGAATTTCAATGAAAAAGGGGACTTTCAAGTATTTTTGTTGAATATATCAGAGATGAGTGGAAAATTTGACTTTCAGATAAAGAATCAAAAGAAGCATGAAAAAGTAAACAAAAAGAAGCCTTAAGGAACTCATTAAAGTTGAAATGTTTACATTTCTCCATGTAAAGATATTATTTGTAACAGATCTTTTTCAGTATTAGGGTAGTTAGAGGAAATATATATATATATACATATATATTATATATATGTATATATATATATAATATATATGTGTGTGTGTGTGTGTGTGTTTGTGTATGGGTATGTATGTATGTGTATATTATGTATGTGTAGGTATATATATGTACATTGGTGTGTGTCTATGTTTGTATATATGTGTGTATATACATAGACAGAAGGCACAGAGTGAGCTGAATGTGAAAGAAAAATACTTAAAAATATAAAATTTCATGTTGAATGGAAGGTACTGTGCAAAAATGTACCGAGTATAAGAAAGGGAGAGGTGGAATGTAGTGAACCATCTCACATGGAAGAGGGAAGAAGGAGCTTTTACGTTGGAGGGGAAGAGGGGGGAGATGAAAGAAAATGAGTGAGCCTTTCTCTCATGGGATTTGCCTTAAGGAGGATTAATACATACTCAGTTGAATAGAAAATCTATTTCACTCTGCAAGAAGGTGTGAGGAAGGGTATAAGAGAGGGAAGATCATACCAGGGACATAAAATTGGGGAAGAGGATAATCAGAAGCAAGCACTATTGTGGGAGGACAGGTCAGGGGAGAAAATGGAATAGATTGAGGTCAGGATAGGACAAAGGAAAATGTGGTTAATCTTTTACAATATAACTGTTATGGAAGTGCTTTGTATTGTTACGCATGTATGACCTATATTGAATTACTTGTTTTCTCAGTAGGGATGGCTGTGGAGGGAGTGAGAGAATATGAAACTCAAAGCTTTGAAAATTAATGTTTAAAATTGTTTTAGTATGCAACTAGAAATTAAGATATATGGACGATGGAGTATAGAAATCTGTTTTGCCCTACAGGAAAATAGAGGGCAAAGGGGATGGAAGAAGGGTGGGTAGTTGAAAGGATTGAAAGATTGGAAGAAGGGGTGGTGGGGTGCATGATATTTTGGGGTGGGGAGAGATGAGGAAAAAATTTTGAATTCAAATTCTTGTAGAAGTGGATGTTGAGAACTGAAAAATAAATAAATATATATTAAAAAAAAAAAAGAATCCACCGAATACCTTCTGAAAGTGATCCCAAAAGGAAAACTGCTAGCAATATTTCAGACAAATTACAGAGCTCCCAGATCAAAGAGAAAATATTGCAAGCAGCCAGAAAGAAAAAAAATGAGTATTATGGAAACACAATTAGGATAGCACAAGATCTAGCAACTTCTGCATTAAGGGATTGAAGGTCTTGGAATATGATATTCCAGAGATTAATGGAGCTGCGATTAACACCAGGAATCACCTATATAGCAAAAGTGAGTATCATGCATCAGGGGAAAATTGGTCATTTAATGAGAGGACTTTCAAGCATTCTTAATGAAAAGACCAGAATTGAATAGAAAATTTGACTTTCAAACATAAGAATCAAGAGAAGCATGAAAAGGCAAACAGGAAAGAGAAATCATAAGGGATTCTAAAGCTGAATTGTCTACATTCCTACACAGAACAATAATATTTGTAAGTCTTGAGATTTGTGTCAGTGTTTGTGTAGTTGGAGGGATTTTATATATATATATATATACACACACAAAGATGGCACAGGGTGAGTTGAATAGGAAGGGATGATATCCAAAAAAAATACAATTAGGAGATAAGTGAGGAATATATTGGGAGATGAAAGGGAGAAATGAAATGGGAGAATTATCTCTCATAAAGGAGGCAAAGAAAAGCTTTTTCAATGGAGGGGAGAAGGAGGGAAGTAAGAGGGAAAAAATGAAGCTTACTCTCATCACATTTGGTTTAAGGAGGGAATAATATGCACACTCAATTTGTTATGAAAATCTGTCTTACACTACAGGAAAGTAGGGGAGAAGGAGAGAAGTGAGGTGTGGAGGGATGATAGAAGGTGGGCAAATGGGAGGAGGGAGTAATTAGAAGTAAATACTTTTGTGGAGGGACAAAGTTAAAAGAGAGAATAGAGTAAATGAGGGGGCAGGGTAGGATGGAGGGAAATAGTCTTTCACAACATGAATACTATGGAAGTCATTTGTATGCCTACATATGTGTAGCCTATGCTGAATTGCTTACCTTCTCAAGTGGAGATATTAGGGAGGAAGTGAGAAAAGCTGGAACTCAAAGTTTTAGGAGTGGGGTCCTTGAGAATTGTTTTTGCATGCAACTGGGAAGTAAGAAATACGGATAATGGGGTATAGAATTCTATTTTGCCTTACAAGAAAAGAGAGAAGATGGGGATAGAGTAAGGAGGGTGTGGTAGACGAGAGGGCAGATTGGGGGAAGAGGTAATCAAAATGCATTGTGTCTTGGGGTGGGCGCAAGGGAGAGATGGGGAGAAAAGTTGGAACTCAAAATCTTGTGGAAATGAATGTTGAAAATTAAAAATAAATAAGCAAATTATAGTTCCAAAAATTAAAAATAATAAAATAGCATAAATCATTTGATACTATAAGTAAAAAACAAAATGACTTGACTCATTAGAGCACGTCTATACCTGAGAGTGCCAAGAGGAAGCCTGCAGCAGCAGTGTGGAGAAAAAGACACCCTCTCCTAGAGGATTTTTATGTGGACATTTTTGTTTTGGACTAAGGGAGGAGGAGCTAGCTATTCATTCCCCAAATACTTTGATCCCCAGATAGTATATAAAGTATGGAGTATGTTATGTTTAAAACTTTTGTGTTTGTTTATACCCATGTAGCCAGTCTAGTCATTAACTGACATTTTGTAAATGTGAAGCTCATAATGAGTTTATTTTGTGGGAATTATATTGTACTTATTGCTTAAGAAATGTTAATCCCTATCCAGATACAAGTTACCTATGTAGTAGATGTGAAATATCTTGGGGTCAAATGTAATGTTAATAGAATAAGAAGACTTTCCCTGTCAATTAATAAGGCCTATGTGATCACTTGTTCAATTACAGATAATTTGTTCTCTAGGCCTGCTGTGACATTCTGAGTCACATATTACCAATCTGGGGAAGAACTTGCTTAAAGTTCCTTGTTTATGGGGAGGCTTGCTTCCAGAAAAGCTTTCACACTTTTTGGTAATTAGAATATTATGAGGGTTTTGATGCCTTCTCTCACTGAACCTGTTAGTCAAAAGGGTATATATATACTCTGAGTAGGTATTTTACTTTGAGGGGTTTGCTTATGAGAAAGATCTTTTGACTCCTTGCATGGGACTTTGGGTAGTTGTTTGTTAAGAGCCCACTAAGTACTCATATGTTGTCAATGCTCCCCCAATCTAGTGGTGTATGTAGTTAGGTATGTAGGTGCATGTAACTCAGACAGTTAGGAGACCTGTTTGTTTCCGTGCTTATATTTTCTCCATCTTCAGGGTGCTAACCTTTCCACTAAACTAGTGAATGTAATTAAAATAAAATTGCTGACCCCTTTAAAAGTATCTTTCCTTTAAATGTAGATCAAAAACCTGTGCTAGCAGGCTATTCTGAATGCTTGCTCTAACAACCACCTATATTAAATTGCTTGTCTTTTCAAAGAGAGAGGTGGGAGGGAGGAAGAGAATTTGGATTCAATTTCAGAAATAATGTAGAAAATTGTTTTTACATGTAGCTGGGTGAAAATAAATGCTAATTTTGAAAAAATCCTTCTCTCAGATTTTTAAGTTTTTTGTCTCAAGTTATTTGGTTCCTCTCTATATTCCCCCTAGTCAAGTTGATTTTTCCTAATCTCCCTCCATTGGAAAGAGACAGTGAAAGGGAGAGAAAGAGATTGAATGCTTTTTTATTCTTCCAGTGCCCTTTTCCAAGTGAGAAAACATCTTTCAGGACATAATTTCCTTCAACTCTCCAAGCAGTAGGTCTCTTCTGGTTCCAGGGTTCCAAAGAACTGGTGCTTCCTGACTCTTTTCCTTCCTCCATTCTTTTTTTATCCTTTACAGGTAATCTCACATATAGCCCTAGGCCTTTCTACTTGTTTGTCAATAATAAACTGGAATTTTGGGGCGGTGGGATGCAGAAAAATGTAGAAAACTAGTGAGTATCCTTCAAGATCAGGGTAAAGGTTAGGCACTATGGGATGAATGACTATAACAACCTGATTAATAGCTCTAAAATCTTGAACTATGTGATACTCTTTATTGATTTTTTAGAGTATAACTGCTTTTTTATTTTTCTTTTTTAATTATTTATTTATATTTAGTTTTCATGTATATTCCAATTAAACATATTTTCAAATTATTGATGCTATAAAAGAGAATTGTAATGAATGGGAGAAACCATGAGAAATAAAAAACAAAACAATGAAAACAAGCAAACAAAAAAATGCTTTGTTCTGCATTCAGACTCTGTAGTCCCTTCTCTGGACATGGAAGGAATTTTCCAACATGAGTCCTTTGAAATTGTTTTAGGTCCCTGCATTGTTGTGAAGGGCTAAATTTATTCCAAGCAGTTTTCACACACTGTGGCTGTTAATGTGTTAAATGTTCTCCTGGTTCTGTTCATTTCACTCAGCATCACTTCACATAAGTCTTTCCTAGTTTTTCTGAAGCCTACCTGCTTCTTATCACTTCTTATAGCACAATAGTATTCCACTACATTCACATACCACAACTTGTTCAGCCATTCCCTAATTGAAGGGCATGCCCCCAATTTTCAGTTCTTGCCCACTACTAAGAAAACTTTTTTGAATAGTTTTATACATGTGGGTCCTTTTCTCATTTTTATGATCTCTTTGCGATACAGAAATAAACATGGCACTGCTGGATCAAAGGATATGCACATTTTATGGCACTTTGGGCATAGTTCCAAATTGCTCTTCAGAACGGCTGGATCAGCTCTCAGCTCCACCAACAATGAATTAGTGTTTCAACTGTCCCACATCTTTTCCAATATTTATAATTTTTCTGTTTTGTCATATTTGCCAATCTGATAAGTGTGATGTGGTCCCTCAGAGCTGTTTTGATTTGCATCTTTATGATCAATAGTGATTTAGAGCATTTTTTCATATGTCTATAGATAACTTTAATTGTTTTTTCCTCTAAAAACTGCTTTTTCATATCCTTTGATCATTTATCAATTGGAGAATGACTTCGATTCTTGTAAATTTGAGTCAGTTCTCTATATATTTTATCAGAGACACTAGTTGTAAAAATTCTTCTATGTATTTTAAAAATGAGGTGTTTACCAGAGACACTAGTTGTAAAAATTCATCCCCATTTTTCTGCTTCCCTCCTCATCTTGTTTGTATAGGCTTTGTCTGTGCAAAAATGTAATCAATTTAATCAAATTAATGTAACCAAAATTATCCACTTTGCATTTCATGTTCTCTATCTCTTGTTTGATCATAAATGGGGGTGGATGAATTGGGGTTTGGGAGGGTAGGAAGAGGGCCTCACTCCTTATATGGGAAGACTGAGGAATGCTGAGATGTTGGAGAGCCTGGTACCTGAATTAAAGATTCAGGGGACCAGTGGCAAGGGGGATATGAGGGATAAGGGACAGGATCCCTGAGGAGCCTATGAGCTTAGTGATATGAGTTCCTTCACTTCAGTAGAGTTGGAGCAGATGTTCCAAATTCCAGTGATGTGAAATCAAGGGCTCAAAGGTATGAAAGGAGAGAATCATTAAGAATGTGAAGTGAATCCTCCTCTTTTCCTGGAGTGAATTCAGTCAGGAACATCCTGCATCCTATACTGTTGCCACAGGTATGGCTCTTGTGAAAGGACCATGAAGGCCTAGACATATAGGACTTCAGTCCACTTCACCTCTCTGCAGCAATAGAAAATTGAAAAATGACATTTTATTTGAGGCACCTATCCATGGGTCATTTTTCTTGGTCCTCCAGATTACATTGAAGCCCATCATTGTTATAGAAAAATATGGAGTGCTTCCTTTCTAAATCTTGTAAGTCAAATTTGCTCCAGTTATTCAAAATACAGATGCTTGGGGAGTCTTGTGAAATGGAAGACTGTTCCTGAATGATTGATGATGATTGATGCCCTAAGCCTAAAGAAACACCCACTATAGTCACTGCTTACCTCTTCAGTGGCGTCCCACTGACAGCATAGAGAAAAATGAGTTAAAAAATAATTTGCCCCGAAGTTCCTAAACAAAGCATCCTCTGTCTAGAACTAATTGTTAGCAACAATGGCCTGTGGATGTTAGGACCCAAATGACCTTCTGAAATCTTCTTAGGTTTCTCCCAGATGACAGAAGGGAAAGGGAATGGCTTACCTCTGAACTGGAGAGATCCAGAATCTCAGAGACAAGTGCCCACCCAGGGACACCAACATAACTGATGAAGATCAGGTTGCATTGTGGCTGGGTTGACTTAAAAGAATTCACAGACTGAGACCTTGTCCCAGTCAAGTAAAGGCATTTATTAGGGTTTTGAGGTTTCCTGCTGTGGTAAGCAGGCTACATTCCTAAGAGGAGCTAGCAACTTCAATAAGGCAAGACAGGAGATTACATAGAGTATATGATGCTGATTGCACAACAGAAAATATGAATAGCATATTAATATTAAAAAGACAGGCAGGGTTTGTCAGAGGATTAGGCAATAGGGGAGAGATCCCACACTCAGAGGAACTGTACATATGATTACGCACAATGCATACAAGAAAACCATTTGGGGGGTCATTAATATAGTAAAATGACATTTTAATAAGCCTCCCTATGTAATAAATTTACTTTAGGTCAATTCTTTACTATTATTGCACAGGTGCCATCTTAGGGCAAGCCCCTCCCACGGATTGGTAGTTAGGCAATGGTGAACATTCTCATGGGTCTGCTTACTTTTTTGCTGGCTATTGTGACCCTGTTTGGGGAAAATGAAAACTAGGTATTGCAGTTTTGCTTGAGGTTAAATGAATGATGTGAGGAAGATAGGATATTGAATCTGGGAGCAGTAGTTATCTAGAAGCAGATGCTAACTAGAGTCAGTGACTAGGACTACATTATTAACCATTCACAACTGATGAAGTCTGAATACAGACCAAAGCATACATTTTTATTTTCTTTATTTTTTCTTAGGTTTTTGTTTTTTTCTGGTTTCTTTTACTGCATGACCATTATAGAAATGTGTTTTGCAGACCTCTACAGATATAACCTCTGTCAAATTGCTTGCCTTATCAATAAGAGGGCTTTGGGGAGGGGAGGGGGATTTGGACTCACTTTCAAAAGCCAGTGCAGAAAATTGTTTCTATATGTAGTTAAGGAAAAATAAAATACCAGTTATTATTATTTTTATTTATTTAGTATTATTTAGCATTCAGACTTTTAGATCATGGGCTTATTAAATGTCTACCTGTCTACCATTTAGGGTTGAATTTCATTTGTCAGCAGAGTTCCCTGTCAAAAGCTACAGATCCATCTGAAAATGTTTCAGAGTATCTCTTGGCATCTCTGCTTCCTGAGAGAAACCATTGACCATCAATTATTGTGTATTGGCTAGTCATATTGTAAATTAATGAATACCAGGAACCTGTCTCTCAAAAGTTTCATTAGCAACAATACTAAGTCGAATAAATCTATGTCTTCTTCCCACATGGCTCATTTTCAGATACTTGCCATAAGCTATCTTATCCCTTCTAATCTCTTCTACTGACTGGGTACCTCCAGTTCTAATCAATTTATATAAGAGATTCAAGGAATCCACTACCTAGTAGTTTCTGAACACACTCAAGGTTGTTACTTGATATGGACAGCCTGAAGAGTGTCCAAAGGAAGAGTGTCAGGATATCGAAAAACCCTGTGACATATGAGAAAGATTTGAAAGAATTGGGTATGTTTCTCCTGGGAAAGAGAAGTTTTGAGGGTAGTGCTGGAGTGGAGTATATCTTTATTTAAGTATTTGAGGGGCTATCATATGGAAAAGGGATTAGATTTACTCTATTTGACCTTAGAAGGCTGAACCAAGAAAATGGATGGGCATAGTTGTCTAGTAAAACTAGAATATAGAATATGTGCAAGATAATAGCATTGATAAGACTAGACATGTAGTCTTAAGCCAGATTGCAGAAAACCTTTGAATATCACAATTAAGAATTTTTACTCTATTTGGTATGAAATGAGTAGAAGGACTTTATGATTATATTGAATTCAATAAACATTTTATAAGTCCTTGCCCCTACTGAACAAGCAGATTATTTGCACAATAATGTGGGGGATGTTTAGGAAAGTCTATTTATTGCTGAATCCTAAGAGACAAGAGATAAGGTCCCAACCTAGGATGTTCGCACTTAGAATGGTAAAAAAAGGAAAAAAAATGAGGTATATTTTCAAGATAGCCTCAAAAGGCACTGGATTTGGAAAGAGAACTGGAATTTAAGTCCTTATTTTGCTACTATGTAACATTGAGCAAATTATTTATTGAGATTCTACAATGAGCATAAGTTTTGGAATAGACATTTTCTGGTTATTGGAGAAAGTTAACTCTTCAGACCCATTTAAAAAAATGCTTCTATGTCTAGGGTTATTTCTAACTAAAGTTTCATTTTTAATTAAGAAATATGTGAGAATATTGTCTGGATGTGAATAAATTAAAATGAGAATTGCCTGAGTTCCCATTCCTTCTTTATTCATAACCTCTGATGTCTCAGACATCTGACCTAGTGTTAAGGATACAGTGAATTCAGACATCCCCACAGTTTCTGAAAACCTGGTGAAAACTAAGTGTATTAAAATATAGGGCAAACTTCCAGAACTCTTTCTGCAATAGCCTAAAAACTCACTAATCTTTAATGACTTACATCTTCAGCACTTGATATGTTGTTGAATCCCCTCCCTTCTATGATTTAGACGCAAGGAGATTCTTTACTATAACTTGTCAAAGAGTTGAAGGGTAACATGGTGAATGCCTGATTTCATTCTTTGAAGTTAACCAATCTGCTCTAGCTGAACTCTATTCAGAGGCTAGAACATCAGCCCTTTGTAGGGGAAGTGGGACTTGAACCATGGGTCATACAGATAACTATTACACACATACAATGATTCAATTAGACTGAAATGGTACTGTTAGGCAGGATAGCAAGAATATTGCTAAAGATTATGATATTTTGGACAAAAATTCAAAGAATTTAGGTGTACAGAACTTATATCCATCGATGTCAAAGTAGTCAGAAAAGAAAAGCAGATTCAGAAGGGGAATAGTTGGTTTAAAGTAGCTATTTCAGAATGAGATTTAGGTTTCTTTACCTTGGACTAAAATAGAAGAATGGTAAGCTCCTGGCCAGGAATGGAATGAATACACGCAACAAATACTTATAAGTATATTATTTATGCGAATTCTGTTAATCTAATCAAGAAGATATTTTCAAAAGGAATGGAGAAAATTGTAATGCTCATATACCAAGTTAGATATTATAGATGTTACTAATTAATTATTATTATTTAAGATTATTGAGAAATTAAATGAGATGCCTCTTTAATTAAAATGTTTCCTATCACTAGACGTCTTAAAATGAAAAGTGGATAATCATCTATCCCAAAAATTTTTAGAAAAGATGTCTCAAAGGAATTTTAGCTTCAGAGAGGAGTCACTTTAGATATCTTCTAGAGTTCTTTTCTTTTTCTATAATTCATTGTATTTGATTTTCAGTTCCAAATTCTTTTCTCCTCACCCACTGAGAAATCAAAAAATAGAGAATTCACTATTGCACACACATACATACACACACAGTGTAATTTCTATACTGATTCCATAACTTCTCCTCTACTTGAAAATCAAAAGCAATATTTCATTTCAAAAATATATCTTCTTTAAGTGTATATGGATATTAGGAATAATAGACGGTGAGAATGGTGGAATTGGAGTCAGACAAAACTGAGCTCAGATCATGCTTCAGACACTTACTACCTGTGTGACCCAGTGCAAATTAATTTACCTTTTATCCTCAGTTGTAAATGGGAATGATAATACTAGTATCTACTCTCTAGAGTTATTGTGATGACCCAAGAAGTTAATCTGTGTCAATAAATTGCAGATCTTAAAGTGTTATATAAATGTTATTTTTATTGTTATTATTTAAGTAATTCTCATTATCTTAATTAAAACTATTATTTTAGGAGAGACTAATCAATGATGACCCACTTTTTAGACCATGAATGGATTTTTCTTCCCTGGTAGATTATGCAGAATATGAACATGTATTCCCTTCTTGGTTCCAATCTAACACACTGAAACTTGGAAACCTATTTTCACCTATGGGAGACTGAAAGTCTGGTAATATATGATGATTAAATGGTGAAAAGTCTTCTAAATGGCTGTGGAGTCAGAAGATCAATTACTTGGGAGTTGACAAGTTCACTGTGCCTACAAAAGGGAGGAGCCTTCAATCTCTCTTTTCCTTCTTAGTGAAGAATGAAAAAAGGAATGGTATGACTACTGAATTCAATGAAGTTGGCTTCCATCTGATTTTTGATAGTTGGATAAAATAATTTGTATACTAGGAAATTTATTTTGGGCAAAAATGCAGATGAAATAAGAAAATATTCTATCACTTATTCCCAAATACTCAGCTAGCATTTTATATTTAAATATTCACCTACTTCATGTTTTATGTTTTAAAATATCTCATTGTCTAATGAAATGTTTCCTTTTAATGGACAATTTTAAAAGCATCCATGTGATGGATGGACTTCCTGTTTCATGGACTTAAATGACTTGTTTGTACTGTGGAGTTGGGCATATACTAAGAGTATATTAATCCAGTTTAATAATGGTACCAATTTCAATATTTGACTATATGCTCTCTCAGTATTAGATCGTAACCTGCTTCTCTAAAGAGGAATTTTTACTTTTCCATTTTTGATAAGACCAAAATTCATATTCTTCATTTTGACCTCCAAGGTGTTCTGCAAACTTCCGTCTCCCCATTCCTTCAATATTTATCTGCCCTTACTCCTTTAAATTATCTCCATTCTTTCAAAGAAATAAGATTTTATACTCTTCCCAAGCACAGATGAAAAATCTTAATAAAAACTTAATGAATTTAATGAAAACAAACCCACCAGTACAATTGAGTTGAAAGAGAGCCTCTTTCGTGCCCCCACATATTCTGACCCCCAACTTCAGCTGAGTAGAGGTAAAATGAGAGAAGCACATTTTTTCCTCCCCCTTACTTCCCTACAATTCTACCACAAATCATTTAATAGCATTCTTTATTCTGATCCTAACCACCCATAAAGTCACATGCACCACGGAAAGGATGTTAATTTTTCCAGTAAGGGATAGAACTCATTTCTTACTCATAAAGGAAGAATTTGAGTGGTCTTTTGTACAGTGTAGTCACCTGGGCTCACTATTTGCAAGTAACCAAACTGATGTTTGTTTCCCACATGAGGGGGTAGGAGAAAAAAGCCCAAATAACTTATAACAACAAATAAATATTAATGAATCATAGATTTAAAAGATAAAATTTCCAGCTATATAGTTCTTTAGGGGAAAAGTTAAATCTTTGTATCACTTGAAAAAGAAAAAGATTGCTCAGAAATTTTTTCCTTCTACTTTAATTTGATACAACAAACTTTATTGTGTTCTTGACATTTTTATTTTTACTAGGGAAAGATAAAAATATCCAAGTCCAATTTGCTTATTTTAATACTGTTCATTTTGCAACTCTTGTTGTGAAGAAAACCCTTTCAGTTCTTCCATGCTTTTTCCACCATTGTGATTCTCAGAGTCAGGGCCCCTACTTCTTCTTTCCAAGTTTTGTCAGATTCTCAGTCATTCTCAAACTTGGGCAAATCAACCCCTCTCTTCATTTTGACATTAAATGCATATAACCATCGGTTTACCTACACACGCTATGTTTAGCCTGGGAGTAAGACTTTTTTCCTACTTTTCCGTGCTGAAAACTATGATCTATTTACTGTTCTTATTGAGTTTCAGATAAAAAGTCCCAAAGAGAATAGGAATTAAGATAACTCCCCACTTCAGTGACATTATACAACATTAAATGAAGTCTGAGAATGTCAAGGAAGACATTGTGTTTTATCCCCAGACTTTTTATTTATAGCGAAGCAGAGAGTCCCTACCTCTGATGATACTCTGACCTTTGAATAAAGTAGAAAAATTGAAAGAGATAAATGTGGCAGGAATAATAGAAGTAGATTAAGAAGAATTTATTATATGTTTAGGATTAGAGAGTAAGAAACATGATGTTACCTAGGTTTTTTGTGTTTCTCTAAATATCACTTTATAAATATCTTTCAAAATGATATTCTGCATTGCCTACATACGCTTTAGATACATAATTTTATTCTTATAGAAAAATCATATTTAAGTCAAAATTATTACATTATATTACAGAGACCTAAGATTAGAAGAGAACTCAGAGAATATTCCGTCTAATTCATATCTGAAACATTGATCTCCCCTAGGTAGGGCAGTGAGGTAGTGAAATAAATAGAGACTAGAATTGAAATCAGGAATACCTGAGTTTAAATCTAATCTCAGACATTTAATAGCTATGTAGCCCTGGCCAAAAAACTTTACCTCTGTCAACTTGAGTTTACTTATCTGTAAAACAGAAATAATAACAGCAACTACCTCTCAGGATTCCTATGGTGATACAATGAGATAATATTTGTAAAGCACTTTGTAGGCTTAAAGGTTTTTTTTTTTTAACACTTAATCCACTTAATATGAAATTGATAATCAAAATAATCCCCAAATAATAAAATGTATTACTATGACTCAAAAAATCCTATTTCCTATCTCATTAAAATTTACAATATCCAAATGCATTTAAATAAATAGTACTCATAAGACATTATACTATTTAATCAAGCATGATGGAATTCGCTATGTTATTCTCTCAAATGAAAGCAGTGATCATATTTATTTTTATTTATCTTGTGGAGAGAAGGTTCTACCAATAAGTATACTTACTTATATGTACAGACTTCTAGGTGGCACAATGAATAGAACACATAGAACTTCTTGGGAACACCAAAGTAATGCTTGCATTAGACACTTATTACAGGTATCATTAATATATGCGAGCCCCTGCGGCTTCACTAGTGAAATGGAGATGACATTAATATCTGACTCCTAGAGTTTTTGTGGGAATAATGAGTCTTCCAATCCAGTGCTCTATTCATTGTGTCACCTAGCTGCCCCATAATATCTGTAAAGAGCTTTGCAAAATGGAAAGTGCTATATAAATGATAGCTACTATTTTTATATACCAATCCAGGAGCTGTTTAGCTCTGCTCAAGTGTGCAAATGGGTTCCTATGACAAGCTGAGTTGGTGGTGTTTTTTTTGATATGTAAACAAAATCTAAAAATTTTATGAATTTTTAAAAAATAAAATCCAGACACTTATCTAGCTATGTAAAACTATTTTTAAACTAGCTTGTGGCTATACATTGTGAATTAACTATTCAGCATTGTTTTTGGTAATGTGTTTTTCTTGGGATATATGGTAAATATTTTGTAACAAGTTTTGTCTGCATCAGATATGCTGGGAAAGGAAAGAGATTGACTCATTTTACTTTTCAGTGGCAAAAGAAACAGAGTGGCCTAATCAGTTAAGTATTTTCCTAGCAGTTTAGACTTCTGGACACATGCCTAGTGATTGTCCACATCTGCCAGAATGAGGCCTAAACAATTGAAGGAACCAATTTCCAAGGGCACATTTTCTAAGCTCTTACTTATGTGTTGTCTTAGACCCAGGTTCCCATTCTATGGAAAACTTTGATGATAGCTCTTCTTATCTGTTTGGTCTTCACACTGTAGATAATGGGGTTGAGTACAGGAGGGATGAGGAGGAAGATATTGGCCATCATAGTGTGCACAAAAGGGGGAGCATTATGACTATAACGGTGCACTAGAGATAAACTGATGAGAGGAATGAAGAAAATAGCAACGGCACTGATATGAGAAACGCATGTGTTGAAAGCCTTTCTCCTCTCATCAGGCGATGCAATCCTTAGCACCGAATGGATTATTAGGACATAGGAAATGAGTATACATGGACAGTCAATTCCTGAGGTTGAAAAGAGAACAAACAGTCCCATGATGCTATTGATCTGGTTATCTGTACATGACAACTTGATGAAATCAATATGGTAGCAGTAGGAGTGGGAAAGAACTTTGCCCTGACAGAATGACAGCCTCTTGACAAGCAACACCATAGGTATAATGACTACAACTACTCTTACCCACACAGCCAAGCCTATCTGGATAATTCTGGTTTTGGTGAGGATGTTAGCGTACCTAAGTGGGTCACAGATGGCAATAAAACGATCAAAGGCCATGGCCAGCAGCACCCCAGATTCCACGAAGGTGAAACTGTGCAGGAAAAACATCTGGGCCATGCAGGCATCAAGACTGATCTCTCGAGCATCAAACCACAAAACTCCCAATGTGGTGGAGAGAGTGCAGAGGGACAAACTCAAGTCAGTGGCTGACAACATGGAGAGAAAATAGTACATAGGCTCATGAAGACTCCTTTCATGGATTACTACAAACATGATCATGCTATTTCCAGTGAGGGCAATGGCGTAAAGGATACAAAAGGGAATAGAGATCCAGACTTGGGCATCTTCCATTCCAGGAATGCCTGTCAGTAGGAAGGTCAGGGGCTGCAGAGTAGTGCTATTAAGAGTTGACATAATGGGGTGAAGAGTCAGCTGTCACTATTGATATTTCATATCCTAAAATAACCAAGAAATTATTTATGTACATACCTCATTTCTCTAGACCATTTTTTAACCACAAAATATAATTCAAAAGAATAATTGTTAGGATGATTGCATTCTGAGTGGATTGATTATTTCCTACTTTTCCTAGATCATTTTTCTTTTGACTCACTCAAATGTGATAAGTGAAATTCTCCTAAAGTACCAAACGAGTGAGGAATTCAGGGTAAGATCTATAGGAGTGCTTCTCAAGCATTTTTAATCTATCATACATACTTGATAAACCTATCTTTAGGATCATTTGTTCAACTGGACTCTTTGTGCATAAATCTTGCCAGAATCTCTGGGAAATATCATTACTTTCTTTTAGTTTACCATGAAGAGGTATTAATTTGCAAGGCGTTGTTATGAGTAAGTTCTGTTTTCTATCTGAAATATGTGAATAGATTTTCATACACATATTGAGTAGGTTTTAGGTTAATAAAGTATATAAAAATGATTCTACTCAGTTCAGTACTGGAACACTGCCCATTTCCATGCAGATGGACCAGAGAAGTCCCAGGAGAAACTAGGCAGCCACCTCTCAGAGATATTTTTGAGAGGTTTTATGCTTTATTTAAGGGTTGACTTAGATGATTTCTAAGAAAATTTATGATTCTAGCATTCTGAGATTTAAGTGGCAATGAGTACCTTTGTAAAAACTAACATGAAGAGGTAAGAAGAATAAAAGACAATAAACCAACAAAAAGATACAAAAAGAAATTTTGCTTAAAGGAGGGCTAGGGCTATTGGGAGGAGAAAATTCTTGAAGTGGGTCAATAAACGTTAGATGAAGTTGAAATCATAGACTTCACAAATTTAATAGCTGGATGGAAAGTATGATTGCCAGCTCAACCTCCTCATATTTTAAATGAAAATGATTCTCATGATATTTGTTTAAGATGTTCAGGAACAGGAAAGGCCATTGCATTATTACACAGTTCAGATGGTCAGTATATTCTTCCTCATGTCCAGGTAAAATATTCCTCACTGCAACATATAGCCATTATTCCTAGCTTTCTTTTTTTTAAAATCTGGATGTACATGGAAAAAAATACAATTTCTTTCTAAGGCAGATCTGAAGATAATTGAAAACAGCAATCCTATGAGATCAAGGAAATGTTTTTCTTTTTCTCTGAAGAACAACAGAATTGGATTCTGTGTAATTACAAAGATCAAATTTGATATGAGAGGAGAGGTGAAAAAATGCTCTCTTGTCTTTGCAGATAATAGAACTAGAGAGAAACATTACATACACAATCAAACTTGATGGATTTGTTAATCCTCCTCTACTTTTTTCTATCTTTTTTCTGCTCATTATTTATTATGTAACGATGGGAGAAGGAGGAATGTGTTTGTAAATGAAAGTTGTATAAATTAACAATATCAATAAATCTTTAGAAGGTCAAAAAAGTTCTTTCTTCTAAAGCTTAATCTAATGCCACCACCAGGTCAAAAACATTAAATGTTTCCCTACTAATTACTTAATAAGAGGCAGATTTATTATCCTGATATTGAAGTCTTTATATAATCTGTATTCAATATACACTTTTAGTTATTTCCCATCAATCTCAATACAAAAATTCTCCCCCTAAACTGAAATGAAATTTTACTCTTCCCTTAGAAGAAATCAAAGAGCAGTGGAGCACTGTTTTTTTCTTGAAAATGTTAATGCAGTCTAACCCCACAAATGTAATGCAAGGTATGAGTCATTTCCTAGAGCTGAGTGCAGCCCCACTTGAGCAGAAGAGAGAGTAGCAGTTTCCTTTTCTGTTCCTTTTCTTCTTCAACGTAGTGTTCTACCATATCTAAGGGAGTCTCATTTGAAATAAATTTCAATTTAAAACATTAAATTTAACATGAAATGGTGATGTCTCTTCCATTTATTGGAATGGAGATATGGAATTTGTTGGCTATACTGAGATGTTCCAAATACTGGTAAGAGAACTTCCTAGTAATTAGAACTTCATCATGAAGAAGTAAACCTCATACTTCTGGAGGTCTTCTAGTAGAGACTGAATAGATTCTTTTCATATATTTTGTAGTCCGTATATCTGACTACAGTGCAGGATTTGGACTAGAATAATTCCAAGGTCCTTCTAGATCCAGTGTTCTGTAATTTTGATAAATCAGTTCAGCAGAAGACTGTGGGAATTCTGTCTGCCTTTATCATGAAATATTGAGGAATTTGAGATGCTTCTTGACTTGGAAGGAGGGCATTAGAAGGTGTATTAATAGCCTCTCCCAAGTCACCACGTGAAATTGATGTTAAAGAAAGAGTCCCTGACTTAGGGATCACATTAGGTCAGTCTAGTTTCTCCCATTTTCAGGGTTAGCTGTGATGCTGCTCACTGACAAGACTGACAATAGGTTCTGGAACCAAATCCAAAACCTTTTTTTTAAAAGGAAAAATTGAGAGAGCAGATAACCCAGAAAGCAGTTGGCTGAGAGAGAATGCTAAACAGTAATGAATCCTCTAAATTAAGGGAGGAAAATAAAAACTTTCCAGTTTTCATGAAACCTTACTTGAAAGTTCTACCCTCTAAATCATAAAACTGTTCTTGTAATTTTAACTACTATAATAAAAAACTATCCTCATCTTTTAGTCCTTTCCTTATATAGATTCCATTTCTATCCCAGAAAGCATGGATAAAAAAATCTTATTTCTCTTCCTAGGAATCTCAAGATCTATATGATTCTGAGAGTAACACTACCACCAAAACCACCCTAAACTGCTTACCCAACTCCTAGAGGAGAGGAAGCATCCCCATCATCACAAAGCCACAGAAGAGACAAGAGACAGAAAATAGTGTTTCTCATGGGATTTTATACAGTGATGAAAACAAA
The DNA here is from genome assembly GCA_028658325.1 of Potorous gilbertii. Classification (NCBI taxonomy): domain Eukaryota; kingdom Metazoa; phylum Chordata; class Mammalia; order Diprotodontia; family Potoroidae; genus Potorous; species Potorous gilbertii. The sequence goes on along the minus strand of CM053771.1, from coordinate 75,080,745 downwards.
GTTTGCTTTCGTCTACTATTCCTCTAAAGAAGAGATGTTGAAATTCTGTGCCTTCTGGGAAACACTTGAAGGCAGACATAAATTTTCCCTATGGTTGATTTCTTCTGCCCACTCTGTTTTTCTCTTTCAAAACATCCTTCTCAAAAAACCTCATTTTATAAAACTTTGAGGCAGTCTTGAACTGTCTTTCTGGAAACACACAATCACTTTTTTCTAATATCTGTCATTGTTATTGTTTTAAAATACAAGAGGGTGAGTGTAATGTAGTGCAAAGGAAATAAATTATGAGGAAAAAGACATGGACTCCATTTTGAACTCTAAAAATTCACGATATGATCTTGTTCCACTCACTGCCTTTAAATTTGAAAAATGATGGAGGGAGCCCAAATATTCTCTAAGATCTTTTCTATCACTAAAGGGTTATATTTCTGCTTTTTTGTTTTTTATTGTTGTTATTGTTTGTGTGTATGTGTTTGTGTGTGTGTGTGTTTGTTATCCATGCAAGCATATTTCACAATCCATAATCATGGACCACATTTTTAAGGACAGATGGAAATATCACTCTTAACATTCATGAAAACTCAATATATCTGGGAAAATGTACAATCCATGATGACAGTTCATATACTTCTGTTTTTGGGATGTGCACATTAGCCTGAACATACTGGATTTGGATTGCTAGTCTTTAGTGTTGCATCTGTATTAGAAGCAGAATATTTTTACATTTACAAGGTCTCAATTAAACGGTCATAAGACAGTCCTTAGTCTTTTCTAATGGTTAGGGATCCATCTCAGATGTTTGTAGTGATGGTCAAGTCACATTGGACTGCAAGTCTAGGGCACTTTGTATTTCAATACTAGCTTAGTCATGGAGTGACCTTGACCTTGGATTTTTTCCATCTTCAAAATACTGAAAATAGCTGAGATGATTTTGGAAATGAGTTTCCTGTATGAGAGGGAATAATTCTATATTTTCATAGAATCATTTATATGTAGTTTAGAAATTACCTTCAGAAATATATGCTAATTGGTTTGTTTGTGTTTGTTTTCATTCTATAAGATGAAAGTGTCAGTTTCCTTTAGAGACAAGATGACAATAACAGGTACTATTTAGAGTAAGAAGACATGGTTTCAAATACTCTTTGCCCTCTCACTTATAAAATAACTCATTTCCTTGGTTCTTCCAATTTATAACCTATATTTGAAGTCCACATATCCTTTTTCCTTCTTGGAGGTGATAGCAGAAGAAAGAAAATTTATAGGATAGCAATTTTTGATGTTTTCACAGTACTTTAAGTTTTCCAAAGTATTTTGATTTATTTTTTTAACTTTATTTCTAATGAAACTCTTGGAAAATAGGTACCATCATCACATCAGTTTTTATTTGTGAGAAAACTGAGGCTGAGAGAGATTAATTTATTTTCTCAGGGTCACACAGCTATTTGGTGTTTTAGTCTGGAATTTGAATTCTAGTTTTTCTTACTCCAAGCCCAGAACTGTTTTCAACATGACACATTGTCTCTCAAAAAAAATGATGGGAGATCATTTGTCTGCCATTGGAAATTCCCCAGTGTTGGATAATGTGCGTCTCCTCTCCTCTATTCCGTGGTTAACATCTTCTAACACAGTAGATATTCAGAGTGTTTAGAGGGAAACTGGATAACATCTAGGAGCTATCTGTAATTCTTGAGCATCAGTGTTGTTAGATTTTAACTATCCAACCAATAAAAGTTTCCTGGTCCAACAACAGCAACGACAAAATGGTAAAAACTAAACCCCAGACATCTATGAAACATCACAACCCCATGAATATGCAAGTGTGTCTATAACCATTGCATTTACAAAGCCTATGTTTTTTCTATTGTTTTAGCAGTCTGCCCATTCTTCAGTCTAGCAGCATGTAAAAAGTAACTTTTATTAATGTATATATAAATCCTGTTGACTTCCTAATCTTTTGACTATGGCTTATAAAGTTCATGTCATATCTATAGTAAAAAAAAATAGAATTCATTTTGGAGACCCTCATAGTATATCTTGGACAAGGATTATTCAGATGTACTATTGAGGTTGTGAAGATGAATTGGAGGAAGAATCTATTAACCTGTAATAGCAAGATTGTATATACACACCACACATATTATATATATACATATATAGATATATACACACACATATATACATATATACATACACACACATATATGTAATTGTATATATTGAGGAGGTTATAAATCTTTCTCCAAATTATGGAAAATTCATTTAATGAATTTTCTTTTAACATGTGGCATTTGCTAACAAGTTAGAATAAGAAGTAGAATGTCAATGCATAGTATTAAAAGAAATTGTGGATCAAAGAAGGGGGAAGCACCTAGGAAACAGACATTTGGAAAAGGTTTAGGAATGACTTTGTTGAGTATTGGACTGAGCCATCATAAAGTGGCACTGAGTAATTATGAATTAATATTAGAATAAAAATAAAATACCATATCCATATTTGTAGAGATTTCAATGAGGAAAAAAGAACCTTGTTTCTCAAAGAAGCATGGATATTGGGGGTGAAGTCAAGATGGTGGAGTAGAAAGACTCACATATGCTAGCTCTGAACCCACAGCCCATAATTATGTATAAAAAGAACTTCCAACAAATTCTGGAACAGTGGAGCCATGCAGCAACAGGGTGAAGGAGATTTCCATTCCAGAGAGACCTGAAAAACCGATCCCAAAGGTCCGTCACACACCAGACAGGAGCGGAGCCCAGCCCTGCCATGGCTGCGTGGCACTGAGAGGAACAAGCAGATCAGAGCAGGCTTCAGGGATGGAATCTCCAGTGGCCATGAAGGTCCCTCCACATACAGATGCACAGGTCAGTGAGAGAGACGTCTGAACGGGCTGAGATGGGAGCGGGGTGTCTCCATGACTTGAGCCTCCTCAAGGGGCAGTGGCAGAGGCAGTGGGTGGCCACAGGCTCCCGGAGCAGGCAGGAGCTCTGCAGGAGCTCCATTACTGAAGGTCTCTGCATAAACCCCCTGAGGAAACTGAGCCTGGGAGAAGAAACTGCCCCCACCTGAGCACCAGAACTTAAGCTCCCATTGAATAGCAGCCAGGCCTGCTGCTGAAAGCCCTGAGGCTGGGGAACAGCATTTGAATCTCAGACTCCAAGTACTAGCTTGGAAGATCTAGGTAGGGGTGGACAGGAATCTCAGAAGTCAAGTAACTGACTGGGAAAAATGCCCAGAAAAGGGAAAAAAAAAATAAGACCATAGAAGGTTATTTTCTCTTTGAGCAGATGATTCTGCCCTTCCTTTCTGATGAAGAAGAACAATGCTTACCATCAGGGAAAGAAATAGGAGTCAAGGCCTCTGTATCCCAAACATCTGAAACAGATATCCAATGGGCTCAGGCCATGGAAGAGCTCAAAAAGGATTTTCAAAGTCAAGTTAGACAGCTGGGAAGAGAAATGAGAGAGATGCAAGAAAAGCATGAAAAAAGGGTCAATACCTTAATAAAGGAAACCCAAAAAAATACTGAAGAAAAAAACACCTTGAAAAATAGGCTAACTCAATTGGTAAAAGAGGTTCAAAAAGCCAATGAGGAGAAGAATGCTTTCAAAAGCAGAATTAACCAAGTGGAAAAAGAGGTGCAAAAGCTCACTGAAGAAAACAGTTCTCTCAAAATTAGAATGGAACAGATGGAGGCTAATGACTTTCTGAGAAACCAAGAAATCACAAAACAAAACCAAAAGAATGACAAAATGGAAGAGAATGTGAAATATCTCATGGGAGAAACAACTGACCTGGAATATAGATCCAGGAGAGACAATTTAAAAATTATGGGACTACATTAAGCCGTGATCAAAAAAAGAGCCTAGACATCAT
>CM053771.1:75045725-75076371 GCA_028658325.1 Potorous gilbertii | reverse complement strand
CCTGCCTTCCCAAAGGGAATGAGTGGGGAGGAAGGGATGGGGAGAAGTTGGAACTCAAAGTTTTAGGAACAACTGTGGAGTATTGTTCTTGCTACTAGGAAATAAGAAATACAGGTAATGGGGAATAGAAAGTTATCTGGCCTTACAGGACCAAAGAGAAGATGGGGTAAGGGAAGGGAGGGATGAAAGAAGAGAGGGCAGATTGGTGATAGGGGAAATTAGAATGTTGGGTGTACTGGGGTGGGAGGAGGGGACAAATGGGGAGAAAATTTTGGAAACCAAAATCTTGTGAAAATGAATGTAAAAAGTTAAATAATAAATTTATATTTAAAAAAATGAAAAAACTCACAAAAAAAACAATCATGCTTATCCTCTATCTCCCATTTGACTTGATTCTTAGAGTAATAATGCCTTCTATATCATTATAGCAGGATACTAGATTTAAGGCTGAAGGAGAAGTTTGAGATCACCTTGTCCAACTGTTCTATTTTACATCTGAGCAAACTGAAGTACAGAATGATTAAGCAATTTATTCAATAATTAATGAGAACAAAAATTTAAACTCAACTCACTAGCTATCAATTCAATCTTCAAATATTGGTACCTATGGTGACTTCCCATTGCTGTCTTTTTTGTTTTATATAGATGATAAATTATGATACCATCATATATCTACCTTTTAAACTGTTCCGTTATGGCCAATTTCCAAGTCTGGCAATCAAACTTCTTCATTTTGTTTTTTCCTCATGAATATGTTTCTAACACTGAGCTAGATTAATGGCATCTGTATTTGATAATTCATTTTTATATTGTGATTTGATCAACTTGTTTGACTTTCCATAAATTAACATTTCTTTCAATGGAAGTGGCTCTAACCAATATGCTACACACACACACACACACACACACACACACACACACACACACACACACACACACACACATGCACACACACGCACACAATTAAGGTAATAGACTAAGAAGAGAATAAACTTTGGGCATTACTTAAATGCCTTTATATTGTTTGAAAAATCTTAGCGCCATAATTTTTAAATGACTTATCCTAATCTACATAATAATGCATAAGATATTTAATATTCCACTTTTTAGTTTGCCTCTTGATTCAAATCTCCTTACTTCATTCAATCAAAGAAAGACAGCTATGAGTGGAATAGTTTTCCAGTCAATATGGATGGAGTTCATTAAAAGTGCAATTGAGTACATGACCAGCAGATGGCAGTCAAAGCCTGACAATATCTTGATATGATATATTCCTTGAAAATGTTGCTCAACTATCAGGTGGGTTCTTTAAGATGGCTGCATCACTTTTTACTTCTTATGTTGGAAGATTTCTTTAAAACTCTCTGATGGACATGGAATTTAGACTATATGATCAAATCAACAATTGATAAACTATTAAAACTATTATTTGTTTCTGACATGTATCCTCCAACTCTTGGAGGATTCTCACTTTTTCTAGTGACTTTCCAGAATGCTCAAAGATTTAGCCATTTAGTCTACTAGGAACACCTCATTTTTTTTATTTGGTTGGGGATTTTATGGAGGCAATCAGGCTTAGGTGACTTTCCCAGGGTCGCACAACTAGTAAATATCTCAGTTCAGATTTGAATGCAAGTCCTCTTGACTCCAGGGTCTGTGATCTCTCCCCTGTGCCACCTAGATGCCTCTGAACACCTCATTTTAATGTTACATAGACACATTTTTTCATCTCTGCGACCAAGATTTTATAAATACATTTGCTAGAATCACGCACATACGTGTATATATAAGTGTACATACACATGCATTGCATATGTGTGTATAAAATTATGAAATGGGACAAAAACATACTTAACAATTATATTCCTCTATTTGAATAAAGTATCCATTTTTAAAGTAGGATGATGAGATATGTAACTCCTATCCCAAAAGTTTTACTTGTATCATCTGATATATATTTTCATATGTATACTTTTTGCGATTATATGTTGTACTACTGATTGGATAATTGCATTTGTTTTCTATTATCTATATGTGCTCATTGTGGAATTGTTATTTTTTTGGGAAAAAGAGTCAAGCCTTGAATATAGACCTTAGAGTCCCCTTTTCCTCCTAAAATAACAAAGTGATCAGAAGTTACATCAACAAATTGCCAAATGTTCGAATTGTTTACCATCTATACTAGAAAACATATGGACAGAAAAGTGAAAGCACCATAGGTACCAATATTTGGAGACTGTATTTATAGTGAGTGAACTGAGTTTAACATCTTGTTCTTCCCATTAATTCTTGAATAAATAGCTTAATGATTCTGTATTTCAGTTTTCTGAGATGTAAAATGAAACAGCTGGACAAAGTGATTTCAAATCATATCCCCTAGAATCTAGATCAGCAATATTAAATGGAGTAGATGGCTATAATTCTAGCCTAGTACATTTATATGTGGGGGGGGGATTATATTAGATGTAAAGGGGTATATCCAGTCATTGTGAGTATTATGAATTATGGAAGTCCTGAAAAAAGGTAGGATTCTTGATTCACTAGCAAATAAAAGTTACTCCTCCACTACTTGAAGGAAGGAAAGAGGAGGGAGGGGAGAGAGAGAGAGAGAGAGGAAGGAAGAAAGGAAGGAAGGAAGGAAGGAAGGAAGAAAGAAAGAAAGAAAGAAAGAAAGAAAGAAAGAAAGAAAGAAGGTCGGATCCCCATGCCACAATCAATCCTCTCTTTTTACTGTGAAGAGGCCTGATTGCAGGCCTAAGGTTGAGCAAGAAAACTGTGCCTCTAGCTTAGCATAAAAATCCTTACCCTCTAGAAGAATCAGAATTGATAAATGACACTTGAAAATTTAAGGAACTTGGTCAATTACAGAAAATAAACATAAAATTAATAGAATAGAAATTTTATTAATATTTTCAAATATGGTGTTATATTTCTGTAAGCTATAATAATTGTATAATTAATACAATGTAAATATGAAATGTTATATCAATTATATTTTCACATCTCCCTCTCTGCTTCACTGAGAAAACACTGTTTTCTCATTGAATCACTAGGTGATATGTGAGTTATCAAATGATGTTCAATCTATTCATCTATTAGGATTGAGTCACCAGGGTACAGAAAGACCTGAAGACACTAAACAATTAATTAAAAATTGTTAATAATGAAGAAAGGAGGTGGGAGATGGACAGAAAATATCCATGGAAATTATGGGGGCTTTGGAAAAAGAGAAAAAGGAGGTTGGAGTGGGAGAGAGCCTGGGGGCATGCAAGAAAAATGTAGTGGTTCTGGCTGTGCGGTTAAGTAAAGGAGAGAATGTCAGGGGAGGCCATTCACAGAAAATATGAAAACTCTGGAAGGGGAACAGGGTTGAGAGAGAAGTGAAGTGGGCAGGGGGGGTTAGTCAGAACACATCTAGAAGAACATGGATGATTTGATAGGGGTGGAGCCATGAAGGAGGGAAAAGGGAGTGTGGTAGTCATTTCTTCCTATTAGTCCATCATTCCTGGGGGTGAGGAAGTAAAAAAAAGGAAAGTAGCTGCTGCAGGTGGGCATTAGGTGACCAGCCAGAGAGCATCCACAGAAGAGAGCAGGGATCAAGGAGAAAGCAGGGCCTGAAGGAAGACGAGGGCTTGAGAATGTGGCTAGGATGCAAGTCTGGGGCTTGGCTGGCCCTAAGCACTTTGCTCTCCTTTATTTACGCCATTTCCTTCATTTCTCCATGTGTACCATGATTGAATCCTTTCTAAGGCCTTCAAGAGGGCATAGACAATTCAGAAGGAAAGAAGGAAGATATTGGTGGGAAAGGGGAAAATCAGGGTGGACATGGGACAATGTATTTGTTTTTCTGGAGGGTTCAGTGGGAGAAGATCATGGAGAAAGGCCATGAGAGTTGGCAAAGTGGCCATTTATACCCTGAACTTTTGAAGGACCTCCCATGGACAAGAAGGTGTACATACACACACACATACACACACTCACACACACTCACACATACACGCACACACATGCACACACACACACACACACACTCACACACATACGCACACACACACACACCAACAGTTGGATATTGAGATCTGTCAACTGGAACAGAATGGCCCTCTAAACTGTGGATGGTTGGGGGTACACAAAGAAGGCCGGAGGCAGGAGAGTCAGGACACAAGCTTAATTTCAAAGTGAAACAGTGCTTGCAGAAGGAAGGACCCCTGCACCTCCTCCTCCAGAAGGAGGGCTTAATATTTTGGGGCAAGGCACTGCTTTATATACGTAAGTAAGCGGTAGTCTTACCACTTACATATATAAGGCTCCTTTGTGAACAATGTAGGCATTTCTGAGAAAAGTTTCCAAGTTGATTGTTTCAGAAACAAAAACTGAACCAGAGTTAATGGTAGGAACAGGAATGAAGTACCTTGTTTGGTTCACTTAGCTGTTACAAGAAAAAAGGATTGTGATCACGTCAAAAGGTATGGTGGATGGCTCTCAGGTCCCTGGGAAATAGGGGGCAGTAAACATCTAGTGCTGGTCAAATTAATATACTTTACTTGAGGGTTGGATCATCCAGAGTGCAAAGCACTGTTACTGTGCCAAGCTCAGGGCACAGCCTGCTTGCTGAGCATTAGCTCTGGGAAAGAGGGTGTTTCCATAATATTTTGATATATCTCACTCTCCATTTCTGATTTCTAGTGGGAAGATGTGTGCTTATAAGGCAGTGGAGGAGTGTCAGGGAATACTCATGAACCAAAAATAGGAAAGGCTTCTGAAAGATGGTGATATTGTGGTTAATATTCCAAATACTAAACCAGGAGGAACAGATAACCAGGGAGACAGTGACAGACCTAGACGAAAGAGAGCAGATGAAATGGCCTGTATCTGCTATGTGGAGTAGTCTCCTTGCGGAATAGCCTCTCTGCACTTCAGAAAGTCAGAGTTAGGGGTAGGGATAGGTGAAAATTTAAAGAAGACTGCAAAGGGAGGAAGGTCCACAAGCCACCCAGCTAAGTAAAGTCAAGGCATGCCACCCTCAAGATTTTCCTTGTGATCTTGGACTGAATTTTTTCCTAAGTAGTCATTGGGAAGATGCTAGCAAACAGAGTTTCTGGCTTGTCCACCCAGAGCCAGAAACTAGAATAAAGAGAACCTTCTTCACATACTTTCAACAGCCTTGTGAGATATCTGGCTAAGATGAATTCCCATTCTTAGGTGGAGACACTGAGGCCCATGAATATGTAGGAGGGTTCTCAGGTGGGAATGTCGATCAAGTCTTCCAGACATCATGCTCACCACTCTAGCCACTTAGCCACCTAGTTGATATTAGGCAGTAAAAAGAGTTTGGTTCATTGCAAGGTAATTGGTTGTTTTGTTTTGTTTTTAAAGTTCCTCAGTGTAAAATGGGTCTAGGTAGCAATTTGTTATCAGCATGGAGTCCTCTCAGAGTTGTGACTCCAGTGTATAGTTGCAAGGGAGAGGGTGCTCTTAGCAGTCCTGGAGGAAACACACGTATGGGTACCATGTATTGGAATGGTTTTGCATCTCTCCCAATGAAAAGGACATTATTACTATGTATTCCTACCTCAGGGCCAGCTTTGCCAGTCCAGTAGACAGGTGGAGGAAGTTTTCTCTAAGCAGGCATTCATTCAGGACACTACAATTCAGGAGAGTCAGAAAAAGAGATTGATATCACCCTTTAAAGCAGTTAAAAACTAAAATTTATCCAAGGGAGGATTTTGACTTTCCATCCCAGAAAACCATTTTCCCCTTATATTTTCTTTCATTGTTTTTCTCCATTGCATTTCTTTTTTGGTTTCTTTCAATTAATTTCAATTCCTTTTGTTTTATTCCTTTCCATTTCATTATTTTTATTCTTTCTTTTTGCATTTATTTTGTCATTTTCCAAGGGAGCACACTTTCTTTATGGGCACAGATAACTATTTTGCTTATTACTTGAACTTTCTGCTTCTTTTTCTTTTGAATTTTCAATAGTGTATTTCGCTGATTCAGTCTCTACTGGGTTCGTTGAAAGTTGATGTCAGGAAGACAATCAGATCAAATCATTTCTGGAGTTATGGATTTCCTGTCTGTCTCCAATATTTTGAATGTCAGTGAATGGATAATCAATGATTCCATTTTAATAGGTAACAAATGGTCAGTACACTTTTCCGGATATGAAATTTTGCCTATTGCCCTTGAAGTACAAAACCTGAAGCAGACTTTGGTGTTATGGTGCCTTGACTGTCTTGAAACACTAATTGCTTTTCAGAAACCCTCTGGTGTGAGTTGTATCTGATCCTGTTGAGAATTTAAGCCCATATAAGTCATTGTGTGAAATACTGTGTCCTGCCAAAATGGAGCTGTTGATATAAAACATTATTCATCACCAGAAGTTGGTAAGACTCCCTTTGGTACATATAGAATCCAGGGGACAATTTTCTCTATACTAGGGAGTACCTAAGGCCCAAGGATAACTCATAGGTCCAGGTTGTTGAAAGTACTTTTCTCCCATTCATAATGTACTTTCAAAGTTCCTTTTAGGCATCATGTAGTTCTTTTGCTGAACCTATGAATTAGAAAAAGGGAAAAAATAGATTAATATCTCCCATAAGCTCAATCCTTGTGAAATAGTAACACTATACCCAATGCTGCTGTACCCATGGGTGGGAAGCATAGCAGACAAATTCCTACAATTCTGTTTTGGGTTAGCTAAGAAAATATCAAACTTACCAACTAGTCTCATAGTTCAATTCTTTATAAATTCCACTGAGATTCAGACCCTGATCCAAACCAGTGACTGGGTCCCCTGGAAACTCTATCTCCAAAAACACCCCTTGGAGCCATGGTGGAAAGATCTCTTTGAAGTCCTGCTCACCACCCTGACAGCAGCCAAACTCCAGGTAGTAGAGTCTTGGATCCACCTGTCATATCTCAAAAGGGCAGTACCTCCCACCTGGACTGTGGAATCTACTGGTGACCTGACCTTGAAAATTAAATGGGTTCTGAAGTAGTCAACATCTGGGGTAGACAGTTATTCCCAAGACCATGGTTGAGAAGAAGACAACAGGAGACATAAACTGCCAACCCCAGAAACCAGACATGACTTGAAGTTCACACTTGCTCCCTCCATGAACTAAGCCTTTTCTTTCTTGCTACTATAGCAGTCTCTGGTCTCATTTTCCAAAATATTTACCCTACTTCTAATTCCCCATCAACAAACTTACATGCCTTACCTATGAACCACTCACTCAGGACCACAATACTGGACTTCTTTAAAAAGTTCAATTTATCTGACCGTTGGACATGTTATTCAAGGCCCCAACCCACTGAAACTTTAGCCTGAATCTCCCCATTAGAAGTTTGCTTCATGACCCCAGTGGGAAGGTTCTATTTTACTGACCCTCTCAGACAGCATGCTCCAAAAATGCCTGGTCCTCCCCAGACTGAGAAGCTAACCAGTACCAGATGTGCTTCACAAAGCAGCAGCTTACATAAAGGGAGCAGCTAGTATCCCCTCCAATTATTTCTATCCTCATCCCCACTACACTACCACAGTTGACCCTAGAAGTAAATCTGCTGATGAAAAGAAGGACCACACTGAGAATTAATGAACTTAACAGCAAGTTTTGGGGCTGCTAGCATATCAGTCCTGTACCTACAGGTCTTTTATATTCAGAGATCTCTCTAGAAATCTTGGTTCCATTCTGCATCAAGGGCATAAGTAGCAACATGGACCCTCACCTTGGATCATTAAATCCCATATAATATAATTTTAGCATTATTCTGAACTCCACATAGATTGCTTTTCTAAATACTTCTCTTGATTCCACTGGTCAACTCTTACAGCCACAGGTTTCCTTGAATGGCACTATGGCATTTTTAGAGACAAACTTGACACACAGAAAAGATATCAAAGAAAATGTATTTTAAATGGAGTTCAGGCCTTTTTCATTCTTTCCCCTGAAGAAAAGGGTAGCTTCCAGCATGGCCACCAGGTCAGAATGAGGCAGGATCCTTATAGAATTCTGAACTTTGAACTTTGCAGGCCACCATCTCCTGGTTATGTGACTTCATGTTCTCTTCTGATAGACATTCCCTCATCGAATGTGTGCAGTAGTTTTCTGACCTTCACCTTACTGTACTAGGTCACACCCCTGATCAACCAGAACTGTGCAAACAGAATTTCCTGTTTCTCACAAACTCCCCCCTTTTCTCTTTATTAATTTTTTTCTTTCCACACTTAAATCCAATCAATAAATACTTCCTTACTTACCATCCTTTATGAATTCTTCCTGTCATCTATCTTCCCTTTATATCAATATGGGAAGGGGAAAGAGTTGATGGATACATTGACAAATCACAAAGGGGCAGTCCCCTTGTTATAAGTACAGATACAGAGATTCAAAAGAAAAAGGTAAATCAATGAAATGTCCATTTTGAAGTTCCATCTCATACATTAGTCTGGAGAGAGACTTCATCTGATGCAGTTTTCTGGTCTGGATGCTTGTTCAAGTTGTCTCCAGCACAGCCTCTCAGCATCTTCTTCCCTTTATCTTCTTGTAGAAATCCAGATGTTCACTTTCCTACAAAACTGACCTTAATACAATTGTAGATTACCATCGCCAAACTTTATACTCTTATCCCTCTTACACAATCAAAATGAGAACTTTGGTCAACTGTGATGTTTAGGAAATCCACATTAGAACCCAGATTTTACGTTAATTCACTATTCATTTTCCACCATAGGGGGATGAGATTTCATTAAGGAGTCAGTAACAGGCTCCAGTACTTACATAAATAGAATAAACAATCATTTTTGGCACAGTACATATTACCTCTTAAAATAACTCCAACTTCTGGTCATGTGATACATCTTTTAAAGCATTTACAATATAAATCACAAACCATTTTTCTTTTACCATTTACCAACTGAGACAAAAACAATAATGCCTTTGTATGCTAACCAAACAGGCCCTCAATTCAACTATTCCCATGCTATTACTAAGAATTAAAGGACCCTAATTTATTGTTGTTGGTATAAAATCCTAAGCCTAATAGTTTAATTTTAGACTTAACTTCAGATGTTCCCGTACCAACAATCTATTATTTAATAGATCTGGTATTTTGCTTCTGAAACTTTTAATTATAGGAAATTGTCACTAAGAGTGGGGGTATTTCAGGAAAACAATATCTCCCTAACTTCATGTCAACACCAGGCAGGAGTATGTTGTCAACTAGAATCCATCCAGGCTTAAAGTCTGCCAGGTGTCAGTGTGGAAATTGAGTCAGGAGAATCCTACCTCAGCTCAGACTGAACAGTCATTCTTCCAATCTTCCCATGAAATCATCCCTTTGCAGTTCATACCAGCATCTCACAGTCTGACTAGTATCATGGATCAATGGCTCAGATCACTTTTCTTATTATCCGAACCACACCTAGAGTTAGACTCAGAAGTCAGTTAATAGTCCTATAAAATTTTAAAACAGCAAACACCAATAATCAGTTTCAGATATGACTATAATTTTACACTGGCCAAGGAACATCTTTTGAAGTAAGTCTTAAGTAACTTACATGCCTTTCTATACTTGTTCTAGTTCCTGGTTAAATAATAAACATAAAATCAAATTTGTCATTAAAACCAAAAGTTATTGCTCTAAGAGATTTACATCTATTTCCCAAGCTTCCTTATACCTTTCTAACCATGCTCAGTCTAAAAGAATGAGCTGCATATATGATAAGTTCAAACACTAATTTCAACTTATGTTCATAAAATGAATTCAAATCAAAACAGAAACATTTAACTTTTCCACCAGTGAAAAATATTACTTGAGATTACCTGCCTCTAAGAAACTTAGCCTGAAATTCTTTTTCCCAAACTGAAAATGTCTCCGATTCAGTCAATCACATTTACTCAATTGGTCTTGCAACACGTGAAAACCTTATTCCAAGTCAGGACCTTTGTGCCTTACCCCAAAAGAGTTTTAGTCCCATTTGTCTAACATGGCCCTGTAAAACCTTACTGTAAAATCTTCTTATTCTTCCCCACTTGATCTGGCTCTCTAGAGGCCCATAAACTTTTCCCTATCACTATATTTTATCAATCTAATTCTCCAGGTGACTGACCACTCTCATCAAGACCATTCCTGGAACTCCCAGAACACCTGGGTCCACCCAAGACTCCTTTCCCAGAGTACCTCTGTAGGTAAGATACATCTTACTTTAAGCATTACAAATGCTCAGGTTCCCTAAAAGTCCACCCAATCTTGTTCTATGGAACAATGATACAATATCACATTTATCATTGTTGCTTGCAATGTACTTACATCTTAAATTATCTTCTTGGATTATAGAAACATGCCATGAAGATGAAAAGCAAGGACCTAATTAGATATCATCTCCACCTTATAACAAGACTCAGAAACAGCAAAGGAGATACTATCCCTTTTCATAAGAAAACAATGGAGAAACTGAGGCAGAAGAATTCCATCCCAGGCTGAGGACACAATTGTCCCCTGAAGCAAACTTCTGCATGTAACAGTTACATTCCTCTCTGAGTAGTAGAACACAATTTGTAATGGTCCCAGAGTCTTTGCATTTGGTGACAAGTTTCACTAGTCAAGAACATTACCAGGACTTACATCTTAGATCTTAAATTTTTCCTAAAAACCAGTGGTTAGAGATCATTTCTATACATTTTCAAATTCTCACCAAATCAAGTTCCTTCTGTAGGAACTTCATGACTCAAACAAACTCCTTAGAGCTGCTGGGGCTGTACTTTTTGACTAGCCTAAGGACTGTTCCCTTCCACACATACACACAGTGTACCAGCTGTAGGTTTAACCTTTAAAACTATAAACAGTAAAACTACAATTTTCATAAGTGATAACCAAATTGTTTTATCTGTAAACATGAACAATAAACTTCAGATGACATCAATTGGATTATATAAAAATTATTGATAGAAGAATGGGCAGTCTTACCAAGTACAGTGACTGACTGACTTCTTCATCTTGACCCACCCCTCTTTACCCTCTGCCCAAGGCTGTGGCTATGTGCTGAACCTGGATGCTTCCAGACTGTAGCTGTTGCCCCTTATATAGTCAGGATTCAAATTTGTATACTTTTTAATAGTATCTACTATCCATTCTTGAAAAAAGGGCAAGGTTTTCCTTTTTGCCTTGAGTAATTTCCTTGATTAAAAAAAAAATTACTTGCTTTTTAAATGCCGTTCTCAGGCCTTCTAACAGTAGAATTTTGATAGGATCTTGCTTTCCCTTCTCTTCTGATAATCCCATCCTGGGTAACTAGTGGGAACAGCAGTCTCTTTTATTTTGTGGGCTCATTGTTAGTCAAATGATCCCCAAACTTTTGGGCTTGTTCTCAGATTCTCCTTTTCTCCTTAATGGTACAACAGGGAGAGAGGAGGACATGAAAATCAATCCCAGAAAGCTCAAATTATAGGGCTATATCACTAAAACCCTCGGTAGACTTAGTGAAGTCTTCCAAGTATCTCCCCAGTTTCTAACTTGAATGAGATCTGAGATGGAGAACAGAACATGAACTTTATTTGTCCCACTAGGTGAGGCAGGCACTTCCATCTGGGGAAAAAGCCTTGAAGGCGCTGTGGGGCAGGGGCTTGGGAAGAGAAATAGGAAGTGTTGCTTCTTGTGAGGGAAGGGCTGAGGAATGCTGCCTGAACTGGATTAGGCTGTAAGGCCAGGGGATCAGGCTGGCAAGGAGAAAGATCACCTGACACATGAGGAGGAGAAGGGTTTTAAAGCTCTAAGGGCCATAAACAGGGGCTCATCAAAAGTGTCCAGTTGACCCTCATTTCTCCTTTGAAAGAAAGTTCTAACTACAAGCATCTCACAACTTTTCCTGAGAACAGAGTTCTACGATAGCTCAACAAAGGCCATTATGTGGGAAACTTCTATCCATTTTCCTTCTTGATGGTAGTATAATTCTAACTGCAAGACCGTATTCATTTTTAAAGTCCCCAAAATGGGCCATGCTTTGTGATCCTCTAGGCAACACTGAGGCCAAATACAAATTTTTCCTTTTTAAGTTCTTTAGAGAAACTAATTTTTTCCCAATTTTGTAAAAGACAAATTCAAAGGCAAATTTTTGAGGATTGAAAAGGATTGATTCATCATAGGCATGGGACTGGAAGTCCCTTCCTCCATCAAGGAAGATTTGAAAGGAAGCCTCAAAAAACAAATAGAACAAATCAAGGCAAAGAAAACACAAAAAAGTACCTGAAGTTACTAGTACCATATTGAATAATAGTGGTGATAATGGGCATCCTTGTTTCACCCCTGATCTTATTGGAAATGCATCTAGCTTGTCCCCATTACATATAATGTTGGTTCATGGTTTTAGGCAGATACTATTTGTTATTTTAAGGAAGACTCTATTTATTCCTTTATCTCCAGTATTTTCGATAGGAATGGGTGTTGTATTTTTTTAAAAGCCTTATTTGCATCTATTGAGATAATCATATGGTTTCTGTTAGTTTTATTGTTGATAAGATTAATCATGCTGATAGTTTTCCTAATATTCAGCCAGTCATGTATTACTGGTACAAATCCTACCTGATCATAATGTATTATTCTTGTGATAAGTTTCTCTAATCTTTTTGCTAATATCTTATTTAAAATTTTGCATCAATATTCATTGGGAAATTGATCTATAATTTTCTTTTTTTGTTTTGGCTCTTCCAAGTTTAGGTATCAAAACAATATTTGTATCATAAAAAGAATTTGATAGGACTCCTTCTATGCCCAATTTCCCAAACTGTCTATATGGTATTGGATTTAACTGTTCTTTAAATGTTTGACAAAATTCACTTGTAAATCCATCTGGTCCTGGAAATGTTTTCCTAGGGAGTTCATTGATGACTTGTTGATTTCTTTTTCTGAGTTGGGGTTATTTAAGTATTTAATATTCTTTTCTGTTAATCTGGTCAATGTATATATATATATATATCATATATAAACATAAATATAAATATGTATATATATATATTTATATGTGTATATATGTAGGGTTTAATATTCATCCATTTCACTTAGATTGTCAAATTTATTGTCATGCTGTTGGGTGAGGTAATTTCTAATTATTGTTTTAATCTCCTCTTCGTTGGAGGTGAGTTCACACTTTTGACTTTGATATTGGTAATTTGGTTTGCTTTCTTTTTTAAATCAAATTGACTAAAGGCTTATCAATTTTATTGTTTTTTTAATAAAACCAACTCCGTTTTATTTATTAGTTCAATTGTTTTCTTAATTTCAATTTTATAGTCTCTCCTTTGGTTTTCGGTATCTCTAATTTGGTATTTTCTTGGAGATTTTCAATTGGTTCTTTTTCAAACTTTATCAGCTGCATGCCCAATTGATTGAACTCCTCTTATCTCCATTTTATTCATGTAGGCATCCAATGATATAAAACTTCCTCTAAGAACTGCTTTCACAGCATCCCATAAGTTTTGATAGGTTGTTTCATTATTGTCATTCTCTTGAATGAAGTTATTGATTGTTTCTATGATTTATTGTTTAATGCACTTATTCTTTAGGATTAGATTATTTAGTTTTCAATTGTTTTTGGTCTTTCTTTCCATGGCCCTTTATTACATGTAATTTTTATTACATTATGGTCTGAAAAGGATGTATTGACTATCTCTTTCTCCACTGGATTGTGAGGTTTTTATGTCCTAATACATTGTTAATTTTTATGTATGTACCATGTAATGGTGAGAAAAAATATATTCATTTCTATCCCCATTCAGTTTTCTCCAGAGATCTATCATATTTACCTTATCCAGACTTCTGCTCACCTTCTTAACTTCTTTCTTGTTTATTTTGAGGTTAGATTCTTCAGGTTCAGAGAGAGGGAGGTTGAGGTACCCCACTTCTATACTTTTTCTGTCTCCAACCTTTTACCTTCACCTTGTGTGTATTCTGCTGTTTCAAATGTATTTCTTGTAAACAACATCTTGTAGGATTATGGTTTTTGGAATTTCTTAATTACTGGTTGTAATCCCCTCTGGGTCTCAGACTTATTTGGATACTGACACTGGTGAGGGAATACATAAGAATCTCTAAGGAAGATAAGGGCCAGGAATTTCTTGGTCACAGATTGAGATATCTACTGCCTCCTAGATTTCAGATGAAATATGAAGGTTCCTTGAGGAGAGTAGCAAAAGTGATCATTTTGGTTTAAGGAAGGAGAAGTGCACCCTGATTTTACCATTAGTTTCCACCTTGGCAAAGGAGCAGGAAAGGAGGCAAGAAAAAGGAAAGAGTGGTCAACCAGCAGGTCTCTGAACTGATGAGGCAGATGAAGGTTTTAAGGCATTTTCTCAATTTAACTTCTATCCTCACAACATACCGGTATGCAGAATGGGTGGGGCCAGAGTGTTATAAAATACATGGCTCTAATATCAACGAGAAAATCACTAGTCTTACCCTGCCATATATAGATCTACCCAGAATTCCATCAAGGTGATGGAAAAGGAAGGAACTATACTATATCTTGGGCCCCTTTGTTCCTTTTCCCAAGGAGACTGGAATGTGGGGCAGTGGGAGGAGTTAGGTTGACTCACTTTTGGGCAGTCTCTCTTCCAAGGACCCTCCTGTTTGGAGACAGAACATGGACCTAGATGTTTTCCCCTAGGCAAGAGGCAATTACAGGATCAATGGACCTGCTTCTGACAGCAAAACCAGGAGTCTTTCCTGGGAATGTAATGGGTTAGGTCTTTCTGGAATCCAGATAAAGCACAGGCCAGGAGTTCAGCTTTTTCTCTGTTCCTTGCACCAATCCTGCAGTTCTTTTCCTCTGCTGTTGCTCAGTCTCTATTATTGAACACCCCAAAAGCTATTTCCATAAATTGAGTCTGTGGTGTCTGAGGATGCAAAGCTAACTTCTGCAATTTCCTCTAGATATCTGAGGCAAACTAACTAAGAAAGTGTATGTAAGCTGTTTTGGAAGAGGTGGGGTCTATGATGGCATACTTTTTACAAGTCTTTCCCAGCCTTCCTTGAAAAAGGCTGTGGTTCTCTGGCCGCCAGGTAATTCCCTTAAATTTTGTTTCTTAATCTCTCTCATCATAACTTCATGGAGGCAAGTTAACATATCATCTTTTTTTTCTATCTCTCTGTTATTTTCTTTATAATGCCATCTGGGTTCAGCAACTGGAAGGGGAGTAACTACTGGAGAAGATTACCCTGAGGGGGAAGACACATGTCTAAACCTTTGAGCTAAATCTCAGCTTCTCCTGTTCCCCTCAATTGTGCAATAGTTGGTGATAATTATATTAATGTCTCCGCAAGAGAGATCAAATTTTAGTGTGACAGTTATGAAGACCTCAGTGAATTTATTTGGGTTCTCAGAGTAATCACCAAGTTTTCCATTACCCTAGGCAAAGCCAGACATTGAGAAGGGGATAAGAACTCTAATTGTCCTTCCCCATTGGGGCTGCTACTTCCCTCAAAGGGAGGGGTATGGAAGAGGTGGGAGTAGTTAAATCAGGGATTTGGAGGGGAGGAAGAAATAGGGTTCTACTCCTCATATGGGAGGGGCTAAAGAGTGGGGAGTGCTAGAAGGTTGCAGAATCTGATATCTGAATGAAAGGTGCAGGGGAATAATGAGGAGGGGAATTTGGTGGGTAAGAGGGAGGGTCCCTAAGGAGGCAACAAGCTTCCTGATAGGAGATGATCTACTCCAGGGGAGGTAGGGCAAGTGTTCCAAGTTGGTGATATGGAATCATGGACTCAGGAGTTTGAGAAGAGAGGATCATCAAGAATGTCAAGTGAATCCTCCCCTTTGTCTGGAGTGAATTTAGTCAGGAGCAGTCTACACTGTTGCCGCAGGGCTGGATCTTATGAAAGGATCATGAAGGCCTAGACATATAGGACTTCAATCCACTTGACCTCTCAGCAGCTATAGGTGTCAAGTGGAAAAATGGTATTGTAATTCAGGGACCCACCTATAGGCCATTTTTCTTGATCCTCCAGATTGTGTTGAGGTCAGACTCTATCACAGAAAAATATGAGGTGCTTCCTTCTTTAAATTTTTTAAGTCAAATTGTTAAAATTATGCAAAAGACAACCTAGTAAGGAATCTTGTGGGATGGAGGAAGACTGTCCCATAATGCCTGATGATAATGATTGGTGCCCTAAGCCTAAAGAAATTCCTCCTCCAACCACCACTCACCTCTTCAGTGGCATCTCACTGAGAGGAAAAAAAAAATGAGTTCAAAAGAGAACTCCCTGCAAAGTTCGCTAAAAGAGAGTCCTCTGTCTAGAAGTAATTGTTTGCCACCAGGACCCATGTTTACTAGGGCTCAGTTCATCCACTCAAGCCTTCCTAGGTGCTTGAAGAACCTCCCAGATAAGAAAATGAAAAGGGAAAGGGTTACTTTTGGATTGGAGGGAGTCAGTGGCTATGCAGGGCCACCTAAATGACTGACGAGAGTCAGGCTGTGATGTGGCTGGGTCATCTCAGAAGAATTCACAGAATCAGACCTTCTTCAAACAAGTCAAGGCATTTATTGTGGGTTTGAGGTGTCACACTCTGGTAAGTAGAATAAATTCCTTAGTGGAGCTAGAAATTTCAGTTAGGCAAAACAGTCAGATTTATAGAGTATATGATGCTGATTACACACATGAAAATAATAGTATATGAATATTAAAAAGACAGGAGGGGTCTGTCAAAGCATTAAGCAATAGAGAAGAAGTCACAGCCTTGGTAGAACTATGCATGTGATTACCCACAATATTGGAAATCCCATTTGGGGGACATTAACATATTTTAATGATATAATAAGTCTCCCTACCTAATAAATTTATTTTAGGTCAGTTCTTTACTCTTACTGCACAGGTTCCATAAGAGAGAAAATCCCTTCTATGGATTGGTGGTCAAGCATCCTTGTCAACATCCTGGTGGTTCTGCTTCCTGATTGACTGGCTATAGTGGTCGTGTCTGGGAAAAATGGAAGCCAGGTATTGGGGCTTTGTCTGAGGCTAAATGAATGATATGAACAAATTATAATATTGAGTCTGGGAGCAGTTGTGTTCATCCTTCATTTTCAAAGAGGACCTTGCCATCAGAGAAATGATAACATGACTTGCACTCATCTTTGTTTTGAGGGAGGGAGGGCTATGCAAAGTCACTGACCTCACTTTCTCCTCCTGAGACATCTGAATACAGTGACCAGATATTCATCTGGATGACTGGAGATAGTCCAGGATTCAATGGGAGATGCTTGCCTTTTTAGGCTAAAGACTTTTGAGCTACTCACTTAGAATGAGGCTAGGGGAAGTGACTAGCTAGAGAGAGTGGTTAGGAATATGTCACCATCTATCACCAGAGAACGAAGTGATGAAGTCTGAATACAAACCAAAGCATTCTTTTCTAACTTTCTTTTTTTTTCTTAGTTTTTATTTCGGTTTTTATTCTTTTATACCATGTCTAAGATAGATATAAGTTTTGCAAGACTATACATGGATAACCTATATCAAATTGTTTGCTTTCTCAAAGAAAGGAGTGCGGAGGGAGGGGGAGAATTTGGAACTCTATTTTAAAAATGCATGTAAAAATTGTTTTTACATGTAGTTGGGGAAAATACAATACTAACATTGAAAAAGCATTCTCTCTCAGATTTTTGAGCCTTTTTTCTTATGCTGTTTGGTTCCTCTCTATTCTCCCCCTGCTCATACTAATTCTCCTCCTTTAAAAAAAAAAATATTTATTTTCTGTTTTCAACATTCACTCACATAAGTTGTAAATTTTATCCCCCTACATTCCGAAGAAGCCATGCAATCTGATATGGGCTCTACACATGCATTCCTATTAAACACATTTTGACATTAGTTATGTGGCAGGGAAGAATTATAATGAATGGGAGAAACTATGACAAACAAAACAAGAGAGAAAAGGATCCACTTTGCTCTGCATTGTAACTCCATACTTCTTTATCTGGATGTGGATGACATTTCCGTCATGAGTCCTTTGGAACTGCTTTAGGTCCTTGCCTTATTGAGAAGGACTAAGTATATGAAAATCAATCCTCAAACACTGTGCCTGTTACTGTGTATAATGTTCTCTTGGTTCTACTTACTTCATTCAGAATCAGTTCATATAAGACTTTCCAGGTTTTTCTGAAGTCCACCTTACAGCAAAATAGTATTCCATTACATTCATATATCACAACTTGTTCAACCACTCCCTAATTGGATGGACATCCCCTCAATTTCTAGTTCCTAGCCACCACAAAGAAAGCTACTATGAATATTTTGTACATATGGGTCCTTCTTTCATTTTTATGATCTCTTTGGGATATAGCTCTAGGGAAAATATTGCTAGGTTAAAGGGTATGTATATTTTTAAAATCCTTTGGTCATAGATCAAAATTACTCTCCAGAATGGTTGGATGAACTCAGAGCTCTAATAATAAAAGTGTTCCAACTTTCCCTCATCTTATCCAACATTTATCATTTTCCTATTTTGTCAGGTTAGCCAATCTGATAGATGTGATGGGGTACCTCAAAGTTGTTTGGATTTGCATCTCTCTAATTAAAAATGATTTAGAGCATTTTTTATATGACAACAGATAGCTTTAATTTTTTTCTTCTGAAAATTGCATGTTCATGTCCTTTAACCATTTATCAATTGGGCAATGACTTGTTTTCTTGTAAATTTGACTCAGGTCTTTATATATTTTAGAAATAATGCCTTTATTACAGACACTAGTTATAAAAATTCTTTCCAAGTTTTCTGCTTCCCTCCTAATCTTGAGTACATTAACTTTGTTTATGCAAAAACTTTTCAATTTAATGTAATTAAAATTATCCATTTTGCATTTAATGAAATTTTCTATCCCTTATTTGGTCATAAATTCCTCCATTTTCCATAAATCTGACAGATAAACTATTCCTTGCTTCCCTAATTTGTTTACAGGATCAGCCTCTATACCTAGATCATGTGCCCATTTGGATTTTATTCTGGAATAGACTGTCAAATATTGGTATATGCCCAGTTTCTGCCATACTACTTTCCAGTTTTCCTAGTATTTTTTTGTCAACCAATGTGTTCTTATCCGAGAGAGAGAGAGAGAGAGAGAGAGAGAGAGAGAGAGAGAGAGAACTTATTTATTCTCACAGTGTCCTTTTTGGTTCCAGATAAACATCTTTTTGGAACTGAGTTGTGTCAACTCTCCAAGCAGTAGGTCTCTCCAGTGTCCAGGGTCCCATAGAACTTCTACCGGCCTCTCTTCCTTCTTTCATTCCTTTTATCCTTTACAAGTCCTCTCCACATATAGCCCTAGTCATTTCTATTTGTTTGTTGATTAGAAACCAACACCATTTGATAGGATCACTGTTCACTAGTATGTTTAGAATATCCTTTCCCTATAATAGAAAATAGGGGACATCCTGACCCAAAAGACCTGTAAGAAGCAGAAAATGCAGAAGGCAATTCTCCATTGAGTTTCACCTTGGAAAACACACTTACATTTTCTCTCTCCTATGCCTCACCTTCTCCCCAGAGATTTCCTCTCTAAGGGCCATAGGTTCTCTCTCCTGACTGAAAATAAAGTGCCCCACATTGAGAGAACCATTTACTTCTTTTCTGCTTTGAGGGGATGTGAGGACTAGACAGATTCTCCCTCAGGCAAAGTCTGGTAAGTGTCAGGTTCACCTCTATGAGGACAACAGGGACAGTCCTAGCCCTGTGGGCAGGCTACAGAGTGAAGCAGCAGAGATAGTTGTTCCATTTTCTGGGGCTTGCCACTAAAAAGGGGGCAGGAAGAGATTTTTTTGGGGGAAAAATGACCTAAGCAGATGTATGGGTCATGGTTTAATTACCAGTAAATCAGTTATAGCCAGTTGGTCAACAAAAATTTATTACTCAGTAAATACCTCATATTTGCCTTTTTTCCCCTCAAAGGATTTACCTCAGGATAAATAATTCATCTTATTTCCTCGTCTTATTGTTTCCAATCTCTCCATCTTGACTGTGTCATGAACACTTTAAAACTGTCAAACCACTTTACTTCCAACAATCTCATTAGATAGGTAGTTTAAATGTGATCATGCATATTCTAGATAAGGTAAATCACAGTCAATCATTTAAGCAGAAATTAGGATCCTACTATATATATGACATTGCAAGTGACCTGGCCAAAGTCATCCAGTTTAATGGTGGCATGAAGATTGAGAGCCAGGATTCATCCGCCTCTAAAGGTAGCAGTTTCCCTTCTACCACACTACCTATAAGGAATGACATGAGAGATATCCATCTCTCTGGGCTGAAGAGACAGGCAACATTGACTTCAGACGGAAAATCAAAAGGGTGATTTCTCAGCAGTTCCAGATATTCCAAGAATTGATGGAACAGACGGTGGTGAAAAACCATCATTGTTCAGACTGAGCAGTAACTTCTTTGTCTTCAGATTTCAGTCTACTGAATGAATACAAGGTGAGTAGATCTAGTCACTATGCTCGTCATAGAGTCTCAGAGTTCCTGCAGACATCACATAAGCCAAGAATACCTCAAGTTAGCAGTATTTCATGCTTTCATTTTGGCAAAACCTATGTGTACAGCCATGGTGAATCATTTAACTTCTCTGTGCTTGGATTTCTTCATCAGAAACATGGAGACAGAAGAAACTGTGATTAGATAATATTAAGATTCCTTCAAAGTCTAACATTTGTGGTACTAAAATTTATGCTTGTTGGAAGTTTACAGGGATGATACTATGCAAACAGTTAACCTCTCTTTAATAAATATGTGTATTTATATATATATATATATATATATATATATATATATATATATACACATGTATACCTATGTGAATCTATAAGTGTATATAAGTGTATGTATATATATATATATATATATATATATATATATATATATATATATGAGCTTACAAGGTTTTGTGTAAAATAGCAGTAAGTTGATTTTGAGTGAGGACCTGAAGTGATCTCCTATAATTAGAACACAAAAATGTTGGTGTAGAGATTTTTAAACTTTTTTTTTTTATCGACCAGGCACATTTATTTCTTTTCTGTTTTCTATATGTTGCTTAGTTGAAATTTTAGGATATGACTCCTGAATAAGGGAAATATTTCTTAAATAATAGAACCATAGAATCATAGAGGAAATGTAGGAATAATTTTTACTAAACTCTTCTTTCTGTACAAAAGTTTCCTGTGTTATCTCTGAAAGTTTGCCCTTCAGGCTGTGATATAATTAGGATTATAGTTTCCATAGACTTTCCTCCAGGAAATAATTCCTGAAGGAATTTGTGCTATATTTGCACATCTGTCATTTATAGTTTCTTCTTTACCCTTAGGCCACACCCAAAAATACTATACTTTATTTATTCATTACCTGTAATTCTTATCCCTAGTTGCTATATGCAACAAACATATATGCTATATGCAACAAAAAAATATCCTTTTTTTCCCAAATATCAATCTTTCAGATGTCTTAAGATAAATTTCATATCCACTCCTCTATTTTCCCTTCTCCAGACTGTGTGTCCACATGTTACATAACTATTTACTCTATAACATGATTTCTAAACCCTGCTTCATTCTGGTTACTCTCCTTTCCTGACCCTGTCAAGTTTGATAATTCCTCTCTTAAAATATAGTATTCAGAACTAGACATAACATTTAATTAAGAAAAATAAGAAGCAATGTTTAATAATGGATAGAGTATCTAGGTCTTGGAGTCAGGAAAACTATGGGTTCAAATACTGCTTCTGGCAAATACTGGCTGTGTGACCATATTCAAGTCAGTTAACCTATCTGAGCTTCAGTTTTTCATCAGACTGAAAATAATAGTATTTATAGCATCGCAGTTGTTGTGAAGATCAAGCTGCACTGCACATCTTTCTATAACATATATAATATATATATATACATGAATACATATAGAAGTCTTATAAATCTTGCAACGTTATATGAGTATCAGCTGTTGTCAGCTTCACTATTCCTGATTCTACAAAACTGAAACTTTAAAAAAATATACACATTCTCTTACCTATAGTTTTTCAGGTATTTTCTTATCAAATACTTATGGCCCAACATAATGTCAAATCAGTGAAATACATTTTTTTCATAGAGTACTCATCAGATGATTTGGTGTCCACTTTACTGAGACTTCCCTTCTAAGCTATAGTTCTAGTTTTTGTCACCAATTCCCTTTGTAAGCTGAGTAAGGCTATCCTCCTTTCTGGGTCCCAATTGCTTTCAACAATACAATGAGGCCAGTGAACTAGGAGGCCTTAAAGACCACCTCTAGGTCTTAAGTGTTATATGCTGTGAGTGCTAAAGTATAATTCAGTACACAAGTTTCTGAATATTCACATTTCAGAATGAATTTATTCATCATAATTTCTTCCCTGAATGATGATTGAGATTGAGTAATAGAACACAGAGACTCATATCTATCCCTGCTCTCATCCACCACACTCAAAATTTCTGTGAAGGACATGAAAGTAGTCATGACCACACATACATTCTTTCATACATAGATACAAATAATCATACAGATATATCTTTTATCATGTGTATATACATACTGACAAAGATATCTATGCCTACACATATGCAAACTATCATAACCTTTATAAACATTCCTTCTCCCCATGGATAAGCAGAAAGTCATATCTCATATCTTATTTCTTATACATAGGCACACATTTTTACATACCTGTGGTTGGTTATACATGAATATATAATCCTTTGTCTAAGAGTCTGTGCATATAAATGGGATAGGAATAAAGAAATTAGGGAATTTGTGTGTGTGAATGTGTGTGTGTATGTGTGAAGAAGAATTTAATGGAATTCTATAAATTGATCCCTATTCACTTCCACTAAGATAAATCTGTCAGAATTCCTACAGTAACCCTTTTTCTCTGAAGGAATTATGTTAGACAAGCACAGTCAATAATCTCAAGAAGCTCTGTTCAATAGTTCTCTTAGAGCTTTCTACATGGCCTCTGACCTAAAAGTCAAGAAACAATCATGGAGGGGAAGGTAAATTATGAATTTTGGTGAAATCAGTACCATGTTGAGCAGCCTTATCATATCCACTTCCTTGAGTGATTGAAGAACCAAAACTGTTTAGGGTCCTGTTTCCTCCATGGTTGACAATTCTAGGACCAACAGAGGAGACTGAGGTCCCAGAAGGCTTTACGCAGAAGCACAAGGACAAAGATTGAAGAACTGTATAATTTCCATTTGCACTTTTCAATGTTCTCTCATTGATCTTATATGTAAACTGTAAGAAACACAAGCCTGAATTTCCAGAAAATTGAAATTTTAGAGTTCAAAGAGTCCTCAAAAGCTTCATCATACCGTTACTGAGAGCTAAATATGAATGGATATAATTTAATTATCTATATTTTTCAGATGTTACATCACTGATAATGCTGTGAAATAAGGGAATTAGACTAGAAATGGAATGTGGTGAGAAAACCAAAGTCTCAGTGCTCACATAGTAATCAGGTAGTATATTTGGGATCCAGTTTCAAGTTTCCTAGTTCCTTTAAATACTGGGCTACATACATCCAAAGAAAAGAAGAATGAATCCCTTTAGGCTCAAATTCTCTTTGATACGAGCTACATGCAGTATTTTCTAAAGAGATTAAGGAATAAAGATTGAAAGATATGAATCCCTCCCCACTTCCCACTTCTTCTTCCCTTGAAATGTCTGTAAACAAGCCCTTCCAGGACCTCTGAAAAGATTAGAAAAAGAAGTAGTGATTCCAAACATTGGTCTGACATGTCAGATTAATTAATTAATTAATTTTTTAATTTACAAGGTTTTAAAACTGGTTGATTAGGGGAATTCTAGAGTCATGGCTCAGCAGCTAGGTAGATATAGTACCAGGCCTGGAGTTAGGAATACCTGAGTTCAAATGTGACCTCAGTCACTTGCTAGCTATGTGACCCTGGGCAAGTCACTTAACCTTCTGTCCCAGTTTCCTTATCTGTAAAATTTGCTGGAAAAGGAGGTGGAAAACCACTCCACTATCTTTGCCCAGAAGAACTTGAGTGGGGTCACAAAGAGTCAGACACAACTGAAAAGCTAACAATAAGAGTTATGACTAGTTTACTTAGTTTGACCAATTTGTGTGATACTATATCTCAAATTACTGTTTCAGACAAGATAGAAAAGTGTAGGCCATCTACTTGGGTGGGTATCTGATAGGCCTTCTTAAGCCTTTGTTTTATGAGACTTTGAGGGTGGTGATGGGAAATTTCCTCCTTTGGCAATAGAAAGAATTTGATGAGGGCTGTTAGAAGTGGTTACTGCAATCTCCTTTCTCCATCCCCAGGCAATTGTTTTCTTCTATAGTAATGAGCCTCTTTCTGTAAGTTCAAAATGGCAACAGAGGGAAGAAGTAACCAGTGGTAACTTAAGGGAAATAACTTCAGTGTACAAAGTCATCAAATATAAGCAAAAATAAGTTCTTTCCCTACTCCAAGCCCTCAAATATTTCTGACTGAGCAAGCAATCTTTCTTTCTGGTCACTAAAAGAAGATACCTCTAGTCATTACTAAGGGTAATCCCTCTCATTGCCTTCTGAATTGAATAATTATTTGCTCTTTTCACTTGAGACATCTCCCTTGCCGCTAGTTCATTTTTTTCCATCTTAAAAAATGCCTGTCTCCCACAATCTTCTATAACGAAACAAAGAAAAAACAATCCCTTTACTCTTCTGGATATGCCAAATACTGCCACACATCTGTTTCTTCTTCACTTCTAAATCTCTTTCTAAAATGTTTCTATAAAGGATGCCACTACTTTTTCATCATCCACTCCTCAGCACATTTCATCAACTAATAGTGCTTTGTGAAATTTTAAGTGTTCATCCTTTTTATTACTCCTGTTGTAATCTGTTTTATGTTACCACTTTGTTGGAATGCTCTCTTTATGTCGCCAATGAGTCCTTAATCAATGGATCTAATGATCTTTTTGAAATCCATTTACTTCTTGAATTCTCTGTGACTTTTTATATTGTTGCAACTCCTATCGTATTCTCTCTTATCTCAAATACAGAGACTACTTTCCAATTTCTTTCTATTGTTTAATTCCTCTTTCTCAGGCTTTCTTTATCTGCTCATCCTCTTCATGATCACTTAATATGGGAATTGTCCCACAGCTTGCCATTAAATATCTGCTCTCTTTACAAGCCTTATAGAGTTTTCCTTTGCAACTTCATTCACACTTTCATCTACCATATACAGAGTTTTATACTATACAGAGTTTTCTTTTTTTTCAGTTCTTTTAGGTACTATTACATCCAAATTTTAACCTCTTTTTAAAAATATCTCCACCTGGATTTCCTATCTGGACTTCAAATTCTCTATACCAAAAACAGAGCACATTATCTTCTCCTACCTACACTTATTTCTGTTTCTGGATCCAGTATTTTCATACATGAGAATTGACTTGTTACCCTTATTCATAATTGCACTTTCCTTTGACTACATTATCTTTTTACCTTTCTTTCACATGTAACAGTTATGAAGTTCTGTTAATTTAACTTGCACATCTCTCTGTTAATCTTTATTGAACAAACTTTGCTTTGTTTGAGCACTTCATTACTGTCAACCTGTACTATTCTATTCCTTGATTACTACATATCTGTATTTCACATTTCATGGCATCTTGATCTTCTGATAGTATGCTGGTTCCCTCACTTAGATCATAGACTATCATTATATCATTTGAATTGAGCATTCATGATCTTGTTTTGGGGTCATCTCAAAGAGGTGGACACTACCTTTACCAATAGCAAGTCTAGGATGACCTCTACCACTTTTTCACTAAGAAACCTCACCATTTTCCCTTTCTATCTCTAGCTACCAGATGAGGAATCTGCGAAGCTTCTAAAAGCCTCCCTGCTTTGATTACCCAGGTGTCATGCTTCCTTCTCTGGTAACTATGATCAGACAGCTATACCTATCTGTTGAATTATGGTCAGGCAGAGTAAGTCATGTCTGTTGATTACTTAGGGGCTTACTGACTGGAAGTGTTTGTTTGACCAGCTGACTACTCTGGGATGCCACTAAACAGTGCCCTGGCTTTGAGAACCCAGATGTTGTGCTTCCCTCTCTGGTAACTATGATCAGACAGTTCAAATGTCTGTTGAATTCAGATAGAGGAAGCCATGTCTGTTTGTCTTTTGATTTTTCTGTATTTTTTTTGAAGTTCAGGGTACTGATATCCCTGAATTACATGAATGTTATATGTGATCTTTGAAAATGATTGTCAACCCCTTGAAGGTTGCTTTCCTTTCATGAATGCAGATCTAAGAACCTGTTGAAACAAGTCCTGCTATGTGTGTTGGCGTGATTACTGATACAGAGGGGATGAAAATATGATATCTAAATGATATTTAAACAGAAAATAACAATGGAATTTTATTTTTTTAAAAAGAAAGACTCAAACTTGTGCTTATGATTATAGATCTAGAGCTTGAAGGAATGTCAGAGGTAACCTAGTTCAACCCATTCATTTTGCCATTAAGGAAGCTGAAGCTAGCAGCTATTAACAGATTTGCCCAAAGACACACAGGAAATACAATTTAGAAGTAAGAAACCTAAGTACTTTCACTGTAGAAAGAGTGGACAGTGATCTTTTTGCTGTTTCAAATTTCCTGATGCTGGAGAGAAGGGGACTTTCTAACAACCAGAACTATGAAAATACAGAATGTACTGTCTTTGGAAATGATCTCTCCTGCCCCCTACTACAGGTCAAGTACAAATTTGGCAATGAATATGTTATAGTGGAGATCACCACTCTGATATAGGTTGGTCTCGATGTCTGCTTAAGATCATTTTGATACTAAAATTTGTGATTTGGTAACTTAGTTTCAGGCAGGTCGATTAATCAATAAGCATTTATTAAGGGTCTACTATGTTCCAATCACTGTACTAAGCTCTGGAGATAGAAAGAAAGACAAAAAGAAAATAAAACAGTCTTTGCTTCTGAGGGGCTTGCAAGCTAATGGCAGGTCTGAATAAGCAAAGATACATCCATGCCAATAGTACTTCATTGGCACCATGCTTGTAACATTAATTTTTAATTGTTTTATGATTGTTCCTAATATTTACATTGTTGTTACTATGGGTATGATTCTGTGGCTTGTTTTGTTTCACTCTAGATCAGTTCTATATAGCCATTCTCCTTCGTACTCCTTATATTTGTCACTGCTTAACAGTACTTTTCCCAAGATGTTGGGGATCATATGCTTTAGTTACTGTGAACGAGGGCAGAGGAGAAAAAAGCCTTTCTATTAAGAACCAACAAGATATGGAACATTTTTGTCAAATAACACCTTACATTAAAAGGGGAAGAGTTAAACCTAGGGATAAAAAAAGAACATTCCATGTGTAGTTGGGGAGTAACTTGTATATACTTTACAACCTTTTTTGTTTATTCTGCATTAACCTCCATCATTTACCCTCCTTAGCTGATTAAATTCCATTTTAATCTCTCATCTTTACACTCATGATGAAAATAATAAAGAGCATGTAAACAAACACAACTAATTAAAAAATACATACATACATACATACATGTGTGTGTGTATATATATATATATATATATATATATATATATATATATATATATACATATATGTGTATATAGGAGACCCTGAAGAAGATCCTTGTCAAATAATGGGTTGGGGTCAGGAAAGAGCATGAGAAATAGCTTTATAGTGATGGCAGGCACTACTTCGCATGCTTATTTTTTATTGATTCCTCTTGCAAAATGAAAGAATTGAATTTAAGATTTCAGCAATTGTTATAATAGGTAACATTTATATTCTACTTTAAAATTTTCCAAACATTCATATATGTTATCATGTTGGTCATGTCACCAGTTGAAATGTATTCCTTCATAAAGTTGTAAAATAAGCATACTTTGTATTCTTTTAAT
The DNA here is from genome assembly GCA_028658325.1 of Potorous gilbertii. Classification (NCBI taxonomy): domain Eukaryota; kingdom Metazoa; phylum Chordata; class Mammalia; order Diprotodontia; family Potoroidae; genus Potorous; species Potorous gilbertii. The sequence goes on along the minus strand of CM053771.1, from coordinate 75,048,412 downwards.
TTAAAAACATACAAACAGAGAAACAAAAGAGAACTCTAATAGAACAATTAGAATTGCTCTCACTCTCTCTCCCTGGTCACTATATTTGCTGGTCAGATCTTATATTAGTTCACAGAAAAACTCTATTTTATTTTTGATCATAGAGTTCAATATATAATGTTTTGTTTTCAGTTTTGGCAGGAATGATGCTAAACATGGCTTGCATTAAAGATCACCTCACACCATCTTCTGAAAACAGATCTTTCCATCCTACATCCTTTATCCTGCTTGGAATACCAGGTTTGGAGAACTCACAATTTTGGATTGCCTTCCCATTTTGTGCCATGTATATTTTGGCCCTGTTGGGAAATATTACCATTCTCCATATGGTACGTATTGACCACACCCTCCATGAACCTATGTATATGTTTCTGGCTATGCTAGCTTTCACAGACTTGGTTTTGTCCTCTTCGACCCTTCCCAAGATGCTGGGAATCTTCTGGTTTGGTTCATGTGAGATTGAGTACCATGCCTGTCTCACTCAAGTCTTTTTCATTCACGCCTTCTCTTCTGTGGAGTCAGGTGTTCTCATGGCAATGGCCCTGGATCGTTATGTAGCCATCTGCTTCCCACTACACCATTCAACTATTCTATCTACCTCAGTGGTGGCAAAATTAGGTATGGCAGTGATGGTAAGAGGTGTGTTGTGGGTGAGTCCTTTCTGTTTTATGGTCTCCTGGAAGCCCTTTTGCCCTAACAGAATTATCCCTCAGTCATATTGTGAGCATATGGCTGTACTGAAACTTGTATGTGCAGACACAAGAGCAAATCGTAGGTATGGACTTTTTGTGGCTTTCTCTGTGGTAGGCTTTGACATCATAATTATTGCTGTGTCCTACGTTATGATCATACAGGCTGTGTTAGGTATGCCATCAGGGGATACTAGGATTAAAGCATTTGGCACATGTGCCTCCCATATTTGTGTCATACTGGCCTTTTATATCCCTGCCCTCTTTACATTTCTCAGTCATCGCTTTGGTCAAGTTCCTCGGGTAGTGCATGTAATGCTAGCAAACCTCTATCTTTTGGTTCCTCCTATGCTGAATCCCCTCATCTATGGTGTGAAGACCAAACAGATTCGGGAAAGGATAACTCATGCCTTTTGCCAGAAGGTTACCTGAGATAAAGAATTATGTCCCACTACTCTCCTTAACCACCTATTGGTTAAGATGTTGGTAAATCCATATCCTTCCTTTACAGTATTGCAATGTGACTCTAAAAGCCATCCTTTCCACTTGCTACTATGAGACAGGTAGGACAACATCCATGCATCAAGCTCTATCAGCATTTAGCATTACAAGCATTACAAAAGGAGCAAAAAAGAATTACGACTCTGGCCTAGGAGACTTGCTAAGTTTTTATTTGAAAGACGTGTTCAAAAAGTTATGGTTTTAATCTTATTTTGAAAAATTGGGGCCTAAACGATAAAATATGATTTTGAGCTACGCCCTAGAAGTTAAATAAGCATTTAGGAGAAGATGGGTGCTTTTTTTTTTCACTCTCCTCAATGAAGCAAGTATTGATGAAACTGGCCAGCATTCAGCAGGACTTTCATCATACACATTTTCATTTTCTTATTAACGTCACTGTAAAATTGAGACAGGCTGTCATGGTGGTTAAGATGTTAGTTCTAAAGTCAGAAAGACCTAGATTCAAGTCTTATTGTTGACTTTTACAAGATGTTTGACACTCGACAAATCATTTAACTTTTAAATGCCTCAAACAACTCCCTGTCACATATGTGACATATGTACCAGATGACATGTGATCCAAGGAATTTCTCCAAACTGATCAAAACTTAGATCTCTTGAGCAATTGCGTGGTGTAGTCATGTGACTGTTTCTTGCTCTATGCTTCTGTTGATTAAAAGAAAACTGCAGACCTTTGAAATCTGTGAAGACAAACTAGAGCACTGTGCTGTGATGAAGTCATTGGCTCTCCTTTGAATGAAATTGATTCTCTTCCATACCTTCCACATACATGTATTTCATAGATGGCAGCTATGAGGTACTCCAGGGATTCTTTGGGATTTAGCAACCAGAAAGGCATAAAGAATGTACGTAGTTGTTAATCATTGAAGGAATACAGGATCTGGCGAAGAAGACCTACCGCAGACTTACATCTTTTCACTATCACCTTGTGAACTTGAAAATGTCACTATAAATCTCCTGCCCTTGATTTTTTCAGATGTAAAACAAGGGAGCTGGATTGCATTACACTGAAGGTCCCTTTTCACTCTGAAGCTGTGAAACTTTTAAGAAGGTTTTTGGTTGACCTGTATGAGAGATAAAATTAATATTAACTTGGATTTCCACTGTATTTTTATGTAATTAATATTAATGTGGCATTGACTTTTAGAATTACCTTTATCTGCTTGAACTCTCCTTCCTCAGAATGTGCAGTCTGTCATAGTCTGAATTGGCTTAAGAGCACAATTGAAAGGCAGTAGCATTTTAGCTTATCCACATCCATGGGACATTTACTTAATAATATTTTGTTTAATAAATTTATTTATTTAACTTTTTACATTCATTTTCACAAGATTTTGGGTTCCAAAATTTTATCCCCATTTGTCCCCTCTCCCCTCCGCCAATACACTGAACATTCTAATTTCCCCTATCACCAATCTGCCCTCTCTTCTTTCATCC
>CM053771.1:75030140-75045225 GCA_028658325.1 Potorous gilbertii | reverse complement strand
AGGAGTAACAAATATGAGTACAAAGGAGAATGTCTATACTGAACTGATCTAGAGTGAAACAAGACAAGGCACAAAACCATATTCACAGTGACAGTAATATAAATATTGGGAATAATCATAAAATAATTAAAAATTAATGTTACAAGCACAGTGCCAATGAAGTACTGTTGGTATGCATAGACTTTTGCTTATTCAGACCTGCCATTAGCCTGCAAGTCCCTTAGAAGCAAGGACTGTTGTGTTTTCTTTTTGTCTTTCTTTGTATCTCCAGAGCTTAGTACAGTGATTGGACCTTAACAGACACTTAATAAGTACTTTTTGACTAACCCACCTGACTGAAACTAACTTAACAAATCTCAGATTTTAGTATCAAAACGATCTTACATAGTCAAGACCAACCCATATCAGAGTAGTAATTTCCACTATAACATGTTCAGTTGGTCATTGTCAAATTTGTACTTGACCTGTAGTAGGGAACAGGAGAGATCACTTCTAAAGATAGTTGACTCCATATTTTCATAATTCTTGTTGTTAGAAAGTCCCCTTTTCTCCAGCATCAGGAAATTTGCAACAATGGAAAGATCACTGTCTACTCTTTCTACATTGAATGTACTTCGGTTCAGTTCTTACCTTTAAATTATACTTCCTGTATGTCTTTGAGCAAATCTGTTAAAAGCTACTGGCTTCAGCTTCTTTAACAGCAAAATGAATGTGTTGGACTAGGTTACCTCTCATATCCCTTCAACCTCTAGATCTGTAATCATAAGCAAAAATTTGCTTCTTCCCTTTCTTTAAAAAAAAACAAATTTCATTGTTATTATTTGTTTAAATATCATATAAATATCATATTTTCATCCCCCTCTGTATCAGTAATCACACCAACACACACAGCAGGACCTGCTACAACAGGTTCTTAGATCTCCATTTATAAAAGAAAAGCAACTTTTGAGGGATGGACAATCACTTTAAATGAGCACATATGTCATTCATCTAATTCAGGGATATCAGTACTCTGAACTTCTAAGAAAATACCGAAAAATCCTATTTTGCCTGAATTCAACAGACAATTGGACCCCAACTGTCTGACCATAGTTACCAGAGAGGGAATCACAACCTCTGGACTCTCAAAACCAGGGGGCTGCTTAGTGGTTTTCCAGAATGCTCAGCTAGCCCAACAAACATTTCCAGACTTCAGTAATTCCCAAAGTAATCAACAGACATGACTTCCTCTGCCTGACTGTAATTCAGCAGATAGGTACAACTGTCTGATCATAGTTACCAAAGAGAAAAGCATGACACCTGGGTTCTCAAAGCAAGGGGGGCTTTTAGCAGCTTCCTACAGTCATTGTCTTGCACTCAATCCTTCTTACCTAAAACCAAGCCTCAAAGTAAAACCTCAACTCAGAGCATTTATGCCTTTCCTAGATCCAGAGGGCATAACTCTCTGACCCAGTGCCTCAGTTGAAAAAACAAAAGGTCCTTGGGATCCTCCTGCAAAATATCTCCCCAAATCAAGCATTTCATAATGGGCATAATGGGAAAGATCTTCTTTAATCACATTATTCAATCAATCTTCCAGTAAAAAAAAAACAGCAAAATATCCTATTTGATTGTCTTTACACCCTGCCAGAGAAACACCCCATATAATAATAACATTTTTAAAGAAAATAAAAAGAGAAAGAGGAGGAATCAGGAACTGATTAATACATCAAAACATCTGAAAGTATGCAATGTGCCATAACAGCAAACTTCCACCTCTCCCAACTAACGGCAGGGAAACGGAGAACATCTCATGTCTTTTCTCTAGTACCATATTTTCCTTTTTATTTACACAAGATCCTTTTTTAATTGTTTTAAGGTTATTATTTGTAGCCTATATATTAGTCAGTATGCATATGGATTTTGTGGCTTAACTCACTTCACTCTGCATCAGTTTCTGTAAGTCAATTCATTCTTCTTTATAATCCTCATATTAATTAGTTTATACAGAGGAATAATCATCTCTTACATTTATGAACAACAATGTGTCTAGCCAGTCCTCATTTGATGGGCATTCACTTTGGTCCCAGTTCCTGTCTACCACAAAATTACAGCTACTTTTTTTTTAATGCATGGGGAATTCCTTCTTATCAATGGCATTTTTGGAGCCTTCATCTTGTAATGAAAGGTCTGAGTCAACAAGTATGATCATTGTAGTCATTTTATTTCTACAGTTCTACATTATTTTCCAGAATGATCTTTTTTCCCAAATGTTTATTCACAACTCCACCAAAAATGGACAATTGTGATTATCTCCTAAAACATCTCTCTGACCTTAACTCTCCCTATCTTTTGTTCTCTTTACCAAGCTGAAGAGAGGTCAATTTTGATTTATATTTCTTTACTTATAATTGATTTGGATCATTCTTTTATATTGTGGTTAGAAGGTTACGGTTCTTTTTCTGGGTAATCTTATTTACATCCTTTTACCAATTATCTATTAGGGAATGAAAAGGGAATCAATAGCAGTTGCTTAGCTCTGTATTTTAGATAGCAAACTCTGAGAAATTTGGCACAAGTTTTTCTCCATTTAACTATTCCTCTTCTAATTCCAGTTGGATTATTTTTGCATGTGACTCTGGAGAAGACTTTACATTTCATGTAATGAGATTTATCTATTTTGTCTATTCATTTATCTATTTTGCCAATCATTTTAACTATTCAACTATTGCTCCTGGTTTTACTATCTGGGTAACCTACTTTGTAAGCATCTATAAACAAGTTTAATATGACAAACATATTGAGATAAACTGAGAAGTATGAAATACTTAGCTCTATTTAAATCCAATATATTCACAGGGCTTTGTTTCCATGTTCAGGTACATTACGAAGGGCATAAAGGGACTTTAAAAATACATCTAGTCTAATCTAAGACCCAGTGAAGTAAAATGACTTCAGAGTACTTTAGAGTTCAATCCTCCCATTTTCCTGTTGAGAAAACAGAGGCTGAAAAAGATTTTGTAACTTTCTCAGGTTTAGGATTTAAACTCCTCTTTTCCTGATTCCATCCTTACCTTCTATTCCCTATGTAATTATCTTTTCTTGTCTAAGATCAAATAATTAACTACTGGCAGAGCCAGGATTTAAACTACAATTTTGTGTTATAAATCCATCTTTTACACAAGAGCAAAGTTAAGCTTCTCTTTTTCTGAAGTATTAATCATCCAGAAAACTTTTTCTACTTTTTATGAGTATGTTTCTGAGTCTTTCAACCCTATGATTCATGGATACGTTGAAATAACCAATTGCAGAATCATTGAATTTTAGAATTGAAGTGGTTAATTTATTTCAATAAATAGGTGAGGAAGCATCCTCCATAACATACCTGAAAAGCGGTCATCTCATATAAAAATGTTACATATATTCCAAAGTGTATTTATTCACTTAGCACTCATTTATTCAACTATGTCAATGTGTGAGGCACAGAGCTTGGTTCTAGGTACAGAAGGATATCAATAAAATAATTCTAGCTTACAGTAATTTCTTTTTTCATTCCATTGTGCCCAATGAGTGAACACTCCAGTCTATTTTCTCAGTGAGTCCTCATGTCATCCCGATGATGTGGGTAAAGAAAATATTATTGCCCTCATTATTTACATGGGAAAAGTAAAATTAAATTGCTCACTTAGGAAAGGTGACACTGAAATATTAGTTTAGTCTGTTACTCTCAGTACCCAACACTGCCTCTGGTATAGATCTCAAGACTAATTCATGGAGAATAAAATTTGACATGTTTATCTCCTTAAGGTTAGGACTTTTATGGGAATCTTTTGGAGAATCTTAATATGTCCTTCCAGTCAGACTCTCGCTGAGTTCTTTGATGTACCTACTCATTTCATAATAAAAAAAAATCTACAGCATATACTTCAGGATTTTCAGTCTCCTCTCTCAGATCACCAATTCCCAGATATCACTTCTTGTAACTTAACATTTTTCTGTCACCCCAGAACTCCTCCAAGACTGAAATCCTGCAAACTCACAGATATCTCTCTTATATTTTTCCTATTTCCTCTGTCATTCCTCACTTGCGACAGATGGTGGAGAGAACAGACCCTATCCAGGGCAATACTCAGTTCAATAAATATTGCCAACATTGTTATTCCACAATTATGGTATGACAACTTGTCCTGAAAATGTCCACAACTCCTGCTGGGGTTTTTTCTGTAGTTATGTTCCTACCTTGAACTTTTCTTTTCTGATTTCCTTATAACCAGACATAGCAGTCGGATGAACAATTTCATTCGAAAGTGTCTAGAATGTAACTATGTGTAGTTTCAGACTTCTTCATCAGTCATAACTTCACAGAACTTAAGAATTGTATGGGAACTTTAAGACACTCTAGTTCAATGGTCTCCTTTTATGGATACTTTAACCAGTAGCTAGAGATGGGAAGGGAAAATGAAGTTACTTAGTGAAAAAGTAGTAGAGTACATCCTAAACTTGCTAGGGGTAAAGGTAGAGTTCACCTTTTGAGATGGACCCAAAATAACATCATCAATACTCAGTTCATATGATATAATAATAATTCACAATCTACATAAGGGAATTAGCATATTATCAGAAGATCAAGATGCCATGAAATGTGAAACACGAGATACACGAGGGATAGAATAGTACAGGTTGACAATAATGAAGTGCTCAAACAAAGCAAAGATTTTTTCAATAAAGATGAACAGAGAGATGTGCAAGTTAAATTACCAGAACTTCATAACTGTTGCATGTGAAAGAAAGGTAAATGTAGTCAAGGATAAGTGCAATTATGAATAAGGGGAACAAGTCAATAATCATGTATGGAAATAGTTGATTCAGAAAGAGAAGAAAGTTTAGGTAGGAGAAGATAATGTGTTCTGCTGTGGATATACACAATATGAGGTTCAGATAGCAAATCCAGTAGGAGATATTTGAAGAAAGTTAGGGGTTAAAATTTGGAAGTCATAGCGTTTAAGAGAGCTGGAAAAAATAGACAATTTTATATGGAGGGGTAGATGAAAGGGTGAATGAAGTTGAAATGGGAGACTGTATAAAGCTTGTAAAGAGAGGAGACATTTAACGGCAAGCTATGGGAGAATTCGCATATGAAAGGATCATGAAGAGGATGAGGAGAAAAGAGACAGCCTGAGAAAAAGAATTAAATTATGGGAAGAAATTGGAAAGTAATCTCTTTCGTTGAGGTAGTAGAGAATACAGTAGGAGTTGCAACAACACCAAAAGTCTCAGAGAATTCGAGAAGTAAATGGATTCCAAAAAGACCACTAGATTTACTGATGAAGGAGTCATCAGTGACATAAAAGAGAGCATTCCAAGCTAGTGGAAACATAAAACAGATTATAATAACAGTAGTAACAGAAATAATTACTACTTAAAATTTCACAACGCACTAGTATTTGATTGAATGTTCTGAGAAGTGGATGATGAAAAAGTGGAGGCATCCATTAAAGAAAACTTTTAGAAAGAAATTTAGAAGTGAAGAAGAAACAGATGCGTGGCCATATTTGGCATATCCAGAAGAGTAAAGGGATCATTTTTCCTTTGTTTTGCTATATAAGATTTTGGGAGACTTGGGAATATTTAAAGGTAGAAAAGAAAGAACTAGTGGCAAGGAAGATACCTCAGTTAGATGCAGAAGGCAACTGGAGGGATTATTCTTAGTAAAGACTAGAGGTATCTTTTTTTAGTGACCAGAAAGAAACATTGCTTGCTCAGTCAGGAGTATTTGAAGACTTGAAGAAGAGAAAGAATTTCTTTTTGCTCGTATTGTTGGCTTGGCACACTGAAGCTAATTCCCTTAAGTTACCAATGGCTACTTCTCCCCTATCTGTTGCCACCTTAAACATACAGGAGGAGGATCATTAAAATAGAAGAAAAAAATTGCCTGGGGATGGAGAAAGGAGATTGCAGTAACTACTTCTAACAGCTCTCATCAAATTCTTTCTATTGCCAAAGGAGGAAATTCCCTATCACCACCCTCAAAGCATCATAAAACAAAGGCTTAGGAAGGTCTCTCAGATACCCACCCAAGTAGATGGTCTACACTTCTCTATCTTGTCTGAAACAGTAGTTTGAATATAGTATCAAACAATTTAAACTAAGAATTAGCCATAACTCTTGTTGCTGTGTCTTTTCAGTTGTGTCTCACTCGTTGTGACACCACTCAGGTTCTTCTTGGCAAAGATACGGGAGTGGTTTTCCATTTCCTTTTCCAGCTCATTTTACAAATACAGAAACTGAGGCAAAGAGCTTAAGTGACTTGCCCAGGGTCATAGCTAGTAAGTAACTGAGGTCACATTTGAACTCAGGTATTCCTGACTCCAGGCCTGATACTATATCTACTGCCATATTATATACCTAGCTGCTAGCCATAAATCTAGAATTCCCCTAATCGACCAGTTTAAAAACCTTGTAGATAAGAAATAAATTAATTTGACATAGCCCAGAGTTTTGGAATCACTACTTCTTTTTCTAATCTTTTCAGAGGTCCTGGAAGGGTTTGTTTACAGACATTTCAAGGGAAGGAGAGAAGGGAAGTGGGAAGGTATTCATATTTTTAAATCCCTATTCCTTAATATCTTTCAAAGACACTACATGTAGCTGGTATGAAAGAGGATTTGAGCCTAAAGGGAATCATTCTTTCTCTCAAGATGTATGTAGCCCAGTATTTAAAAGATCTGGGAAACTTGAAGCTGGATCCCAAATATACTACCTGATTACTATGTGAGCACTGAGACTTTGGTTTTCTCACCCCATTCCCATCTAATTCCCTTATTTTGCAGTGTTACCAGTGATATAACATCAGCAAAATAAAGATAATTAAATCATATCCATTCATATTTAGCTCTCAGTGATCATGTGAAGAAGCTTTTGAGAACCATTTGAACTCTAGAAATTTCAGTTTTCTGGAAATTCAAGTTTATGTTTCTTACAGTTGACATAAATCAATGAGAGAACATTGCAAAATGCAAATGGAAATTATGTAGTTTCTCCATCTTTGTCCCTGGGCTTCTGCATAAAGCCTTCTATGGGCTTCGGTCTCCTAGAATTGTCAGCCATGGAGAAAGCAGGACCCTAAATGACTTTCTTTCTTCAATCACTCAAGGAAGCAGATATAATAAGGCTGCTCAGCATGGTACTGATTTCACCAAAATTTATAATTTAGCCTCCCATCCATGATTTGTTACCTGACTTTTAGATCAGAGGCCATTTAGAATGCTCTAAGAGAACTGTTGAACAGAGCTTCTTGAGACTGTTGTCTGTGCTGGTCAAACAAATTTCCTTTGGAGAGAAAGGCTGACCATAGGGATTCTGAGAGATTTATCTTAGTGGAAGTGAATAGGTATCAATTTATAGTATTCCATTAAATTCTTCTTCACACATATACGCACAAACAGCCACACACACATACACATGTACACACACAAATTCCCTAATTTTTTCATTCCTGTCTCATTTATATGTACAGATTCTTAGATAAAGGATTTTATATTCATGTATAACTGCAGGTATGTAAAAATGTGTGCCTATGTATAAGAAATAAGATATAACTTTCTGCTAATCCATAGGGAGAAGGAATGTTTATATAGGTTATGACAATTTGCATATGTGTAGGTATAGATATCTGTGTCAGTGTGTATATACACGTGATAAAAGATACATATATATCTGTACGATTATTTGTATCTATGTATGAAAGAATGTATGTGTGGTCATGACTACTTTCATGTCCTTCACAGAAATGTTGAGTGTGGTGGGTGAGAGCAGGGATAGATATGAGTCTCTGTGTTCTACTACTCAATCTCAATCATCATTCAGGGAAGAAATTATGATGAACAAATTCATTCTGAAATGTGAATATTCAGAAACTTGCACACTGAAATATACTTTACCACTCACAGCATATGAGACTTAGAGGTGATCTTTAAGACCTCCTAGTTCACTGGCCTCATTGTACTGTTGAAAACAATTGGGACCCAGAAAGGAGGATGGCCTTACTCAGATTACAAAGGAACTGGTGACAAACTAGAACTACAGCTTAGACGGAAAGTCTCAGTGTTTACCCCTCTGAAGTGGACACCAAATCATCTGATGAATATTCTATGAAAAATATATTTCACTCTTTTGACATTATGTTAGGCCAGAAGTATTTGATGGGCAAAATAATATTGGATAAACTAGAGTTCAGAGATTGTGTATTTTTTTTAAAGTTTCAGTTTTGTAGAGTCAGGAATAGTCAAGTTGACAATAGCTCATATTCACATAATGTTGCAAGATTTGTAAGACTTTTGCATGTACTAATGTGTATGTATTTTATACGTAGATGTGCAGTCTGGCTAAATCCTCACAATAACTGTGATGCTATAAATATTGTTATTCTCAGTCTGTAGATGAAAAACTGAAGCTCAGATAAGGTAGCTGACTTGCCTATGGTCACACGGCCAGTATTATCCAGAATCAGGATTTGAACCCATATTTTCCTGACTCGAAGACATAGACATACTATCCATTATTAAACATTGATTTTTATTTTCCTTAATAAGAAATTTTTCTTTATGTTATAAATAGTTATGTAACATGTTGACATATGGTCTGGAGATGGGAAAATTGAGGAAGGGATAAGAAATTTATTTTTAAGGTATCTTATTGACTTATTGAAAAGAGATACTATACTATATGAACCTGGGAGAAGAATTATAGATAATGGATAAATAAAGTACAGTATTTTGGGATATGGCCTAAGGGTAAAGACAAAATTATAAATGATAGATATGCAAAAATAGGACAAATTCCTTCAGGAATTATTTCCAGAAGGAAAGCTCATGGATACCATAACCATAATTATTATATCAGAGGCTGAAGGGCAAACTTTCAGGGATACCACAGGAAATGTTTGTATAGAAAGTGGAGTTTAGTAAAAAAAATAATTCCTACATTTACCCCATTACTCAGAGTCTATGGTTCTACTATTGAAGAAACATTTCAGTTATTCAAGGATCACATCCTAAAATTTCAAGTGAGCAGCACACAGAAAACAGAAAAGAAACAAAAGCATTTGGTCATTAAAAAAAAGTTACAAAATCTCGACACCAATGCTTTTGTGTTATTTAAAGGAATTTTGTTTTCATTAGAGGAGATCTCTTCAGGTCCTCACTCAAAACCAACTTACTGTTATTTTACACAAAACTTTATAAGTGCATATATATGCATGTAGATATACTTGACGTGTGTATATGTATGTTTAGATATATGTATATACATACATGTATATAGACACATACATGCAGATACATACATGTATCTATACATACACATAGATACATGTATGCATACACATCAATACATACATACACACATGTGTGTATGTTTGTATATATTATATATACATATATACAAGCAGATATTTATTTATTAAAGAGAGGTTAACTTAGCATAGTATCATCCTTGTAAAAATCCAAGAAGTATGTCTTTTAGTACCACAAATCTTAGCTTTAGAAGGAACCTTTATAGTATCTAATCACAGTTGCTTCTATCTCCATGTTTCTGGTGGAATAAATCCATGCACAGAGAAGTTAAAGGATTTGCTATGTGCATACATGTAGGTTTGCCAAAATGAAAACATGAGGTATTACTAACTTGAGGTATTCTTGGCTTATGTGAAGCCTACAGGAGCTCAGAGACCCAGGAAACTCAGCATAGTGAGTAGATCTACTCACCTTATATTCAGTAGCCTGGAGTCTGAAGACAAAGAAATTACTTCTCAGTCTGATCAAGGATAGTTTTTCACCACTGCCTGTTCCAACAATTCATTAATTCTTGGAATATCAGGAACTGCTGAGAAATCATTCTTTTGATTCTCAGCCTGAAATCAATGCTGCCTGTCTCCCTATTTCAGATAAACACAGATACCTCATGTCATTCCTTATTAGCAGTGTGGTGGAAGAGAAATTGCTACCTTTACAGACAGATGAATTCTGACTTTCAATCTTCATTCCACTGCTTAACTGGATGACTTTGGACAGCTCACTTGCAATGTAGTATATGTGCATATATATAGTATATATATAGTATTATATACTGCTTAAATGATTGACTGTGATTGACTGTGATTTACCTTATGTAGAAAATATGCGTAATCACATTTAAACCACCTATCTCATGGGGACTCTTGGAAGAAGAGTAGTTTCACAGTTTTTCAGTGTTCATGACCCAGTCAGTTTGGAGAGACTTGGAACAATGATAAAAGGAAATAGGCTGAGTTATTTATCCTGAAGCAAATCCTTTGAGGGGTAAAGAAGTCAAATATGAGGTATTTACTAAGTATTTATTATTTTTTTTTGTTGACCAACTACCTATAACTGACTTACTGGTAATTAAACCATGATCTATTCATCTACTTAAGTTTTTTTTTCCCCAAAATCTTCCCTGTCATTTTTTTAGTGGAGATCCCAGAACATAGAAAAACTATCTCTGCTGCCTCTCCCTCCAGCCTGCCTACAGGGCTAGGACTGCCGCTGTTGTCATAGAGATGGGGCTGACACTCACCAGGCTTTGCATGAGGGAGAATCTGTCTTGTCCTCACATCATCTCACAATAGAAAAGAGGTAAAAGGTGCTCACAATGTGGGGCATTTTATTTTCAGGCAGGAGAGAGAATGTATGTCCATTAGAGCAGAAACCTCTAGTGGGAAGTTAAGGCATAGGAGAGAGGAAACATAAGGGTGTTGTCCAAGCTGAAACTCAAATGAGAATTGCCTTCTGCATTTTCTCTGTGTCTTAAATGTCTCTTGAGTAAGGATGTCCCCTGTGTTCTAAGGCAGAGAAAGGACATTCTAAATGAAGAGTGATTCTGTCAAGTGGTGTTGCTTTCTAATCAACCAACAAATAGAAAGAACTAGGGCTATATGTAGAGATGTTCTGTCAAGGATAAAAGGAATGGAAGAAGGAAGAGAGTAAGGAAGAATTTCTACGGGACTCTGGAACCATAAGAGACCTACTACTTGGAGAGTTGAAGCAACTCAGCTCCAAAAGAGATGTTTGCCTGAGATTAAAAGGGCACTGTGAGAATAAACAAGTGCTCACTCTCTCTCTCTCTCTCTCTCTCTCTCTCTCTCTCTCTCTCTCTCTCTCCCTGGAAAATTAGTGGGATAAGAAATAGAGGGGGTCCATCAGTAGAATAGTTAGGTACACAGGACACAGTAGTCAATGATTATAAGAATCTACTGTTTCATAAATAAAAAAATTCCAGTTTTGGGGATAAGAACTGATGGGTTGACAAAAAACTGCTAAGAAAACCAGAAAATGGCATGACAGAAACTGGGTATATACCAATATTTGACAACATATTCCAGAATAATCAATTAGGGAATGGCTGAACAAGTTGTGATATATGAATTTAATGGAATACTATTGTGCTGTAAGAAATAATGAACAGGTGAACCTCAGAAAAACCTGGAAAGTTTAATAGGAGCTGATGCTGAGTGAAATAAGGAGAACCAGGAGAACATTATACACAGTAACAGCCACAGTGTGTGAGAGCTGATTTTCATACAGTTAGGCGCATTTTTATACTGTTTGGCTATGCATTCCATTGGTCTTCCCTGACATTGTTTTCTTCCTATTATGATGAGAATCAAAGCGAGGAAATAGTTGAATATGGCAAATGGCCTGTAAGCTCCAGAGGGTACATATCTCAATGCTGTGGAATTTTATCTGGAAGACAAATCAGAAACCAACCAGGAAAATTCATATCCCTAAAATAATCCTTTCTAAAAACATACTCATATATTCTTTACTTGAAGACCTCTAGAAAGGGAGAACAGAATTCCCACTGAGGAAGCCCATTCCACTTTTGAATAACTCATTTTAGTGTCATGTTTTATGGTATTTCAAGGGCAACACTCACAACCTATATCTATTCTTTTCAAGTTCTTTTGTGCTGCACCACTGTTCAATACAATTTTCATCTGCTAAGTTAAAGAAGGAGGTAGGGTTTCAGGAGGTCATGAAAGAAGAATGTGGGTAAATCAAGATTAGAGAAAAGGTTTGAAGCTTTTGCATTTAGTCATGCAAGCTTTTGACTTCTTTTAATCTGCAGTTTTTTTTACACAAACTTGCATAATATAGTCTCAACTGGATCCTTACTTTTCCAGGCCAGTCTTACATCAAGTACAAATTTATTTCCTTGAAATTTCCTCCTGGTGTTTCTAATTTATTCTCCCTGGGACAAAATTGGAAACTCATATCTCTATTCCACATCAAATCTCTTCAAATGCTGAAGAAATTAATTATGATTTCCCCTAAATATTTCCTAGGGGAAACAGTTTCAGTTCCTTTAACCAGTCCTCATGTAGCATAAAGTGGAAGGTCTTTGTTATCTTGGTTACCTTTATCCAATGCTTAGGATGAATTTCTCTGATGCAGAGCAAGCAATAAATGTTTGTTGATTTGATTCTGGATGCTTCCTAGTTTATCAATATTTCCTAACCTTTTAGTACCAAAAACAGTCTGTTTCTCCATGTGTTCAGACCAAGGTTGTCATCTCTGCAGCTTCAATGTGTTTTATATCAATTTTCTAAATGCTATATTTCTATCACAAAAATCATACACTTTTATTAGGTGGAACTTTTACCAGGAATGCAGAATTTGTTTAATGTTAGGAATACTCTATCCTAAACTAGAAATGTCAATAATGAAAACAACAAAAATAATATGATTTTCTGAATAAATGCAGAAAAGTCTTTTTGACAAAATATAACACTGATTGCTCTTTAAAGTACTAGAAAGCAAAGTAATAAATGGAGTTTTCCTTAAAATGATGTGTAAAGGCATGCAAAATAAGATATTTGCTGGTTTTGTTTAGTACAATCAAGTTTCTTTGATTGAATAATGTGATTGAAGATGGTTTTCCCCACCCATTAATGGGAAGATTTGTTGGAAGGCCCACATCTTTTGTTATTGCAGCACTGATTGTCAAGGGTTGTGGTTCCCTTTGGCTCTAAAAAGTGTATAAAAACACTCAAAAGTGATGTTTTACTTTGGAGCTTACTGACTGGAAGTGTTTGTTTAGCTAGATGAGACTATGGGAAGCCACTGAGGAGTCCCCTGACTTTGAAAATCTAGATGTTCCCTCTCTGGTCAGGCAGTTGCTTCTGTCTGTTGATTTGTGATGTATTTGTTAGTTGTTGTCAGAAAATTTGGAAGCACTGTCTGTTGATTTAGATTTCGCTGTCTTTTCTCTGATGTTCAGTGTCTTGACTCTTACCCCTGGACTAGGTGAATGATATATGTGCTTGAGTAAAGGAGCTTGTCAATCCCTCAAAAGTTACCTTTCCTTGTAGAAACACAGATCTAGTACCCTCCAACCCCCATGTATATCTGGGTACTTACTGATACCATAATCAATATCTAACTAAAAATAAAATAAGCATTATTTCCAAAGAGGACAAATTAAAAGAGATTTTCCTATAAAATGGAGGATGAAGCAAGGCTATCCATTCTTATCACTACTATTCAATATTGTACTAAAAATGCTAACTATACAAATGACACACATACAAAAAGACATTGAAGGTATACAATTAGGCAACAGGTAAAGAAATTTATCACTCTTTGCAAACAATATGATGGTATATTTAGAGAACCCAGCAGCAGCCTGTTTGAAACAGTAAATTTAGCAAAATCACAGGATTCAAATAAACCCATGTAATTCATCAACAGAAAATTTTTCATTCCCTAAGACACAAGAAACTTTGGGCCTCTGAAATGGGTTATTTTCAGCTGCTAGTTGTTGTGTTAACTTCCATTTAAAATACAATAGCAATCTTCTTTGCAACAGATGTTGCAACTTTTTACAAATTACTTATGTGAAAAAGGATCACATTCTATTCTCTAGAAAACGTTTTTAAATTTAAAAGATAGCAGAGTAGTGTTATTGCTGCTGTTGTTCTTGATTATAGATATTTATTTTTTAATATAAATGTATTTATTTAACTTTTTACATTCATTTTCACAAAATTTTGGGTTCCAAATTTTCTCCCCATTTGTCCCCTTCCCACACCCCAAGACACCCAGCATTCTAATTTCCCCTATCACCAATCTGCCCTCTCTTCTATCATCCTTCCCTTCTCTTGTCCCCATCTTTTCTTTTGTCCAGTAGGGCCAGATAGCTCTCTATTCCCCATTACCTGTATTACTTATTTCCTAGTAGCAAGAACAATACTCAACAGTTGTTCCTAAAATTTTGGGTTCCAACTTCTCCCCATCCCTCCCTTCCCACCCATTCCCTTTGGGAAGGCAGGCAATTCAATATAGGCCATATCTGTGTAGTTCTGCAAATGACTTCCATAGTAGTAGTGTTGTGTAAGACTAACTATATTTCCCTCCATCCTATCTTGCCCCCCATTGTTGCTATTCTCTCTTTTGATCCTGTCCCTCCCCGAGTGTTGACTTCAAATTGCTCCCTCCTCTCATGGCTCTCCCTTCCATCATCCCCGCCTACCCTACTTATCTCCTTCTCCCCCACTTTCCTGTATTGTAAGATAGGTTTTCATACCAAAACGAGTGTGCATTTTATTCCTTCCTTTGGTCGAATGTGATGAGAGTAAATTTCATGTTTTTTTTCTCAGTTCTCCTTTTTTCCCTCCACTAAAAAGTCTCCTGCTTGCCTGGATAATTTACCCCATTGCATTTCACCCTCTCTCCTCCCACTATATTTCTCTCTCACCGTTTACCTTGACTTCTTTTAAGATATGATCCCATCCTATTCAATTAACTCTGTGCTCTCTGTCTCTGTGTGTGTGCATGTCTGTATGTGTGTGTGTGCACACATGTGTACGTGTGTGCATGTGTGTGAGTGTATGTGTAATCCCACCAACTACCCAGATACTGAAAAGTTTCAAGAGTTACAAATATTGTCTTTCCATGTACGAATGTAAACAGTTCAACTTTGGTAAGTCCCTTACGACTTCTCTTTGCTGTTTACTTTTTTATGCATCTTCTCATTCTTCTGTTTCAAAGTCAAATTTTCTTTTTCAGCTCTGGTCTTTTCATCAAGAATG
>CM053771.1:75011280-75029640 GCA_028658325.1 Potorous gilbertii | reverse complement strand
ACGCTATGGAACATTTTTGTCAAACAATACCTTACTTTAAAAGAGGTAGAGTTAAACATAGGGATAAAAAAAGAGCATTCCATGTGTAGTTGGGAAGTAACTTGTATACTCTTTGCAACCCTTTTTTGTTTATTTGATATTAACCTCCTAGAAAGTAATTTACCCTCCTTAGCAGATTAAATCGTATTTTGATCTCTCACCAATACAACCATGATGAAAATAATGAAGAGCATATATATATATATATATATATATATATATATGAAAAAGAGACCCTGCAGAAGATCCTTGTCAAATACTGGGTTGGGGCCAGTAAAGAGCATGTGAAACAGCTTTATAAGTGACTACTGGCATATTTTGCATGCTTGCTATTTTACTGATTCTACTTTCAAAATGAAATCATATAACAAATCAAAACATAATATGCTCAATAGGAAAATATATGTCGAACCTATACAAAATTGTATGCTGTCATGGGGAGGGAGGGGGGTAGGGGGGTAGGTGTGGGGGTATAAAATCTTAATTTTAAGGAAGTGATTGTAGAACATTTATAAATAAATAAAATAAAAATTAAAAAAAAAATAAAAAAAAACAAAATGAAAGAATTGAAATTAAGATTTCACCAATGATTATCCTAGATAACATTTATATTCTACTTTAAAATTTTCCAAACATTCACTATGTTATCATTTTGGTCATGTCATCAATTGAAAGGTATTCCTTCATAAATTTGAAAAATAAGTATACTTTTTGTTCTTTTGTATAAATACAAACTAACAGACAAACAAAGGAGAACTTTAATAGAACAATTAGAATCTCTCTCTCTCTCTCTCTCTCTCTCTCTCTCTCTGGTTGCTATATTTCCTGGTCACATCTTACATTAATTCACAGAAAAACTATTTCATCCTTGATCATAGAGCTAAATACATAATGTTTTGTTTTGAGTTTTGGCAGGAATGGTTCTTTGCTAAACATGCCTTGCAATATAGATCACATCATGCCATCTTATGGAAACAGATCTTTCCATCCTACATCCTTTATCCTGCTTGGAATACCAGGGTTGGAGAACTCACAATTTTGGATTGCCTTCCCATTTTGTGCCATGTATATTTTGGCCCTGTTGGGAAATATTACCATTCTCCATGTGGTACGTATTGACCACACCCTCCACGAACCTATGTATATGTTTCTGGCTATGCTAGCTTTCACTGACTTGGTTTTGTTCTCTTCCACCCTTCCCAAGATGCTGGGAATCTTCTGGTTTGGTTCATGTGAGATTGAGTACCATGCCTGCCTCACCCAATTCTTTTTCATTCATACCTTCTCTTCTGTGGAGTCAGGTGTTCTCATGGCAATGGCCCTGGATCGTTATGTAGCCATTTGCTTCCCACTACGCCATTCAACTATTCTATCTACCTCAGTGGTGGCTAAACTAGGTGTGGCAGTGATGGTAAGAGGTGTGTTGTGGGTGAGTCCTTTCTGTTTTATGGTCACCTGGAAGACCTTCTGCCCTAGTAGAATCATACCCCAGTCATATTGTGAGTATATGGCTATTCTGAAACTTGTATGTGCAGACACAAGAGCAAATCGTATATATGGACTTTTTGCAGCTTTCTCTGTGGGTGGCTTTGACATCATAATCATTGCTGTGTCCTACATTATGATCACTCAGGCTGTGTTGGGTTTACCATCAGGGGATGCTAGGATTAAAGCTTTTGGCACATGTGCCTCCCATATTTGTGTCATACTGACTTTTTATATCCCTGCCCTTTTTACATTTCTCAGTCATTGCTTTGGCCATCAGGTTCCTCAAGCGGTTCATGTTATGCTAGCAAACCTCTATCTTTTGGTTCCTCCTACGCTGAATCCCCTCATCTATGGTGTGAAGACCAAACAGATTCGGGAAAGGGTAACTCATGCCTTTTGCCAGAAGGTTACCTGAGATAAAGAATTCTGTACTACCACTCTTCAGAACAACCTATTGGTTAAGATGTTGGTAGATCAATATCCTTCATTTACAGTATCGCAATATGACTCTCTAAGTAATCCTATCCTCTTGTTATTATGTGTTGTGTGAGAAAACACCCATGTACCAAACTTTATCAGAGTTTAGCCTTCCAAGCATTACAAAAGGAGCGAAAAACAACTATGACTCTGGCCTAGGAGACTTGCTAAGTTTTTATTTGAAAGAAGTGTTCAAAAAGTCACGGTTATAATCTTATTTTGAAAGATTGGGTCCTAAAAGATAAAATATCATTTTGGGCTAGACCCTAGCAGTTAAATAAGCATTTAGGAGAAGGTGGGTGATTTTTTTCACTCTTTCAATGGAGCAAGTATAGATGAAACTGTCCAGCATTAAATAGGACTTTCATCACATATTTCCATTTTTTTTCTTAAGGTCACTCTATAATTGAGACAGGATGTCATGGTGATTAAGGTGCTAGTTCTAAAGTCAGAAAGACTTAGATTCAAGTCTTATCATTGACTTTTACAAGATGTTCACCACTCGGCAAATCATTTAATTTTTCTATACCTTAAAAAGCTTCGTTACATATGTGACATATGTACTAAATAATGTGTGATCTAAGGAAGTCCTCCAAACTGATCCAAACTTAGATCTCTTGAATAATGACATGGTGTAGTTATGCGACTGTTTTTTTTTCTCTGTGCTTCTGTTGATTGAAGAAAACCGCAGACCTTTGAAATCTGTGAAGACAAACTTGAGCCCTGTGCTTGGAATGAAGTCATTGGCTCTCCTTTGAATGAAATTGATTCTCTTCCATACCCTCCACATACATGTATTTCATAGATGGCAGCTATGAGATACTCCAGGGATTTTTTGGGATTTAGCATCTAGAAAGGCAAAAAGAATGTAGGCAGTTGTTAATCATTGAAGGAACGCAGGATCTGGCAGAAGAAGACCTCCCATAGACTTACATCTTTTCACCATCACCTTTTGAACTTGAAAATTTCACTATAAAACTTCTGCCCTTGATTTTCTCGTATGTGAAACAGGGGAGCTGGATTGTATTACACTGAAGGTCCCTTTTCACTCTGAAGCTGTGAAACTTTTAAGAAGTTTTTTGTTGGCCTGTGTGAAAGATAAAAAATTAATATTAACTTGGATTTCTACTGTATTTTTTGAGGTAAATAATATTTATGCAACATTGTCTTTTAGAATCATCTATGTCTGTCCGGAACTCACCTTATTCAAAATTGCAGTCTGTCACAGTCTGAACTGGCTCAATAGCATAGTTGAAAGGTAGTAGTACTGTAGTTCATTCTTCTAGCCCATGGGACATTTACTTGATAACCTTTTTAACCTGGGATCCTGTTGCTTTTTTTTTTAATCTATAAAAAGAAAACAGTTTAGAGTAATTCTCCAAATAACAATTCTTCTGCCTTTGTCCTTCCTTGTGAAAGGAGGGATGTTTTAATCTTCTTCAAGGGGACAATTAACCAGGCAATTCTGACTGAGGTGGCTCTGATTTTCTAGCCAAGATTACTAGAGTCAGATGGAGCCTATAAAGCAATAGACATTCTGTAATTGTCAGAGAGATGCGGTGATTCACACCTGAAGGGCAACTCATCTTTCCTATCTGCTAATTGTGACATTCCTCAACTCTCCAGAGCTCCTTTCCTGAATTTTTCAATAAAGAAGGTATTCCCTTCTCCTTTGGGGTCAATGACTCATAGAGCAGGATAGTCTGACCCACATTGTTCACAGCCATACCCATCACCATTACTAAATTGTTACCTTGCCTGGGGAAATAAGTGCTTCAATTTGCCTATGTTGCATTTTTTTTACCACGCCTGGAGTCCTAGGGTTGTTCAACATGTTGAGTAGCCAGATTTAGAGTTGACTAGAAGGTACCAAACTAATGGAAATATAAGAATCAGAACAAATTTGAATTAAACTCTAAATAAAATAACATAGCATTAGTAATTATTAGAGGAATGACAGAAACATTGAAAAGATTACATTGAACAAAATGACTAAACCAAAAGCACAAATATTACCTTAGGGCTGTGGAGGGAAAACAAATTTAAATGTCTCAGACCATATATATGTGTCCACATCAGATTGATTGCATCAGAGAGAATAGAGAGAGCACAACCATTAGATGACTGTGTAGTAGAAACCCCTAACTAGTTTCTTGACCAAAAGCAGAGAGAGATGTGGTAGGCCAGCATTTAGACAACTGTCTTTAGGAATCTAAGCATGAGATATTGAATAAGTAAGGAATTAGCAAATAGCAAATATGGACAGGAGTGACTTTTAATCAAGGAAGGATAAGTATAAGTATACAGTAAAAGCACTAACCCTCCTAGCTGCAGGTACTGTGCCATGATTCTTTTGCAGACACTCACTGATCACACTCTGTTGAGAAGAAAGAAAAAAACTGATTGTGTTGTTGTTGTGGATTTATTTTTCATTTTTTCTCATATTATGTGTATGTAGCATGTATATTTCAGTGCTGTCAAGATGTTGAGCAGTTAAATAAAAAGATCTAAGTTTATTTGAAAACACTCTTTTTTTGAAATACACAGTTGTCTATTCAGCCTGATATGTAAATGACCATTTAATTTCAAGTCCTTGAAGTTCCAAACATCAGATCCTCTGATTGTATATATTTTATAATCCCGGATTTTATCTCGGTATTTTGAAAAATGATTTTTAGTAACCAATATCTTGGAGGTTCAGAAGTTCTTCTTCCCTCTGACTTGAAGTTCAGTTTTTCTTAAGAAGGACATTACTGATAATGAGATTGCATTGACTCACCTTATGCTCATCACTACCACTCCCAAGCTTAATAAGACTTCTTGGATTCACCTTATCAGTATTTCTTAGAATGAACTCCGAAGACCTTTATTATTTATATGCTTTAAAATAGTTAAACATAATAATTTATATATGTGTATGTCTGTAAATATATATGTGATATTATATATGTATATGTATATATCAACATTTTTTTTAAAGAATTTTTTTAATCCCTTTTTTCACCTTGGTTTGACTGAACAAGAGTTTTTATTTTAATTAATTGATTGATTTATTTTTAGTTTTCAACCTTCACTTCCACAAAATTTGGAGTTCCCAATTTCCTCTCCACATCTCTCTCCATCCACTCAAAGGCATCATGTATTCTGATGACCCTTCCTCTAATCTGCCCTCCCTTCTATTACACCCCTACCTTTTCTTATCCTTTTTCCCTCTGTTTTCTTGTAGAGCAAGATAGATTTCTATACCCTATTAACTGTATATCTTATTTCCCAGTTGCATGTAAAAACAATTCTTAACATTTATTTTTAAAACTTTGAGTTCCAACTTCTCTCCCTTCCTTCCTCCTCACACAATTCCCGTGAGAAGGCCAACATTTCAATAGAAGTTATACATAAGTAGTCATGCAAAACACTTCCAGTCATGTTGAGAAAGAATAAATATATTTCCCTCCATCTTATCTTGCATCCCATTTATTATATTCTCTTTTGACTCTGTCCCTCCTAAAAATTTTATTCTTCTAATAACTCTCTGCTCCCATTTGCCCTGCCTTCTAGGATCCCCTCTATCCCTCTCTCATTCCCTTCCTTCCTACTTTCTTGTAGTGTAAGATAAATAGATTTTCATACCAAATTGTGTGTGCATGTTATTCCCTCCTTAAGGCAAATATGATGAGAGTAAGGTTCCCTCTTTTCATCTCATTTCCACCCTCTTCCACTCCTTTGGAAAAGTTTTTTCTTGCCTCTTTTATGTGAGTGATAATTTACCCTATTCTTTTTCTGCCTTTCTCTTTCTTCCAATACATTCCTCTCTCACACATTATTTTTTAAATTCTTTATATTTTGGTTGTCACCCATATTTTTTAGATAGCCCTTCATGTTCAACCCACCCTGCCCCAATGTAAACACGCATATAATCCCTCCTACTACCCTAATACTAAGAAAAGTCTCAAGATTTACAAATATTATCTGTCCATGTAGGTATGTAAACAGTTCAACTTTTGTAAATCCCTTATAATTTCTCTTGCCTGTTTATTTTTTCATGCTGCACTTGATCCTTATGTTTGAAAGTCAAATTTTCTATTCAATTTGGTCTTTTCATCAACAATGCTTGAAAGTTCTCTATTCTTTGAATGGCTATTTTTCCCCTTAATTATTTTACTTAGTTTTTCTGGGTTGATGATTCTTGGTTTTAATCCTATCTCCTTTGACCTCTGGAAAATCATACTCCAAGCCCTTTGATCCCTTAGTATAGAAGGTGCTAAATCCTGTGTTATATTGATTGTATTTCCACAATACTTGAATTGTTTCTTTCTGGATGCTTGTAATATTTTCTCCTTGACCTAGGAATTCTGGAATTTGGCTACAATTTTCCTAGTCCTTTTCTTTTTTCTGATCTCTTGGGAGGTGATCAGTGAATTCTTTCCATTTTTTTTTTACTCTATGGATCATCATGGAATATCAGGGTAGGTTTCCTTGATCATTTCTTGGAAGGTGATGTCGTGGCTCTTTTTTGATTATGATTCTCAGGTAGATCAATAATTTTTAAATTATCTTTTCTGGATTTATTTTCCAAGCCAGTTGTTTTTCCAGTGAAATATTTCACATTGGCTTCTATTTTTTCAGTCCTTTGGTTTTGTTTTATAATTTCTTTATTTCTCATAAAATCATTAGCTTCTATCTGCTCCATTCTAATTTTTAAAGAACTGTTTCCTTCAGTGAACTTTTGAACCTCCTTTTCCATCTGACCAATTCTGCTTTTTAGGGCATCTTTCTCTTCATTGGTTTTTTGGACCTCTTTTTTCATGTGGGTTATTCTATTTTTAAAGGAGTTATTTCTTCAGCATTTTGGGGATGTTCTTTAGAAAGCTATTGACCTGCTTTTCATGATTTTCTTGGATCACTCTCATTTCTCTTCCCAATTTTTCCTCCACCTCTCTTGTTAATTTTCAAAATCCTTTTTGAGCTATTCCATGTCCTGAGACCATTGTATATTTGTTTGGGAGGTTTTGGATGTAGAAGCTTTGACTTTGATGTCTTCCTCTGATGGTATGCTTTGTTCTTCCTCATCTGAAAGAATGGAGGGAAATACCTGTTCACCAAGAAAATAGCCTTCCTTAGTCATATTTTTTCCCCTGTTTTGGTCATTTTACCATCCAGTTATTTGACTTTGGAGTCCTTTGTCAAGGGGAAGGTGTACTTAGGGACCTGTAAGTTCTCAGTTCCTCCAAGCTAGCTCAGTCAAAGGAGATTAGTTTACTGCTCTCCTGGCCTGTGCTCTGGTGTGTGAGCAGAATTCCTTCTCCAGAACCTCTACCACCTCTACCAGGCCAGTGCTCCTCCTCACCCCAGGACAACTACTCAGAATTGAGACCCAGATCAGAGTTCAATTTCCCCAGGGTCTTTAGGCCCAGGGCTCCAAAAGTGGACATGCCTGCCACAGTGACTGCTGACAACCTGGGCTCAGGGTTTGGGATTAGACTATGCTCCCTTCTCACCAAGGGGAAAGAGCTTTCTTACTTACCTTTGAAGCTGTCTTTGGCATTTGTGGGTTGAGAAAAGTGGGAACTGCAACTGTTACTCGTGATACCATGCCCTGAAGCCTGCTCCAGTCCTGTCCTCACTGCACTGTGAAGGCAAGGCTGTGCTGTGCTCCACTCCAAGGCTGGTGTGATAGCCCTTTCCTATTGGTAGTCCAGGCTATGTTGGACTGAAAATATCTTTTACTCTGTCATTTTGTGGCTTCTGCTGCTCTATATTGTGACTAGAGTTTTTTTTTTATAAGTATTTTATAGGCTGTGGGGGTAGAGCTATAGTGGGTCAGTCCTTCTACTCAACCCTCTTGCCTCTGCCCCTCCCTCCTTCTCATTATTTATGTACATCTCTTACTTCCTTTGCAAGATCATGGCAATGTCTCCTTGATAATACATGGGGAAAGTATTATTGATTCAAAGATTGGCATCTCTGTTATATACCCAGTATTGCATTGTATGGAAAAGGAACTAATAAAACAGACTTGCAATAAATTCTTTTTATACTTAGGTTGCTTCTCTGCCAAGTTCACACCTTCTGAATACTTCAAAAAAGAATGTTGATGATAGATTGTAATAAGATGAAAGGAGAAAACATATCCTGCTTGATTATACAGTACTTTGTCTGATTTTCCTCTTCAGGTCTTATCATTGAATAACTGACATACTTGGCCTTCAGTAGCAACACGTATAACCTTCAGGCAATCCCTGAAGCTAAGAAGAAAATTATTATAGTAAGTTATAACAAAAATCATGAAAAGATAGAATATATATTTGAGAAACAGAATAATGTGGTATTATTTTTATTAGTCCTTAAAACTATTTTAAATATCTTATATCAAGGACAGCAACAACAGCAATAGCACTACCTTGATATCTTTTTAATTTAAAAACATTATCTTCTACAGAAAATAATGTGATCCTTTTTTCACAGAAGTAATTGGTAGAAAGTTGCAGCACTGTTACATCAGTTGCTAAGAAGATTGCTATTGTGTATTAAATGAAAATTAGCACAAGAACTGGCAGCTGGAAATAATCTGTTTGAGAGGCACAAAGTCTCTTGAATCTTAGGGAATGAAAAGTTTTCTGTTAATTATTTATATGGATTTGAATCCTTTGATTTTGCTAAATTTGTTGTTTTAAATAGGCTGCCATGGGTTCTCTAAATATACCATCATTTTCTGCAGAGATAGGTTTCTTTATGTGTTACCTAATTGTATTCCTTCAATTTATTTTTGTGTGTGTCTCATTAGCATTCTTAGTACAATATTGAATAGTGCTGGTGAGAATGGATAGCCTTGCTTCATCCCCCATCATATATGGAAGTCTTATAATTTTTCTTCTTTGCAAATAATGCTTAATTCGAATGTCTCAGCCCACAGATGGTTAAAGGGTCAGGAGGAGATGATAGGTCATCTTTTGGCTAATAATGAGGAAAGACACTGTTGTTTTGTCCATATTGGGATATGGGTTGTAGTCCTGGACAGAAGTCCCAGGGCAAGGTGGAATACTAGAAGAATAGAATCCATGGCTATAGTGAAAGGGGGATGCTCCTCACAGTCCCAGGGCAGAAAAAGTACCTGTGGTCACTCACAAAGCAGAACATAGGCCAGTAGAGTAATAAACACCTCTCCTTAGATCATACCACCTTGGAAGAACTGAAAACTTATAGGTCTCTATAAGTATCTCTGAAAACAACTGTGCAAAATCCTGAAACTTTGGACAGTGTACATTCCATCCTAGAAGCAAAGCCCTACTTTAGCAAAAAAAAAAGTTAAAAATCAAGTAATAGATTAGGAAAATGAGCAAATGGGGGAAAAAATCTCTGACAATAGTTAGTTTGGAGACAAGTATGATCAAAGCACACACACTCAGAAGACAAGAAAGGCAAACCCCTTACACCCAAAGACACCAAGAAAAACATGAATTGTTGTTAAGTCAAGGATGAGCACAAAGATATTGAAAACCAAGTAAGGAAAGTAGAGGAACAATTGGGAAAAGAAATAAGAATGATGCAAAAATATTATGAAAAATCAGTAACTAACTTGGTAAAGGAGACAGAAAAAAAATACTGAAGAAAATAATACCTCAAAAACAAACAAACAAAACAGACCAGGCCAAATGGTTAGAGGTACACAAGGTCAATGAAGAGAAGAATGCCTTAAAAAAGCAGAAACTGGCCAAATGGAAAAGGAGGTCCAAAACCACACCGATGAAAAAAAATACTTAAAAATTGAATTAAGCAAATAGAAAATAATATCTTTGTGAGAAATCAAGAAAAAATAAAACAAAATCAAAAGAATGAAAAGTAGAAAGCAATGTGAAATAGTTCATGGGAAAAACAACTGAGCTAGAAAATAGATCAAAGAGAAATAACTTTAAAATCTTTTGGACTGCCTGAAAGCCATGAGAGCATCATCTTTCAAGAAATTGTCACAGAAAACTGCCCTGACACTCTAGAATGAGAGAGTAAAATAGAAATTGAAATAATCCACTAGTCACTTCCTGAAAGATATCACCAAATGTAAACTCCCAGGGATATTATAGTCAAAATTACAGAGTTTCTAGATAGGAAAGAAAATACTGAAAATAGCCAGAAGAAGCAATTCAAGCATCATGGAGTCACAGTCAGGATAACAAAAGTTTTAGTAGCTTCTACATTGTAGATAAAGAGAATTTGAAATATGATATTCTAGAGGGCAAAGGAGCTAGGATTACAACCAAGAACCACCTACCCAGCCAAATAGGATTATCCTTGAGGGGAAAAAATAGGCATTTAAAGACATAAAGGGATTTCAAGTATTCTTGAGGAAAGACCAGAGCTGAATAGAAAATTTGATTTTCAAATGAAAGACTCAAGAGTAGCAAAAAGGTAAATAGGAAAGAGAAATAAAAAGAGGTTTATTAAAGTTAAAATGTTTACATTCTTGTAAGGAAATATAATAATTAAATCTCATAAGACCTTTCTCAATATTAGGGTAGTTAGAAGCAGTATATATAGACAGAAGGCACAAGTGTGAGTTGAATATGACAGAAAATGATATCTAAAAAATAAAATTAATGGTTGAGAGAGAGGAATGTACTGGAAGATTATAGAACCAACAAGATATCCACAACACCTACAGCAACCATGAATATCCTGGCACAGTTCTGAATTATGAAATACAACAGGTTCTCCGCATAGAAGCCAGAACCAAAATATTTATTCAGACACCAGAAATCCAAATCCATCATAGTAACAACAAAAAAAACCCACAACTATATATAACAATAAAAAGAACAACACCATCGCCAACTCTTCCCCTGCTGCTTCCCACAACCCAGCTTCATTAAGTTAATCACAAATAGGCTCTTTTAAACAAAAATCATGAACAAGATCTTTCATTCATGCTAGTCAGCTTCCTGCTTGTCTGCATCCTTCCTAGCTCTGATTAGACTCTGACCAATTTCCTCTCAGCTCTGCTCTAGCTCTCCATCTTCCTGTCCTACCCTTCCTAATCCACCCATTCAGCAAAATTCTCTTACCACAGGCTCCATGTGACTCAGACTCATATGATTCAGGCTGCCATGTAACCCAGGTAGGTCACATGGGCTTATTAATGAACGGGAAAGATCTTTCCCTTCAAATTACCATTATAGAGATAGAGAAGGGGATAAGTAGAATGAAGGTAATTTTCTCACATAAAAGAGGGGGAAAAAACCAAAAGCAACCTTTTACTGTGGAGGGGAAGAGGAGGGTGGAGAGGAGAGTGAGTGAAACTTACTCTCACCAGAATTGGCTCAAACAGAGAATAGCACACACACACACACACACACACACACACACACACACACACACACTTACTTGTCTATAGAAATCTATCTTACCTTACAATAAAGTTGGATGTAAATTGGATAATAGAAGTGTGGTGCTCATAGAAGGGAGGGCAGATTGAAGTTGCGGGTAATTGGAAGCAAAACACTTTTGAGGTGGGACAGGGTAAAAGGAGAGAGAGAAGAGAATAAACACGGCAGGAATAGGACGAAGGAAAATAAGTTAGTGATAGTAACTGTGAAAAAAATTGAAGCAAGTTTCCCTGATAAAGGCATCACTTCTCAAACATATGGAGAATTAAGTCAAATTTATAAAACAATAAGTGCTATTCACCAACTGATAAATGATCAAAAGATATGATCAGTTTTCAGATAAAGTAATCAAAATTATCTTTAGCTATATGAAAATATATTCTAACTCATGAATGATTGGAGAAATGCAAATTAAGATAGTTCTGAGGTATTACCTCATACCTATTAGACTGACTAAAATAATATCTAAAATAAATGATAAATGTTAAGGAGAATGTGGGAAAAATGAGACATTTCTGCACTGTTGGTAGAGTTGTGAACTGATTCAACCATTGTGCAGAGCAATATGGAATTTTGTACTTGATTTTTTTTCAGTTACATGTAAAAACAATTTTTAACATTCAGCTTAAAAATTTTGAGTTCTAAATTCTCTGCATTCCTCCCACTCCACCTCCCCTGTAGGGGGACATGTAGGTTATACATGTATAGCCACGCAAAACATTCTCATAATAGTCATGCCATGAAATGATACATAAGCAAAAAAATCTAAAGAAAAAATAAAAATGTATGCTTCAAGATTCAAGGGAAGGGTAAAAGAGAAAGAGAAATCACAAGGGACTTAATAAGGTTAAACTGTTTACATCCCTACGTAAGAACATGATATATTCACTGATAAGAACTTTCTCATTATTAGGGGGGTTAGAAAGAGTATACATGGATAAAAGGAATATATAGATAAAGTTGAATATGATGGAATGATATGTAAAAAAATTAAGGGGTGAGCAAAGGAAATGTAGAGGTAGAATGGGGTAAATTATCTCACATAAAACAGACAAACAAGTGTTTTTACAGTGAAGGAGATGTGGGAAGTGGCATGGAATCCCGGAACCTTACTCTCAGGGGAATTGGCTCAAAGGGAGAATAACATACACACTCAGTTGGGTATGTAAAGTTATCTTACCCTAGAGGACAGTAGGAGGGAAAGGGAATAAGGGAAGGTGCTCATAGAAGGTAGGTGGAAGGTAATTGTATTTGTCCTTCATTCTTAAAGAGGACCATGACATCAAGATGATGACCTGACATGCAGCTGATTTTGATTTGGGTGAGGGAGGGTAGTGCAAGGTCACCAGCCCCACTTTCTTCTCCTGAGCCATCTAGATTCAGTGGTCTGTTATTCATCAGGATGGAAATGGCCCAGGATACAATGTGAAACCCTGAACTTTCAGGCTAAGGTCTCATCACATTCTCACTTTGAGTGAGATGCAAGGAGGTAAAACTCTTGAGTATAAAGAGGGTAAAAGGAGAGAGAAAATAGATTAAATAGCAGGGAATAGGATGAAAGGAAACACAATATTGGAGTTAGCAGAAATTTGAATCCTTCCTCTAACACTTAACTCAGATATATAATCATGGGAATGGAGGAGGAACAAGCATTTATTAAGCATCTGTTATGTAAATACTAAAGTACTGTGATAAGTGTTTAACGAATATTATCTCATCTGATCCTCACAACAACCCTAGAAATTGCACAGTTGAGGAAACTGAGACAACCAAAGCTTAAATGACTCTCCAGCATCACTTGCCAGTAATTGTAATCATAACTGTGAAAAAAAATTGAAGTATTTCTTTCTGATAAATGCCTCATCTCTCAAATATATAGAAAAATGAGTTAAAAGTTATATATATAGTTATATATATATATATATAAAGTTATAAAAATAAGAGCCATTCCACAATTGACAAATGATCAAAAAATATCAACAGCCATATTTCAGCTGAAGTAATCAAACCTATCTATAGCCATATGAAAAGATATTGCCTATTAGACTGAAATATAGGATAGAAAAGGAAAATGACAAATGTGGGAAGAGATGTGGGTAAATTGCTCCAAATGTACTGTTGGAGTTTTGAACTGATTCTGATGGAATCCTAATAAAACTGCCTCCAGCTCCAATAGTCTAATTTCCTTATAGACCCTACTGAACAACAGGCCCACTGCCCCTACCTAGCCACTCACTTCCCCCACCCCACTCACACACTCAATAGTCTAACTTCTTTATATAGACCTCACTGATCACTACAACAACAGTTGTGTCCATGAAATCATATTTCTCCCAGAACAGTAGGTGCATTCATGTAATGGGATCCCAACCATCACCTCTAGATAGCCACCACCTCCAGATACATTCCTCATATTTTGAACAGAAACAGCAGGTGTGTCCATTCACTCAATCATGACCATATCCATCTAGTCTCAGACAGGACCACAATACCTAACTATTCATTTTGACCAGACAGGACTGCAATAGCTAGACAATTATTAATATTTCTGCTACCTGCATTCCTGGTATAAATCCTACCTGATTGTAATATGCTATTCTCATGATAAATTGCAGTATTCTTTTTGCTAAAATGTTATTTAAACTTTTTGCATCTATATTCATCAGAGAAATTGGTCTATAATTTTCTTTCCCTGTTCTGGCTCTTCCTGGTTTAGGTATTAAAACAATGTTTTTATCATATAAAGCATTTGGGAGGACTCCTTTACCAATTTTCCCAAATAGTCTATATGGTATTGGAATTAACTGTTCTTTAAATGTTTGATAAAATTCACTTGTAAATCCATCTGGCACTGAAAATTTTTTCCTAGGGAGGTCATTGTTGGCTTGTTCAATTTCTTTTTCTGAGATGGGGTCATTTAAGTATTCAACCTCCTTTTCTGTTTATCTGAGTGATTTATATTTTTCAAAATAATCATCCATCTCATTTAAATTGTCCAATTTATGGGCATAGAGTTTGGAAAAGTAATTTCTAATTAGTTTTAATTTTCTCTTCATTGGAGGTGAGTTCACCCATTTCATTTTTGATGCTGGTAATTTGTTTTCTTTTTCTTTTGTTTAATCAAATTGACCAAAGCTTTATCAATTTTATTTCTTTTCATAAAACCAACTCTTACTTTTATTTATTAGCTCAATAGTTTTCTTAATTTCAATTTTATTAATTTCCCCTTCATTTTTAAGTATTTCTAATTCGATATTTACTTGGGGATTTTCAGTTGACTCTTTTTCGAGCTTTTACAGATGCATGCCCAATTCACGGATTTCCTCTTTCTCTATTTTATTTATGTAGGCATTCAAAGTTATGAAGCTTCTCCTAAGAACTGCTTTTGTAGTATCCCATAAGATTTGTCAAGATGTCTCATTATTGTCATTCTCTTGAATGAAATTGTAGGTTGTTGCTATGATTTGCTGCTTAGCTCACTCATTCTTTTGGATTAGATTATTTAGTTTCCAATTAATTTTTTGGTTTATCATTCCATGGTCTTTTATTACATATAATTTTTGCTGCATTATGATCTGAGGAGGAAGCATTAACTATCTCTGCCTTTCTCCACTGAAATGTGAGGATTTTATGCCCTAGTACGTGGTTAAATTTTGTATATGTGTCATGTATCACTAAGAAAAACATATATTCCTTTCTATTCTCATTCAGTTTTCTCCAGAGATCTATCATGTCTACCTTACCCAGAGTTTTATTCACCTCCTTTACTTCTTTCTTGTTTATTTTAAGGTTAGATTTATCAAGTTCAGAGAGGGAGAGGTTGAGATTCCCCACTAGCATAGTTCTGCTGTCTATTTCTTCCTGTAACTCCCTTAACTTCTCCTCTAAGAATCTGAATGTTATACCACTTAGAGCACATATGTTTAGTAATGATATTGCTTCATTGTTGACGGTAACTTTTAGCAGGATATAGTTTCCTTCCTTATCTCTTTTGATTAGATCTATTTCTGCTTTTGCTTTCTTTGTGATTAGAATGGCTATCCTTGCTTTTTTTTTTTTTACATCACGGGAAGCACAATATATTCCACTCCAACTTTTACCCTGTGTGTATCACCCCATTTCAAATGTGTTTCTTGTAAAGGATGTATTGTTGAATCATGGCTCTTAATCCATTCTGCTATCCATCTCCATTATACAGGAGAATTCATCCCATTCATATTCACAGTTACGATTACTGTCTGTGTCTTTCCCTCCATCCTTTTTCCCACCATTTGTGCCTTTAGTTCTTCCTTCTCTCTTCCCCTCCACAGTAGAGTTTTAATTTTTGACCACCACTTCCCGCAGGCTTCCCTTTTTTTTTAAGCACCCTTCCTTTTATTCCCCTTTACCCTTACTACTTCATCTCTCCCTTTTAGTCTCCACTCGCCTTTCATTCCCCTTTCTCCTCCAACTACCTATAGAGCCATACATATATATCATACATATATATATATATATATATATATGTATTTATACTTAAGTTTGTTCTTCCCTCCTTGAACCAAATCTGATGAGAGTACCTCTCAAACAATGCTCATCTCCCTCCCCTCTTCGACTCTGCTGTAATATAATTTTGTGTTTCTTCCTGCGATGTAATTTACCAAATTTACCATTTTCTGCCTCTTCCTTTCCACACCTACAGTTACAATCCCTTCTCACCCTTAAATCACATTTTTATCATCATATCATTTATACCCACTTCCTCTAGCTATGTTTATCCCTTTTATATTTCATAATAAATATTCAATTCTCAGGGTTAACAAGTACTATCTTCCCTTATAGATACGGAAACAGCTTAGATATATTGAGCAACAAGTTTTCCTTTTCCCCTGTTTATCTTTTTATACTTCTACTGAGACCTGCATTTGAAGATCAAATTTTCTATTGAGTTGTAGTCTTTTCATCAGCAAGATCTGGAAATCCCTTATTTCATTGAATGTCTATCTCCTTGCCTGAAATATTATGCTCAAGTTTACTAGATAATTGATCCTTGGTTGTAGTCCCTGCTCTTTCGCCTTATGGAATATCATATTCCAGTTCCTTCAATCTTTTAACATAGATGCTTCAAGGTCCTGTGTGATCCTCGATATTTGAATGGTTTCTTTCTATCTGCTTGTAGTATTTTCTCTTTTAATTGACACTTCTGGAATTTTTTGCAATGATATTCCTTGATGTTTTCAGTTTGAGATCCCTTTCTGGAGGTGAACAGTGGATTCTTTTGATGACTGTTTTGTCCTCTGAATCTAGGACTACTGAGAAATTTTCTTTGATGATTTCTTGGAAGATATTGTCCTGGCTCTTTTTTTTTTCATCATGGTTTTCTGGTAGGCCAAAAATTCATGGATTTCCTTTCCTACATCTGTTTTCTAGGTCAGTTTTTTTTTCAATTACATATTTTACATTTTCTTTTATCTTTTCATTTTTTAGATTTTGTTTGAGTGATTCTGATGTCTCATAGAGTCATTAGCTTCTATTTGCCCAATTTTAATTTTTATCAAATTGTTTTCTTCAGTTAACATTTACATCTCCTTTTCCATCTGTCCAATTCTTCCTTTTAAGGAATTATTTTCTCTACTTAGTTTTTGTACTTGCTTTTCCATTTATCCAATTTTACTTTTTAAAGAGCTTTTCTCTTCAGGGAATTCTTTTTTCATACTTTTAAAGTCATTTGGGGGGGAGGGGCCAAGATGGTGGAATAGAAAGACTCACATATGCTAGCTCTGAACCCACAGCCCATAATAATCTATAAAAAGAACTCCCCACAAATCCTGGAACAGTGAGCCATGCAGCAATGGGGTGAAGGAGATTTCCATTCCAGAGAGCCCTGAAAAACCGATCCCAAAAGTCCGTCATGCACTGGACGGGAGCAGAGCCCTGCCCTGCCCTGCCCTGGCCATGCAGCGTGGAGAGTAGCGGATCCGACCAGTCTTCAAGGTCAAAATCTCCAGCGGCCACGAAAGTCCCTCCACCCACAGACTCACAGATTAGTGAGAGAAACTTCTGGACGTGCTGAGAGGGGTGCAGGGTGTCTCTATGACTCGGGTCCCCTTGGGAGGCAGTGGCAGAGGCAGAAGCAGTGGGCACCCAGAGGCTCCCAGAGCAGGCAGGAGCTCAGCAGCAGCTCCATTACTGAAGGTCTCTGCATAAACGCCCTGAGGGAACTGAGCCTGGGAGGCGGCCCTGCACCAACCTGAGAACCTGATTTAATCTTACCCTGAATAGCAGCCAGGCCCGCCACCAAAAGCCCTGAGGCTGGGCAGCAGCATTTGAATCTCAGACTCTAAGCACTAGCTGGGCAGATCTAGGCAGGGGTAGAGAGGACTCTCAGATTTCAAGTAACTGGCTGGGAAAATGCCCAGAAAAGGGAAAAAAAAAATAAGACCATAGAAGGTTACTTTCTTGGGGAACAAATGATTCCAACCTTCCTCTCTGACAAGGAATAAAACTGCTCACCATCAGGTAAAGACATAAGAGTCAAGGCCTCTGTATCCCAAACATCTGAAATAAACATCTAATGGGCTCAGGCCTCGGAAGAGCTCAAAAAGGATTTTGAAAATCAAGTTAGACAGGTGAAGTAAAAACTGTGAAGAGAAATGAGAGAGATGTAAGAAAAGCACGAAAAATGGGTCAATACCTTGATAAAGGAGACCCAAAAAAATGCTGAAAAAAATGACACCTTGAAAAATAGGCTAACTCAATTAGCAAAAGAGGTTCAAAAAGCCAATGAGGAGAAGAATGCTTTCAAAAGCAGAATTAGCCAAGTGGAAAAAGAGGTGCAAAAGCTCACTGAAGAAAAGAGTTCTCTCAAAATTAGAATGGAACAGATGGAGGCCAATGAATTTCTGAGAAACCAAGAAATCACAAAACAAAACCAAAAGAATGACAAAATGGAAGAGAATGTGAAATATCTCATTGGAAAAACAACTGACCTGGAAACTAGATC
>CM053771.1:74973227-75010780 GCA_028658325.1 Potorous gilbertii | reverse complement strand
CATTCTTGATGAAAAGACCAGAGCTGAAAAGAAAATTTGACTTTCAAACACAAGAATGAGAAGAAGCATGAAAAAGTAAACAGCAAAGAGAAGTCATAAGGGACTTACTAAAGTTGAACTGTTTACATTCCTACATGGAAAGACAATATTTGTAACTCCTGAAATTTTTCAGTATCTGGGTAGTTGGTGAGATTACACACACACATACACACACACACATGCACACACACATGTACACATGGACGTGCACACACATACATACACACTTGCATGCACACACAGAGACAGAGAGCACAGATTGAATTGAATAGGATGGGATCATATCTTAAAAGGAATCAAGGTAAACGGTGAGAGTGAAATGTAGTGGGAGGAGAGAGGGTGAAATGGAATTGGGTAAATTATCTCTCATAGAAGAGGCAAGCAGGAGACTTTTTAGTGCAGGGAAAAAGAGGAAAGCTGAGAAAAAAAAAAGAAACATGAAGTTACTCTCATCACATTCGACTAAAAGAAGGAATAAAATGCACACTCATTTTGGTATGAAAACCTATCTTACAATACAGGAAAGTGGGGGAGAAGGAGATAAGCAGGGTGAGGAGGGGATGATTGAAGGGAATTTAATGGGAGGAGGGAGCAATTTGAAGTCAAGTCTCGGGGAGGGACAGGATCTAAAGAGAGAATAGAAACAATGGGGGGCAGGATAGGATGGAGGGAATTATAGTTAGTCTTATACAACACTACCATTATGGAAGTCATTTGCAAAACTACACAGATATGGCCTATATTGAATTGCCTGCCTTCCCAAAGGGAATGGGTGTGGAGGGAAGGATGGGGAGAAGTTGGAACTCAAAATTTTAAGAACAACTGTCGAGTATTGTTCTTGCTACTAGGAAATAAGAAATACAGGTAATGGAGAATAGAGAGTTGTCTGGCCCTACAGGACAAAAGAGAAGATGGGGACAAGAGAAGGGAGGGATGATAGAAGAGAGGGCAGATTAGTGATAAGGGAAATTAGAATGCTCAGTGTAATGGGGTGGGAGGAGGGGACAAATGGGGCGAAAATTTTGGAACCCAAAATTTTGTGAAAATGAATGTAACACATTAAAGAAATAAATTTATATTAAAAAAATAAAATCATTGGACAGTTTTTTCTTCTATTTCTCTAATTTGGTTTTTAAAATCCTTCTTCAGATCTTCCAAGGGTAGTCCTTGTGCATGGAAGCAGTGCATAGTCCCTTATGAAGTTTCAGATGGGAGTATAGTTTCAATTTTGACCTCTTTGGTATTCATGTTTTGGTTCTTGTCCCCATAGAAAGGTTCTATGTTCTTTTCTTTCCTGCTTTGCTTCTTACTCATGGTGATTACACTTTGTGTATTGTGGTCTCTGATTCTTTCAACTGGAAGCTAAAGTACCTGTTGCTGAGGTAACTGTACTGAGAAAGCAGAGGCCAGGTGAATTCTTTTTTTTTATTTGTTTGTTTGCTTGTTTTCCCGGATTATCCCTGGAGCTAGCTCGTTAAGTGTGGGAGAGTGGTGGTCTTGTCACAGGAAATCTCCTTAGGAGCTAGAATAAAGACAAGCTCAGTAGTTGTTGATCCCAACTGCCCTAGTATCTTCCCATTTCACCTGGACTGCTGAGGCATGCCTGAGGTTCTCATGTTGGTGATTGTGAGGTTCCACCCCCAAGAAACTCTGTATCTCCTCCTGGTTTGCTGAGGTGGGGCTGTCTGGGATGCTCTGGTCCTCCACCACAGCAAGAGGAATCCTCCTTAGTGATTTTCCTACCCTCATATCCTCTGAGATATTTAGTCCCTTCCAATGATGTAACTGATCCAGGATTTTTTCTTGGGACATATTTTATGGTTCTTTCAAGGTCAACAATGGGAGGGAGGGAGAGCATTTACCAATCACTCTGCTATTTTCACTCCCAGAAGTTCAAGTAGATGATTTAGACATTTAATCTGTGGACTGAGAGTCTCAGGAGCATCTGCTGCAGATCCCTGTGGTTCCATGGCTCTCATTCATTTGGTTCTGCTGGATTCCCATCCTGGGCTGTTTTGCCTGAGATTTCACCATTTTGCAGCTGTCTCAGACAGCTCCAAGGCTTTGTTGTTTGACCCGGTCTTGGTGGTGCCTCACTGTGCTGTGTGCTGCGTTCTCCTGAATCCCCGCAGAGCAGATTTTTCCTGTCAACCTTCCAGTCTGTTTGTGCTGTAAATCTGCCACAGTCTGTCTCCTATTGAATTCTTCCCCTCCAATATTTGGTCAGATTCTCTTTTTAGAAGTATATGAAAGAGTTTGTTTAAGAGCTTAAGCAAGTAGTTGCTTTATTGGCTTTGCCCCCTCCATAAAAAGCAATTTTTAATCTGAATTTGGTTGAAACTAAAAGACAGTGGGAAAAAAATGTATAAAACCGGTTATGTTATTTTATTGACCCCTTCTAACGCTGTATCTGCTAGCCTGCTAATCCTTCATCTGCTAGCCTGCCTTACAGCTTAACAATTTGACTCTCACTTATACAAATTGTAAGATTATTAACTAAGTTATTTGGGACTATTGTTTTAATGTGAAAACCTAAAATTGGATCCACAGCAGCTCTCAAGATAGACACTGTCCCTACTCATCTACCTTAGGAAGGTGGCAAAGGTTGCCTCCAAGATAGGGCTGTAGGGTGATCAGAGTCTATATCTGCCAGATATCATATACTGGGATCCTAAAAATAAGATATGGACACCCTGAAAGACCTTCTGGTAAGGAAAAAAGAATAACCAAGGCAAAATAAATTAGATCAAGATTGAAAATAGGGGACTTGCTGGTGAGCTACCTGCAGCACTTGACCTGATGTTTCAGAATGTTGACTCCAAGGAGGCACCAACCCCTTGCCAACCACCTGTGAGTGGTGGCCCACTTAGGCAACTCCAATTTCCCCACTTTCCTGGCCAACCTGAAAGAAGATATGGACGATGAGTTTCTGTATGTCAAAATCACTCAGCTACCTTGCTTTCTTCACTACTTTTTTCACAGGCACATTGCCACTGCCCAGTTGGAACACTAGTGCTATACATTCCACCACAGCTAGGGTGGGCAGGGAAAGGCATGGTTGAGGAGTCTGGGGGACAGGTAATAAGCATCCATGGAAAACCTGGGGGCCTCTAGAAGGGCTTGGAGTAGAAAGGAGGTGAAAGGCAAAAGGTTGGTGTATGGCATTTGATTGCTGGCAGCTGGAGGTTGGCAATCGGTGTCTGGGCAGAGGAATACTCATGAGCCTGGAAAGCCTCCTGGAAGACAGTGTTCTCATAGCCAGAATGTGAAAGAAATAGCTTATTCAGGCCTTTAGACACAGATGACCAGGGAGATACTGGCAAGCCTGAGTGACTGAGAAGAGATGAATATTTTGCAATTTTTCCCCAAAAGATATACCAGTTCTAAGTCTATAGCCCAAAGAGACCAAAGAAGAAGAAGAAAAAACTTATATGTGTAACAATAATTATAACAGCATTTTTGTGGTAATGAAAGAGAAAATTGAAGGGATGCTCTCCAATGGGGAATAGCTGAGCAAGATGTAGCATATGGTTGTGATTGAATACTATCATGTTTTATGAAACAGTAAAGGGATGATTTTGCAGAGGTTTTTTTTTTAATGAGCTGATGCAAAATGAATTGAGAAGGACTAGAAGAAATATACAAAAAGGAACTGCAGTCTCATAAGAATAAAAAATCCAGGACAGTTTGTCCTTACCAGGAACCCTCTCAGAGCTCTGGTATCAATGTGTGATTGCCAGAGGTGGGTTGTGGAGTTGGAGGTGAAGGAGAGGAGAGAGAGGAGGGGGGAGAGTCACCTTAGCAAGGCTGGTAATATCATCCAGGTTAGCACCAGGCTCAGGAAATCATATTCTGGACTTTTCCAAATGGAAAAGACAGTTTTATTATGGATGCCAACCTCTGGTGTAAACTATTCCCTTACTTTGACAAAACAAACAAAAACCCCCAAAGAAACAACAATAACAAAATACAAAGCTTAAATGTTGCCCTAAAGAAAGAAGTCTGTAGAATAAGAAGAGTAAATACATGGATTAATGTTCTAAGTAATAGATATATAATGTGGGTCATGACAAGTCTCTGTACTAAAAGATCTTGCCTTCTAGTGAGGAGACAATACAGCACCAGAAATGCTTTAATAAATGAATAAATATACTTGAGATTTACAAAATAAAATTTTATGGATAATTTAATGGGGTCAGATCAGAGACCAGAAAGATAAAAAACATCTTCCTAACGGTTCAGTACTGGAATTATCTTTTAAACTCCAGAACCCAAATTGTTTCTTTCTTTCTAGAATTGTTGGACTCCATCAATAGCTCCTCAGTATTCCATTTTTTTCACATCCGTCTTTCCCAAAGTTTGTCATTTCCATGTTCTGTCATGTTTTCCAATTTGCTGTGCATCAGATGGTACCTCAGAGTGGTTTTAATCTGCATTTGCCCAATCAGTAGTTCTTTAAAGCATTTTTCTTGTGACTCTTGATAGTTTTGACATTCTTTCTTCTGAAAACTGCATGTTCATATTCTTTGACTATTCATCCAAAGGGGAATGGGTCTTATATTTTATAAATTTAACTCATTTCCATCCATCTTTGAGAAATGAAGCTTTTGTTAGAGATAATTTCCTGAGGACCAGCCACGAGGGCTGCCAATTGTGAATACTGAGAGACTGTGGAAGAAGAAAAGACACGGGCCAGGTGGAGAATGTAAAGAATAGCTTCCATTTATTTTATATAGTCTTTTTACAGGCAAGCAAGCAGCGTTATTCTCATGAGAACATTTTTAATTTTCTCCTTTTATTTCCTAGTCTTAGTTCCTCTGGTGAGACAACCTCAGTGTCCATGGTTAGGGTCAGGACTTTCTCATTTTTGCATATCAGGAGCAGGATGATGAGCCAATTATCCTGAAAATGTCAACCATCATCCTAGTACAAGTCTCAATAAAACCTGGACAGTACTTCACATTCCAGACTCCATCAGTACTGGCCTTCTACAATAATTGCTGTAAATTTTCTCCCAGTTTCCTATTTTTCTTCTAATTTTGCCTGCTTTGGCTTTGTGCAAAATATATAAAATTAAAGATAATAAAATTATGTATTTTAACACAAATGATGCTTTCTCTTATTTGTTCATGATTTTTTCTTATGTCCATGGATTTAATAGCAAAATTTTCCACTCTCCCCTAATTTGCATATACAGTTACCTTTTATGTCTAATCTATATACCCATTTTGACCTTGTCTCAGTGTATACTGTTTAAAAGTTTTTCCTTAGTTTCTGCCAACCTTCTTTTCCCAGAAACTTTTGTCAAATAGTGAATTCTGGTCTCCAAAGGTTGGATTTTGGATTTATCAAACACTAGGTTACTGTACTCAATTACTACTATTTATTTCCTATTCCACTGGACCAACCCTCTATTTATTAACTAGTGCCAGTTTGTTTTTTTTTTAAATGATTTTTGCATTGTTATGTAGTGTTAAATTTGGTACTGCTAGATCCTTTTTCTTCAAAATTTACCCCTTTGATTCACTTGATGTTCTTGATCTTTTCTTCTTTTAGATGACTTCTGTTACTGTTGCTGCCAGCTCTCTAAAATAATTAGTTGATAATTTGATTGGTGTGTGTATGTGTGTGTGTGTGTTTATCCTTTGTTTCTGATGAAGACCATGTCATCAGAGAAATAATGACATGACTTGACTTTGTTTTGAGGGAGGGCTGTGCAGGTTACCAGCTTCACTTCTCCTCCAGAGTCATCTGAACCCAGTGACAAGATAGTCATCAGGATGATGGGAGATGACCCAGGATGAGGCAATTGAGGTTAAGTGACTTGCCCAAGGCCACACATCTAGTGAATGTCAATTGTCTTAGGTAAGATTTGAACTCAGGTCCTTCTGACTCCTGTACTGGTGCTCTATCCACTGCAACCTCTAGCTACCCCAATTTGATTGGTATAACACTGAATAAGTACCTCAATTCAGGTAGAATTATCATTTATTTTATTGATTTGGCATGTCCATGAACAATGAATACTTCTACAATTGTTTAATTGCTTCTCTATATGAAAATCATTTTGTAGCTGTTTTTATGTAATTCCTAGGTTTGTATTGGCAGCTAGACTCCTAAGTATTTAATTTTGCCTTCAATTATTTTAAATGGAATTGTTTTTTCTCTTTCTGCTAAACTATCCTGACAATATATAGAAATGCTGATGATCTGTATGGATTTATTTTATATACTGTGACATTGCTAAAGTTATTCTATTAATTATTTTTTAAAATTTGATTCTCTTGGATTTACCTAAATATACTCTAATGCTTCTGCAAAGATTGACAGATTTTTTTACTCATTGCTTTTTCATATTCCTTCATTTTATTTGGAAGGGTCTTATTTCTATAGCTAACATTTCTATTGCAATATTGAATAGTAGTGGTGACAATAGATAGTTTTTGTTCAACCTTTATCTTTTTGGGAAGGCTTCTAATTTGCAAATTCCCCTTTGCAAATAATGCTTTAGATAAAAATTACCCATAGTTTTGCAAAAAGCTCCATTTATTCCAATGCATTCTAGTGTCATAAATAGGAATATATTGTGATTTTGTCAGATAAGCTTTTTCTGCATTTATTCAGATAACCACAGGATTTGTTTCTTATTGTTGTTGGTCACATGATTGGTGCAGGCTCAGAGTTTTCTTAAAATTGAACAAGTCCTGCATTCTTGCTATAAATCCCACCTAGTCATAGGGTATGATCATTGTGAGAGGTATATAACATTAAGAAAATTTGTGTGAGTCATTTTAGCTACAAAGATGACTACCTTTGTCTGAACACATGAAGAATAATAGACTCCATTCTGGGTATGACAATGTAAACAGAACAGTGATAAGCTGGGAAGCATCCAGAATCAAGTTGACAAATATTTATTTTTTGCTATGTGTCAGAGACTGTCCTAAGCACTGGATAAAAACAATAAAGATAAGAAAAATCCCTTCATTTAATTCTATATGAGAATTAACTAAAGGACTTAGGTTGTTTAACCTGGGAAAATTTAGTGGGATCTTAATAGCTTTCTTCAGGATTTGAAGGGTTTTGATGTGCAGTAGGGATTTGACTTTTCTGTTTTTCCCCAGGGAGCATAAACTAGAAATAGCTGGAAGAATTTACAAGGAAATAAATTTCGACAATGTAACATTGGCATTGAACAGGGAGGATCCAGTTGAGATTACATAATGTAAATTAACGTAAAAAGTGATGAGTAAAAGGCAAAAAGTTACATGACTAAATATAAAAACTCTAACTTTTCTGTCTAATTTACTCTGATTCTCCTTTCATGAGCTTCATAAACCTCACTTACTTCTTTACTTAGAAGATGAAAATTTTTCTGAGAAGTGGTGAAACACATGAGGATTTAAAAAACATAGATATGAGTTGTGGAGAACTCTGTTGAG
Organism: Potorous gilbertii; assembly: GCA_028658325.1. Taxonomy (NCBI): domain Eukaryota; kingdom Metazoa; phylum Chordata; class Mammalia; order Diprotodontia; family Potoroidae; genus Potorous; species Potorous gilbertii. The sequence continues at coordinate 75,003,299 of CM053771.1, read as the reverse complement.
ATACTATAAAACATGGGACTAAATGAGTTATTTAAAAATGGAATGGGCTACCTCAGTGGGGAATGTGCTCATCCTCTCTAGAGGCCTTCAAACAATACATGAATATGCCAAGTTTGCAAAAAGGATTCTTTTGGGGCATGAATTTGCCTGGATGATTTCTGATTTATCTTCCAAATAAAATATTATTGTATTAAGATATATACCATCTGGAGCTTAAGGGCCATATGCTGTGTTCAACTGTTTCCCCTCTTTTATTCTCTGCCCCTGATAGGAAGCACTCTTTCAGGACTATCCATTGAATTACAAAACCAAATCAATAAAAAAGCATCTACTTATTAAATACCTACTATGCAGACAGTGTCTGCCATTAAATGGGCTTGTATTCTACTTGGCTGATAGAAAAAATGGACTCTTTCAAAAAGTCTTTAAGTTCCGACATGGGAAAGTTAGTAATGAACACATCTGCTTAGGAAACAGCACAGAGATAGAAGACACTTTATTTAGTTGTATTTAGTTGAGGAAAGTATCAAGGCTAAATACTTCTGTCCATTTCTTAGAGCCTCATATTATTTCCAAACAAGGCATTCCCTCTCAGATTTGTGAGTCTTTTGTCTTATCTTGCTCTGTTTCTTTCTATCTTTCCTGTATCTGGGCTTATTTTGCATAAGTCCCCTGGAGAGAGAGAGAGAGAGAGAGACAGAGAGAGAGAGAGAGAGAGAGAGAGAGAGAGAGAGAGAGACAGAGAGAGACAGAGACAGAGAGAGACAGAGACAGAGAGAGACAGAGAGTTTATTCTCCCCATGCCATTTTTGTCTAAGATAGGTATCTTTCTGGACATGAGTTCCTTCAAGTTGTCCAAGGAACAGACCTCTCCTAGTTCCAGGATCCCATAGAACTGGTACTTCCTGTCTCCCTTCTTCCACTCCTCTTTCATCCTTTAAAAGTCATCTCTACACACATTTTTTTTTCTATATTCCATTTTTCTACATTCCATTCTTTTGTCAATTAGGAACCACTGACACTTGGTCTCATCATTTTGTTCACTGATACATCCATAGTGTCATTTCCCTACAACACAACACACGGGGCATCCTAACCCCCAAAAAAACAGAAAATGTAGAGAACAACTTTCTATTGAATTTCAGGTTGGGAAACACTTAGATTTCCTCACTCCTATCCAATCATCTGATGTCTCAACTTCTCCCCAGAGATTTGTTCACTATGGGTCATAGGGAAAGAAAAATAGGTTCTCTCTCCTGCCACAGGATAAAGTCCCCATCACTGGGAGCATCTTCTGCTTTTCTGCTCTAGGGTGATGTGAAGACAAGACGGCTTCTTGCTCATGCAGAAGCCTGGTAAGTATGAGATCCAGTTCCATAAGGACAGCAGGGGCAGCCTCAGCCCTGAAAGATGGCTGTAGAGTAAGGCAACAAAGATTTTTTCCCTATATTCTGGGGCTTGATACTAGAAAAGAAAAAGAAAGGCCTTTGGGGGAAAATGATCTAAACAGATGAATGGGTTAAGGTTTAAGTACCAGTAAGTCAATCATAGCCAATTGGTCAAGAAACATTTATTAAATACTTAATAATACCTTATATTCACTCTTTTTTGCTCAAAGGACTTACTTTAGGATAATTAACTTATCTTCCTTCTTCTCACTGATGTCAATCTCTCCATTCTGACTGGGTCAAGAATACCATAAAATTGTTTCCAGTGGCATGAAAGCTCACTTGACCAATGCATTCTCAGTATTCTCCAGAGCATTTTTCCGTAAATCGGTCTCCATGAAATCTCTATCATCTAGTAGGACATTATGACACACATATCTTCAATACTTCAACATAGTCCTAACTTCATTGGTGTAAGGACTCTCTGTCTCCTCCTGAAGTATCTTAGACCCAGGCAAGAGTGAGTATACTGCCCTGGCATAGTATTTGCCTGCACCTCGGTCTCCCTCCTCTCTACTGTAAAACTGTTAAACCATTTTCCTTCCAACAATCCCATGAGTGAGATGGTTTAGAGGTGATAATGCATATATTTTAGATAAGATAAATCACAGTCAATCGTTTAAGTGGGTATTAGGCCCCTACTATGTATAAGACATTGCAGGTGATCTCCCCGAAGTCATCCAGTTGTTAGGTGGTGGAACGAAGACTGAAAGCCAGGATTCACCTGCCTCTAAAAACAGGAGTTTCTCTTTCATCATGCCTGTAAGGAATGATAGGAAAGATCCCTATCTATTTGAGCTAGGGAGAGAGACAATGCTGACTTAAGGCTAAGAATCAGCAGAATGACCTCTCAATGGCTCCTGATGCTCCAAGAATTGATGGAGCAGGTCGGAGCGAAAGATCACTGGACAGAAATAGCAGTAACTTCTTTGTCTTCAGACTCCAGGCTACTGAACACAAGGTGAGCAGATCTAGTCACTATGCTGTTTCCTGGGATTCTGAGCTCCTGCAGGCATCACATAAACCAAGAGTACCTGACAACTCAAGTTAACACTACCTTAATGCTTTTCTCTCATCTTGGTAAAACCTATACCTATGACCTTGGCAAACCATTTAACTTTTCTACGTATGAAATTCTTCATCTGAAACATTGGGAGGGAGGCAACTTTGACTAGGTAATATTAAGGTTCCTGTAAAGTCTAACATTCTGTGGTACTAAAAAACACAGATTCTTGGATTTTTACAAGGAGGATACTCTTCAAAAATTTAAGCTATCTTTAATGAATGAACAACAGCAACTAAATTATACAGATTTGTATTGGTCCCCATAGTAAATCAGCTCTACAATCCAACTTTTCTGAATTCTTGAGTCAAGTTTTAAGACTTATTTTTTCTTTTTCCTTTCACTGTCAATCTGTTGCTTGTGACTTCTTAAGATTGCCACTAGATTTAAATCTTTCATTATTCTATTTACCTATTGCCTTCTAGTTTGCTGTTCCCTATCCACTATGCATTTTAAATCAAATAACCAAGTTTATTAGATTTTGTGTAAAATAAGAGTAAATTGATTTTGAGTGAGAGTCTAAAGTGATCTCCTATAAGTAAACTCAAATGCTTTGGTGTACTGACTTTTTAACATTTATCACTCAGATGCAATTGTTTCTTTCCTGTTTTTTGAATATTTTCTGCTAACCTGAAGTTTTAGTATGTGACTCCTGAAATAGACAAGTATTTCTTTAATGATACAACCGTGGACTCCAAATGATGGAATAAATATAGAAATGCTTTTGCTAATCTCCTCATTCAGAATAGAAATTTCCTGTGGCATCCCTGAAAGTTCAGTCTTGGATGTAGTTATGATTGTGGTATCCATAGGCTATTAAGCTCAATAAATCCTGAAGAAATTTCTTCTATTTTTTCATATATATCATTTATAGGATCCTCTTATCTTCAGGCAATATCCAAAATACTACAGTGTATTTATTTATCCATTACCTGCAATTCTTCTCCATAGAAGAACATAGTATAAATGTTCCTACTTCCATATACAGTCCTTAGCATATCTGAAGATAAATCTCATATACATCCCTCAGTCTTCCCTTGTCCAGACCATATATCCATAGGTTACATAACTATGTACTTTATAGAATGATTTCTAAACTCTGATTCATTCTGGTTATTCTTTTTTCCTGACACTCTCAAGTTTAATGATTCCTGTCTTAAAATATGGTGTCCAGAACTAGACATAATACTTACTTAAGAAAAATAAAAGTCAGTCTTTAATAATGCCTTGGAGTATGTCAAATATAGGTTCAAATCTTGTTTCTGGCAAATACTAACTGTGTGACCATCATCATGTCAAGTAACTTCTCTGAATTCACTTTTTCATTTGTAAACAGAATAATGAAATTTGTAGTATCTAATTCAGAGTTATTGGGAAAATCAATCTAGATTGCACATATACATTTTTTTCAATGAAATATATACAGATACATATATATAATGCTTTATGAAGCATTATTTCATGAATATCATCTATTGCTAACATTATTTCTGACTCCACAAGATTGAAAATTTTAAAAATGCACATTTTATGATCTGCAGTTTCTTCTGATATTATATTGCCCCATCAATTAGCTTCAAGCCCAACATAATGCTAGTGCACTGAAATGTATTTTCTAATAGAACATTTATCAAATGATTTGAAATCCACTTGAGATGGTTCTACATTGACCTTTCCCTTCTGGGTTTTAGACCTAGTTTTGTCACTAAGTCCATCTGTATATTCTACCCCCTGGTCACCTATTTTCTTAATCCTATGATGAGGACTAGTAGTGAACTGGTAGTCTTAATGACCACCTCTCACTCTAATGTTTAATTCAAGTCAGAAATTAGTGACTGTTCACACTTAAGTATGATTTCGTTCATCATCTTTCTTCCCTGAATGATGATTGAGGTAGAATAGTAGTACAAAAACTGATTCTTCAAACTCTAAAATATCACCAAAGGAGAGTCATTCCCAAGCAATGTCCTATGATTGTAATTAAGCAGCATGATTTGGACATCTTGGCATAGCAGGTTCTAGTACGAGAAAGAAGGAGGAGTAATATTCAAGTGGTCAGTGAGATGAAACACATAATGTTCTTTGCAAACTTTAAAGAATTATATAAATATTAACTCTTCTTTCTCCTCTTCCTCCTCCTTGCAATTCTACTACGAGTACAACAATGATATTAATGTTAAAAATAAAATTCTACTGAATTGACAATATTATCAAAGGTGAGTTCTTCCCTTCCTAATATTTGTGTCAAGAAGAAAAAATTGAAAAGGGAAATCCTTAGCAAAAAAGGTAAGGCTATACTATGCATAAACTGACCTTGTGGAGTTCAAGAATGGGAATTGGTTTGGGGTCATAGGAAAAAAGCTAAACTATTAAAAAATCTAAAAGACCTAGTCGATCTTCACTGGGGATTGTACACCCACTAAATCATTTGAGACACGTTTCAGGGTGTCACTGAAAGAATATGGGCTATGATACCTGGGAAACTGTCTGCAAAGAAGTTTCTTTTAAGGTGATAAACACATCGAGTTTTGCCTCCAGGTCTTGGTCCTGGGACTGATTCTCCTGGAGAGTTTTGTTCAGAAGCTTGGAGGAAGCAGAGCTATATTTGACTAGTGCCATTGCTACTTAGCTATGAAAACTTCAAGGAAGTAAGCTGCATTTCCCCCCCCAAAAAATACTTAATCTCAGTTTCTTCGTGCATGAAGTGGTGATGGTAATCCATCTTCTGCTTCACTTCCTTTCTTACACAGGTTCTGTAGGGATTCGATGAGAGAACAGATAGGAATGTGCATTGGGATACAGGTTTATGTAATATAACAGTGTAGTACTTAGCAAATATGTTGTAGAGATGATTCCTCCTCCAGTATCAGTTGTACTTTGTGGTATATGAACTCTGGCACCCCCTGAGACCTTTCAGTTTTGAAATTTTGATTATCTGATTTTTGGAGGACAAAGATGACCAGACATGATTTTATTGTAGAAAATGTCCAGTAAGGAAATTTGAAAAATTCTGATCAATATCCAATATACATTTTATAGTTTAAATTGCAGCATGGTGTATTGGATAGTTAGTGAACATTGGGGGTTAATAAAACTTATCACCAGTTTCTACCACCGACTTATACTTTCTAAGTGACACTGGGGAAATCTTACACGCTCTGTCTGGTAGTCAACTTTCTATGATTCTATGCTTATTTTAGTCAATATATTTATTAGCAGCTTCAATGAAGGAATCAAAAATATGCTCATCTAATTCAAAGAATTTAGCCCATAGTTAGGATTGATAATATTCTGGAGGAAAGAAATGTAGAAATATTTTCTTCATGTAATGGGGGGAAGGTGTTGGATTTGTAGTCAGAAGATTCAGATTCAATCTTGTCTGTTCCATTTGATAGCTATGTGATCTTTGACAAGTCAGTTTGACTTTCTAGCCCTTAGTTAAGTAAGCTGGAAAATGAAGAATTTTGACTAGATGTTCTCTAATATCACTTCTAACTTTATGATTAATGAATCATATAGCAAAATATCTAATGACTTTGATTATTGAAGCAAATTCTTAAAGTAGAAAAAAAACAATTAGTAAGTCAAGTGTCTGATCTTTCTCAAATTATCTTCAAATATCACATAAACCATACTAATATGTGGATTCTTAGAGAATTAAGTTTTCCAGAAGGCAAATCTACTGGGAAGTTCCAAAGAAGGGAGTTGATGACAGAGGGAAAATAACTTTCTTGCAATTGATATATGCAAAAAATTAAATTGACTTCTTCGGAGAGTGCGAGTTCCCCCGTAATGGAAATATTTAGAGAGAGGATAACCAGTTGACACATTGTAGTGAAGATTAATTTTCAGGTACGTATTGGACAAGATGGATACTGGATTCCCTTTAGAATTTCAAAAATCTGTAACTCTTGAGGACAAAACCATGTTTGAGGAACACATTATCTCTTTCTCAAAAAGAAAAATCTTGGATTCAGATTTTACAAGAAGAATATTAATTTATAATAACTTGTAAGAAAAAAATCAACAAGAAATCTGGAGGTAGAAAGGACATACCTTGAAGACCCAAGGGACATCTTTCATACTCTGCCATTTCCTCTTCTTTTTCTACTCTGCATTATCCCGTTAGCCAACTCATCAATATTTATTAGAACAATGTGTCCATTTTTCATCTCTGTTTTTTAGTTTAGTTATTTTTTAAACAAAGGCTATAGAAAAATGCAAAAGAACCAAACAAACACAATTGATTTTTTTTCAATCAAAGACAAGGAAAATAAAACCTTTGATAAAAATTTTATGGGAAAGTTGGGACACAGAAAAGAGTATGGTATAAATTTATAGTGACATTAGATGATAATATTTTATATGTTTGTGTTTCTATCTTTAATTTGCAATGTGAAATAACTGAACTAAAAATTTTCAATAATTGCTAAGTATTTCCTAAGTGATATGAATTGCTTAGTCATGGTTACATGATCCAAAAGGTAGAATTTACTTTTTTGAATTTTCTATGCTTGTTATAATTCTTTTTTTCAAAGAAAAATATATTTTTAAATTAATATAGGTGAGTTTCCTCTCCAGAGTACTTAATTTCTTTATTACCCTATTCTCTTTGAATATCTTCAATTTATTCATTTTTCCACACAATTTTATCATGTTCTCAAAGTATAAGAAATGTTCATTTTTCAAAATTTTGCTTGATTAGATTTTTTTTCCTACAGGCAGAGAAAGTTCTTTTGCCAAGCATGGCATGCAGAAAGGATCTCACCATGTCAACATCTGGGAACAACTCTTCCCATCCTCCCTTTTTCATTCTTCTTGGAATCCCAGGGTTGGAAAAAGCCCAGTTCTGGATTGCCTTCCCATTTTGTGTCATGTATGCTATGGCCTTGGTGGGAAATATCACCATCCTTCATGTGATACGTACTGACCACACCCTCCATGAGCCCATGTACCTCTTCCTTGCCATGCTAGCTTTTACTGACTTAGTTCTGTCCTCTTCCACCCTTCCCAAGATGCTGGGAATCTTCTGGTTTGGATCATGTGAGATTGAGTATCATGCCTGCCTCACTCAGGTTTTCTTCATTCATACATTCTCTTCTGTGGAGTCAGGGATTCTCATGGCAATGGCCCTGGATCGTTATGTGGCCATCTGCTTCCCACTACGCCATTCAACTATTTTATCTACCTCAGTGGTGGCTAAGCTAGGCACGGCAGTGATGGTAAGAGGTGTATTGGGCGTGAGTCCTTTCTGTTTTATGGTCACCTGGAAGCCTTTTTGCCCTAATAGAATCATCCCTCAGTCATACTGTGAGCATATGGCTGTACTGAAACTTGTGTGTGCTGACACCAGAACAAATCACGGATATGGACTTTTTGTGGCCTTTTCTGTTGGTGGCTTTGACATCGCAATCATTGCTGTGTCCTATATCATGATTTTACAGGCTGTACTACGTCTGCCATCAGGGGATGCTCGACTCAAGGCATTTGGTACATGTGCCTCACATATCTGTGTTATCCTATCCTTGTACATACCTGCCCTCTTCACCTTTCTTTCCCATCGCTTTGGCCATCATGTGCCCCAAGCAGTCCATGTAATGTTGTCTAATGTCTACCTCTTGGTTCCTCCAATGCTGAATCCCATCATCTATGGGGTGAAAACAAAACAGATTCGGGATAGAGTAGTAAATACTTTTTGTCATAAAATTCCCTGAGACATAAGATTAATCCACTTCCATGTTTTTCAACTGCCCTGGATGAGATCATGAGAGTGACCTGGGTGAAAGGCTGAGCTTCCTCCAACATGGCTCCCAGAGTCAACTTCTTCATCACGGAAACTGAGATGAAGGAACCTTCTTCGAACAGGCTAGAGAAATAATGCTCCATATGTCAACCTCACAGAGGGGAGAAGAAGGGTCATTACACTGAACCTGGGAAATCTGATCAATGTCTCTTTCAAAACATTATGAAGCTTTTCTCTTTTTCCATAAATCTAGGATTGCAACAAAGAATGTCTAAGTGAAGGCATTATGAATTTCAACTTTTAAGAGGTTTACATTTACATGAAATTATACTTGGTTGCTTTCAGATAAATAAGACAATAGCATGAGAGAGCTTTTCCAATATCATCAATAGAGGACTTGGTATTTAAGAAGGGTTTTGGGTTTGAATTAAACCCCAATTACAGAGATTTTCATTGTTTTAATGTAGTGGTGAATGGCCACATGACACAATTAATATAGTAGTGGACTTGGACTAAAAAGGCCTACATTCAAATTCTACCTCCCACATTCACTAGATATATGATCTTGGAAAAGTTACAGAACATCAGAGTATCTCAAAAAATACTTTAACATTTATTTACTAATGTATGGGATAGGTTGTGATATATGATAGGAATTCCTCATAATGATACAATAACAGATCTTTGGGGTAATGGGGTAATGTTTGTTGTGTTTAGTTGTTTCTATTTGCTTCTGATGCTTGAAAAGAAGAACAGTTCTGCATTTATTTATTTATATTTGATGGTGAGAGGGGAATATCTTCAGTAGCCTGTTGTGAAAGAAGATAGAAAAAAATAGAAATATTCCAAAAAATTTATTAAATTGAATAGCCTTTGACTCAATGATACAAATATAAAATTGATACATGAAAGATAGCAAAAAAAATATATAAGAGAAAGACTCACAAGTCCAAACATTTTTGTAGCTATTCTTTTTTGTTTTGTTAAAGAACTGTAAAATAAGCGAGTTTGCATGAATTGGGAAATGATTGAAGAAGGTGTGACATATGAGTGCGATGAAATACTCTTGCACTCTAGCATATCATGAAGGGGATGGTTTCATAGTAACATAGAAAGACATGTGAACTGATGTAGAGTGAGGTAAATGGAACCAAAAACACAATTCCATGAGTTTTATAGTTTCTCTCTGTCTATGGGTTTCCATCTATTATATATGTGTGTGAACTACATACAAACGCATATATTATATATGCATTTACACACACATATATGTGTGATATATATTTATACACATACAGACATATATATGTATATATGTATAGATCTATGGTATATGCAGGTATGATGACTAATGTGGGAATTTCCTTGATTGCCTATACACAATATTATAGAGGCTTATTTTTGCATTTTTCTTTTGACGGAGAAAGGTTGGAGATGGAGGGAAGGTATATTTTTATTAACTGAAAAAATAACATATATTTAAAAAAAATAAAATAAGTAGTGAATGTGAAGTCATTGCAAGTATGGATTGCTCAGTTTTTGTTTTCCCTTGTCACCCCAGAGCTTTGCAGAATTCCTGTTACATAGCACTCCGTTAATAAATACTTGTTGATTTAATTGACATAAGTGCATCCATTTGTCCTGCTCATCTCAAAGCATTTCTCCATAAATGGAGGTTGTGGGAAACTCCAGGGTATTGCTAGATATTTAGATAAAGTAAACAGTGTGGGGAAAGTAGTCCTATCCCTCACTACCTGTATGAGCTGGGGGAAATTCACTTTATATTCCTAGGTTTTCTCATTTTATAACATGATCATTTTGAACAAAACAATTTATTAGCAACCTTCTTTTCCCAAATCTGTGAACTTGCCATAATGGGCTTTTGTTGGTATTAAGTCCTAGGAAAGGGTAAAAATCAAGAGATCCTATGAGTTAGGAATGTCCAAAACAATAAGTTCTAAATAGAATAACCTTCTGGTCTTCAGGCAGAGGCTACATGACTGATTTGTTCACAAAGCACAGAAGAGATTCCTCTTCAGGTGTAGATAAGACATACGGCCTCTGAATTTCTTTTCAAATGAGAAATCCTATGATTCACCAAAGTACTTCAGCAGGCTACCTTTTTCTAGGTGTGATATCATGAATATAATAAAAGACAACAAATATTAATAATCTAATTACTTTATTATTTCCCAAGCATAATGCAAATTCATTGCGTAGATACACACTCTGAATAAGTAACTGATCTCTTCCTCATAGAAACTATTTTACTGTAAGGATATGTGATAGTGGCACAAATGTCTATTGAAGATTACATGATCAGATTATTATACACACAAAAAAATTCTAATAAATCTAATGGGGGAGGTTATTACTGATCAGGGAGTCAGAAGTCAGAAGGCTTTCTTAGAAGATGGAGTGTTTGAGATGGGTCTCAGGTCCAAAATTTTGACTCTCTTCAGTGCGATGAATTCTTTGGGCTGAAGAAGTCACAGATGAGTGACAAATAAGGGTTTCAGCAGTAATCTTAGACATCTTTCACATAAGAATTACAGTAAATTATGACTCAGGCTTGAAATATGTATATGTATGTATATAAGTATGTATGTATATGTATATGTGTTTGCATGTATGTAGATATGTGCATTTATAAATATTCATCATAAATATATTATAAATGTATCAATACATTATAAATATATGAATGTATTGTGTATATATATATATGTATGCATGTATATATGCAAGAATTCTCCATTGATACCTATTTTGTGTGATGCCTCTTGCTCTGAGTCTCCAGGGAAATTGAGAGCCACTGCTCATTGCCAAATTGGTGTAATGTTTGCCCTGGGTGATTTCCTTATTATTCTGTGTGAGTATGGGCAATCTTAGCCACAATTTACTCATGTGTAAGTCATTGGACTAGATGACCTCTCAAGTTAATTTCAACTCACACAAATATTTTCTGAACTCTCAGACACTTGTTCAAACAATGAATGAACAAGTGTCTTTTATGTACTAGGCAGTGAGGAGACAAGTTCAAAAATGAAAAAAAGATCTTCAAATGAGGTTACATTCAGTTGGAGTAGAAAACATGTACAAATATAAATATATACAATTTAAATACAAGGTAATTTTCAGAGGCAGCACTAGCAGCTGTGGGGATCAGGACAGACCTCATGCAGGAAGTTATATTTGAGCCAGCTATGCTTACAAAGTAAACTTGTGATTTCCAAAAGGCTGGTGTGTTTAGAAAGTATGCTACAAGCATAAGAGGACAATTTATGCAAAAGAACAAAAATAGGGAATAGGATGTTATATGTGAGCAGCAGCAAAAAAATCAGTTTCATTGGAAACTCCCCTCAATGCACTGAAGAGTTACGGGGAGTTATGTATAATAAGGGGACTAAAGGTAAATTATAGCTAGATTGTAGAGAGATTTAACACTGAAACATGTGAGTTTATATTTGATCATGGACTTAAGAAGGATTCAATTTTGGTTTTGTTTTGTTGGGTTTTTTTTTAGTAGAAATAGCTTAGTCTTGTACTTTAGCAAAATCACTTTGGTAGCTCTGTGGAAAATTGGTTGGAACTGGGAGATTTGAGACAGAGAGAAAATAAATGAGGCTATAGTAGTTCAGTAGAGATGGGATGAGAGCCTGAGATGGGGTGATGACTGTTTGAAAAGAGAAAGGAGTGCCTGTGAAAGATGCTATGGAAGTAAAATTAACAAGAATAGATAACTGATTGAATATGTTTTTCCGAGGGGTAAGATTAAATTCAGGATCCGAATTTAAGTCAGTAGAAATATGGTGGTTTTTCCCGCAAAAATAAAGAAGTTCAGAGGGTGCAGAATCACAAGTAGCAGCTGTAGTTCTCAAATTTCTCAACCCACAAAAGTCAAAGACAGGTTCAAAGGTCAGTATGAAAGCTATTTCACAAGGGGGAGAGGAGTGTGTGGTCTGGCCTCAGCCCTGACCCCGGAGGGGGGCAGCAGCATCCACTTTTGGAGCCCTGACTTAAGACCCTGGGAGAATAAGGTGACTGATCTAGATCTCTATTCTAAGTGGCACTCCTGGGGAGAGGAGGACTGCTGACGTGGTGGGGCTGGTGATAGCTGTGGAGAAGGAATCCTACTCATAGATCCTGGGCAGAAAAGAGTGTTTGGAGTTGCTCACAGACCAGAGAGTAGGCCAGGAGAGGGGTAAACTCCTCTCCCTTGATTGTGCTACCTTGGAGGAACTGAGAACTTACAGATGCCTAGAGTATACCCTCCACTTGACAAAGGACCCAAAAGTCAAGTAACTGACTGGAAAAATGTCTGTAAAAAGGGAGAAAAAAGTCAATAAAAAGGGAAAACGCCATAAAAGAGGAAAAATAAGACTATAGAATGTTACTTTCTTGGTGAAAAGGTACTTCCTTCCATCTTCTTGGATGAGGAAAAACAAATCATACCATAAGAGGAAGACATCAAAGTCAAAGCTTCTACATCCAAAACCTCCCAAAATATACAGTGTCTCAAGCCATGGAAGAGATCAAAAAGGATTTTGAAAATCAACTAAGAGAGGTGAAGGAAAATTGGGAAGAGAAATGAGAGCAATGCAAGAAAATCATGAAAAATGAGTCAACAGCTTGCTTTGGAGACCCCAAAAATGGTGAAGAAAATAACACTTTTCAAAATGACTAACTCAAATGGCAAAAGAAGTCCAAAAAACCAATGAGGAGAAGGATGCTTTGGAAAGCAGAATTGACCAAACAGAAAAGGAGGTTCAAAAACTCACTGAAGAAAACAGTTTCTTAAAAATTAGAACGGAGTGGATGGAAGCTAATGACTTTATGAGAAACCAAGAAATTATAAAACAAAACCAAAAAAATGAAAAATAGAAGACAATATGAAATATCTCATTGGAAAAGCAACTGAATTGAAAAAGAGACCCAGGAAATAAAATTTAAAAATTATTGGTCTAGTTGAAACCCATGAGCAAAAAAAAAGAGCCTAGACATCATCTTCCAAGAAATCATTAAGAAAAACTCTCCTGATATTCTAGAACCAGAGGGAACAAAGAAATGAAAAGAATTCTCCTATCAGCTCCTGAAAGAGATCCCAAAAGGGAAAAGTCTGTTAATATTGTAGCCAAATTCCAGAGTTCCCATGAGGAGAAAATATTACACGCAATCAGAAAGAAATAATTCAAGTACTGTGGAAATACAATCAGGATGACACAGGATTTATCAGCATTTCTAAGGGATCAAAGGACTTGGAATATGTTATTTCAGAAGTCAGAAGAGATAGGATTAAAATCAAGAATCATCTACCCAGTAAAAGTGAATATAATCCTTCAGGAGCAAAATGAAATTTCAATGAAATAGATGAGGTCCAAGAATTATTGTTGAAAAGACCAGAGTTCTATAGAAAATTTGACTTTCAAATACAAGAATCAAGAGATACATGGAATGGTAAACAGGAAAGAGAAGCCTTAAGGAACTCATTAAAATTGAATTGTTCATATTCCTACATGAAAAGTTGTTATTTGTAACTGATGAGACTTTTTTTCAATGTTGGGGTAATTAGAAGGAATACACACACACACACATACCCATACTCACCTATATACATATACACACACATATACATAGACAGATGATACACAGTGAGCTGAATATGAAGGGAGAATACCTAAAAAAATTAAATTTACTGTTGAATGAATTGTACTTGGAGCAAGAGAAAGGGAGAGGTAGAACATAGCAAATCATCTTACATAACAGAGGGAAGGAACAGTTTTTACAATGAAGAGGAAAAGGGAGGAGATGAAAGAAAATAAGTGAGCCTTTCTCTCATGGGATTTGGTTTAAGGAGGGAATAACACACACTCAATTGGATGTGAAAATCTGTTTTAACCTATAGGAGGACAATGGGAAAGGGGATATGAGAGGGAAGATAACAGAAGGCACAGAAAATTGGGGAAGGGGATAATCAGAAGCAAACACTATTGTGGGGGGACAGATCAAGGGAGAGAATGGAATAAATGAAGGGCAGAATAGGACAGAGGGAAATGTGGTTAGTCTTTTACAACATAACTATTGAGGAAGTACTTTGCATTGTTACACATATATAAGCTATATTGAATTGCTTATTCTCTCAATGAACGTAGGTGGGGAGGGAGGGAGAGAATATGGAACCCAAAACTTTAAGATGAATGTTAAAAATTGTTTCAGTGTGCAACTGCAAATTAAGCTATACAGGAAATGGAGTATAGAAAACTATTTTGTCCTCCAGGAAAATAGAGGGAAAGGGAGATGGAAGAAGAGTGGATAATAGAAGGGAGGATAGACTGGAGGAAGGGGTGGATGGGGTACATACTGTCCTGGGGTGTGGGATAGGGAGAGATGAGGAGAAAATTTTGAATTCAAATTATTGTGGAAGTGAATGTTGAGAACCGTAAAATAAATAAACTATTTATTGCAAATAAATAAAGAAGTTCAGAAAAGGATTGCCTTTCCTTGGAAATGAGTTTTATTTTTGAGATATTTGTAGTGCCTTTATGACATCTGGTTTGAAATTTCCAGTATAAATCTCTTAAAATGATCTTGGAGCTTAAGAGAAAGACTATGCCTGAGTTTGTAGACTGAAATAATCTATGTGGAATTGATAAGTATTGACCTAGGAGATGATAATGTCACTGAGAGACCATTTGACTAGCAAAGATGAGAAGTCCCAGTACAAAGCTTTGAGTTGAGAGGGAGGGACATTAATTTGTCTCACAGCTGAAACTTCCCTCTTCAAGTTAACATTTTTACTCTTAATTAAATACAAATTCATAGGAAAATAAGATTTGAAGCTAACCTCTGAGTTCAAGGAAGAGGTCTTGCATTTAAATATGTCATCCACATTCCTTATCTTACTTTTCAACTCACAAACACAAAACAAAATGACAAAAACAATAATAAACAAACCATATCTTTATTTAGACACTGACCACATTTTGGAAAGCAGTGGTTGTACGATAGAGTCAGTAACTTGATGTCCAGGAGAGCTGAATTCAAATTCTGCTTTAGTTCTTCACTGCGTCTCTGGAAAATTCATTTCATCACTCTAAGAGTCAGTTTTTTATTGTAAAATGGGACTAATAATAATGTATGTCTTTGAGGGTGGTTGTATGAACCAAATGAGTTAACATTTGAAGTGCTTTGCAAACTTTGAAGAACTATGGACATGCTTGGGATCCTTATTTTATTACGTTTCAGAAAGTAATTTTAATTGCTGGGTGGCTATCCTGATCAGAACACTTGTGGAATACTAAGTTTAGTTCTGAATATCATATATTATTTTAGAAAGGGCTTTGATAAACCAAAAAAAATGACAAACCAGAAAAATAAAATCAAGTGAATTAAGTACCTTGAGATTTTGATATTCATGGATGAGATGGACTTGAGAATATTTAGAGTAAATAACAGTGACAGATGACATGATAACTATCTTTGGTATTTGAAGGACCTTGATACAGAAGATGATTCAGTGAAGCAGTGTGGTATAGTGAATTTAACTCTGTATTATGTGCCAAAGGACCAAGTTCAAACACTAACTCTACCCTGTATTACCTCTGTGATCTTAGGCGAATCTCCTCTCTTCTTTGGACCTCTGTTTCTTCATTTTTAAATTAGTTGGCTATAGGAAAAAAAAATTTTGTCTCTTCTGATTTTAAGATGTGATGAGACAAATCTATCTGATCATAGAAGTATCAAAGAAAAGTTGTGGCTGAAATTGACAAAGAGATAAATTTAAGCAAAATGTGAAGAAAAAGTTTCTGACAAGTGATATTTGAAAGTGGAATGGGCTGCTTTGGGAGGTAGTACTCACTTCTCTCCCTCCATTTGGAGTTTTATCAAGCCAAGACGGAATGATTCTTAATCAAGAGTTTAGAAGTTTTTGTTCAGGTGTGGAGTTGGACTGAATGGGCCCTGATGTTTCTTCCAGTTCTGAAGTTCTGGGATTCTGTCTGGCTTTCAATTCTCTGCATTGTCAAAATATGTCTCCTCTGAGTGGGGATGCTTCCATATTCATAGCCACAAGAGTAAGGAACTGCTAAAGCAAACAGTTCTCAGACTCTGGAGCAGGACTTCCATGTTGTGTGTGTGTGTGTGTGTTTTACTTCTGATGAAACTCACTAATGAATAGGATAGAGGAAACTCCATACTCATCTTCTTTGAAGTAGTTCACCTCAAAATAACGGCAATGCAAGAAGCACCTTGGAATGGTCACATTCCACATCTCTGCTTTCCTTGAATACTTACTTTTGTAAGAAATAAAAAAAATCTTTCAAACCAACCAAAACAAGGTAAAGTGAACACAACTTTTTCCTTGGTAAATTAAAGAAAGAAGAAATGAATAAAATAAGCCAAAAGCTTATATAGTTAAGTATAGAAGCTTGAAGCCTGTTAAATAACCGGAGTTTACACTGAATTCCTTTCACAATTCTCAAAATTATATTTTTTCAAGGAATTCAGAAGCTGTCACTTCTGGTTATCAGTGAATCATTAGAATGATGCTGGTTTTTAAAAGGATTTGAAAGTAACACTATCAAAAAATTTAAAAAGAAAATGGTACACAAAATTTACTGTAATTTTGATTGAATATTTTATTTTTAAAATACTTTTTACTTGGGGTTAAACATTACAATGTGAGTTCCTTAAAGGGAGGAATCTTTCTTTTTTGCTTTTATTTGTATCTCCAGTGATTAGCACAGTGGTAGGCACATAGCTGGTACTTAATAAATTCTTATTAACTGCCTGCATAACGAGAGACACAATGACTGAAAGATATGAAATCTCCCCCCTCAAAAGATAGAAATTTATTAATGGGATAGGTCCACTCAATGAGTAGTGTACTTCCCTCAGAAGGGAACTTTCAAAAACTAATCAAATAAGTTCAGAATTAGAAGAGATGTCATCTATTATTCTAAGCCAACCCACGAACACAAAAAAAATTACTTCTAGCACATGGTGGCAAGTGATTGTCCATCTTCTACTTAATGACTTCTAAGGACATGGAAACAGTCTTCTCTCAAGGTAGGCTATTTCACTTTAGAAAGGTTACACCCCTATCTTTTAACATTCCAGTTTAAATTTGGCATTTTGCTACTTGAATTCATCGTCTCTGTTCTTGTACTATGGGCCAAAACCCATTAAGTCTAATCTATCTACATTATGTCCTTAAAATACTAGAAGACTGTTTTTATCTCACCATAAAGCTGTTTCTAAGGGGAAAAAAAACAGTTCAAATTACTCCAGTGGGTCTCCATATATCATTGCCTCCAGCCAAATCCTTCACCATACAGATTGACCTCCTCTCAACACACTTTAGCTTACTGGTATCCTTCTTAACTGTTGGAATGCACTATGGAACACTTTTGGGTTTTTTGTAAAAAGATTGTTGTTTAGGTATCGGTTGAACTAGATGGCCTCTTCCACTCTGGGATTCTGTTCCACCCCTAGTATATTGAGGGTATCTCCCTAAATTAAAAGTATCTTAAGTCCTCATACCCCATCACTAATCCCCAGGAGAGAAACAAAATTTTTGTTCAAACATTTAAAGGGTATAAAAACTACTTCCTTTTCAGAATGACACTCTCACTAGAGTTCTTGTCATAGCAGTAGTACAGACATTCAAGAGGTTTTGAGTTTAACCATGTCTTTCTTAATAGTAATATGGTATTCACAGAACAAATGGATGGATGCCTCTGCTTAGTACTTGGAATTCCAAAGGCTATCAATTTTATCTATATCTCTTGATGCCTGAGCCATTTTATTGACTTCCTTTATCCTCTGAACTCTCCTACCCAATCATGACTTCAGATAGGGTTTGGACTAGGTGGTCAATGAAGTCTCTCCCAACTCTGAATTTCTTTGATTCTGCAGGGAATTCTTTTCTCTGTTCAATGTAACAGTCTGTTGAACTCTGTCCCCATACTGAACTCTCCAATTTCAACACACTTCATGTCTTTCCTGGTTCTATATTCCTTTATAAATGTTTCCCCCTCTTCTCCTTCCACTTTTCTGTCTTGATGTTCATCTTCATATGGTCACCAATCTTTCCAACACTGAATCTACACTTCAGTTATCATAACAACATTAACTTACCCAAAGGTTAGATCTTAAAACTTTCAACTTTAGAAGATATCCAGAAATCAGAAATGAGAAAGCAAAGACCTCTGGACTGTTAAACGAATTGCCTAAAGGTCCCCACATTAACTTTTAAGAACTATCTTGCTCTGAGTCTGTTTCTTGCCACTTTGCACACCTCAATGAACTTGGTTACTTGGGAAAAGTCTTATTTAGCTTGATCATATTGTTTGGATATTTGGAGACCCTTGTATTGCCTTATCACATTCCTTGGCCAAGTAGGAACCAACATCACTTGGTCTAATCATTGTTAAAGGGTTTTGATCACTGGTACAATTTTATTGCCTTTTTTCTAATACACATTGCAGAAAATATACTGGCTCAAGGGATATGCTGCCAAGGGATAGCCAGAGATAAAAAGGAAGATTGCTTTCAATAAATTGTCACCTAGGAAATAAACTCAGATTTTCTCCCTTCTACACCATGACCTGATGCCTCAATTTATCTCCTCAGCAGTTCCTTTGACAAGGACTTCAGGGAGCAGAGCTGGGGGTCTCATTTGCTCAGGATAAAGTTCTTCACATGGGGAGTCACTTCCATGCTGTGGAGTTTTATGAATGTAAGCATACTTTTTTCTTTATGAAGAAGCCAGGTAAGTATCAGAAGATAGAGTGAGACATAGAACTAACTACATAGGCAGGCTGCAGAGAGGGAGGAGAGATAGCTCCCTCATATTCCCTGTAGAAAAACAGGGAGGTATTTGAGAAAAAAGTCTGATGCAAGAAATATAAGCTTTAATATTAGAATGATTCCCATCCTCTCTGAGCAGATGAGTCACCACAATAGCCAACATTCACTTTCCTTTATTGACATTTTGTTTATAAAAGTATGACCTTAGTAAAATATACTTTTTTAAACTCCAATTTCATTCTTTCTTCCTCTCAGATAGATGAGGAGAAATTTTCCTATTGCTAATGAATTTTTCTTCCAATACTCCTCTGAGGTAGGTAGTTTAATTGCAATTGTATCTTTTATAGAGAGGGAAATTGATGTTTAAAGTTACGTGCCCCAAATTCCATGGTAGTTAAGTAGTGGTTGAAGGATTTAAATAAATCCTGGCCCTCGGTATCTAAAGCTAGTGACTTCTATTAGGACACACTATGTCTGTTTTGTTTTCTTTCTTTTTTAAGGGGAGACGTGGGGGTTCTGTATTTTCTATCAGTGCTTAGAGCAGTGCTTGGGATTTTTAATAGATGCTTGTGGATTGTTGGATTGATAGTCTTTATGAAATCCAATAACATTTATCCCCTTTGTCTGATCTGAGAGAGGGATTTTGGTCTTAAGTCAGAATAGTGTTAGAATGGCCTATGGTGGATTCCTTCATCTCCAGTGTTGATGGGGTCAACCACAGACAAACAAGAATAGGATCAAGAAGTGAGTGCTTTGAATCCATTTATTTAGGTTATCAAAAGAGATGGCAACAAATCCCTTTACTTGGATCAGTTTAATCTGAGCCTGACTTCTTAAGGTTATTTAATAAGCCAAGAATTCTATGCATCGCCATTTACATGAACTTTTTATTTTTCTTTCATGTGCCACAAATCATGTAGGAGAAAGTACTTAATCTCAATAAGCTTGGGCTTTTCCGCAACATGATGAATTTGAACTCCATTTAATGAGATAATATTAAATTACCTTCTACATCTACCTATAACTACTTCTAAAATATGTTATTTTCCTTCCTCATTTCTTCCTTCTGCCCTTTCTCCCTCCCTTTCTTTCTCCTTTTCTTCCTTCCTTCCTTTTCTCTCCTTTTTCATGGAGGATACTAAGCAGAATATTTTACTTTTTTAAAAATAATTTTAAAGCATTACTGTTGTACTGTGTTGTTATATACATATGTAGACCTCATTTCCTTTACATTAACTCATTTCCTAAACACTTTCCTTTTAAAATTCTTGCGTGCTTTTATAAATTAAATTTTTTTGCACTCTTATTATTGGATTGTCCATTGTCCTTTCTCATTATTTTCAAGGCACTTCTCTCTATAGGAACCTGAACATGCTTTCTGCATTTTAATTTTCTGCTTTTGAACTATTGTGAATTTGGAAGCAAGATAACAAAACTAATCATATTTTACAAATGATAAGAGTGAATCAACTCCGAGAAGGAGCCTGTATTGATCTTCATTTTTGAAGTTTTAAAGTCATAATTCAGTGTTTATTTCTTTGCTTTGGCATTTACTTTTGTGGTCCAGAGGTTTTGTTTCCTGTTTTCTTTTTGCTGACTATGTTCTCATTACTTGAAATTGTGGGATGTGACATCTAAATGAGATAAATGATACTGTTATAAAAAAAAGTGTAGAATCTAAATGTCAAAAGTAAATATAAGGAATAATTTCATTAAACTTCCTAATACTATTATTATAAATATATTACTAATATTATTTTCATTATTTATCTGAGATATCAGCTACTGAACTATAACTTTCAGCTTCAAAGACTGGTAGTCCAGAACTCATTGTTAGTTTCTTCCTCATTCTTAGCTGAAAATAATTCAGTTATTTTGTCCTTTATTTAGTCTTAATTTTCTTTTCTTCATCCACATACCAGATTTTTCTGTTCTTTAATATGATGAATTTTCAGATATTTGAAGGCTAATTTTATAACTCCTCAAATTTTCTCTTCCCCAGATGACATGATCTCAGGCTACACAACCATTTGTTATATATCATGATTTCTTAACTTCCTGTCTTCCTGGGTACCCTCCTCTGGAAACTGTCTAGTTTGATGATATGTCTCTTAAAGTGTGTTTCCAACAGTCAGACACAATATTCAAATACAATATGAAGAGAAGCTATAGAAAAATAGTGTGGTATAATATTTATAGAAATGTCCTTTGAATCAGGAAGGCTTAGTTTCTAGACTTTCTTTGGATAGACACTGTCTGAGGAATTGTCACTTGATCTATCAATGTCCCGGACAACTCATGAATATGAATAGTTTAACAGTTACTAATCTGTAGTGTTGGAATGATTTTCCACATTTGGAGTATCCTGAAATGAAATCTTGAGTTTAGATAAAAAAGAACAGAAATTCTTAAAAATGTTTAATATTCTGTAAGAACAACAACAAGAAAAACAAGAACTTTTAGGAACATAAAATGTAATGATAGGACAAAAGTCCTCTTTGGTATTTTCTCCTGCTGCTACCCGGAATCAAGCAGAATAAATATTTCTTCTTGTTGAAATAATAACACTTAAAATATTTGAAGAGAGCTAGCTCAGGTCACCACCTCTAACATTTTATTTCTCATCTTAAAATTTCCTTAGTTTTCTTAGCTATTCTGCATATAAGCCAAATCTCTTCAATGTTCAACCCCCATTTCCATTTTTTGGATCTTTCCTTATCATCACCATCACAGCTGTATCTAATATGGATATATAATATTTACTAACTTGCCTTCTATTCCTTTTCACTGTCAATTAAATTTCAATACAAAATGAAACCCCTTAACAAGGAGAAGGAAAACAGTGATGGCTTAGTATTATTATTCTGTGTATGATCATCGGAGATTTGTCATTTGTGTTCCTATACGCCTTCTATTGTCTTTACTATTACAGGTTAGGAGCTTTTCCATTGGAATGATGCCTCCTGAACTCATCATGTCACTTCTGCCAAATAGCACAGCCGTACCTCTGACATTTCTGCTCACAGGCATCCCTGGTCTGGAAGCTGCCTACACCTGGGTCTCCGTTCCTTTTGGCTTCCTCTATGCCATTGCCATCTCTGGGAATAGCATGATCCTATTCATCATCATCACCAGTCAAAGCCTTCACGAGCCAATGTACTATTTGCTTTCCATGCTGTCAGCCACCGATATGTGCCTGTCCCTCTCCACTATGCCCACTACTCTAGGTGTCCTCTGTCTTAACATTCAAGAGATTGGTTGGAATGCTTGCATTAGCCAAATGTTCTTCATTCATTTTTTTACTGTCATGGAGTCCTCAGTGCTTTTGGCCATGGCTTTTGACCGGTACATTGCTATTTGTAACCCATTGAGGTATGCCACCATCCTCCCTCCAATCAGGATCATCCAGATTGGGTTGATGATAGTGGGAAGAGGGACTTTGGTTATGATTCCCCTCCTCCTGCTTCTTATGCGCCTGTCATTCTGCAGGGATAATATTCTTTCTCATTCCTATTGCTACCACCCTGATATGATCAAATGTTCATGCACTAATGTTAGGGTCAACAGCATCTATGGACTTTTTGCACTCCTTTCCACATCTGGTTTGGATGCTCCTTTGATTGGCCTCTCCTATGTGCTGATCATTCATTCTGTGCTCAACATTGCATCTCCAGAGGAAAGATACAAGGCTTTTAGCACCTGCATTTCCCATATGGGTGCTGTGGCTATCTTCTACATCCCCCTCATTGGACTGTCTGCTGTTCATAGGTGGGGAAAGAAGGCACCCCCATTTGTACACACCATGATGTCCCATGCCTTTCTCCTTCTGCCTCCTGTACTAAACCCAGTCATCTACAGTGTGAAGACCAAGCAGATCCGTAGGGCCATCAGCAACGTTTTTCTGAAAAAAGTCTACTGAAGTTGAAACAGAACAACTATAGGTGAACTGATATCAGAAAGAAAAATATATGATATCTTGGATGGAGAATAATGGCTTTTTGCAGAAGTGATTCCACTTTTAAAAAATCCTCTCCTTTCAAAACTCACTCTCTGACCTGGATTCCAGTCTGACGATCAATGGTATGGAATCATTGGATCTATCTAAGATCACTTCTGCTCTCAAGAGGGAAAGACATCCTTGCCAGTAGAAAAAGAAGGAAAAAATCGAACATGGTTGTCAGTAGTAGTCTAAGTCTTTTAGACATTTGTTCAATTTGGTTTCAAAAAAAGGAAGTGAGTGAATTTAGTGATAGATGATTCATCCAGAAAACATGAATTTAATAAACATTAGTTCAGGGCCCGTTATCTGCAACAGTAAAAATCAAATGCCCGGCATCCCCCAAGGAGTGACTATGGACCTTAAGAAATCTATCCTCAGCATGTAACTAGAGGGTTTTCAACATGCCAGGATGTTAAATAATTCAGAATGCCTCATATACCTGGAAGCATTGTGTTAAAAATAAAGCTGAACATTGTACTGTATTGAAAGGTTATTCATAAAATGAAGTGAGCAGAAACTGCAGAATAATATACACAGTCATAGCAATATTATAAAAATAATCAACTATGGAAAGCATTATTTCTGATCAAATTATGATTCATCACATTTCCAAAATAATCCTGTAAAAATCTGAGGCTCATCTCTAGAAACAAAACTAATGGGCTCAGAGTGCAAATTGATGCATATTTTTTTTCCGTTTTTCTTCTTTTTTTGGAATATGGTTAAGTGAAAAAAAGCTTTGCTTGACATCATATGCATGATGGGTATTATATTTCTTGCTTTCTTAATGGGTGTTGGACGGGCGGAAGTAGGGAGGCAATTTGAAACTGAAATTAAAACAAAAGAAAAATAGTAAGAGAAAGGATATTAATGCATTAGGCTTTTTGAAGGTCCATGTGTGGTGGAGCTGGGGAGAATGAGGATAACATCACTCAGAAGAAACACCTGTCAGGATTTTAGATAGGTTCCATGATGAAATCAGGAAATAGAGAGCTTTGAGACTTTGCAGGACAGAAGAGAAGAGAAAAAGAGATGTAAATTCACTGGATTGTGTGGGGAAGGTCACAAAACTTGACTAATGAAGTCAGGAGCAAGATGGAGTTCCAAATGCTCTACTCCTATTACTTCGCTTCAAACTTCTTCATCTGGAAAATATTCACCATATAATGTATCTCTGTGCATGCATTTAGGGTCGGAGAAAGGGGGAAATGAGAGGGCTTAATTGTAATCAAATCATTGATAAACTGAGTGAGAGCAAGAGTTTGTGAGTGAAAGTGTTAATTCAGTAAGGAAGATCCTGCTGGCTTTATCCCCTTCAATGAGGTGACCCAGAAGTGAGCCTGGAGATAAATTAAAATGTGAAATAGAAAACAACCACATAAGACATCAACTCACATACCTATAGAACTTCTATCATAGCTACCCTATATAGTAGGAAGTATGAGTATTTTTATGCCAATTTTATAAGTGCGGGAAATGGAGTTATGGAGATTAAGTAACTTGGTTAAGCATCTAGTAGATATTGAGGACAGTATTTAACCTCCTGCCTCTTCTCAGTTAAAGTCTATGATTCTTCCCACTATACATGATTACTCTGATAGGTAGGATAGCTTCAGTTGTGTTAGTTACACTAAGAACTTTCGTATTTCAGGCTGTCAGATTATGGAGGGTGGAATTCCTTAGAGATTTTTTTTTGGACATGTGGGGTCTTTTCCCATTTTTATAATCTCTTTAGGATATGTCCCTTGGAGTTTCATTGCTGGGTCAAAGCCTTGGTTATCTCACCTTTATTATGAAGACTTTTCTGAAGACAGAAGGCAATTTTGTTAAAATAGTGTTATATGTGACATACCGACATACTATGCTATGTGATTCATGGATTCATAGGCAGTCTTATAGTATTGAATATATAGTATTGAATCCTTGGAAATCAAATTAAAAACTACTTGAAAAAAATAACTTTAACAAAGTTTTAGGATATAAAATAAACCCAGAGATATCATTGGCACTTCTACATATTGCTACCAAAGCTCAAGAGCAAAAGCTAGAAAAAGAAATTCCATTTCAAGTTTCTGTAGACATTATAGAATATTTGGAAGTTTACCTGCCAAAGCAAACCCAATAAATATTTGAACACAATTACAAAACAACTTCCACACAAATAAAGTCAGATCTCATTAATCAGAATAAAAACATCAGTTTCTTGTAGATAGGCTGAGCTAACACATTAAAAATGACAATTTACCTAAATCTATTTACTTATTTGGTGCCACACCATTGAAATTACAAAAATAATTTTACAGAGCTAGAAAAAACAATAACAAAATTCATCTGGAAGAACAAAAAGTCCAGAATATCAAGGGAATTAATGATAATAAATATTAGGGAAAGTGACCTAGCTATACCAGATTTTAAATTTTATTACGATGCAGCAATCATCAAAACTACTTGGTACTAGCTAAGAAATACAGGGATAGATTAGTGGAATATGTTAGGTACACAATACATAGTAATCAATGATTATAGCAATCTACTGTTTTATAAACCCAAAGATCCTAACTTCTGGGATAAGAACTCAATATTTGACAAAAAAAAACCAACTAGGAAAACTGGAAAATAGTATGGCAGAAACTGAGCATAAATCAACATCTGACACAGTATACGAAAATAAACTCCAAATGGGTACATAATTTAGATATAAAGACTGAAATTCTGAAAAATAATTAGGGGAGCAAGAAATAGTTTATCTGTTAGATTTATGAAGAATGGAGAAATTTGTGACCAAACAAGAGACAGAGAACATTATGAAATGCAAAACGAACAATTTTGATTACATTAAATTGAAGAGTTTTTGCACAAAGTCAATGCACTCAAGATTAAGAAGGAAGCAGAAAACTGGGAAAGATTTTTTTTCATAAGTATTGTGTCTGGCAAAGGTCTCATTTCAAAAATATATAGAGAATTGAGTTAAATTTACAAGAATACAGTCATTCCTCAATTGATAAATAGTCAAAGTATATGAACAGGCAATTTTCACTGGAAGAAATTAAAGCTATTTACAGTCATATGAAAAAAATGCCCCAAATTATTATTGATTAGAGGATCCAAATCAAAACAACTCTGAGGTGCCACCCCTATCACATTGGCTATCATGACAAAAAGGGGAAAATGATAAATGTTGGAGATGTGAATAAATTGGAACACTAGTTCACTGTTGGTGGATCTGTGAGCTGTTCCAACCATTCTGGAGAGCAATTTGGAACTATACCCAAAGGGCTATAAAAATGTTCATATCCTTTGATCCAGCAATGAATCTCCAAGGAACATATCCTAAAGAGATTATAAAAATGGGAAAAGACCCCACATGTACAAAAATATTTATAGAAGCTCTTTGTGGTCACCAAAAACTGGAAATTGAGGGAATATCCATCATCTGGGGAGTAGCTAATGTATGAATGTAATGGAATACTATTGTGCTATAAGAAATGATGAACAGATGAACTTCAGAAAAACCTGGCAAGATTTATATGAACTGATGTTCAGGGAAGTGAGCAGAACCAAGAGAACATTGTAAACCATAAAATCAACAGTGTATCATGACTAATTTTGATAGATTTAGCCCTTCTCAGAAATGCAAGTCCCTCAAACAATTTCAAAGGACTCATGACAGAAAATGATGTACACATCTAGAGAAAGAACCATAGAGTCAGAAAGCAGAATGAAGCAGACTATTTATTCTGTTGTTATTGTTTTGTTTTTTTCTCTCTCACGGTTTCTCCCATTCATTTTAATTATTCTATACAACATAACTATTGTGAAAATATGCTTAAAATATGCATGTGCAAAATTTATATCAGATTTCAGGCCATCTTGGGGAGGCAGGGGGGAATTTAAAACTTATGAAAGTGAATATTGAAATCTAAGAATAAATGAATTTTAAAAAGTTTTTCAACTAGTGCTGCCGATAAAGATGTCATGTCAAACTGAGTCAAAGTTATAAGAATAAATGTCATTTCCCAACTGATAAATGGTCAAAAGTTATGCAACTTTCAGATGAAGAAAGTAAAGCTAACAATAATCATATGAAAATTGCTATAAATCACTACTGGTTAGAGAAATGCAAATCAAAACAACTCTTAAGTACCATATAACACTTATCAGCTTGGCTAGCGTAACAAAGAAGGAAAATGATAAATTCTGGAAAAGATGTGGGAAAATTGGAACTCTAATGCATTGTTGGTGGAATTGTGAACTGATCCAATCATTCTATAAAGCAATTTGGAATTGTGCCCAAATGGTTATTAAAATTCACATATCCTTTGACCCAACAATGCCACTTCTAGGATATTTCTCCAAGAGATAATAAAAATTGGAAACAGATTCTCCACATATACAAAAAAAAATATTTATGGCAGCTCTTCTTGTGATGGCCAAGAATTGAAAATTGAGAAAATGTGCAAAAATTGGGGAATGGCTGAACAATCTGTGATATATGCACATAATAGAATATTATTGTGCTATATGAAATGATGAGCAGGGAGATTTCAGACAAATCAGGAAAGTCTTGTATGAATCTCTGCCAACTGAAATGAGTAGAAACAAGGGAATGTTGTACACCATAAGAGCAGCATTGTCTGATGACTAACTTTGATAGACAGCTCTTCTAAGCAATGCAAAGATCTAAAGCAATTCCAAAAGATTCATGATGCAAAATGCTATCCATATCCGGAGGAAGCACTATGGAATTTGAATGCAAATCAAAGCATACTATTTTCTCTGTCTCTGTTTTGCTTTGTTTTTCTTTATTCTGATTTCACCCATGCATTCTACTTCTTTACAACATGACCAATTTGAAAATATGTTTAATAAGAATGTATTTGTAGAGGCTTTATCAGATTACCTGTCATTTTGGGGAAGGAAGAGGGGATGGAGGCAGAGAAAATTTAAAACTCAAAAGTTTTTGGAATGGAATGATCAAAACTAAAATTAAACAACTTATTTCAATTTTTTAAGTATTAATTTTATTAATATTTATTTTTTAATTAATTCATTCATTTTTGGTTTTTAATGCTCATTTCCACAAGATTTTGAATAACAAATTTTCTCCCCATCTCTCCCTTCCCTCACTCCATGACACCATATATTATGATTACCCCTTTCCCCAATCTGCCCTATCTTCTATGACACCCCTCCCTTCCCTTATTCTCATCTTCTTTCTTTCATGTAAGGCGAGATAGATTTCTATACCCCATTACTTATATTTCTTATTTCCCAGTTGCATGCAAAATCAATTCTCAACATCCATTCCTAAAACTTTGAGTTCCATCTTTTCTTCCTTCCTCTCTCCCCACACATACTCACTGAGAAGGCAAGCAATTCAACACAGGCTATACATTTGTAGTTATGCAAAAGACTTCCATAATGGTCACATTTTGAAAGACTAACTATATTTCCTTCCATCCGATCCTGACCCCCATTTATTCTATTCTCTCTTTTGACCTTATCCATCCGAAAAAGTGTTTACTTCTAATTATCTCCCCCCTCTAATTTGCCCTCCCTTCTATCATTCACTCCAACACACACTACTTATCCCCTTTTCCCCTACTTTCCTGTAGTTTAGGATAGATTTTCATACCAAATTGAGTGTATATGTTATTCCTTCCTTAAGCCAAATGTGATGGAAGTAAGGTTTACTTTTTCTCCTCTCATCTTCTCCTTTTTCACTCCATCTCTTGTCTCATTTATGAGAGATAATTTGCCCCATTCAATTTCTGCCTTTCTCCTCTCAATGTATTCTTCTCTCATCCCTTAATTGTATTTTTTTATGTATCACCCCTTCATATTCAACTCATCCTGTGTCCTCTGTCTGTATGTATGTAATCCCTCCAATGACCCAAATACTGAGAAAAGTATCAAGAGTTAAAAATATCATCTTTCCATGTAGGAATGCAAACAGTTCAACTTTAGTAAGACCCTTATGATTTCTCTTTCCTGTTTACCTTTTCTTGTTCTCTTGATTTTTGTGTGGGAAGTCAAATTTTCTATTCAGTTCTGATCTTTTCATCAAGAATGCTTGAAAGTCCTTTATTTCATTGAATGACCATTTTTTCCCCTGAAGTATTATATTTAGTTTTGCTGGTTAGGTGATTCGTGGTTTTAATCCTAGTTGCTTTGACTTCTGGAATATTATATTCTAAGTCCTTTGATCCCTTAAGGTCCTAGATCTTGTGTTATCCTGATATTCCACAATACTTGAGTTGTTTCTTTCTGGTTGCTTGCAATATTTTCCCCTTGATCTGAGAACTGAAATCTGGCTACAATATTTCTAGGAGTTTTTCTTTTCATATCTCTTTCAGGAGGTGATTGGTGGATTCTTTCAATATTTGTTTTACCCTCTGATTCTAGAATGTCAGGGCAGTTTTCCTGGATAAGTTCATGGAAGATGATATCTAGGCTCAATTTTTTAATCATGGTTTCAGGTAGTCCCATAATATTTTAATTGTCTCTCCTGGATATGGTTTCCAGTTCAGTTGTTGTTCCAATGAGATATTTCAAATTGTCTTCATTTTTTTCATTCTTCTCATTTTGTTTTATAACTTCTTGGTCTTTCATAAAGTCATTAGCTTCCACCTCCTCCAATCTAATGTTTATTTGTTTATTTATTTTTTAATAAATTTATTTAACTTTTTACATTCATTTTCACAAAATTTGGGGTTCCAAATTTTCTCCCCATTTGTCCCCTCCCCCTACTCCAAGACACCAAGAATTCTAATTTCACCTATCACCAATCTGCCCTCTCTTCAATCATCCCTCCTTTCCCTTGTCCTCATCTACTCTTTTGCCCTCTAGGGCCAGATAAATTTCTATTCCCCATTACCTGTATTTCTTATTTCCTAGTAGCAAGAACAATACTCAACAGTTGTTCCTAAAACTTTGAGTTCCAACTTCTTCCCATCCTTCCCTCCCCACCCATTTCCTTTGGGAAGGCAGGCAATTCAATATAGGCCAT
>CM053771.1:74944875-74972727 GCA_028658325.1 Potorous gilbertii | reverse complement strand
CCTCCATCCTATCCTGCCCCCCATTGTTGCTATTCTCTCTTTTGATCCTGTCCCTCCCCAAGAGTGTTGATTTAAAATTGCTCCCTCCTCCCATTGCCCTCCCTTCCATCATCCCCCCCAACCTGCTTATTCCCTTCTCCCCCACTTTCCTATATTGTAAGATAGGTTTTCATACCAAAATGAGTATGCATTTTATTCCTCCCTTTAGTCAAATGTGATGAGAGTAAACTTCATGTTTTTTCTCACCTCCCCTCTTTTTCCCTCCACTAAAATGTCTCCTGCCTGCCTCTTCTATGAGAGATAATTTGTCCCATTCCATTTCTCCCTCTCTCTTCTCAATCCATTTCTCTCTTACCACTTAACTCCATTTTTTAAAGATATGATTCCATCCTATTCAATTCACTCTGTGCTCTCTGTCTCTGTGTGAGTGTGCACATGTATATATGTGTGAGTGTATTTGTGTGTGTGTGTGTGTATGTGTGTAACCCCATCAAATACCCAGATACTGAAAAGTTTCAAGAGTTACAAATATTGTCTTTCCATGTAGGAATGTAAACATGTAAAAGTTCAAATTTAAGTAAGTCCCTTATGACTTCACAAAGCAGAATTAGCCAAATGGAAAAGGAATCTCAAAAGCTCACTGAAGGAAATAGTTCTTTAAAAATAAGATTGGAGTGGGGGAGGAGCCAAGATGGTGGAGTAGAAAGATTCACATATGCTAGCTCCAACCCACAGCCCATAAAATACCTGTAAAGAAGAACTACCAACAAATTCTGGAGCAGTGGAAGCCACACAACAACAGAGTGGAAGAGATTTCTGTTCCAGAGAGACCTGAAAAACCAACACCAAAGGCCTGTCGTGCATTGAATCCAAAGCAGAGCCTAACCCTGCCTTGGCCGTGTGGCACCAAGAGGAGCAAATCTGAGCAGGCTTCAGGGATGGAATCTCCAGCAGCAGCACACGTCCCTCTACCCACTGGCACAAAAGGTCAGTGAGAGAGTCTTTATGGCGGGTCTCCTTTAGCAAGCTGTTGACTTGCTTTTCATGGATGAAGAAGCCTTGATTTTGATGTCTTTCTCTAATGGTATGTTGTGTTCTTCCTAATCTGAAAGGGTGGAGGAAAATAACTGTTCATCAAGAAAGTTAATTTCTATAGTCTTATTTTTTGCCTTTTTTGGGTATTTTCCCAACCAGTTACTTGACTTTTGAGTCCTTTGTCAAGTGGACATTATACTATAGTGGCCCCTAAGTTCTCAGTTCCTCCAAGGTGGCACAATCAGTGGAGAGGAGTTTACTCTTCTCCTGACCTGCACTCTTGTCTGGGATAAACCACAAGCTTTTCTATCCAGGATCTGTGAGTAGGATTCCCTTTCCACAACTACTTCCAGCTCCACCATGCCAGTGCTCCTCTTCATACCAAGGCCACCACTCAGTGCTGAGATTCAGATTAACTGCTTGATTCCCCCATGATCTTTAGGCCAAGGGCTCCAAAAATGGACGCTGCAGCTTCCTGGGCCTGGGGCTAGGGCAGGATGCTGCTCCCTTCTCACATAAGTGAATAAGCTTTGTCACTGACCTTTGAAGATGTCTCTGGCACTTGTGTATTGAGGAATCTGGTAACCACAGCTGCTATCCAGGATTTTGTGCCCTGAAGCCTGTTACAGTCCTGTCCCTGACACACCACAAGGCAAGGCTCCATGGATTGTACTGTGCTCTGAGCCCAGTGAGATAGACCTATCTGTCTTCCAGGCTGCCTTGGGCTGTAAATCTCTTTCACTCTGTCATTTTGTGGTTTCTGCTGCTCTAGAATTTTTAGAGTCATTTTTACAGGTATTTATTTTATGAGTTTTGGAGGGAGAGCTATAGTAAGTCCATCCTTATACTCCACCATCTTCTAAACAATTTTTTTTAAAAGGGAGTAAATCTATATCCTGATTATGATGGTGACATACCCAGTAGTCATGCCCTATGACTTGCCTGAAAAAGTACCCTATTTGAATAAATGAGTTAGACTCCCAACCTTAGAGAAGCAGGCCTAGCTCTAAGCATGAGGTGGGAATCATTGATAGGAAAAGGAAGAATATAATGTTTCTATGGGTAGGACCAAAAACAGAGGAATAGCAGGTATAAAGAAAAAAATAGAACAACCAAAAAGCAGTCACTCAACCATCAGCAGATTGTGATAGTTCTTTGCTTCTTTTGAGAAGAAGTTTCAGATCCTCATTCAGCTCACAGGTGAACTGTTAAGTCTGCCCTGTGATAGGAGAAGAGACAAGTTTTATTTGGGACACAGGTGTCCAGTTAGAGAAACCCTCATTCTTCCCAGTGGTGAGGTTGTTAAAATGGTTTTATATAGTCATTTCCCTTTTACCTGCAAAGGTTCAATATCCTGTGATTTTCAAGATTTTAAATAAGCCATAACTCCAGGGCTAACTAATTGATAGTTAGAATATGGAAACTGTTTTATCTGACTTGAGGAGGTATAAGTTGGCATAGTTAGATAATGCCTTTCACACTTGCCCCAAGGTGAGGGAATGCTTAGTCAGGAGTTGGTGTTCTCAGTCTTTGAGATCAGCAGTTAGGATGGCCCTGCCAGATATGAGTTCAAAGGGGCTGATTCTGTATGTGTTCAAGAGACCATGAAGATATGAAGTTAGGCTACAGGGAGAAATCCTACCCAGACCTGTCAGACTTCTAAGGCCAATTTAGTCAAGGTTCTTTTCAAAGTATGGTTCATTTTTTCAATCTTTCCTGAGGACTGAGTATGCTAAGCAGAATGAAGATGGTAGGTTCCATCTAAAATCTCAGCAACTCCCTGAGAGATCTGGGAAAGGAATGCTGATCCATTATCACTTTGTAAGGATCAACTGAGTCCAAATCTGGGAAAGATCTTGTTCAATAGTACCTTAATATCTTCCATGGCTTTTCCAGTGCAGCAAGGGAAGGCTTCTACCCAGTTTGTAAGATGTCTCTTACCACTAAGTGAAGCTTAGAGCCTCTATAAGGTGGCATATACATAAAATCTAGTTGTCAATCTTCTCCTGGGAATATCCCTTGATTTTGGACAGTGGTAGGGAGAGAGGGGGTACTTACTGCTCCTTCAGATTTGGCTTGGGCACATATAGAGCAAGCCTTTCAAACTTGCCTAATTTTTTTCTGTCATTTTAGGTTGAGTAAAGAAGTATTTCACCAGATGGTAAAGTGCATGCTTTCCTAGATGTATAGCCTGATGGAGTCCAAAAAGGAGTTTCCACATTCTGGAACCTGGGATTGCTGATTGACCAGAGAGTGACTTATACCAAATAGAAGGGAAGAGTGTAAATCCAACCTGAGGTATCAGGGGTATCATAAAGGTGGATTCCCAAGAAGCAACTTTAGTAGTCTTGGTTGCCAGTCAGTCTTGCAGCCTGTTTGAGTTTTCCCTTCTGATTTCCTTTACAGTATATGACTGCCACTTCCATAAAAGGGTGTGAAATTTTGCTCCTATGTTTAAGTGGGGAGTTCTTTGTGGTCAGGGATGCCTGCTTCTTCCAAATAGTGCCATGAGAGTATAAAATATGAAAGGCATATATGGAGTCTGTAAAGATGTTTGCCCTTTGGTTTTCACCTAATTCCAAGGCTCTGGTAAGCTTTATGAGCTTGGCCTTTGTTGGATAGCCAAGAGCAGTGACAGATCAGGCTACATCATCACAATATTTCTGAGCATAGTCCCAAGTCATCTCTTTCCTTCAACAGAACATGAGGTAGAAATAATGAGGCCAATGTTACTCCAGGTTAGGTCAAATTGTAAGGAAACAAAACAAAATCTTTCTATAAATTTGGTGAGGTTCCCTGAGTAGCTACCCAATTTTTCTTTAGTTTTGGCAAGGTCAGATACTGCAAAAGGAATATGAACTCAGGTGTTCGCTTTTGAGTTCAGGGACTTCTTTAGAGGAACCGTCAGAACAAACTGAGGGGAACTTCAGTCTTGAGGTGTTAAAAATGGAGTCCTTTTCTCTGCTATTTGAGGAACTTAGTTTCAGGAGGTAAGAAGAAGGTATGAGGAAAGCTAAAGGATTCAGAGAAGCCCTTTTGGGGTCTGACTAAGAAGAGAATAAACTGATGTAAAGCTTCAGAATAGGAAGGATAAGAAGTTTAATAGCAGTTAGTGGAGGTTTAGATTATAGAATGTTAACTTCAGGGTTTGGTGTCTTGTCAAATGTGAGGAGTTCATGACTAAGTTGAGGGTACTTTAGGAGCATTTTGAAAGAATCATGGAGGTCAAGGTCCTGAGAAAGAGACTTGAAGACTTGGATACAAGGAACTTCCATTTACCCTCCACTTGATAAAAGTGGTCTTATTGTAAAATGGTATTGTAATTAAGTTTTTCCCCTTATACTCTAGATTATATTGTGGCCAGTCTGTATTATAGAAAAAGATGAGATGCACTTCTTAAGGTACACCTTCCTAAAATTTTCCCAATGCCTTAAGAGGCAACTGAAGGAAAATCCTTTAGAATAGAACTATCCTTTCCCATGTCCAAGATCCTGTGTCTACTCACCACCTCTTCGGCATCCTGAAGAAGGAGAGAATAAGAAAAGAAGGCTAAATGAGAGGCAATGTAGTGATGTAAAACTGGCATGAAACAGTGAAGATCCAGTTGATATTACATAATATAAATTAATATAAAAAGTGATGAGTATAAAGAGACAAAAGCTTCCATGGTTAAATGAAAAGGCTTCAAACCCTTTCTATAAACCTAATTTACCCTTCTTTTCCTTTCATGAACTCCTGAAACTTCATTTCCTTCTTGTATTAGAAGGATGTTGAGTAATGGTGCAAAACAAGAAGATTTGAAAAGAATAGGTACAAGTTACGGAGATTCTACATTGGCATATTATAAAACACAGTACTAAAAATTAGATTTGTAAAAGTGGAGTAAGCTACCTCAGTGGGGAGTGTGTTCTTCCTCTCTAGAGATCTTCAAGCAAAGAATACATGAACATGCTCAGTTTGCATAAAGGATAGTTTTGGGGTATGAATTTGTCTGGTGGATTTCTGATTTGGCTTCCAGATAAAATATAATATTGAGAAATGTACCATCTGGAGCTTAAGGGTCATGTGGTGGGTTCCACTATTTCACCACTTTTATTCCCATGCTGCTCCTGATAGGAAAGGAAGCACACTTTCAGGATAGTCCAATGAAGACATAACCAATCAATATAAAAAATCTATCTATTAAATATTATCAAGATAATTTCTGTCCCCAAAGGTGCTGACATTCTATCTGGGTAATTGAACAAGTGGATAAAAACTCTTTAATTTCCAACATGAGAAAGTTTATATTGAACACATCTGCCCAAGAAACGTCAGACACAGATAGGAGATGTTTGATTTATCTGTTCAGTCGAGGAAATACTCAAGACCAGATGTTTTCATCCTTTCCTTGGAGCTTCATATCATTTCAAAACAAAGCATTCTCTGTCATATTTTTAAGCTTTTTGTTTTATTTTGCTTGATTCCTCTCTACTTTCCCGTTGTTCAGGTTGATTTTCCCTGACTCTCATGGCGGGGCGGAGGTGGGGGAGAGAGAGAAAGAGAGAGAGAGAGAGAGAGATAGAGAGAGAGAGAGACAGAGACAGACAGAGAGAATGTTTATTCTCCCAATGCTTTTTTTCATCTAAGATAACCATCTTTATGGAGTTGAGTTCCTGAAGCTTTACAAAGAGTAAGTCTCTCTTGGTTTTAGGGCCCCATAGAACCAGTGCTTCCTGTCTCTCTTCTTTCCTCCTGTCCTCTTTCATCCTTTACAGGTCATCTCTATGTGCAACCCTAAGCTTTCATATTCATCTGTCAATTAGTAACTAACCCTACTTGACCTCATCACTTTGTTCATTGTAATATCCACAGTGTCCTTTCCCTACAATACAACACAGGGGTCATGAAACAGAGAAAAAAAAACAATTCTCCATTGAAGTTCAGCATGGAAAACACTTAGATTTCCTCACTCTTATCCAATGATCTGATGCCTCAACTTCTCCCCAGAGATTTTCTCACTGAGGGCCATGGAGAAAAAGAAGATTTTCCCTCCTGTTTCAGAATAAAGTCCCCAGCTTTGGGAGCAACTTTTACCTCTTTTCTGCTCAGGGGTGGTGTGAAGACAAGACAGCTTCTTGCTCATGCAGAAGCCTGGTAAGTGCGAAGCCCAGCTCCATAAGGACAGTAGGGGTAGCCCTTGCCCTGAAAACAGACTGCAAGGTGAGGCAGCAGCAGAGATATTTGCTGCAAATTCTAGGGCTTGCTCCTAGAAAAAGGGGAAGGTCTTTGTGAAAAAAAAAAATCTAAACAGATGAATGGGCTATGGTTTAATTACCAGTGCATCAGTCACAGCCAGTAAAATACTTATTAAATACTTATAAAATACCTCATATTTGCTTTTCTTTTTTTTTCCAAAATATTTTCTTCAGGATAAATAGCTCATTTTCCTTCCTCTTCTCCCTTTTTCCAATTTCTCCATCCTGAGTCAAGAATTCTGTAAAATTGTCAAACTACTTTCCTTCCAACAGTTCCATGAAATATGTAGTTTAAACATTATCACACATATGTTTTGGATAAGGTAAACCACAGTCAATCATTTAAGAGGATATAATATATATATATCCTCTTATATTATATATTATATATATCCTACTATATATATAAGACATTGTAATTGACTTGCCCAAAGACACCCAGGTTTTAAGTGACATAATGAATATTGAAAGTCTGGGTTTAACAGCCACTAAATCCAATAGTTTCTCTTCTACCACACTGCCTGTAAGTGAGGACATCAGAGA
The DNA here is from genome assembly GCA_028658325.1 of Potorous gilbertii. Taxonomy (NCBI): domain Eukaryota; kingdom Metazoa; phylum Chordata; class Mammalia; order Diprotodontia; family Potoroidae; genus Potorous; species Potorous gilbertii. Next base: position 74,965,912 of record CM053771.1, on the reverse strand, counting down.
TCCTCTTATAGTTGAGCTAGGGAGAGAGGTAGTGTTGACTTCAGACTGAAAATCAACAGAATGGCCTCTCAATGTCTCCTGATGTCCCAAGAAGAGATAGAGCAGGTAGTGGTGAAAGATCATCATTATTCAGACTTAGCAGTAATGCCTTTGTGTTCACACTCCAGGCTACTGAACATAAGGGGAGCAGATTTAGTCACTATGCTGAGGGGCCTCTCAGCTCCTGCAAGCATCACATAAAGCGACAATATTGACAACTCAAGTTAGCAGTAGCTCATGTTTTCTCCCAGTTTAGAAAATCCTATATATCTGAACTTGTCAAATTATTTAATTTTTCTTTGCATGAAATTCCTTATCTAAAACATGGGGGTAAAGGCAACTGTGATTAGATAATATCAAGGTTCCTTCTAAGTCAACCATTCTGTGGTACTAAAGGACACAGGTTCTTGCATTTTTACAGGGAGAATCTTCTGCAAAAATTTAAGCTGTCTTTAATGACAGTCTCAGTTATAGTATACAGACTTGTATTGGCTTATTTTCTCCTATAGTAAATCGTCCTTAGATCCCAACTTTTCTGAATTCTTGAGTCAAAATTTAAAATTATTTTTTCTTCTACTCTCATTATCAATCTTATTTGTCACTTCTCAAAGTTGCCACTAGACTTGACTCTTTCATTACTCTGTGTATCTATTGCTTTCTAGTTTGTTATTTCCAATCTATTATATATTTGAAAGCCAAGTAAATAAGTTTACTTGATTTTTATAAAATGAGAGTGAACTGGTTTTGAGTGAGGTCCTGAAGTTACTTTTTGTAAGTAAAACTCAAAAGTTTTGCTGTAGGACATTTGTAACATTTGTTTACTTATATTTTTTTCCCATTTTCTGGCCATAGACTGCTTACCTGACGTTTTAGGGTATGATTTTGGAATAAGGAACATGTTTATTTACTAATAGAACCATTGACCTTGAATGATGGAAGAAAATGTAGGAATGATTTTATTAAATTACTCATTCAGTTCAGGAATTTCCTGTTGTATCCCTGCAAGTTGGTCATTCAGTCTCTGACATATTTATGATATTTACGTGCTATTGAGCTCAATAATTCCTGAAGCAATCTGCACCATTATTGGACTCCCATCACTTAGAGGTTCTTCTCTACCTGTACACTGTTCCCCAAACCTTATAGTTTGTTTATCCATTACTTATACTTACTCTACCTAGGAGCATATGATATAAATATTCTTTCCCCCCACATACCAATCCTTGGAAATCTGAAGATAAATTTCATACCCATCCCTTAATCTTCCTTTTTCCAGACCATATGTTGATAAGTTACATCTATGTGATCTATAAGATGATTTTTAAAACCAATCTCATTCTTGCTACTCTCTTTTCCTGACGGTATCAAGTTTGATGATTCCTCTTCTAAAATGTGGCGTCCAGAACTAGACATAATACTTAAGTAATTAAGAAAAGTAAGATGCAGTGTTTAATAATGGATAGAGGGGCCTTGGAGTTAGGAAAGTATGGGTTCAAATCCTGCTTCTGACAAATACTGGTTGTGGGACCATAATCAGGTCAAGTAACCTCTCTGAATTTTGATTTATCATCTGCAAAATGAGAATAATGAAATCTGTAGTATCTAATTCGCAAGCTATTGTGAGAATCAAGCTAGATTGCTGTGTATATCTATCTCAATAAAGTAGATAGATAGATAGAGAGATGCAGACATATGAAATATCTTACAATCTTGAAACATTGTATGAATACTAGCTATTGTTAACATCACTGTTCTGACTGCACAAGACTGAAACTTAAAAAAAAATATTCTGGTCTCTAGTTTTTCTGATATCATTTTGCCCTATTAATGACCTTCTGGCTCAAGATAATGTCAGAATACTGAAATGTATTTTTTACCAGGCATTTATGAGATCGTTTGCTGTCTACCTAAGAAGGGTATGTAATGACTTTTCTATTCTGGACTATAACCCAAGTTGTATCCCTAATTCCTTCTGTAAACTCAAGAAGTCCATCCCCTCCCTGGATCCCTGTACTAGGAGGACAGTAAACTACAGGATATTAAAGAATACCTTTCACTCTACTGTTATATGTAATGACTAGTAAAGTATAATTCTGTACACAAGTTACTGACTATTCATCATTCAGAATGAATTTGTTGATCAACCTTTTTGTTCCTTGAATGATATTTGAAGTTGGCTAGAAGGACAAAAACTGATGTTTCCAACTCTAAAGCATTACCAAAAGAGAGCGATTCCCTAGCAGTGTTCCCCAACTGTAATTAAGCAGCACGATTTGGGCACCTTGGCATGGCAGGGTCTAGTACAAAAAAGGAGGAAGGGTACTATTTAAGTGATCAGTGAGATAAAATACACAATGTTCTTTGCAAATCTTAAAGCATTATATAAATGTCAGATCTTACTCCTCCTCCTTTTTTCTAATGTCACTATTACTACAGCAATATTGACATTGATTAAGAATTAACTCTACTGAAATCACAATTTTGTCAGAAGTGAGCTCTTTCTTTCCTACCATGTGTGGTAAGAAGAGCTGAAGAGGGAGGTCCTTAGGGAAAAGGTGGGGCTATATGAGGCATAACTGACCCTGTAGAGTTCAAGAATGAAACTACCTGGGGCCATAAGGGGAGAAAAAACTAAGCTATGAGAGGTGATACCTGATAAACTGAAATCCAACAGACATAGGAGATTTTGATTGGGGATCAGTATACACACAATTATTAGAGACACTTCTCAGAGCATGGCTGAAAGGACATGGGTTATGATACCTGGGAAGCTACCTGCAAAGAGGCTTCTTTTAAGTAGATAAGCATGTCAAATTTGACCTTGAGGGATTAGTCCTGGGACTGATTCTCCTGGAGAGTTTTGTCCAGAGGCTAGGAGGAAGCAGAACTATATTTGAGTATTCTCTTTATTATTTCCTGATGAAAACTTTCAGGAAATAACCTACATTTTCCCCAAAAGATACTTAATCTCAGTTTCCTGTTGCATCTTTCCCAAATTATCTTCAAATACTCCCTATAACTTATTGATGCAGTATCTCTTAAAAATTGCTTCCCAGAAGGCAAAACTAGTAGGGAGTTTCAAACAGGAATTTGGTATTAATACCAGGGGAAATGACTTCCTTATAATTGATCTATGTAAAAATGGAATTCTTCTTGGGAGAGTTTGTAGATGTTTAGGGAGAAGGTAAACGACCAGTTGCTGGATATGTTGCAGTGAGGAATGCTTTTTAGGTATGTATTGAACAATATGGTCATTAGATTCCCTTTTGAATTTTAAATATCTGTGACTCTTGTGGACAGAAACATACTTGAGGAAGACATAATCTATTTCTAAAAGACTAAGAACCCTTGAGGTAGATTTTGCAAGAGGAAAGTGAATTTATGAGTAGAATTAGTCAGAGAAAATGTTAAGAATGTGCAGGTAAAAAGGACATAAATTACAGAGTCAAGGAATACTTTCATATTCCACAGTTTCCTGTTCCTTCTCTACTCTGTATTGTCATTTCAGCTAGAACACTACTAGAACAGTTGTGTTCATTTTTCATCTTTTTTTTTGTTTTGTTATTTTTAAACAAAGGTTTTATAAACAATGTACAGGAACCAAATATATTTTTTTCATCAAAGGAAAGAGAAATTAATGAATGGGTTGGGTCTAGAAAAGATGATGGTGTAACTTTAGAGTGACATATGATGATGACATTTTATATGTTTTTGGTCATATCTTTAACTTTCAAGAAGAAATAAATGAATTTTAAAAATTCAGTAATAGTTAAGTGTCTACTAATTGAAGTGCATGGATTGGTCATAGTTACATGGTCCAATAGACAGAATTTCCTTTTCTTAAATTTTATTTACCTTTTTAATTATTTTTCAAAGAAAAATATTTTTTGTTAAAATGAGTGAATTTGCTCTCCAAAGAACTCAATTTCCTCATCACCCTATTTTCTGTGCATGTCTTCAATTTGTTCATGTTTCCACACAACTTTATCATATTGTGAAAGTATAATAAATGTTCATTTTTCAGTTTGTTTGATTTAAATTTATTTTTGCTACACAGAGAGAGAGAGAGAGTTCCTTTGCCAAGCATGGCATGCAGAAAGGATCTCATCATGTCAACATCTGGGAACAACTCTTTCCACCCTCTTTTTTTCATCCTCCTTGGAATCCCAGGGTTGGAAAAAGCCCAGTTCTGGATTGCCTTCCCATTTTGTGCCATGTATGCTATGGCCTTGGTGGGAAATATCACCATCCTTCATGTGATACGTACTGACCACACCCTCCATGAGCCCATGTACCTCTTCCTTGCCATGCTAGCTTTTACTGACTTAGTTCTATCCTCTTCCACCCTTCCCAAGATGCTGGGAATCTTCTGGTTTGGATCATGTGAGATTGAGTATCATGCCTGCCTCACTCAGGTTTTCTTCATTCATACATTCTCTTCTGTGGAGTCAGGGATTCTCATGGCAATGGCCCTGGATCGTTATGTGGCCATCTGCTTCCCACTACGCCATTCAACTATTTTATCTACCTCAGTGGTGGCTAAATTAGGCGTGGCAGTGATGGTAAGAGGTGTGTTGTGGGTGAGTCCTTTCTGTTTTATGGTCACTTGGAAGCCCTTTTGCTCTAACAGAATCATCCCTCAGTCATACTGTGAGCATATGGCTGTACTGAAACTTGTGTGTGCTGACACCAGAACAAATCGTGGATATGGGCTTTTTGTGGCCTTCTCTGTGGTTGGTTTTGACATCATAATCATTGCTGTGTCCTATATCATGATTTTGCAGGCTGTATTACATCTGCCATCAGGGGATGCTCGACTGAAGGCATTTGGCACATGTGCCTCACATATATGTGTTATCCTGGCTTTGTACATACCTGCCCTCTTCACTTTTCTTTCCCATCGCTTTGGCCATCATGTGCCCCAAGCAGTCCATGTAATGTTGGCTAACCTCTACCTCCTGGTTCCCCCAATGCTGAATCCCATCATCTATGGGGTGAAAACTAAAGAAATTAGGGACAGAGTAGTAAATACTTTTTGCCACAAAGTTCCCTGAGACATAAGGTTAATTCATCTTCCTGCTTTTCAGTTAGCTCAGATGAGGTCATGACAATGACCTAGATGAAAGGGTAAGCTTTTCTCCAACATAGCTCCCAGAGCAATGTTCCTCATCACTGAACCTGAGGTGGAGAGACATCCTTGGAAGAAGCTGGGGAAGCAGTGCTCCCAATTTGATATCACATCTCACACAGGAGAAAAGAAAAGGATCATTAATGCTGAGCCTGGGACATCTGACAAATCTGTCTTCTAAAACTTTGTAAAAATTGTCTGTTTTTGTATAAATCTTTGTATTATAATAAAGAGCCTGTACATAAAGACATTGTGAATTTGAACTACAATTAAGGGAAATTTGCATTTAAATGAAATTGTATTTGTTTAGCTTTCAGATAAATAAGACATTGACATAACAACATTTTTGAAATCTTAACAGTGGAGAAGTTTGTACTTAAGAAGTCTTTTGGATTGGAATTAAATCTTAATTTTCATTATTTTAATATGATAATGGTGAATGGGAATATGACACAATTAATGTAGCACTGGACTTGGACTGAAAAGATTCAAATTCTACTGTTCATGTTTGCAATATGTTTACATGGATGTCACTGAAACTCAGAGTGCCAATTCTGTAACCAATTCTATAACATTTATTTAGTAAAGGATAGGATGGTTTATGATACATGACAGAGTTTTTCACACTATGCAATTGCAGATCTTTGGGGATAAAGTGAAATGCTATTCTATGATTTTTTTGCATCTCTTTGCTTCTGATGTTTGAAAGGAAGCATAGCTCTGCACTTTTTGACTGGGGTGTGTGTGTGTGTGTGTGTGTGTGTGTGTGTGAGTGTGTGTGTGTGTGAGTGAGTGAGTGAGTGTCTTTAGCAATATTTTATGAAAGAAGGTAGAAAAATGGAAATAAAAGCTCAAAAAGTTATTAAGCTGAATAGTATTAAATGCAGTGATTTAAAAACTATGTCTATATTCAAAATATATCAAAAACTAGGGGAGATATGGGTATGTACCAAAAACACAATTTATAGTAGCTCTTTTAATGGCAACAAAGTATTGTGAGCTAAGGGAGTATCTATCATTTGGGAAATGATTAAACATGATAGGCACAAAAGTATGATGAAATGCTCTTGTAACACATCACAAATGGGAAGGTTTTAATGGAACCTGGAAAGACACATATACTGAACAGTTAGAGGTGACATGATAGCCATCTTTGGTATTTGGAGAATCTTGATACAAAAGATGATTCAGTGAGACAACATAGCATAGTGGATTTAACTGTGGATTTTGTGCTAGATGACCAAGTTCAAACCCCAACTTTACCCTGGGTTACCTATATGATCTTAGGAGAATCCCCTATCCCCTTTGGATCTCTTTTTCTTCATTTGTAAAATAAGTTGGCTATAAGAGATGTATTTTTGGTCCTTTCTGACTTCAAGATTTTATTAGACATATCTGACTGATCATAGAATGTATAAAATAGAAATTATGGCTGAAATTGACAAAGATAAATTTAAGTACAATGTGAAGAAAAATTCTCTAATGACCAATGATATTTGAAAGTAGAATGGGCCACTTTTGGAGGTAGTGTTCCTTTTTCTCCCTTCATTGGAGCCTCTTCAAGCAAAGACAGAATGATTCTTAGTCTAGGATCTAGGGTTGGTAATTCTTATTTAGGTATGTAGTTGTTCGGGATGGACACTAAGGTTTCTTCCAAATCTGAAATTCTAGGATTCTGCCTGGCTTTCTGTTCTCTGCATTGCCAAAATATATCTCCACTGAGGAGGGATGCTTCCATATTCATAGTCACAGGAGTGAGGAAACACTGAAGAAAGAGGTCTCAGACACTGCAGCAGGACTTCCAGGCTGTGTGTGTTTCACCCTTAATGGAAGCTCAATAATTAATACTCTAGAGGAAACTCCATGCTCATTTTCTTTGGAGTAGTTGTTCATTTCAATAAAATGGCAATGCCAGAAGCATCTGGGAATGGTCTAAAATTCTTCCTGTTTCCTTAGAATCTCTGCTTTCCCTAAATACTTGCTTTTGCAGGAAATAAAAATCTTTCAATCCAACAAAAATAACACAAAGAGAACACAATGTTTTCCTAGGTAAATTAAAGAAAGAAAAAGTGAGCTTTCTGTCCCTCCCATCCCTCTTGTGGCTGGTGGGACAGAAAGTAGGAGGAGTGTTGAGGGAGAGGGGAAGAGGAGGAAGAGAAGGAGCATCAAGATGGCAGCAGGGAGGTAGGCAGATTTGGACAAAGCTGTGGCCGCTGCCAACGCTGCCTCTGAGAGGCCTCTGGCTCACTGGATCCTGAGGAGAAGATGGTGGAGTCAGGACAAGACTTGTTGCTTGCTGCTTTAAGTGAGAGTGGAATTAGTCCAAATGATCTTTTTGATATTGATAGTGGAAACTCAAGTTTTGCAACTCCAACAACCACTCCACCTCTTCAGTAGCCACAACCAGAACGTACTACAATTTTGTGCTGAATCAAATGAATCACCTTCCAACTTTGAGAACCACAATTATGATGACTAAAACCACCACAGTAACAAATACAAGGCAAACCATAACTTTAACAAAAATTATCCAGAATAGCACAAATACATGACCTTTGGTTTAAGCACCAGCAGTCCATAATGCCTTGACCACCACACCTTCAAAGGACCAGAGCCAGCTGAAAGACCTGCTGAAAAATGGCAGTCTTAATGAACTCATGAAACTGCAGCCACCTGTTAGCATTGCTCAACCAGTGGCAACAGAAGCCACTGATATCAGCAATGGAACAGTCAAGAAAGAAACTTCTAATAAAGGAGTTGCACAAATATGGATAAATGATATCAAAATGAGAAGTTTTTCACCCACTATGGAAGTTCCAGTGGTTAAAGATGAAGAAGAACCAGAAGAAGAAGATGAAGAAGAAATGGGCCATGTAGAAACGTATGCAGAGTACATGCCAATAAAACTAAAAATTGGCCTCAGGCATCCTGATGCAATAGTAGAAACCAGTTCTTTATCCAGTGTCATACCCCCTGATTTTTGATATAAAACATCTATATCTGAAGAAAGTATTGAGAATGATTGGTTATCAGAATTATAACTTGAAGCTATCACATATGCAGCCCAGCAACATGAAACATTTCTACCTAATGGACATAGAGCTGGATTCTTGATAGGTAATGGTGCAGGTGTAAGAAAAGGTCCAACTATATATAGCTGGAATAATTTATGACAATTACCTGTTGAGTAGAAAAAGAGTATTATGGTTTAGCATCTCAAATGATTTAAAATATGAGGCTGAAAGAGCTTTGAGGGACATTGGAGCAAAAAACATTTCGGTTCACTCCTTAAACAAGTTAAATATGGAAAAATTTCTTCCAAACATAATGGGAGTGTAAAAAAGGGTGTCATTTTTGCCATCTCTTTTTCTTTCATTGGTGAAAGTCAGTCTGGTGGCAAATACAAAACAAGATTAAAGCAGTTTCTGCATTGGTACCATGATGACTGATGTAGTGATAGTATTTGATGAATGCCACAAAGCTAAGAATTTATGTCCTATTGGTTGTTCCAAGCCAACCAAGACAGGCTTAGCAGTACTAGAACTGCATAACAAACTGCCATGAGTCAGAGTGGTTTATACCAAGTGCTGCAGGGCTTCTGAAACAAGGAATATGGCTTATTTGGACCAACTTGGAATATGGGGTAAAGGAACCCCATTTAGAGAATTCAACAATTTCTTCCAGGCTGTAGAATGAAGAGGTGTCAGTGCCATGGAAATAGTTGCTATGGTATCATGTACATTGCCTGGCAATTGAGTTTTACTGATGTGACCTTCAAAACTGAAGTTCTTCTTTCCCAGAGCTACATTAGAATGTATAATAAAGTGTTAAAATTGTGGATAAATTCTAGAGAGAGATTGCAGCAAGCCACTGATCTTACAGACACAGAGTAATGAATGAAAGAATCTACATGGGGGCAATTCTGGTCCACTCATCAGCAGTTTTTCAAATACTTTTGTCAAGCATCCAAAGTCAAGCTAGCTGTGCAATTAACTCAAAAAGAAATCAAGAAAGGAAATGGATTGTCATTGGACTGGAGTCAACAGGAGAAACTCAAACTTTAGAAACCTTGGAAGAGAGTGGAGGAGAATTAAATGACTTTGTGTCAACAGTCAAAGGGGTATTACAGTCACTCATTGCATTGAAAAACACTTTCCAGCTCCAGACAGAAAGAAACTCTTTAGTTTGCTTGGAATTGATTTGAGTGCTCATAGTAACAACAGCTCATCCAGAGATAGTCCTTGCAAGAAGAAATGGAAAGGGGAAGAAGTTAGCAGAGAGGCCAAAAAAGCACAGAAAGTTGGTGGCCTTGCTGAAAGCAGTTCTGATGGTAGTAGAAGTGAATCTTATGCCTCTGATAAAGAAGAAACTGACTATGAGAGCTCAAAAAATATGAGTTCTGGAGATAATGATGATTTCAACCCATTTCAGGATGAATCTAGTGAAGATGAAAAATATAATTCTTGGTTAATAAGAAAAAACCATAAGAAAAGCAAAGAGAAAAAAAAAGAAAAAAAGTATTTATCCAGATTCTATTCAAAGTGACTTATTAGCATCAGGTTGGAGATCAAAACAACCAAATTTTCTTCTACGTCTCTTGTCACTATTCCTAATAATACACAAGCTAATAGTAATAGTAGCAGCAACTGCCTTTTAAGAAGTCAGGATGCTGTTGAACAAGCCCAGCATATAAAGAAAGATCTGTTAGACAAATTGGAAAAATTAGATGAAGATCTTCCTCCTAATACACTGAATGCATTTACTGATGAGCTGAGTGGCCCAGAGAATGTGGCTGAGATGGCTCACAGAAAGAGAAGAGTAGTAAGCAACAATGACAGAAGCATATCTTATGAGTACAAGTCTGAAGCTGATGTGCCCGTGGAAATTTTAATTTCACAGAAAAGCAGAGATTCATGGATGGGAATAAGGATGTTTCCATTATCTCAGAAGCTACCGGCTCAGGTATTTCATTACAAGCAGATTGTCGAGCTAAAAATCAGAGATGGAGAGTACATATGACTTTGGAATTGCCTTGGAGTGCTGTTAGAGCAATTCAGCAGTTTGGAAGAACTCATAGATTGAACCAAGTTACTGCTCCACAATATGTATTTCTAATTTCTGAATTGGTTGGAGAGCAAATATTTATATCTATAATTGCTAAAAGACTGAAGAGTTTGGGCAGCATTCATACATGGTGACTGATGAGCAACAGAATCTCTAGATTTGAGCAGGTTCAATTTTGATAACAAGTATGGTAGAAATGCTTTGGATATTGTTATGAAATCCATTGTGAATCTAGATTTTCTGATGATCTCATCACCTCCTGACTATCCAGGAGAATTCTTTAAAGATGTCAAACAAGAATTAATAGATGTGGGCCTTATAAATGTGGAAGACTGCTCTGGAATTTCGACTCTTGATAAAGAATACAATAACATAGGAAATTTCCTAAATTGTATTTTAGGTATGGTGGTCCACCAGCAGAATGCTTTTTTTCAGTATTTTTCAGATATACTTAATGTAGTCATACAAAATGCCAAAAAAAGTAGTAGATATGATATGGGCATTTTAGATCTTGGTTCTGGAGAAGAGAAGATGAGGAAAACAGATGTTAAGAAACTTCTAAAACTAGGATATTCAAACTCAGGCCACGTTGAACTGTACACAATCAAAGTAGAGAGAGAATTGTCTTGGGAAGAATCAACCAAGATTTGGGCCAAACAGACAGGACCAGATGATGGCTTTTATTTGTCATTACAAATAAGAAATAATAAGAAAACTGCTATCTTGGTGAAAGAAGTGAATCCCAAAAAGAAGCTTTTTTTAGTTGACAGGCCAAATACTGGGAAACAGCTTAAATTGGAGACTTTGGCTGATCTGAAAAAGAAGTGTAAGACAGTATCTTCCGACGATGCCCTGGCTCATTAGCTAGATTGGTATATTTCATCTGCAGATACATGTTGCAAAAAATCAAGCTTGGGATTATTTGTGAAATAGGTCTTCAATGCTGTGCCTATTATGTTTTATGTGTCTTGGTACTGAGTGTTAGGACAAAAGTTGAGGGAGTTCTAATATCTGTCAGAGCCACAAAAATAAAGATGCATATAGTTCAGCTATGAACAGAAGTTGAAAGGGGATTGTGGATTTGATCATTCTTGCAAATTGTGTCTCTTTCCTGGTCTCTGACCAGTCCCAGTAGTTGACTATCCAGTAGAAGCAGATATGGCAGCAGCGTCACCCACAGGGCATCATCAATTTCAACAACTTGTAAAAGGACAGACTGCAGGTTTTGATATGGGTGTTTCTGCAAAAGCTATCCAAGCATATCATTTGCATAAAAATTAGGGACAGATTCCAAATAATTTTTTCTGTTGTGCTCTTTCTGTTAATATTTTGGGAATGAGGAGGTAGTTAGAAAAGATGGCCAAACTGAGACTCAGCAAAGATGATAGTGGTGCAAATGTCCTTCCCTTCATAGAAGCTTTCCTTCTAGTATTTAATTTTCCATTTGCTTTGACTTTTGGCAAGCAAAGATGTCTTTTTTTAATTCAAGGACTTTTTTGTTTTGTTTGTTTTTATTCCTTAACTTAGACTACAATTAGTGCAAAAATGTGTGGAATTTCCCAAACTGGCTTTACCTTGATTTTGCCCAGGATTTATGCAGGACATTCATGCCGTGGCTGGGCAAGACCTCCCAGGATCATGTCTTTGGTCTATAAAAAAGAGAAAATCTCTGTTGATTTTTCTTTCCAACATGTAAAAGAGGTTTGAAACTAAGCATTAAATGGAAATGCTTCCATATCATTCATTCAGGTTCTTTCTCAGTTTTTGTTCTGACAGTACATATCTTTGAAAGTGTGCTGTGAATAAGATCCCACCAAAGTCAGGGGGCAGAAAGGAACACAAATGTACAGATAGCTCTGTTCTGTGTGTTTTTATAGAATTTATATCCAAGTGTTGTTTTTCTCCCCTCCTTCTCTGAGGCAGTGAGTCCACCATACATATGCCCTGCTTGGTGATAACATATTTAAATTAAAAATTAGTTTACTTTAATGTATTAATAATATTCCTAATGTGCTGCAAAAAAAATTGCTCAAAGACAAACAATTTTGGCAAAGTTGCAGGTTACAAGATAAACCCACACAAATCTACATTTCTATATATTAGTAACAAAGCCCAATAGTAAGAGATAGAAAGAGAAATTCCATTTAAAGCTAGGGTAGACACTATAAAATATTTGGGAGTCTACCTGCCAAAACAAATCCAGGGGCTATATGAACAAAATTACAAGATACTTTTCCCACAAATAAAGTCAGATCTACATATGGTACAAAAATACCAGTGCTTGTGGGTAGGCCGAGTCAATATAACAAAAATGACAATTCTACCTAAATTAATTTGCTTGCTTAGTGTTACGCCAATTAAACTATCAGATAATTATTTTCTAGAGCTGGAAAAAGTAGTATCAAAATTCATCTAGAAGAACAAAAGGTTCAGAATATCAAGGGAACTAATGAAAAGAAATGCTAGGAAAGGTGGCCTACCTCTACCAGATCCCAAATTGTATTATAAAGCAGCAATTATCAAAACCAACTGGTACTGGCTAAGAAACAGAAGGGTAGACAAGTGGAATATGCAAGGTATTAAAGACACAGTAGTCCATGAATATAGCAATAGGTATTAAAGACACAGCGATCCATGAATATAGCAATCTACTGTTTGATAAATCCAAGGACCCCCACTTCTGGGATAAGACCTCACTGTTCAACAAAAATTGCTGGGAAAACTGGATAACAGTGCGGTGGGATCTAGGCATAGACCAATGCCTGACACCATACACAAGAATAAAGTCCAAATGAGTACCATGATCTAGGTAGAAAGATTGACACTATAAACAAATTAGTGAGGAAAGGAATGGTGTATTTATCGTATTTATGGAGAAGGGAAGAATTTTTGACTAAACAGGAGATAGAAATTATTATGAAGTGAAAAATGGATAATTTTGATTACATTAAACTGGAAAGTTTTTGCACAACCAAACCCAATTCAACCAAGATTAGGAGGCAATCAGAAAACTGGGAAAGAATTTTTGCAAATAGTGTCTGTGATAAAGGCCTCATTTCTAAAATATATAGAGAACTGAGTCAAATGTATAAGAATACAAATCATTCCCCAACTGATAAATGGTCAAAGGATATGAACAGGTAGTTTTCAGAGGAAGAAATTAAAGATATCTATAGTCATATAATGACTATATTCATTATATATGAATATATATAATGAATTTTTGATTAGAGAAATGCAAATAAAAAGAACTCTAAGAAACTACATCACACCTGTCAGATTAGCTAACATGACAGAACAGAAATATGATAAATGTTGGAGATGATGTGGGAGATTTGGAATACTAATTCATTGTTGGTGAAACTGTGAGCTGATCCAACCATTCTGGAGAGCAATTCAAAACTATGCTCAAAGGGCTACAAACTCTGCATACCTTTTGACCCAGCAATACTGCTTCTAGGACTGTATTCCCAAGAGATCATAAAAATGAGAAAGGGTTCCATATGTAAAAAAATATTTATAGCAGCAATGTTTGTGGTGGCCAAAAACTGGAAATCAAGGGGATGCCCAAGAATTGGGGAATGGATGAATAAATTATGATATATGAAAGTAATGGAATACTATTGTGCTATAAGAAATGATGAGCAGGAAACTTCAGAAAGGCCTGGAAAGACTTATATGATCTGACACTGAGAGAAAGGAGCCGAACAAGGAGAATTTTGCACACAGCAACAACCACAGAGTGAGAGGATTTTTTCTCATAAACTTAGAACTTCATTGCAATGAAAGAACCTAAAAAATTCCCAGTGGTCTTTTAAGAAAGACCAGAAAGTCCAGAAAGAACTATGAAATTCAATTGCAGAACATAGCAGATCATTTTCTTTTGTATTACATTTGGTTTGTTATATGATTTCTCCCATTCATTTTAATTCTTCCATGCAACATGACTATGGTGAAAAATGTATATAATAGGAATCTATGTGTAGAACCTACGTAAAATTGCATGAAGTCTTGGGAAGGGAGGGAGAAGTTAGGGGGGGAAGGAGGAGGAAGGAGGGAAAAAAATCTGTTATATGGTAGTGATTGTAGAACATTGAAAATAAATAAAATAAAAATAAAATGGCTCAAAACCTGTTTTTCTTAAATGACATTTTTCCTTAATTGGAGATGGTTATGGAAACTAATGCAAATTGACCTCTATCTTGCAAAACAATCCTCTTATTTTTTTTATTTATTATTGTAATTTAATTGGTCACTTGTAAGATAAAACTTTACTTGGGTTGTAAACTAGACAATAAGGAAAACACTTGAAGCTTTTGTTGTATTTGATCTTTGTTACCGAGTAACTTGAATACTATTTAATATGTTGTTAGACATTTATAGAGTTTATATGAAGCTGTTAAAAGTTTATAAGAAGCATGTACAACTGTGAATAGTCTCATCCATAATAGGGGTAAGTTTTGTTTTGTCTGAAATTGCAGTTGTGTATAATGGGTGAGGGATAATGTTTGTCTATTTTTGTTTTTGCTTGCACAGGTTGCACTATTGGAAAATTTTGAGATTGTATAAACCTGTCCAGAAAGCTGCAAGACACCAAAATTTTGTAGATGTCAAGTAAAAGTTATTGTACTAACAAAAAAAAAAAAGAAAAGAAAGAAGTGAGTAAAGTAATCTACAAGCTTATATAGTTAAGGACAAATGCTTAAAGTGTATTAAATAACTTTGGTTTACCCTGGGAACCCTTCACAATTTTCAAAATCATACTTCCTTGAGGAATTCAGAAGCCATAAGTTCTTTTTATCAATGAATCATTAGTATGGCACTATTTTTTTTAAAAAGAGCTTGAAAGTAATACAATCAAACATTTTAAAAAAGAAAATAGTATATACAATTTATTGTAATTTTAATTCATTATTAAGCATTAGAATATTTCTTAAAGAGAGGAATCTTCCTTTTAGCATATCTTTCTATTTTCAGTGATCAGCACAGTGCTAGGTACATAATAAGTACTTAATGAATTCTTGTTGATTCCCTGGCTGACTAGAGATACAACAATAGAAAGACCTGAAATCTCCCCACTCAAAAAATAGAGCCATCTAAAAAGGGAATGGATCAACTCAGTGAGTAGTGTGCTTCCCCTCAGTAGGGAGACTTTAAAAACTAATCTAATAAATTCAGAATTGGAAAAGACCTCATCTGCTATTCCAATCCAATCCATGCATACAAAAAGAATGCCTTCGAGCACTTGAGGGGCTGATGGCTGTCCAGCCCCTACCGAAAGACTTCTGAGGATAAGGAGGCAGTCCTTTTTCAAGGTAGACCATTTCACTTTGAGACAACTCTTTTAGAAAGATTTCACCTCTATCCTGAACACCCCAGTCTAAATTTGACTCTACTACTTTCACCAATTGCCTTTATTTCTTCACTTGGAGTCAAGATCCATTAAGTTTAATTTCCCTGTATTTTTCCTTAAAATATGAGAAGACAATTAACATGCCAACCAAATGTTTCCAGGAAAACATATCAAATTACTCCAACAGATCCCCATGTATCGTTGCCTCCAGGCAATCCTTTACACTACAGACTGACCTTCTCTCAACACAATTTAGCTTACTGGAGGCCCTAATGTTGAAGCCTACCACTGAACACTTTTTTTTTCTTGTCAAAGGGGATTCTATTCTAGGTAGAGGGTCTCTTCCACTCTAGGGTTCTTTCATTGTGTGAACTTCACTCCTTGTAGACAGAGGATATCTTCCTCACCTAAGTGTATCTGAAGTTCTCATACCCCCCTCTAATCTCCAGGAGAGAGACAAATTTTGGGGGCAGACATTTAAAAGCTTTAAAAGGTTACCTCCTTTTCAGAATTATAAAGGCTCACCAGAATATATGAGAAGTACTGAGTTTAATCATATTCATAGAGCCTTCTGGGATGGATGTATCTGCTTTGTACCTAGAATTCCAAAGGGTATGTACTTTTAAACTTTATATCTCTTGATGCCTGCACCATTTTATTGACTTCTTTTTTTCCTCTGGCCTTTCCTACTCCATCATGACTTCAGATGGGTTTCAGACTATATGATCACTGAGACTATATGATCATCTCCCAGCTCTGAAACTCTTTGATTCTTCAGGGAATTCTTTTCTCTGTTCAATGTAACAGTCTATGCTGAGCTCTGCTCCCATAGCTGAATTCTCCAATTTCAATAATCAGCATGTCTCATCTGGTTCTAGGTTCCTTTAGAATTAATGTTTCTCTTCTGTCTTCCATCCCTCTTTTATGTCCAGATAGTCATTTTCATTTTCATATGATCATTAATTCTTCCAACATTGAGTCTACACTTCCGTTATCATAACAACGTTTCACTTACCCAGAGGTTTGATCTCAAATGTTTCAATTCTCCACAACATATCCAGAAATCAGAAATGAAGGAACAAAGTTCTCTGGACTGTTAAAGGAAATGTTCAAAGTTTCCCACATTAAAGCTTTCAGATTTCACTCATAAGAAAGAACTCTTGCTCAGAGACTGTTTCTTGCTACTTTGCATAATTTAATGAGCTTGGTTGTTTGGAAAAAGTCTTATTTAGCTTGATCATATTGTTTGGACATTTAGAAACCCTTGTGCTGCCTTACCTTCCTTGGTCAGTTAGGAAGCAACACCACATGGTCTAATCATTCTTTTTGTCCAATTTATTCATTTATTTTTAGTTTTCAACAATCACTTCTATAAGTTTAAAATTTTCTCCCTCTCCCTTATCCTCCCTCCTCAAAAAAGCATGCAATCTGATACAGACTCTACATATACATTACTATTAAACACATTTTTGCATCAGTCATGTTGCATAGAAAAATTACAATGAATAGGAAAAACCATGAGAAAGAAAAAGAAAATAGTCTGCTTTGCTCTGCATTTCAGGTCCCTAGTTCTTCCTCTGGATGTGGATGACATTTTTCATCATAAGTCCTTTGGAATTGTTTTAGGTCCTTGCATTGTTGAAAAGGGCTAAGTCTATCAAAATCAATCATCACTCATTGTGGCTGTTACTGTCTACAGTGTTCTCCTGGTTCTGATCACTTCACTCAGCATCATTTCATATAACTCCTTTAAGGTTTTCCTGAAGTTCACTTGTTCATCATTTCTTATGGCACAGTAGTATTCTATTACATTCATATACCTGTTCAGCCATTCCCCAATTGATGGACATAAGCTCAATTTCTAGTTCTAGGCCACCACAAAAATAGCTGCTATTAATATTTTTGGACATGTGAGTCCTTTCCCCATTTTTATGATCTCTTTGAGATATAGCCCTGAAAGCTATATTGCTGGGTCAAAGGGTATGAACATTTTTATAACCCTTTGACCATAGTTCCAAATTGCTCTCCAGAATGATTGGATCAACTCACAGTTCCACCAACAATGAATGAGTGTTCCAACTCTCCCATTTATCATCTTCCTGTTTTGTCATATTAGCCAATCTTATAGGTGTAATGTGTTACCTAAGAGTAGTTTTGATTTTCATCTCTCTAATCGATAGTGATTGAGAGCATGTTTTAATTTGATTATAGATAGCTTTAATTTCTTCCTCAGAAAACTGTTCTTATCCTTTGACCATTTATCAATTGGGAAATGACTTGTATTCTTGTAAATACATATTTTAGAAATGAGACACTTGTCAGAGAATACTAATTATAAAAAAAATTCTCAGTTTTCTGCTTCCCTTCTAATCTTGCTTGCATTGACTTTGTTTGCATAAAAACTTCAGTTTAGCATAATCAAAATTACCCATTTTGCATTTCATAATGTTCTCTCTCTCTTATTTGTTCATAAATTTCTCCATTCTCTGTAAATCTGACAAACTAAAAACAGATAAGCTATTCCTTGATCCCCTAATTTTTGTACAACAGTGAGTTCTTATCCCAGAACCGCTGGTCTTTGAGTTTATCAAACAGTAGATTGATATAATTATTGATTACTGTGTTTTGTCTATGTATCCTAGTCCACTGATCTACTCCTTTTTCTTAGCCAGTATCAAGTAGTTTTGATGGTTGCTTCTTTATAATACAATTTAACATTTGGTGTGACTAGGTCACTTTCCCCAGCATTTCTTTTTAATAATTCCCTTGATATCCTGGACCTTTTGGTTTTCCAGGTGTATTTTGATATTATTTTTTCTAGCTCTATAAAATATTTTTGGTAGTTTGATTGGTATGGCACTGAATAAGTAAATTAATTTAGCTTGTCCTACCCACAAGCAGCTGATTTTTTTCCCCCAATTATTTAGATCTGACTTTATTTGTGTGAAAAGTGTTTTGTAATTGTTTGCATATAGTCCTGGGTTTGTTTTGGCAGGGAGGGTCCCTAATATTTTATAAGGTCTACAGTAACTTGAAATGGAATTTTTTCTTTCTAGGTCTCATCATTCTTAAGGGCTTTGCACATTGATATATCTTTAAGATCTTTTCCCTAGAACACGTTGCTGAAAACATCCTGACTCAAGGGATATGCTGTCAAGGGATAGTCAGAGATAATAAGGAAGGTTTTTCTCCATAAAGTGTCATCTAGGAAACAAATACAGATTTTCTTCCTCCTACCCAATGACCTGATACCTCAATTTCTCTCTGCAGAGATTCCTTCCACAATGACTTTAGTGTGCACAGGTGAGAGTCCCATTGCCTTAGGATAAAAGTTCCTCACATTGGGAGTCAATTTCAATTCTTCTCTGCTGTGGGGCTTTGTGAATACATGGAAGCTATTTTTTTTTATGAAGAAGCCTTGTAAGTGCTATGGTTAGCTCCACAGGCAAGGCAGAGTGAAATATATCCCTAAGTATATAGACAGCTTATATAGAGAGAGGAGAGTTGCCTTTCCTGTATTCTATGGGTAGCTGCTAGAAAAGCAGGGATGTATTTCAGGAAAAAATCTGATGCATGGAATACGTGCTGTAATAGTAGAACACTTTTCACCCTCTCTGAGTAACACAGATGAGTGGCCACAGGAACCAACTTGGTATAATCCCTATAGCATATATGGGCTTAGTAAATACTCTTTGTTTGTCTCAATTTTATGGTTACTCCCTCTCAGATAGACCAGGAGAACATTTTTTCTATTTCCAATGAACTTTCCTTCCAATAATTCTTTGAGGTAGGTGGTTTAATTGTGATTGTATCTTTTTTATAGGGAATTTTCACAGAATTGAAACTTTGAGATTTAATGTTACCTGCCCCAAATCCCACAACATTTTAGAGGTGGTTGAAGAATCTACAATTACACAGTTTTGTTTTCTTTCTTTTTTATGTGAAGAGGGTTGCTTCCTTGTATCATCTCTCAGTGCTTAGCACAGCAATTGGGACATAGTAAACATTTAATAAATGTTTATGAATATATGAATTGTCTATAAGAAATCCAATAAGATTCATCCCTATTACCTGATCTGATGGAGAGATCACTGTCTTCGGTCACAGTAATGTTAGAATGGCCTCTGATGGAATCCTTAAAAATCATTGTGATATCAAACAATATGTACTTTGACTCCATTTATTCAGTCTATCTATCCAAAGAGAGGGCAGTAAATCCCTTTGTATAACTCAGTTTAATCTGATACTCTGGCCTGAAGTGAGTACTTAACCTCTGCAAGCTTAGACTCTTCAGCAAGATGAAAGCTTTGAACTTCATTTGATGAGATGATATTATGCCACCTTCTAGATTTACCAATATCTGCTTCTAAAATATACTGGTTTTTTCCTTCCTTCTGCATTTCCTTCCTTCCTTCCTTCCTCCCTTTCTTCCTTCCTTCCTTCCTTTCTTTCTTTTTTCTTTCTTTCTTTCTTTCTTTCTTTCTTTCTTTCTTTCTTTCTTTCTTTCTTTCTTACTGTGACACAGGGCCATAGGGAAGATACTAAGGAGAATATTTAACTTTTTTTTAAGATAAATCTAAAGCTATATTCCCGTAATGGGTTGTGGTATACATGTGTAGACCTTATTTCCTTTATATTACTTCATCTCCTTAATGCCATTCTTTTAAAATTCATATTTACTTTTTCTTAATTTTATTTCTTTTTATATTCTCTTGGTTGTGCTTTCAGTTGTAATTTCTCATGATTTTCAAGGAACCTTCTTCTATGAGAACCCTCATATGCTTTCTGCCTTTTTGTTTTTCGCTTTTGGACTATTGTGATTTTGGAAGAAAGATAACAAAACTAAATTTTGTGTACAATAAGAATGAATCAGCTCTGAGTAAGTGCCTGTTTTGGTCTCTATTATTAAAGTTTAAGAGCCACAGAGCAGTGATTATTTGTTTGTTTTTTACATTGATTTCATGACTTTTTAATGTTTTTTTTCCCATTGTCTTTTGTTTGGCTATGTTGTGATGACTTGAAATTCTGAGATGTGACATCTGAATAATAAAATACATGTAGAATGTAAACATTGAAAGATAATAGAGAGATGGTTTTATTAAAATTCCTGTCCATAATTAAAATACATTATTATAATTATTAATTTCATTATTTTTCTGAAATATCAACTACTAAGCTAAAATATTAAACCTCGATGACTGAGAGTCCTAAAGTTCCTATTGTATACATAGTTGTCTTTCTTATTCCTAACTGAAAATAATTCAATTATTCTGTCCTTTCTTCAGTCCTAACTTTCTTTTCTAGATCCATATATACACAACACGACTATTATGGAAGTCATTTGCAAAACTACACAGATATGGCCTACATTGAATTGCCTGCCTTTCCAAAGGGAATGGGTGGGGAGGGAGGGATGGGGAGAAACTGGAACTTAAAGTTTTAGGACCAACTGT
>CM053771.1:74911442-74944375 GCA_028658325.1 Potorous gilbertii | reverse complement strand
AGAATGTCCAGTGTATCGGGGAGGGGGAGGGGACAAAGGGGGAGAAAATTTTGGAACCCAAAATCTTGTGAAAATGAATGTAAAAAGTTAAATAAATTTATTTTAAAAATAAATAAATAAATAAATAATAAAAAAAAATAAAAACAACAACAACAACAAAAAAAAGATTATTTTTCTTCTTTTATATGCTAAATTTTCAAATATATGAAAACTAATTTTATGACTCTTCAGTTTTCTCCTTCCCAGACTACATGACCCTAGGTTACACAAAATCATGGTTTCTTAACCTCATGCCATCCTGGCTACTCTCCTCTGGAAAATGTCTTAAAGTGTTTCTCAAAGCCAGACACAATACAAATTCACCGTGAGATTGTCACTTAACCTAAAAGTGTCCAAAACAACTCAGGTATATGAATGTTAACAGTTACTAATCTGTAGTAATAAGATGAGTTTCCACATTTGAAATGGTCTAGATTAAAAAGGGCAGAAATCCTTACACATGTTTTGTATTGTACCGTAATAACAATTTTAAGGGAAAATTTTAAGGGAACCAAGAAACATAAAATGCAATGATAAGATAGAAGTCCTCCTTGGTACTCTCCTCTGCTGATTCTGATATTTTTCATCTGGAGCCATGCAGAATAAATCTTTCTCTTTGTTGAAATAGCAGATGTTAAAATGTTTGAAGAGTATTAGCTCACAAGATTTTACTTACCATCTTGAAATGTCCTTAATTTTCATGAATCTCCTCCATTTGAGTGTAATCTCCACAATATTCAACTCAATATTTCATTCTATGGATCTTTCTTCATGATCATCTCAACTATCACCATGATAGCTGTATCTGATTTGGACACAGCTGGTATATTGGTGGATGATATTACATTGCCTTCTATTTCTATTCTTTGACAATTGCATTGGAGTATAAAGTGAAATTCATCTACAAGAAGAAGGCCGAAAGTGATGGCTTAGTGTTTTCCTTTGTGTGATCATCAGGGATTTGCTATCAGTATCCATATATTCCTACCATTGTCTTTACTATTACAGGTTAGGAGCTTTTCCATTGGAATGATGCCTCCTGAACTCATCATGTCACTTCTGCCAAATAGCACAGCCGTACCTCTGACATTTCTGCTCACAGGCATCCCTGGTCTGGAAGCTGCCTACACCTGGGTCTCTGTTCCTTTTGGCTTCCTGTATGCCATTGCCATCTCTGGGAATAGCATGATCCTATTCATCATCATCACCAGTCAAAGCCTTCACGAGCCAATGTACTATTTGCTTTCCATGCTGTCAGCCACTGATATGTGCCTGTCCCTCTCCACTATGCCCACTACTCTAGGTGTCCTCTGTCTTAACATTCAAGAGATTGGTTGGAATGCTTGCATTAGCCAAATGTTCTTCATTCATTTTCTCACTCTCATGGAGTCCTCAGTCCTTTTGGCCATGGCTTTTGACCGGTACATTGCTATTTGTAACCCACTGAGGTATGCCACCATCCTCACTCCAACCGGGATCATCCAGATTGGACTGATGATAGTGGGAAGAGGGACTCTTTTCATGATTCCCCTCCTCCTGCTTCTTAAGCGCCTGTCATTCTGTAGGGATAATATACTTTCTCACTCCTATTGCTACCACCCTGATATGATCAAATGTTCCTGCTCCAATATCAGGATCAACAATATCTATGGACTTTTTGCACTCCTTTCTACATTTGGTTTGGATGCTCTTTTGATTGGCCTTTCCTATATGCTGATCATTCATTCTGTGCTCAACATTGCATCTCCAGAGGAAAGATACAAAGTTTTTAGCACCTGCATTTCCCATATTGGTGCTGTGGCTGTCTTCTACATCCCCCTCATTGGACTGTCTGCTGTTCATAGGTGGGGAAAGAAGGCACCCCCATTTGTACACACCATTATGTCTGATGCCTTTCTCCTTCTGCCTCCTGTACTAAACCCAGTCATCTACAGTGTGAAAACCAAGCAGATCCGCAGGGCCATCAGCAAGGTTTTTCTGAAAAAAGTCTACTGAAGCTGAAGCAAAACACCTGGAAGTGAGCTCATATCAGAAAATGTAGAAGTGTCATGTAACTTGGGTGGAGACTAATGGCTTTATGTTAAAGCATAGCTTTAAATGTGTTCACTCCTTCTGATGCCTACAATTTGACTTGATTCCGCTTTGATGAGCAACGATATGGAATCATGGGATCTATCTCCTTCTGTTCTCATATTTTTGTGGAAAAGAGGCAATGGTTAGCCAAAAAAGGAAAGGAAATCAAATACTGATGTTACTAGTAGCTTAAATCTTTCAAATATTTGGTGAGTTTGGTTCCAAACAAGGAAGCAATGAATTTAGTGCTAGGTGATTCATTCAGAAAACATGAGTTTAATAAACATTAACTCAGAACCTGCTATCTGCAACAATAAAAATCAAATGTCCAGCATCCCCAAAGGAATGATTATGGACTTTATGAAATATAATTTTATGAAACATAACCTCAGCAGTCTACTAGAGAGTTTTCATGCCAGTATGTAGCTAATGTATGTAGTAATGTAGCTAATTATGTTAAATAATTATGTGTCTCATACACCTGTATCAGTACATACTCCAGCATATACATGGGGGCCTGCTACAACAGGTCCTTAGATCTGTATTCATCAAAGGAAAGGTGACTTTTGAAGGGTTACCAATCACTTTAATCAAACACATGTATCATTCCTTTAGCTAAGCACATATATCATTCACCTAATTCAGAAGAGTCAGCATCCCAAATTTCAAAGAAAATATAGAAAAATCAAAAGATCAAGAGATATGGCTTCCTCTGGCTGAATTCGACAATTGGACACCAAGTGTCTGACCATAGTTACCAAAAATTAAGCCCCAAAGTAAAACCTCACTATTTATATACTTTTAGAGCAGGAGAGCATAACTCTCTAATTCACTGTCTCAATAGAAAAAAACATAAGTTATTTGGGACCCTCCTATAAAACAACTCCCCTAATCAAGCCTTCCACAATGGGCAGACCTATCAATCGGTGGGAAAGATCCTCCCCAATCACATTATTTAATCAGAGGCCCTTTTAGTAAAACAAAAATAGCAAAAGATCCTAACTTGATTGCCATTACCACATCTGATAGAATTGTGCTAAAAGTGGAACTGAGCATTGTCCTATACTGAAAAATATTTTGTAAAGTGATGAGCAGAAACAGGAGAACAACGTACACAGTAAAAATATTATGACAATGTGAAAGATAATTCTGAGCAATAAAATGATCCACCATATTTCAAAAGTACACCTGATGAAAAATGAATCTCACTTCTAAGAAGACAACTGATGGACTTAGAGTGCTGATCAAAACATTTTTTCTCTTTATTTTTCTGGTTTCTTTTGTGGTTTATGTGGGGGAGAAAAGCTTTGAATGACATCACATGTATAATTTCATGAATTAGATTGGGGAAAGTCCCAAAACTTTCCCTTTAATGTCAGGAACAAAACAGTTCCAAACGCTCTGTTGCTAATATATTCTTTCACTTCGAACATCTGCATCTTGAAATTATTCAGCATATAATGTGTCTGTATATGCATTCTTTTGGAGGGGAGATAAAGGGGAAATTAGAGGGTTCAATTGTAATAAAATCCTCAAGAGATTGAGTGAGAGCAGGAGTTTGTGAGGTCAAGGGTTAATTCCGTAAGAAAGATCCTCCTAGCTTTATTCTCTGCAATGGGGGAGCTCAGAACTGAACCTGGAACCTGGATTAGAATATATGAAATAGAAAACAACAACAAAACAACAACTCACATACCTATGGAACTTTTATCAGACCTACTTTGTGTAGTAGAAAGTATAAGTGTTTTTGTGTAAGTGTCCTCCTGACAGAAATGGAGCTGTAGAGATTAAATAACATGGTCAAGCAGCTAGCAGATATTAGGGGCAGTATTCAATCTCATTTTGTCTTCTCAATTCACATCTGGGAACTTTAGAGTTTCATGTGAGATTCCTTAGAGATTTTTTTTTGTTTCAAGTTTTCTTTTGCCACTGTACCTTTTTCTCTTATGGGAATTACTCTGGCCTTATATGACCAAATCTCCATATTTCTATGATGTCATATTGTGCATGAGTATTTGTTTTTGCCTGTTTTCAGTAATAAAGTTTCTTCTTTCACTAGCTTCTTGAGTATCAATAATCTATAAATCCTTGATCTCAGGTCTTTGTTCTAAACTTGGTCACGAAGCTAAATAGAGTGCACCCGTGTTCACTATTTTTTCAGCATTTACTAACTTCTATTATGTGAATGGTAGAATCAGACAAATAAGAAAGACATAATAATTTTGAAGCTTATGCACAAAATCTAAGAGTTGGAAAGGCTTTCTGCAGCCTCTTAGTCGAAAATATGCCTGAGCAATAATCCTCTATATAATTTGCCCAACCAGTAGATCAGTTTAGGCTTAAAGGGCTCTAGTGAAGAAGAAGGGGAATACGCATTTTGGAGCATCCTCTATGCTAAAAACTATATAACTCTTTTCTCATTTGATCCACACAAAACTCTGCAAGGTAAGTGTTTGATTATCCCCATTTACAGTTGAGAAAGTTGAGGCAAACAGAGGTTAAGTGACTTGCCCAAGATCATACAAATAGTATCTGGAATTGTATTTGAATTCAGATCTTCCTGACTCCAGGCCTGATGTGTTATACACTGAGCCAACTAGTTGCTTCAGAAGTTACCCTTAAGTAGGAGGAAACAAGATTTCCAAATTAGTCATATTGCAAAAGAAAAGAAAATGAAGACCAAAACAAAACAAGAATAATAAAATAACAAACGTATGCTTCAACCTGCATTCAGATTTCACTTCTTTCTGGAAGTAGATTTTTTTCATACTAAGTCCTTCAGAACTGTTTTAGATCATTGCATTGCTGAGAACAGCTAAGTTGTTCATAGTTGATATTATACATATTGCTTTCACTGTGTACAATGTTCTGATTCTGTTCACTTCACTTTGCATGAACTCAGTAAATTTTCTCAGATTTCTCTGAAAACATCCTGCTTGTCATTTCATATAGCACAATAGTACTCCTTCGCAATCATACAGAATTTATTCAGTCCTTCCTCAACTGATCGGAATCCCCTCAATTTCCAATTCTTTGCCACTATGAAAAGCTGTTTTAAATATTTTATACTTATAGTTCATTTCTTTTCTTTTTACTTCCTTGTTGTATAACATAATAAAAGTATTGATGGATCAAAGAATTTGACAACCCTTTGGCTGCTCTCCAGATAAGTTGAATCATTTCAGAACCCCACCAATAGTCCATTAGTGTCCCCTCCAACATTTGGTTTTGCCATGTCCCCTCCAACATTTCTCATATTCCTTTTCTGTCATATTAGCCTATCTGATAATTGTGGAGTAGTACGTATTTTAATTCTCATTTATTAGTGAGTTAGATCATTTTTTCCTATAATTAGAGATAATATTTTTTCTTCTTCAGAAAACTGGCTGGTCACATCCTTTGACTGTCAGTTGGGGGATGACTCATATTGTAATGAATTTGACTCAGTTCTCTATATATTTGAGAAATGAAATTTTTATCAGAGAAACTTCCTGTAAATTCACTCCCAGTCCCACCCAGTTTCTAGGTTTCCTTTTTATCTTAGTTGCATTGATTTTGTTTGTGTGAAACATTAATTTTATGTAATAGAAATTATCCATTTTATGTCCTATAATATCCTCTGTCTCTTGTTTGGTCATAAATTCTCCTCTTATCTACAAATCTGACAAGCAAAATATTTTGTGCTCCCCTAATTTGCTCATGATATTACATTCTGTGTTTAAATGATGCATCTATTCTGACCTTATCAATACATGATGTGAAATGTTGGTTTAGACAATTGAGGATACTTTGTTGTTGAGACCCAGATATTACTTTGGATTCTACTTCAGGTAAGCAGGATGAATGACAATTAAGAAATATTAAAGATGATGACAGACAACAAAGTAATGAAATGTGAAGAGTAAAAGAGAATAAGCATAAGAAAATTGACAAAATAAAATAATTAAAGATAATAATCTTCATATATTGTTAATATATAATAATATAATCTTTTAATAATGAGAATATCTGTAATAATCAAACAGTTAAGCAAGTGAATAGATAGAACGATGGTTAGGGCAAATGGCTGGAATAGACATGAGAGTGTTGCAATGCTAAGGGGCAGATGGGTGTCCTCATTGATATGACTGTGGAATTATTGAGACAAAGGGTTCCGAATCAGTCTGATTATATTAAAATGCTTTAATGTGACTCTTAGATTTGACATTAAACACCTTCAATATTCTGTCCAGGGTCCCCTTCTCTTCTCCCTCTATACTGCATAGTGGGGACTTTGCAATTGATTGAGGGGTCATCTCCCCCATTTTTATGAAAGTTCCTTGAAACAGGGAAAATATTTTTAATCTAGTCTTTTTGAGGATGTAAGCATCTTTTCTTTGCAGAGCAAGGAGGAATTATATTCTAAGACTATTATGGTATCAAGTAATGGGCAGCAAGCAGCAGGACATACGAGTACTGAGTTAAACTATAGTTAACTTTAGAGACCTATCTTGACAATGAATATCAGAGAGATGTATGCCTCTGTGCTGTCCTGAGGTTGCACACATCATTCACTTTCAGCTTGGGTTTCAGAATGTTAGCAAGTCTGTTATGATATTCAGTCATGTTTTCTTCTCATTAACGTCTCAACATATATGTAGGTGTCACTTTCAACTATTAGCTTAGTGTGATTTACATATTCAGTCTCAGAGTTTTCAGTTTATATCCTTCATTACTGCACATGGAAAATTTTAATCCTATAGAGTGTAGATGATTTTTTTTTAATATCCCTGGAGAAAGATTCCAGGAGATGAATGGGTAGTCCAATTTGTTTTAATGGAAAGACATAGTTTGATATTATTCAAAAACTTCAAGTGATTAACAAAATAGTTTGATTCTATTGTTTTATTTTGAAAGACAGTAACATTTACAAGAAATGCTAATAGATTTAAGACTAGGAAAAATGAAAATACACTTAAAGTGTCACCCTGAAAAAAAGTCACATTTTAAATGAAATATTCTTGACACTTCTGTATTGATATTGTGTCTGAGTAGAAAAGAATTTTACATGATCACATCAAAATCTCTAGTGTTCTGACAATATATTGACCTAATTTTTCATAAGATGGAAATTATATAATGCATAATGATATATTATCATATAACATAACTACATTATATTGTTAATATATTTATGGTGTACACTATTTCAAATAAAACATGTATATTGTCTGTATACACATGCACACACATATGCGAACATGTTCTTGCATGCACATGCAAATAACAATATGTAAATAAGTATGCACATATATTTCACGAATATTCAGATCCATACATATACAGTTTATGCATTCATGACACATAGGTGCAAATACATACCCATATACACAATATATGAATATGTATATACATATATATACATAATTCTCAAGAGTTCATAAATTTTAATGGTATCATCTATCCCTGCTAGTTATTTTAAATATACTTTGTTTCATTAAATATTTCCAATAGTATATAAAAATTTTAACGTTCATTTTTTAAAATTTTGATTTCCAAATTTTCTCTCTGTACCACTTGAGAAGGTAAGCAATATGACATTGATTATACACGTGAATTAATGCAAAATACATCTCCATATTAGCTATATTCCATAAGAAAACTTACAGAAAAGAAAACAAATTTAAAAATATGCTTCAAACCGAACTCAGAGTTCATCAGTATGATGAACATCAGAGTTCATTAATCTGTATCATGGGTCATTTTGAATTGGATCATTGTCTTGATCAGAGTAGCTAAGTCACAGTGGATTGTCATTGAAATATTGATGTCACTGTGTACAATGTTCTTCCAGTTCTGCTCACTGCATGAGGTCATATAAGATTTCTCAGGTTTTTTTGGACCCATCCTGTTCATCATATTTTACAGCACAGTAGTAATCCATTAAAACTGCTCAACCATTAGCCACTTGATAGGTGTCCTCTGAGTTTCCAATTCTTTGCCACCAGAAAGAGTTGCTATAAATATTTCTTGTACAAATAGGTCCTTTCCCATTTTCTTTGAGCTTTTTCATATACAGAACAAACTAGTGACAACTTCTTTATAAAATACATAATCATACAATTGATCCTTATTTGTAGAGTTCTCTGGTATTAATTATAAGAAAAATGAGATCATCATAATTCACATTTGAAAGAAAACTGGTAAACTACTTTTCCAGTGATTTATATTGCATTGTAAAGCATTTGGGCCAATAACTATGAATTTTATCTGGGAAAGGTTTTTTTTTTCTAGTTTTTCAGAGAGGTTAAAATTTCAGTTATCTTCATTGATATGTGCTCTATCATTCATCATATTGAGTATGTAAGTTTTTTAGTTTCTTCTTTGATTCAAATTTCATCTTATTATTTTTGACTGCTTGATTCTACATAGACAACTAGAAATTTTCCATATGCTTCTTCAAAGACTCTGTCTTCCTCTAGATTCATGTACTCACAATTCTGTGGTAAAGTTTTTGGTTGAATGTGAATTTTGTATTTGTTCACTGAATACTTAGACTCTTTGTGTCCAAATAATTTCTGACATTTTTTATTTCAATTGTTGATGAAAAAGCTGTAATTTTTTATGTACTTCTATTTTTAAAATTATTTTCTACATAGTTGTTTTTGCTGCTGCTGTTATCTTTAAATAGGTAATATAACATTCAACTTTTCTCCTAATGATATCAGATAAATTGTGTTGTGATTTATGCTATAGTGTTATTTAATGACTTTCCTTAGGAGCAGTTTATGATAACTCCAAATTTTCTCCTGTGATTCTTATACCATCAAAAGCTACATTACATGCTACTCTGTATGGATCTTTATTTATTTTTGCATCTTCCGTCAAATATTCTGAGAAAATATTTTCATTCTTGATAGTTATTGCAGATATCATCTTTTAAAAGTTATTCTGGTCTAATTTGTCTGCCAGTTGGAAACATATTATCAAACAAAAATAATCACAAGAAAATGTTATTATTGTTAACGTTGTCATTCTATTGTTGCTATTGGAACATCTCAAATTTTCCTTCTTCAGATATAGACACAGTAAAGAAAAAACCACGCATAAGAGAAGTACAGAAAGTCACAGACAATAAGGAAGACTGTTTTCCATAGACAATCATATGGAGAAATCCTTTTAAACTGACAAATTGACTCAGCTCCTCTCCTCAGAGGCACCCTCTCCAGAGAGTTCTTTTCTGCCTCAAGATAAAGTTTGCAGTCTTGGAATCCATCCTCATTTCTACTCTTTGCTGAGGCTGTGTAAGGAGGTCAAGGTGGCTTCTCCCTCTTGCTGGAGATTGTAAGTACAAGGAATAGATCCAAGAGAGATCTATAACTTGATTGATTTCACATAGACAAAATGAACAGTAAGATAATAGGGAAACTAACCTCATATTTTGAAAGTTATCTAGTGGGCAAAAGTTAGAAGTATATGTTTAGAATCATTCTTGCTTGCTATTCATCTCCATCAATTCAGAGAATGTTGATTTATGACTAGCATGCTGTTTCTAACACCAGAAGCTCTGAAAAGTCTCTGAATAGTAATTCGAATTCCTAATGCCCTGTTGTCCACAGTGCTCTCTATTATCTTCTCCATTAAATAAGTCATAAGAAGAAGTTTCCTAAGACTATTTTTCTTTTGGCTCACACGGACAAAGAACTCTCCTTCATTGCTGAGAGTTTCGAATGGGCCTGTTAGGGAAACCATCTATTCCCATAAAATCTCAACCAATGGCAGAACTCATTGAACTGGGATCATCGCTATCCTAAAGGATATGAATATGCAAACATCTCCCATTCTCCACAACATGTTATAAAATAGAGTAATGTATGAATTGTTTAATACAATGAGGAAAGGAAACAAACATTTGTTAGTGCCTATTATGTGCCATACATTATTCTAAGTGCTTTACAAATATTACCTCATTTGATCTTCCTAGTAACCCTGGGTGGTGGATGCTATTATGAGCCCCAGGGAACCAACGTAGATAGATGTTCAATGACTTGCCTGGGGTCACATACCTAGTAAGTCTGAGTTCATATTGCAACTCACATCTTCTTCAGTCCAAGTCTGATGCTTTTCCTACTTTTACCTGACTGCATCTAGCATTGAGAAACCCTGGAACTAAAAGCCATGAAGTGCCCTTCCTTAAATCTATGCTCTCCAAAGTAATCTGAAACCTTGGAGTAAACAGAAATGCTACAATTGGAGATGTAAAACTTGCAAACTTCAGGCCTAGCAAAATTCTAGAATGAGGAATGAATTAGATTAAAATTGGGAAATATTTGACAAAATATTTTTAAAAATCATTTAAATGTTGATTTGTTATTTTCTAAGTCAATATAGGGCCTGCAGTTAGCTTGTACTTGAGTTTGTCACCACTAGAAATATTACTTGAAAGACAGTCATATGAAAACTTCAAGGAAAAATATAAATTGCACACACATACAGATTGTTAATGTTGTTGGGGTTTTCTTGGCAAAAATACTGGAGTGCTTTTCCATTTCTCTAATTCATTGTAGAGATGAGGAAACTGAGGCACACAAAGTTAAAATACTTGCCCACAGTCACACAGCTAGTAAATGTCTGAGGCCAGATTTAAAATCATGAACGTAAGTCATCCTGACTCCAGACTTGAGACTCTAGTAAATGTACCTTCTAGCTGCCCTGAATATCATTTTTAATTCTACTATTGGATTTCAGTCATTTCCTTGACTTCTCCAAGTGGTAAATCACTCTTGATCATGATCAATAAATACAAAGTTATGTGCATGTTGTTTACTTTCACTATTGTCTATTATATTTACTTGTATCAAAATTATTTTTAGGTTTTTGTCTTTTTCGTCCTGCGTTTTGACTAGTGTTGCTGCCTTATGTCCTCCAATTCATCCCTTACTCTAGTGTCACATAGCTTTCCTTCCAACCTCCAAACTTATTTTTTACTGGAAAAAGTGTCTCATCACAGCTTTTTGCTGTCTGTGCTTTACCAGAATTTGATTTGATGTATTATTTTAAAGTTATTTGTAGGTGAATATTTGAAGACCTGGGCTATAGGGCTCCTGCAACTTGATTCTGTTCCCAACTGCCCTTTTGGCAGTTTAATTCTCCCCTACCTCCTTCATCTATGGTATATCAAAAGCCTGAAATAACACACAAACCATATTTATCCAGAATGACAGAATCAGTTTTTGAAGGGCTCAGACTATTGAGTGATAGTCTGCATGGAGGTCTGAGATTTGTGAGTACACAAAGCTATATTATCTCATGCTTTGTAGGTAAAATATTCAAATTCAATATATAATTATATGTAGAATATAATTATGAGTTCTCCATGTAATTAAGCAGGACAGTGATATCTCTTGTTTTCTACCATCAGTATCAGAAAATATTCTTTTATCTTCCTCTTTCATTAATTTGATATTGATTTCAGTTAAAGATCTTTTTGTTTCCCTGCACTCATATTTCTGTTTTTGAAGATTTCTGCATTATGTTCTTTTTACACCACCATGCTGATCCCACTGTCTTAGTCTCACACCTCTCAATAACCACCCCATAGACCTCAGAGACTGGTCCAATTCACTAATGTTGGTTCCAAACCCAACATTTCTCATAACCTTACCACCATCTGTTTGAGATGCTGTACACAGCTGACTGATCATCCATGAATATGTGGTAGGGGAAAGACAGATGAATAAGATGGACACATCAGTTATTTAACTGCCCCATAATCCATAGCCACCCAAGCTTTAGCTATACCTCCTCAGGCACCCTTGTTTTCTCAATCTACCATTTGTTACCCTTATTCCTTGCTTGACAATCGTTTTGTCATTGCTACTTCTCCTGGCTGGACAATATTACTTTCTTAGATTTTTTTCTTTGTCCATTGTTGTTGAAAACATGAGTTATCTATCTCTTCCAGAAATTAGCAACACTAGGACTATGGGGATCTCAAATATGTATTTTGTTCATACACACATATGTTTTTTGCCTCCCGCTGGGATATGCATATAACACTTGGGAGACCATTGATATAGACAGCCATCCTGCCACATCGTTAAAAGACTCAAATTTATTTGCTTTCAAGAAGAATTAAAATAAAACCAAAAGAATGGAGAAAAATAGAAGATAATATGAAATATTTCATTGGAAAAAAAGCAACTGATCTAGAAAATGAATATAAGAAAAATAATTTTAAAATTATTGGACAACCTGAAGGCCAATGTAAAAAAATAATGAGTCTAGACATCATCTTTCAAGAAATCATCAAGGAAAACTGCCCTAATATTCCAGAACCAAAGGGTCAAATAGAAATTGAAATAATTCACTGATTACCTCCTGAAAGAAATTCCAAAATGAAAATGAAAAATGTATCCAGTTCAAGGAAAAAATATTGCCAGTAGTCAGAAAGAAACAATTCAAGTACAGCAGAGCCACAGTTAGTATAAAGAATTGAAGGGCTTGGAAAATGTCATTGTGGAGAGGAAAAGAGCTAGTATTAGAACCCAGAAATAATCCTTCAGAGGGAAAATCGACATTCTATTAGACAAAGGACCTTAAAGTGTTCTTACCAAAAAGATCAGAGCTGAATAGAAAATTTGACTTTCAAATATAAGACTCAAGAGAAGCGTAAAAAGGCAAACAGGAAAGGGAAACCATAAGAACCTTGATAAGGTTAAACTGTTTACATCCCTATATGGAAAGATGACACTTATAATTCATAAGATCTTTCTCATTATTATGGTCATTAGAAGGGGTATTTATAGACAGAGGGCACAAATGTGAGTTGAATATGAAGAGGTGATATCTAAAAATGAAATTAAGGGGTAAGAGAAAAACATACTGGGAAAAAAGAAAGAAATGGGTAGAATGGGGTAAATTTTCTCACATAAAAAAGGCAAGAAAAAAATTTTACAGTGGAGGAGAAGAGAGGGGAGATGAAAGGGAGTTAGTGAAACTTACTCTTATCAGAATTGGCTGAAAAAAGGAATAACATACCTACCCAGTTGGGTACAGAACTCTATCTTACTCTGCAAGAAAGTAGAAGGGGAAGGGTATAAGCCAAAGGGTGGTGTGATAGAAGGGAGGGCATATTGGTGGAGAGAGTGGTCAGAAACAAAATACTTGGAAGGAAGGACAAGGTGAAAGGAGAAAAAAAGGAAAATAAAAATAAAATAAATAAGGGGAGGGGGAATAGGAAAGAAATAACGTTAGCAAAAGTAATTCTGAAAAAAACATTTTGAAGTAAGTTTCTCTGATAAATGCCTCATTTCTCAAACATATAGAGAACTGAGTTAAACTTATAAAAAGTAAGAGTCATTCCCCAATTGATAAATGATCAAAAGAGATAATTGACTTTCAGATGAAGTAATCAAAGTTGTCTATAGTAATATGAAAAAAAATCTAAGTATTGACTGAAAAAACACAAATTCAAACAATTCTGAAGTACTAACTCATACCTATTATAATCTCTAATAGGACAGAAAAGGTAAATGACAAATATTAAAAGAGATATGAGAAAGATGAGACATTAATACAATGTTGGTGGTGTTGTGAATTGATTCAACGATTCTGCAGAACAATTTGGAGATATGCCCAAAAGGTCTTAAAACCATACATACCTTTTGAACTAACAATATAACTACTAGGTGTGTATCCCCCCCCCAAAAAAAAAAGAAAAAAAAGACTTAAGTGTACAAAAAAAATGTTTATTGAAGCCTTTATCTGGGAGCAAATAATTGGAAATTGAGAGGATGCCCATAAGTTGAAGAAAGGCTGAACAAATGGTGGTATGTGATTATGATGGGATACTACGATACTGTAAAAACTGGTGATCAAGATGCTGTCAAACAATCCTGTAAAGACTTGCATCGGCTGATGCAAAGTGAAATGTACTGTGTGCAAAGTAACAATATTATGAGATGATCAGCTGTGAATGACAGTTATTCTCAGCAATACAACAATCCAAGACAACTCTGAAAATCAGAGTTAAAAATACAATCCACCCCCAGAGAAAGAATTAATGGTATCTGAAAAGAGATTGAAGCATACTTTTTCTTTGAACTTTATTTTTCTTGGATTTTTTGGTCCCTATTTTCTTTCACATCATGACTATTATGGATAAGGTTTGCAAAACTATACATTTATAACCTATATTGAATTGCTTGCTTTCTCGATGAGGTGGGGTGGGAAGGTAGGTAGGAAGAGAATTTGGAACTCAAGGTTTTAAAGAGCAATGTTAGAAGTTCTTTTCACATGTAACTGGTGAAAAATTCAATACTAAATAAATTTTATAAAAAGAAAACCCCATAAGGGATCCCAAAGAATTGAACATGATTAAAATAACTTAACAACAATAACAAAAACGTGTGAGACACTATACTGAGAATTGTGAATACAAATAAGTGTAAAAACAAACTCCATCAAGAAACTCACACTATACTGGGGAGATAATATTAAATATTTGTACAAACAATATGTATGCACTGCAAATAGAACATAATTTCAAAGGGAATGTGCTAACAATGGGCTATAAGTCCCCTTAGAGAGGGTGGTATCTGAGCTCTTTTCTTGTCAAAAGTGATTATTTCAAACTTTTTTCATTTTATTTAATATTTTATTTTTCTAAGTTTTTATTTTAATTGATTTACCATACTTTATTTTGACAATTTCATGGAAAAACAATTTCAGGTTCTTCTAAATATTTTTGAGTTTCAAATTCTCTCTTTCCTTGTCTCCTATCTCCCTTATTGAGAAAACAATCTGTTTGATATAGGGTATACATGTATAGTCATGCAAAGCATGTCTCCATATTAGTTGTATTGTGAAAGAAAACACAAATTAAAAAAACAAGAAAAATGGAAAAATGAAAAAAAAACTTTGCTTTATTCTGCATTCATGCTTCATCAATTCTTTCTCTGGAAGTGGATAGTATTTTTCCTCTTAAGTCCTTCAGGATTTTCTTGGATCATTGTTTTCCTGAAAATATCTAATTCATTTAGAGTTGATCATCTTAAAATATGGCTATTATTGAATACAATGGTCTTCTGGTTCTGCTCATTTTATTTTACATCAGTTCATGTATTTTCATGTTATTTTTTTCTTCTGAGACTATATTGCTTATAATTTCTTATAGTAGAATAATGACCTGCCACCATTACCACCACTGCCACCACCACTACCAATGCCACCACCACCACCACCATCACCACCATCATCATCATCAACACCATCACCACCACTTAAATTGCATTTGAATTATCAAAAATTTTCTTCTACATTCCACAGTCACACTAACTAGTTATTTAGCTTAATACCTTTAACATAAATTAGCCTTTAACATATTTTAAAATTAATTCTTATAAAGTTAGACTATAGGGACAAAAGGACCTATGAAATCTGTTCCTGTTATGAAATACTCTGCTATAAATATCCATAATTGATTTTTTTTCCTTTTGCAGACTTGAGACTTTTCCATTGGAAAATTACCTTCTCCATTAACTATGTTGGCCTTACCAAACAGCACAGCCATACCTCTGCCCTTCTTTCTAACCGGAATTCCAGGACTAGAAGATATTCATATCTGGGTCTCCATTCCTTTTTGTTGTCTCTATGTAATTTCTCTCTCAGGAAACAGCATGATCCTGTTTGTCATTCTTACTAACCAGAGTCTGCATGAGCCCATGTACTATTTTTTGTTCATGCTGTCAGCCACTGACATGTGCTTGGCCCTATCCACACTACCCACAACCTTGGGTGTTTTTTGGTTCAGTGCTCGAGAGATCACTTTAGATTCTTGCATAAGTCAATTGTTTTTCATTCATTTTCTCACCATCATGGAGTCCTCAGTTTTGTTGGCCATGTCCTTTGACCGCTTTATTGCTATTTGTGACCCACTTAGATATGTCACAATCCTAACTCCAGTCAGGATTATCCAATTTGGACTCATGATGGTACTAAGAGGTGCTCTTGTTATGACTC
The DNA here is from genome assembly GCA_028658325.1 of Potorous gilbertii. Classification (NCBI taxonomy): domain Eukaryota; kingdom Metazoa; phylum Chordata; class Mammalia; order Diprotodontia; family Potoroidae; genus Potorous; species Potorous gilbertii. The sequence continues at coordinate 74,928,262 of CM053771.1, read as the reverse complement.
CAGTAATCCTGCTTCTTAAACGTCTGTTATTCTGCAAAACTAATATCCTTTCTCACTCTTATTGTTACCACCCTGATGTGATAAAACACTCTTGTTCAAATACCAAGGTCAATAGCATATATGGATTAATTGCAATATTTTTAACATTTGGCTTGGATGCTCCTTTGATTGTCCTTTCCTATGTTCTAATCATTCATTCTTTGTTTAGCATTGCATCACCACAGGAGCGTCACAAAGCCTTCAGCACCTGTGTTTCTCATGTTGGTGCCATTTCTATCTTCTATATACCCCTTATCAGCCTGTCCACTATCCATAGGTTGGGTCATAAGGTACCTTCATATGTTCACACCATGATGTCTAATGCTTTTCTTCTTCTACCACCTGTTCTGAACCCAATTATCTATAGTATCAAAACCAAGAAGATCCGCAAAGTCATTCTTAACATTTTTTGAATAATGGAAATCAGATCAAATGCAATTCATATATGTGCAAACTCATACCTGAGGAAGAATGATATAGTTCTGTTGATAAAACCACTGTTCTTTAAAATGAACAATGCTTTGGTTTATTCTTTTATTTCACCTCAATTCCAAGTTCTACCTTCAATTTCAGCTTGATAGATAGTGTTTGAAAATTATGGGAAGTGTGAAGGGGAACTCTAGTTAAGGCATGTCAAGAGGAAAAGAATTTTCAGGTAAATGACCATGGAAATAATTTCAGAAATATATGACTGGATCATAGCAGGCATGTAATAAATGATTTTGACTGGATCCACCCATCCATTCATTCTTGTATTCATAAAATACTAAGAGGCTGCAAGATAATCTTGGTCTTCCATAATCCTTCAAAAACCTATATAGAATCTCTCTAAAGAAAAAATTATTGATAATCCATGAAAACGTTTTATTTTAAAAATATACATTGTCAAAAAAAAAGTAACTAAAAGAGTCTGACACAAAATACCCATAGAAATTTAACCTCAACCAGGAACAAATGAAACACTAGAGGCAAACACTACAATTTTTTGAAAACATCAATGATAGAATGAATAAAATGAGGAATTAAAGAAAGAAATTATATTATCAGAAATATAAAGGATTACATCTATGAAATCTGAAGAAAATATGAATAATAAGGTACAAGAAAAATAGAATTATTTCACAAGATTTCAGAATGGCATGAACAAAGAATAATGAAGGATATATTTTTTGTCAGAAATTAGATAACTATAAAAATAGAAATTGTTTAGATAAAATTTGTAGAAGTAAAAAATGGTTTAAGAAGTGAAACTTAAGAATCATTTGAGTTTCTGGAGACTCTTAGGAAGAAAAAATTCTGAACATGATATTTCAGGAAATTTCCATATATCTCATAAATATTAAAAAAGAGGGAATGATAACACATAGGTAATTTCAAAGTGAAAAAAACTAGTATACAACTCTAAAATTAGGATATTTTAAAGAAATAACAAAAATAAAAAACTTTCAATTAATCTAACTAAAGGAAGAAGGCAGAAAATTAAATAAAAATCCCAGGAAAAGGTAAAGGAATTTAAAAAACCTGATAATTTAAACCTACTATACACTGAGAAAACACAATTAACAGAGGACTATCTGGAAAAAATAACTAAAGTAAATAATTAAAAGAAAAAAAACAAATGGAAAGCTTAAATAATCCATTTCAGTCAAGAAAATAGAAATTGCTTTAATGAAAACAAAAAGAAGTGGAGGGGGGCAGAACTTGATCCTCATTGACTCAAAGTATAATTCTATCAAACGTTTAAACATCAATTAATACGAACAACATATGCACACACACACTTAAAATTTGAACAAAATATGAAACAAACTCCCTTTTCTGAACAATTCTAATCCTAATGCCCAAGCTATGGAAATAATAAAATAGAACAATAGGCCAATAACATTAACAATTGACTCAAAATTTTAAGTATATTTTTTTACTTAATTTTTATTTTATTTATTTTTCATGATTCATTTTCACCAATTTAGATATATACTAACAAGGTCAGGATAGTTCATTATTAGTAATCAGTCATCACAATGATATTAGATGCCCCCACAAATAAAGAGCTGACACTACATGATTATTTCAATAAGTGAATTTAAAAAGAAAAGAAACTTCGACAGCATAGAATTGTTATATATGACAAAAAGATTTAGCATAAAAATCTAGAAGGATTAAAAAAAATACTAAATACTATCAATCTAAATTCCAACCCCAAATTTCTTTCCAATAACCTAACCAATACCTTACTTAATAAAGTAAGAATGTCCACTGTTCCTAGTATTATGTTATATTACTCTAGAAATTCTAGTAAAAAAAAGTGAAGAAAATTATGCATTTTGTGAAATGCAAAAAGATAGACAAAGAAGAACTCTCCCTGTTTTCTAATGACATGACAATTTACAGAAAAGGTTAGAGAATTAGAAAAGAACCAATTGGAGATAAATAAAAGCTTCATATATGTCTCTGTTTACAAAATAAACATATAAAATACTATTTCTAAATAACAACAAGACAATACAGAAGGTTATAACAGGAAATTTCACACAAGCTACAAAATGCATAAAATTTTGTGAGACAAGCTAGCAACACACATTTCCATATTTGTAAGTATTTAATTAGAAAATGATCAACAAAATAAGAATTAAATGAGTTGGAGTGATTCACTTATAACCACAATAATAAAAATTATACTGTAAAAGTGGCCATTTGGATTTAATTTTATATCAATCAAAATACTAAAAGGATACTTTAGAAAAACAATAAAATTAAAAGAAAACTTATTTGGAGAAATAAAATGTCTAGGATGTAAATGAAATTTATGAGAAAAGGAAGGCATAAAGAGTACATATTTTTAATCTCAAAGCAAAAGATAGTAATAATGAAATTTTTTTTGTTGGTTTAAAAAAGGACATATAAATCAAGACGAGGAAGAATCAGAAAAAATTGACATCAAACTTGAAATTAAAAAAAAATCCTTAGGAAATAACTTGTGTTAAGGAGCATTGAGCTATACAGTGTAGCAAAAGTGCCGAGACAAACATCTTACATTATAAAAAAATAGATTCAAATTAAAATATGGTCCATAGTTTAAAAGCCTAAATAAAGAAAAGAACCAGGCATACACTTTTTGTAGACTGGGATATCCTTTAGTTAATTAATTTATTTCTTTTCAGTTTTCTACCATCACTTCCATAAGTCTTTAATTTTCTCCCCCTCCCTGCCAACTCCCTCCCTGAGATTGCATGCAGTGTTTTCTGGGTTCTACACATACATTCTTATTAAATACATTTTCATATTATTCTTGTTGCATAGAACTAAAATGAATTAGAGAAACCATGAGAAAAAAAGAAAACAAAACATTACAGGAAAAAAAAATAGTCTGCTCCATTCTGTTTCATAGAATTCCAGTTTCATAGAATTTTCTCTGTATGTGGATGGCATTTTGCTTCAAGAGTCCTTTAGGAATGTTTTAGGTCCTTGAATTGCTATGAAGGTTTCAGTCTTTCAGAAACTGTGAACATCACTGTGTACAATGTTCCCCTGGTTGTGCTCAATTCACTCAGTATCAAATTCATATAAGTCCATGCAGGTTTTTCTGAAGTCCTCCCATTCATCCTTTCTTATAGCACAATATATTCCATTCCATTCATATACCACAACTTGTTCAGTCATTCCCCAGTTGATGGGCAGTCACGCCATTTCCAGTTCTTGGCCACCACAAAGAGAGCTGCTTAAAATAGTTTTATACCTATGGGACCTTTGCCCATTTTAATGATCATTTTGGGATACAGCTCTAAAAGCAATATTGTTGGGTCAAAGTGTATGCATATTTTGTAGTCCTTGGGATATAGTTCCAAATTGCTCTCCAGAATATTTGGATCTGCTCACAGCTCCATCAACAATGAATCAGTGTTCCAATTCTTCCACATCTTCTCCAACATTTATTATGTTCCTGTTTTGTCATGCTAGCCAATCTGATAGGTGAGATGGAATATTTCAGATTTGTTTTGATTTACATCTCTCTAATCAATGGTGATTTAAAATATTTTTCATATGCTTATAAATAATTTTAATTTCTTTCTCTGAAAACTTCCTGTCGCTGTTGTGGGAGGCTGGAGGAACACACAGTCCACAGTCCACAGGCTGTACCAGGATTGTCCCCTCCATGGCAGGGCCAGGCAGAACGCCCCTGGTGGCCTGAGACAGTAATTTCACTGCAGAATCTTGGGCATATCAGTCCAGGATGGGAGTTCAGTGGAACCAAGCAAGTGAAAGTCACAGACCCCAGATATCTGCAGTAGTTGCTCCTGCGACTATCAGCCAACTTATTTAATGTCTGTAGGTCACCTACTTGAACTTCTGGGAGCCAAGATGGCAGAGTGATTGGTAAATGCTTTCATCTTCCTTTGTTGAACAACCCATATAATGTTGCCCCAGGGAAAAGCCTGAAACAGTGGGATCAGCCAAAGGGGTAAGCAGTCATTTAGCATGTGAGGCTAGGAAAATTGCTAAGGAGGGTCCCTCTTTCTGTGAATGAAGGGGTCTGTGGAAGCATTGGAGCAGGCCCAGAGAGCCCCACTTCAGCAAATCTGGAGGAGATCCTAAGTCCCAGGGCAGTGAAACCCTGAAACCACAAACACCAGGCCCAAAGAGAGCCTCAGCACCCAAGGGAATTGAGAAGACATCAGTGCAGACAGGATCAGAAGCCATTGAGCTTGCCTATGCACTAGTTCAGCAGAGGAGACCTGCTGTAGACAGGCACCCCTCCCCTACACTTATCATAGCTAGCTTCGTGGCAACTCCAGGGAAACCCAAAAAGATTTCACCTTGCCTCTGCTTTCTCACACCACCCAGCTCAGCACCAGGGAAGCTACATCATTTTAGCTTCCAGCTAAAGGAATCAGAGGCACAACACACAAAGACTCAAATTCAAGGCACAAGAAGTGTAGTGCAGAGTCCTTTGTGCCTTAGAAGCAGAGATCTACTAAAAAAGCCAGGAAAAGGGCTATCATCATGATTAAGAAGCAAAGCAGAAAAGAAAATACCCTATAATGTTTCTATATGGACAAGGAACAAAACAAAAATACCGAAGAGGTCAACATTGAGACTGTTCTGCCATCTGAAACTTCAGAAGTAAATATGAACTGGTTGCAAGCACAAAGAGCATTCTTAGATAAGGGTCAGGAAAGATTTTAAACATCAAATTAGAGAAACAGAAGAAAAACTAACCAATGATGTTTATTTAAATATTTATTATTTAATATTTAATATCAAATTAATTACATTAATATTAATTTCATAATCAATAAATATTTATTAAATAAGTATTTAAGCTATTAAATATTATATATCAGATGTTCACTAAATATTTCATATTTAAAAATATGAAGAAAGAAGCCACAGAAGAATTTAAAAGGAAAATTGAACAAATGGAAAAGGAAGTACAAAAACTAACTGGAGAAAATAACTCCTTAAAAGGAAATATTGGGCAGAAGGAAAAGGACAGGAAAAAGTTAACTGGAGAAAACAATTTGATAAAAATCATTATCAGGCAAGTAGAAGCTAATGACTCTATAAGACATCAAGAATTAGTCAAATAGAATCTAAAGAATGAAAAGATAGAAGAAAATGTAAAATATAAAATTGGAAAAAACAACTGACCTGGAAAATAGATCCAGGAGAGAAAAGAAAATCTAAGGACTATTGGTCTACCAGAAAGCTATGATGAAAAAAGAGCCTGGACAATATCTTCCAAGAAATCATCAAGGAAAACTACTAGGAAGTGCCAGATACAGAGGGTAAAATAAGTCATCTAAAGAATCCTCCTGAAAGGGATTCCAAACTAAAAACACCAAAGAATATTGCCAAATTCCAGAACTATCAAGTGAAGGAGAAAATACTTCAGGCAACTAGAAAGAAACCATTCAAATGTCAAGGAGCTACATTTAGGATCACACAGGACCTTGCAGCTTCTACATTAAAAGATCAAAGGAATTGGAATATGATATTCCATAAGGCAAAGGAGATGGGACTACAACCAAGTATCAATTACCCAGCCAAGTTGAGCAAAATATTTCAGGCAAGGAGATGGACATTCAATGGAATAAAGGATTGGCAAACTTTCCTGATAAAAAGACCAGAGCTCAATAGAAAATTCAATCTTCAAACAAGTCTCAAGGGAGCCATAAAAGGTAAATGAAGGAGTGGGGGGAAATTTGTTATTCAGTATGGACAAACTGTTTACATCCCTATAAGGGAAGATTATACTTGTTAATCTTGAGAACTGTATATTTATCACGACATATAAAAGGGATATACATAGATAGAGGGAGCAAGTATAAAATAAACGATCATGACAAAAATGCTATTTAAAGGCGCAAAGGGGTTGTAACAGGAGATGTGAAAGGAGGAGGCAGAAAATAGTAAATTACTCACAGGATGAGGCACAAAATTGTATTACAGTAGTGGGAAAGAAAGGAGGGAGGTGAGCATTGTTGGAGATTTACTCTCATCTGATTTAGTTCGAGGGAACAATAAACTCATGTAAGTATAGAAATCTAACTAGCTCTATAGGCAATAGGAATGGAAGGGGGAAAGAAAAGGCAGAGGAGGCTAAAAGGGAGGAAGAAGTAGTAAGGGTAAAGGGGAGTAAAAGGGAAGAGGGCTGAAAGAAGGAATGGAAGACTGAGGGAGGCAGTGGTCAAAAATTAAAACTATTTTGGAGAGTAAGGGAGAAGGAGAACTAAAAGCACAAATGGGGGGAAAATGGACAGGGAAAGACACAGATAGTAATTTGTAATTAGTGATTTTACATAACTGTAAATGTGAATGGGATGAATTCTTCCATATAATGGAGATGGATAGTACAGTGTATCAAAAACCATAATCCAACAATATGTTGTTTACATGAAAAATGCCTGTTCACATCCTTTGATGATTTATGAATTGGGGAATCACTTGTATTCTTCCAAATTTGACTCAGTTCTCTAGATAGTTTAGAAATGAGACCTTTATCAGCGAGAATAGTTGCAAAATTCTTCCCCAGTTTTCTTCTCCCTACCTAAGCTTGGTTGCATTGGGTTTGTTTCTTCAAAAACTTTTCAGTTTACTGTAAACACAATTATCCTTTTTGCATTTCATGATGTTCTCTATCTCTTTTTTCATCACAAATTCCCCCATTCTCCCTAAATCTGACAAATACACTATCCTTTGCTCCCCTAATTTGTTTAGAGAATCGTCCTTTATACCTAGAGCATGTATCCATTTGGAGCGTTATCCAGTTTTCCCAGTAGTTTTTGTCAAAGTTCTTATCATAAAAGTTGGCATCCTTGTGTTTATCAAAGCATACACTGCTCTATTCATTGTTTACTGTGTCTTGAGTACCTGACATTCCACTGGGCTACCCCTCTATTTCTCTGTCAGAACCAAGTGCTTTTGAGGATTGCTGCTTTATAATAAAACTGATATCTGGTAGAGCTAGACTGCTTTCCTTCCATTTTTATTCATTCATTCCCTTCATATTCTGGACTGTTTGCTCTTCCAGATGAATTTTGATATTTTTCCTACTTCTAGAAAATAGTTTTTCTGGTAGTTTGACTGATATAGCATTGAATAAGTAAATTAATTTAGGAAGAATTGTCTTTTTTATTATATTAGCTCACGAACAACTATTTTTCCAGTTACTTAGATCTGATTTTATTTGTGTGAAAATTGTTTTGTAATTGTGTTTATACGGTGCCTGGGTTTGTTTTGGCAAGCAGACTGCCAGATATTTTATATTATGCACAGTAGCTTTAACTGATATTTTACTTTATATCTTGCTGGTGGCCTTAGTAAGAAATATACAGAAATGTAGATGATATCGGTGAGTTTATTTTTGTAACCTGCAACTTTGCCAAAGTTGTTTGTAATTACAAGAAATTTTTTCCTTGGTTCTCTAGGACTCTCTAAGTATATCATCATCTCATTTGCAAAGAGTGATAACTTAGTTTCTTCTTTGCCTATTCTAATTCCTTCAATTTATTTTTCTTCTCTTATAGCTAAAGCCAAGATTTCTAGTACCGTAATGAATAACAGTGGTGATAATGAACATCCTTATTTTACCCTTGATCTTATTGGAAATTCATCCAGCATGTCTATAATGCTTGCTGGTGGTTTTAGTTAGATATTGCTTATTATTTTAAGTAAAATTTTTTCTGTATCCATTGAGATAATCATGTGGTTTCTGTTAGTTCTGTTGCTGTTATGATCAATAATACTGATAGTTTTCCTAATATTGAACCAGCCCTGCATTCCTGGCATAAATTCCACTTGATTATAATATATTATTGTTGGAATAAGTTGCTGTCTTCTTTTTGCTAACGTCTTATTTAAAATGTTTACATCTATACCCGTTAGAGAAATTGGTAAATAATTTTCTTTCTCTGTTTTGGTTCTTTCTGGATTAGTTATCAGAATCATATTTGTGTCAAAAAAAGAATTTGATAGGACTCCATCAATTTTCCCAAATACTCTATGTAGTAATGGAATTAACTGCTCCTTAAATGTTTGTTAGAATTCACTTGCAAATCCATCTGGCCCTGGAGATATTTTCATTGACAGTTCATTCTTTTTCCAAGATAGGTTTTTTTAATTATTTAAATTATTATATTTCTCTTCTACTAATCTGGGCAATTCATATATATATATATATACACACACATACATCCATTTCCCTTACATTGTCAAATTTATGTGCATACAAAATTGGGCAAATTAATTTCTAATTATTCTTTTTAATTTCTTCCTAGTTTTAGGTGACTTCACCCTTTTCATCTTTGATACTAGTAATTTGGTTTTCTTCTTTCTTTTTTAAAATCCATTTGACCAATGTTTATCAATTTTATTGAGTTTTTTTTTCATAAAACCAACTCTTAGTTTTATTTATTAGTTCAATAGTTCTATTAATTTTAATTTTATTAATCTCTCCTTTGGTTGTCAGTATTTCTAGTTTGTCATTTACTTGGGGATTTTCAGTTTGTTATTTTTATATCTATTTCAGCTGCATGCCCAATTCATTGATATCCTCTTTATTTTATTCATGTAGACGTTCAATGATATGAAACTTCAACTAAGAGCTACTTTTTTGCAGCTTCCCATAAGTTTCGGTAGAGTGCTTCATTATTGTATTCTCTTGAATGAAGTTATTGTTTCGATGATTTGTTGTTTAACTAACTCATTCTTTAGGATTAGATTATTTAGTTTCCAATTAATCTTTGATCTATCTTTCCATGGCCTTTAATTACATATAATTTTCATTGCATTATTGACCAACTCTGCCTTTCTGCACTGGATTGTGAGGTCTTTATGCCCTAGCACATGCTCAATTTTTCTATATGTCCCTTACACTGCTGAGAAAAAGGTTTATTCCTTTCTTTCCCCATTTAGTTTTCTCCAGGGACCTATCATATCTAAATTATCCAGAGTTCTATTCACTTCCTTGACTTTTTTCTTGTTTCTTTTGAGGTTAGATTTATCAGGTTCAGTGAGGGCGAGGTTAAGATCCTCCACCACTATAGTTTTGTTGTTTATTTCTTCTTGTAATTCCTCTTACTTCTCCTTGAAGAGTTTGGATGCCATATCACTTGGTACATATATGTTTAGTAATGATATTGCTTAGGTGCCTTTTTGCAGAATATAGATTCTTTCCTTATCTCTTTTCATTTGATCCATTTCTGCTTTTTCTTTGTCTGAGATTCAGAATGCTACCCTTGCTTTTTTTTTTACATCAATTGAAGCACAATATATTCTACTTCAACCTTTTATCTTTACCCTATGTGTATTCTCCTGTTTCAACTGTGTTTCTTGTAAACAACATACTGTTGGATTATGGTTATTAATCTATTCTCTTGTCTAACTCTGTTTTATGGGAAAGTTCATGTAATGGGCATTCACAGTTACGATTACTATCTGTGTCTTTCTATTCATCCTATTTCCCCCCATTTATCCTTTTAATTCTCCCTTTTCCCTTCCCCTCCACAATACAGTTTTAATTTTTGACCACTGACTGCCTCAGTCTTCCACCCCTTTCCCTTACTGCATTTTCCCTCCCTTTTATTCTCCCCTTCCTTTTCCCTTCTCTTTCCCCTCTTTCTGCCTATAGGGCATGTTAGATTCCTATACTTAACTGAGTTTGTTGTTCCCTCCTTGAACCAAATCAGAAGAGAATAATCTCAAATAGTATTTTTCTCCCTCCCCTCTTTTCCTCTACTCTAACATGACTTTGTGCCTCTTCCTATTATGTAATTTGCCTTTTTCTGCCTCCTGCTTTTCACATCTCCCTTTACAATCCCTTTTCATCCTTAAATCATACTTCTTTTATCACATCAGTTAATTGATACCCACTCTTTCTATCTATGTATATCCTTTGTATATATAATAATAAATATACAATTCTCAAGGGTCACAAGTATCATCCTACCTTATAGAGATGTAAACAGTTTGTCCATATTGAATAATAAATATATTTCCTCCTGTTTACCTTTTTATATCTCTCTTGAGACTTATATTTGAAGACTAAATTTTGTATTAAGTTCTGGTCTTCTCATCAGGAATGTCTGAAAATCCCTTACTTCATCATGAATGTCCATCTCTTTGCCTTATATATTGTGCTCAATTCTTATGGGTAATTGATCCTTAGTTGTAGTCCCAGCTCCTTTGCCTTATGGAATATCATATTCCAATCCTTCTGGTCTTTTAATTTAGAAGCTTCAAGGCCCTGTTTGATCCTGACTGTAGTTTCTTGATATTTGAATTGTTTCTTCTTGGTTGCTTGCAATATTTTCTCCTTAACTTGATATTTCTGGAATTTGGCAAAAATATTCTTTGGCATTTTTAGTTTGGAATCTCTTTCAGGAGGTGATTAACCAATTCTTTAGATGACTATTTTGCCATCTGGATCTAGGACCACTGGGTAATTTTACTTGATGATTTCTTGGAAGATATTGCCTATGCTCTTTTTTCATCATGGTTTTCTGGTACAAAAATAATGCTTAGATTTTTCTCTCCTAGATATACTTTCAAATCAGTTGTTTTTCCAATAAGATATCTAACATTTTTACTCAGTTTATTTTTCATTCTTTATGTCCTATTTGACTGATAGAGTCATTAGCTTCTAATTGCCCAATATTAATGTTTAATAGATTGTTTTTCTCAGTTAACTTTTGCATCTCCTTTTCTATTTGTCCAATTGTATCAGTTAGATTTTATATTTCCTTATCCATTTGCCTACTTTTCTTTATAAAGTCTTCTTTGATTTCATTTTTCATATTTTTTAAATCATTGGCTAATTTTTCTTCTGCCTCTTTGATTTGGCTTTTAAAATCCTTCTTGAGTTCTTCCAAGTATGCTCTTTGGGCTTGAGACCAGTTCATATTTCCTTCTGAGGATTCAGATATGAGTTCAGTCTCACTGCTGACCTCTTCTGTGTTCATGTTTTGGTTTTTGTCCCCTTAATAATATTCTATGTCTTCTTTCTTTTCTGGTTTGCTACTTGTTCATGATGATTGCCTTTTTCTTCCTTTTAAAATGGATCTCTGCTTTTGGGCCACAAGAGGTTCTGTCCCACATTTCTTGTGCTGGGAATTTGAGGCTTTGTTTGTTGTGACCTCTGGTTCTTTCAGCTAGAAACTAGAATCCTGCAACTTACCTGGTGCTGAACTGGCTGATGTGATAAGGCAGAAGCCAGATAAAGACTTTCTGAGTTTAGCTGGAGTTACCCAGAAGCTCACTGCATAAGGGGGAGGAGTGGCCTGGCCACAAGAGATCTCCTCCCCTGAGCTAGGCAGGTTCAGTGGTTAGTAAACCCCAGTCTGACCTTCCCAATTCCCCTGGGATGCTGAGGTGTGCCTGGGGGGGATCCTAGTGTTGGTGGTTGTAGGCTCTAACCTTCCTGGGGTTCAGGATGTCCTCTTGGTTCCCTGAGGTGAGGCCAACTGGGACAGCTCAACTTCTGCATTGCTACACTTCAGTCAAGCAAAAGGGACTCTCCTTGTTGATTTTCTTAGCCTTTCTAGTTGAGAGATTGTTTACCCCTTTGATTGATTCCACTATGACAGGATTTTTCCTAGGGACATATTTTCTGAGTTTTCGAGGTCAATAAGGAGAGCACATCAGCACTTATTGTTTACTCTACCATCTTGGCACTTATTGTTTACTCTACCATCTTGGCTCCCAAAAGTTGGAGTAGGTGACTACAAGTATTTAATCTGTGGGCTGATAGTGAGGCAGACTTGTCCTGAAGACATTTCACCTCATATTTCACATCGTTGGTGGCCTCAAGAAATTTTGCCTCAGGAACTTTTTTTTACCTTATTTAACTTTTATCCCTTTAAAGAATACTGAGCAAAGGAAGCTTGAATTATTTCCTGCTGTTTACAGAAGTCAAACTTAGTAAGGGTGACTAGATGTGATCCCAGGTTGTGGCTGTAGGTAAGGAGAAATGAGCACAACTCTGGTGAGTATGGCATCACTGGAGTGAGAACATTTTTGGGACAGTAAGATCAGGGATTAGGGGAAGAGGAAAGGAGTTCCTTAGATTGAACCTCAGACAGAATTCAGAAAACAACATTACTTACCATTCAGGATTAAAACTTGATGATAATATTAAGCTGCTAAAAATAAAAGAAGACAATTAAAAATAGAAACGAGTATGCATGGAAAATGAACTTGATTATTGTTAGCAACTTGGCATAAAGGAAGATCTGGGTTCATATTAAGAAGATGATAGTGATAGTGAAAAAAGACACTCCTATCCTAGTGAGTAATGCCAAATGGTCCCAATTTCAGAAAGGAAATCTTAGAAAAGAAATTAAAAAATCAGATAAGAAAGAACAAGGAAACATTAGGACAAAAAGAAAGCAATTTAAGAAAACTATGAAAAAATTAACTAATTGGAAAAAAGAGATATAAAATCTTAAGCAAGAAATTCAACAAAAAGAATTCAAAAAAGAATAAGAGCAAATAGGGATAAACAGAAAAAATAAAACAATTCAAGAAAGTTATGAAAAGAATGTTAATGAATTAGAAAATGTGATACAAAATCTAGAGGAATAAAATAGCTCCGTGAAAACCAGCATTGAGCAAGTAGAATTGAATGATTTTACAAGACACCAAAATATAATAAAACTAGAAAAAAAGAAGAGGACCTGAAACATTTTAGAACAACAATTGATCTGGAGAAGAGACCAAGAAGAGACAATATAGGAACTGTTTAATCTGCCTGAAAATTATGAACAAAATAATAATCTTCATATAATAGTACAATAAGAAATTAATGAAGAAATTTTTTCTGAACTTCTAGAGCAAGCATATAAAGTAGAACTAGAAGGAATCCACTGATCACCCTATGAAAGATATTTTAGGAAGAAAACTCACAGGAATGTCACAGTCAAGTTTCAAAATTTCCAGACAAAAGCAACAAGGAAAAAAAACATTTTAAATATTGTGGAAAAGCAATCAGGATTTTGCAAAATCTAGAAAACTCTATACTAAAAGATCATAGGACTTGAAACAAAATATTTCAAAGATCAAAGGAGCTGGGGTTGAATCCAAGGTAAATTATCAAGCAAAGTTGAATGTAACATTAAATGACAAAACAAAATAACAACAACAACAAAAACCAGACATTTGATGAACTGAATGACTTTCAGGGATTTATAACAAAACTACTAGAACTCAATGGAAAAACTGATAGAAATGATCCAGAAGAAATACAAGGAAATCATTAAAAACTAATTATATGACAGTGATTAAAGTCAGATTGTTTACTTATGATCTATGAAAATGTTATTAATAAAAATAATTGGTTATTATTGTCAGTAATAATATTCTTAAAGTTGTTAACTAAGGTAACAAGAAAGATTTTTCGTCAGTTGTATATGATGGGATCAGTCTAAAAACAAAATTGTATAGAAAAAGGTAAAAAAGAGTAGTTATCTTAGAAAAACAAGGTTATGAAAGGAACAACTACTATGGAGGAAACAGATAGTGGTGGAGGACTGGTAATGTTAGAACTTTTCTTTCACCTAGGTTGGAGAGAAGATAAAGTGTAGAAGTCTTATGAGCTTTTAGAGAGGTTAGAAAAATGGAGGATGTTACAAGGGAAGGACTTAAAGGGATATTAAGAATAAGATTAATAGAGTGGGGGAGAAGATAAAGGAGACAATTTTAGAGGGGTAGGTAAAATAAGGAATAAGAGGGTAAAAGGAAAAGATAAAGTTACAGGAATAAAGTAAAATTGAGATTGAAGGAAATTCACAATTAACAGCCGTAACTTTGAGTGTGCATGAGATGAATTCACCCATAAAATGGAAACATGGGAGAATGCATTAAATATAAAAATCTAACAATATGTTGTTTACAAGAAACAAATTTGGGGAAAAAATGTATAGTTCATTAGATAAAGGTCTTATATCTAAAATATATAAAGAACTTTGTTAAATCTATAAGAATATGAGTCATTCCCCAACTGATAAATGGTCAAAAGAAAAGAACAGGAACTTTTCAGATGAAGAAATCAAAACAATTTATAGTCATATGAAAAATGCTTTCAAATATGATTGATTAGAGAAATGCAAGTTAAAGTCATCCTCACATGCCATTTTATGCTAAAATGATACAAGGGGAGAGTGACAAATGTTGGGAGTCATGTGGAAAATTTGGGACATTAATTCATTGTTGGTGTAATTGTGAACCGATTCAAACATTTTAGAGAATAACCTAAAATTATACACAAAGAATTTTTAAACTATACTCTTTGACAAAGCAAAACCACTACTTATTCTATTTCTGAAGATAATTAGGGGAAAAGGAAATGTACCACTATGTTCTAAAATATTCATAGCAGCTCTCTTTGTGGTGAAGCAGAACTGAAAACTACAAAGATGTCCATCAATTAGGAAATGGCTGAACAAATTGTGGACGATTATTGTCATGGAATATTGTTGTGCTATAGGAAATGATGAGCTCCCTGATTTTAGAAAGACATGCAAAGACTTGCATGAAATAATGAAGGACAAAATGATCAGAACCAAGAGAGCATTGTATATATAGTAATAGCAATATTGTTTCAAGAATAACTCTGAGCAAATAAGGTATTTTGACTATCAAATAATTTTGAATATCAAAATTAACTTTAAAAGGCATATACAGATGTTACCTGCATTCAGAGAAAGTACTGACAAATGTACAGAATAATTTTCCACACACACGTACATGCACATATTCATGTGTGTCTAATGACAACTATCTCTAAGGCAGGGATGGTGAGGGAATTAAAAACAATTGTATGATAACTTTGTTTTATATTTAAAAGGAATAGCAAATTGCACATAGTAGATTTACAGTTTCACATCCAATCATCTTTTTATTGTACTTTTATGGAAATGCTTCTTTTATTTAATAAGTTAAAAATAAAATTAAAAAACGAATCTTGAAAACCAAAAAAGATGCGAGGCAGAGCCAAGATGGCGGAGTAGAAAGACTCACCTATGCTAGGTCTGAACCCACAGTCCATGGATTTCCTCTAAAAAGAACTCCCAACAAATTCTGAAACAGTGGAAGCCACGCAGCAACACAGAGAAGGAGATTTCTGTTCCAGAGAGCCCTGAAGAACTGACCCCAGGCATCCATCATGCACCAGGCCAGAGCGGAGCCCTGACCACCCCGACGCGCGGCACTGAGAGGAACGAGCGGATCCAAGCAGACTTCGGGACGGAATCTCCAGTGGCCACGAGGGTCCCTCCACCCACAGACTCACAGGTCAGTGAGAGAGACGGGCTGAGAGGGGTGGGGTGTCTCTGGGACTCGGACCCCCTCGGGAGGCAGCAGCAGAGGTAGTGGCGGCCAGGGGCTCCTGGAGCAGGTGGCCAGAGGCTCCCAGAGCGGGCTGGAGCTCTGCAGCAGCTCCATTACAGAAGGTCTCTGCATAAACCCCCTGAGGGAACTGAGCCTGGGAGGCAGCCCCGCCCCCACCTGAGAACCTGATTTAATCTTACCCTGAATAGCAGCCAGGCCTGCTGCCAAAAGCCCTGAGGCTGGGGAGCAGCATTTGGATCTCTGACCCCAAGCACTAGCTGGGCATACCTAGACCAGGGGTGAAGAGGACTCTCAGAAGTCAAGTAACTGGCTGGGAAAATGCCCAGAAAAGGGGAAAAAAATAAGACCATAGAAGGGCACTTACTTGGGAAACAGATGATTCCAACCTTCCTCTCTGACGAGGAAGAAAACTGCTTACCATCAGGTAAAGACATAAGAGTCAAGGCCTCTGTATCCCAAACATCTGAAATAGATATCCCATGGGCTAAGGCCATGGAAGAGCTAAACAAGGATTTTGAAAATCAAGTTAGACAGGTGGAAGAAAAACTGGGAAAATAAATGAGAGAGATGCAAGAAAAGCAGGTCAATGCCTTAATAAAGGAGGCCCCCAAAAATATTGAAGAAAATAACACCTTGAAAAATAAGCTAACTCAATTGGCAAAAGAGGTTCAAAAAGCCAATGAGGAGAAGAATGCTTTCAAAAGCAGAATTAGCCAAGTAGAAAAAGAGGTGCAAAAGCTCACTGAAGGAAAGAGTTCTCTCAAAATTAGAATGGAACACATGGAGGCTAATGACTTTCTGAGAAACCAAGAAATCACTAAACAAAACGAAAAGAATGACAAAATGGAAGAGAATGTGAAATATCTCATTGGAAAAACAACTGACCTAGAAAATAGATCCAGGAGAGACAATTTCAAAATTATGGGACTACCTGAAAG
>CM053771.1:74860171-74910942 GCA_028658325.1 Potorous gilbertii | reverse complement strand
AGATTGGTGATATGGGTAATTAGAATGTTCAGTGTATTGGGGACGGGGAGGGGACAAATAAGGTGAAAATTTTGGAACCCAAAATCTTGTGAAAATGAATGTAAAAAGTTAAATAAATAAATTTATAAAAAAAAAAAGAAAAGAAAACCCAAAAAGATGACCTTGACTTCAAAAAGATGGTGGAGGGGGGCATGATTCAGTGGGATGATAGAACCAGTTCTTACCATTTTGTGAGAATCCACTGTTAAATTTTCAGGGAGAAGTTACACCTCAGATTTTATCAATAATTATAAATTAGGGCTACAGATTAATCTTTTGTTTGTTGTCTAGATTTAAGAAAACATTAATAATTCAAGCTAGTGTAAAAGTGTGTGTATGTGTGCTTGTGTGTGTGTGTATGTGTGTGTGATTCCTCACCATCCCCTAAAAGAACAACTGTTAAACATTTTCCAGTGAACCATTATGTTGTTTTATGAATATTACTTGAAATCAGCAAGAATGTACAGAAGACTCAGAGAATGAAGTCATGACCTGCATGGATGCCTGGTGACTATAAGGAGGCAATTACAACAGCAGCAGCATTTATAAAGTACTTAGAGACTTACAAAGTGATTTATATTCATTATCTTATTTGAGTCTTACAACATCCTGGACATCAGAAATAATCTTTACCCATTCCTTTTCAGACTTTGAGGACTACTGGTGTGATCATTCCATTTATTATCAGAAGTTTTCAACGTTGATCAGATTTAACATTTTATTTTCATTTTCTTTCTCTTTTTCTTTCTTTGAAAAATGTCATTGTTAAAAAGATGGTTCTCTGGGAAAGGAAAAGGAAAAGTATAAAGGGCAAGTCCAGGCAATATAAAAACCAAACAAAAATATATTAATTATCTTTATAAAAGAATAAAATAAACCTTTCAACTTGATGGTGATAAGACTACAGTTTATTTATTTGTTTGTTTATTTTTACATGCTCAAACATTCTTTCTTCTACATAACTTATTCTGTATTGGATTCCATGACACTTCTATCTTCTGGTTCTTATTATACTTGATTGTTTTAAGATAATTTTGTTTCATTCTTTTTTGCTAAAATTCATTATCCTTCATTTTCTCTTTACACCATTTTTTGGGGGGAGGAGCTTCCCTCCCTCCCTTCCTCATGACTGTCAATATCAAAGACCTTGGTCAAATCTACAAACAATCTGTACAGATCTCTATTCTGCTCCTGACATTTCTCCTGGAGTTGTTGGGCAGCAAATACCATATCCACTGTTCCTTGGTCCTTTCTGAAGTTACACTGGCTCTCAGATAGATGACATCTTCCAGGTGAAGGATCAACCTGTTAAGGAGGACTCTGGCAAGAAACTTGCCAGCAGTGAGTAAGAGAGATAACTCCCTGTGATTGTCACAGGACAAGTTATTTCCTTTTCCTTTATGGAAAGGGACTATGAAGAAAATCTTGAATTCTTAGGGGATAACCTCCTCTTGCCATGTAACCTAGAAAATTTCAGTCAGCTTTTATATGAGCAAGGACCCTCTACCATGTAAATTTCGGCTGGAATAGAATCAGGAGCAGGTGCTTTGCCATATGACATTCAAAATCTCTTCTTCAATTGGAGTTTCAGTTAGGGAGGGATTGGTTTCACCTTGAGGCAAATAGTCAATGGACTCAGCATTGATTAATAGCAATCTGTTGAGAACACTATGGAAATATGCAGTTCATTTCTCTAAGATCATATCCTTATCACTAATCAATATGGTATGAGCATAGAGTAGTTGAGATGTATATCTTTGGCCCATAAATAGCCTTCAGGACATCATAAAAGCACTTTAGGTGTTCTCATGCTTTATCAGTCAACCATGGAGTGAAAAAAGGCTGAGTGTTTGCTCCCATGCTTTTTAGCATTATGTTTTCAGCCATGTTTTTCAAGTGTTTGAATGAGGATGAACATGACATCAGCATCAAATACTGCGTTGATATTAAATTCTTCAATTTGAAAAAGCTACCAGCCAAGACGAAAGTGGAGGAAGTGTTGGCACAAGATTTTCTGTTTGCAGATGATTGTGCACTCAAAGCATCCTCTGAAGCTGAGATGCAACAACCAATGGATCAGTTCTCTGCTGCTTGTGCTAATTTTGGCCTAACAATTAACACCAAGAAAACACAGATGTTCAATCAGCCACCACCGCACCATCCATATATGGAATCATCAGTTACAGCACATGGAGAAGCTTTGAATGCTGTGGATAAGTTCATTTATCTTGGTAGTGTACTTTACAGAGATGTACACATTAATAATTAGATTAACACTCATACTGCCAGAGCTAGCTCATTATGTGGTAGACTTTGAAAAAGTATAATAAATAAGACTTTATTAGAGTGACTACCAAATGGAAGATTTACAGAGCCAGTATGATGACCTCATTATTGTGTGCTTATGTAACCTGAACAGTATACCAGTGCCATGCCAGGAAACTGAATTGCTTCCATTTGAATTACCTTAGGAAGATTCTGAAGATCATCTGGGAGGACAAGATAGCAGACGCTAAGATCCTTTCTCAAAATGAGATGTTTCAGAGAGCTCAACTCCAATGGATTGGCCACATTATTAAAAAATAAAACATCCATTTGCCACAAAAGATAATTTTAGGTAGAGCTCATACTCGGTAAGTGTTCACATGATTGTCTTAAAAAGTGATACAAGGACACTTTCAAGGTCTCTCAAGAAATTTGGAATTGATTAGGCGACATGGAAAAAATCTGGCACAGGTCCTCATAGTGTGGTATGCCCACTTCAGAGAAGATGCTGTGCTCCATGAGCAAAGCAGCATTGAAATCTCTCAAAAGAAATGCAAGTTGGGCAAATTTAGTCCACCCCAAATGTTCACATGGACTATTTGTGCCAAACCTGGGGTAGAACATTCTTAGTTCCTATTGGATCAGCCACAGTTGGACACACTGAAATTGACTCTAGCATAGGGATATCATTTTGATCCTCTTCAAGAATGAAGGGTCATAATCAATCTCCCAGACAAAAGGTATCAAATATGCCTGGTTAGCAACACTCCTGAGTTCTGTCTAAATCAGCTGAAGTTGTACTTGAGAAATAGTTAAGAAAACAAATAAAAATACAATAGAACATAGATAATGTTAAAGTGTGGTTTTATAAGTCAATATGTAGCCCAGAGGGATCCTTATGTACAGTTTTGTTTCTTTCTGAGTCTGACACCATTGTCCTAGACTATTGCAGCATTCTCCTGACTGGTATCTTTTCCTCTAGTCTGTCTTCTTTCGAATCCATTTTTTTTTCACAGAACTGCCAAGTTGACATTTCTCCTTCCCATCCCATAGTATTTTCAATTACATGTAAAAAGTTTTCAACATTGGCAAGATTGTGAGTACAATTTTTTTTCTTGCTCCTTCCCTATTCTCCTCAAGACAGCAAGTATTCTTTTACAGGCTCTGCATGTACAATTATATTAAATATATTTCCACATTGCTCATGTTGTAAAAGAAGAATCAGAACAAAATGGGAAAATCACAAGAAAGAAAACAAAAACAAAAAAGAGAGAAAATGTATGCTTCAATATGCCTTTAGATTCCATAGTTCTTTCTCTGGATGAGGATAAACATTCCATCATGAGTCTTTTAGAATTGTCTTAAATAACTGTATTGCTGAAAGGAGCTAAGTCTATCAAAGTTGGTCATCAAACAGTGTTACACTTACTGCATACAATTGTCTCCTGATTCTTCTCACTTCACTCTACATTGACATTTCTAGAATATGTCTTACCTTGTCACTCTACTGTTCAAGAGGCTTTAGTGACAGCTCAATGACTCTACACTTAGATGGAAGCTCCTCTGTTTTGATTTTTGAAATTCTTCACTGTCTTCAAAGATTATCTTTCCAGACTAATTGCACATTCCTCCCTTTTATGTACTCTGCATTGTAGCCAAATTGGCATACCTTCTCTTTTATGTATATGGCATTCTATCTCCTGCCTCTGTGTGTCTGTACAATCTGCATTTTATTTTCCAATGCCATACCTGGCCCTATGGTTGTAATGCTCCACTTTCAAATGTCCACTTCTTAGAACTCTCTTTTCAAGGCTCAATTCAAATGCTGCCTCCTGAGATTGGCTTTCTTCATTCCCTTAATTTTTAGTACCTTTTCCTGGTAAAATATTTTGCACATATCATATACATTGGCCTATGTTAATATTTTATCTCCCAGTAGGATGCAATTTCTTTGAAACTAGGAAATATTGTGTGTTTGTGTAGTATCCCCAGGACCTAACAGTAACTGTCATTTTATGGCACTTAAAACTCTTGTGAATTTGAATTGAACATAGGAGTATTCAGATGAATGTTTAACAACTGGATCTCCATAAAAGAAAAAAAATACACATTGAATATAATACTAAAAAGTACTTCTTTAAAATGGTCGCAGATTGATAGGCACAAATTCTAACCCAATAAAATATTAAATCTAACAATTGTCTCAATCTGAAAATTCTCCATTATGCCCCTGATATGCTCACACTCCAAATGTCCACAATAACACCATTTGCATGTACTGTTCCTCAGGAAGTAGCTAGGTGATCTGCCTTGTTCAGTTAAATTATGTTCAGAATAAGTTTTCCTATGATTACTCTAATTTGTAATTCTCCTTTTCCAGATGAGGCACAGAAAGGTTAATTGACTTGCCCAGAGTCACACAACAAGATTTAAACCTAAGTATTCCTTTCTCTAAGTTCAGTAGCCTTTTCACTTCATCCATACTAATCTATATTTTCTATTCGCCTTTGTTATTTCAGTCATGCCTGGCTATGAGGTTATGAGACTTCACCATTTAGAGAGCAAATAACATGAAGCTCTCTCTACAGATGAAATCTAAGAGTCATATTTGGACCTGTTTTAAAAGAGCAAGGCTTTTACAGGCTTAGGCATAGAGAATGTCCCTGAAGCTCCAAATATACCTGTGTTTGTCTATCTCCAGTGCCAGAGCCAACCACAAACTTAGATGTTTCCCAGAAGACATTTACCCATGGGAGAGAGCTCTTAGTTTACAAATAATGTTTGAGGTACAGGGGGCAAAGTGTGGACTAGGAAGAAAAGAGAGATAAATATTCATCCAGTCTTGTAGTAAAGCAAAAAGAGTTAGTAAAGCCTATAATCTGAGCTCACATCTCCTCCACTTGCACTCTCAGGCACAGAGGCTGTGATCAAGTAAGTATCAAAGCAAAGAAATACCCCCTAAATGTGGCTCTGATTCACAAAGATCAGTTCTCAGGCACAGAAATACCAGATCCAGCACAGGGATTGACTGAGCTCAGAGGGAGTTTGATTGAGTGTGCTTATGCATACGAAGAAAGAAATTACATAATACATACATATGTGTACATATCTGTATGTGTGTGTATGTATATATGTATATGTGTGTGTGTATCTGTGTGTGTAAGGTGGGGGTTATTGTCTTTGTGTTGTGGTGCGTGCGTGTGTGTGTGTGTGTGTGCGTGTGTGTGTATCTCCAACATACATCCTTCTCTCCATCCAGATAAAGAATTAGTGAGTGCTAGACTCAGAAACAGGAAGAACTTGGTCAAAATACTGCTTAAAATATTTGTTATTGGTTGTATTTGTCCTTCATTCTCAAAGAGAACCATGAAATCAAGATGATAACATGACTTTCAGTTGACTTTGATTTGAGTGAGGGAGAGTTGTGCAAGGTCACTAACCTCATTGTCTTATCCTGAGCCATCTGGGTCCAGTGACCTGATATTCATCAGGACAATTGGTGATGGCCCAGGATGCAGTGTGGGACCTTGCTCTTTCAGGCTAGGGTCTTATCACATACTCACTTTGAGTGAGGTACACTCATTCAATAAATAGGCTTCTTTAAGTTACTCAAGGGATGTCCCCTTTAATGAAAAAAAAACAAAACTCAAACTGGGAGGGGAAGACCTTCAGGGTTCCTGGTTAAAGAGAAACAATTACTAATTAGTTATTACATTCACTCTGGGCTAGGTGTGTGGGGACTTGTGCCATCTATGAGCTCCAGAGTGAATTGGGTTTGAGGCTTCATCTGTCTGCAAGAAATGTAGCCAGTAAACTCAAAGGGGAAAAGAAAAAGGTTTTGAGAGCTATGGTTGTTCAAAAAGGCATTGACTATAACATGATGAATTTATTGATGACACTCTCCACATCTAGCTAATTTGGGCCTTCAAAAATGTCGGTCCAATTCATCCCTTTGTCTCTGCTAAATCCTTATAGGTTAGCAGGACTTGAGAGATTTTGTCCTCCACTAGCATAGCCAATGAAAGCCAATATTAAATAATTGTGATGCCATGAAGATGGATTTCAGTGGAGGAGTGTTAATGCTTACTATGACTTACATTTACTTAACGTTTTTATGGTTACAAAAGTTAATCTCTTTTTTATGGAATATGACAAGGGTGAGTAGTATTTTCTCCAAATTTAAATGAAAATACCAAGGATCAGAAGAAAGTGAACTCCCCATCATTACATAGAAAGGAAATAGTAAAGCAAGAACTGGAGTCCTGACTTCCAGACCAAAGCTCTATTGCTCTTCACTTCTTTAAATTATAAAAAACACAAAAAACAAACCCTTAAATAATACTAACTTTTCTTATTGAGCAACCCTATTTCAAATCCCTGCTAACATTCCTAACAATCTCTAAATTTCTATGATTCCAGAAATGTTAACCAAACAAAAGTTCATCATTCTCTATGTGCATGTATTCACGTTACACCCTATTAAACGAAAATAATCTTCATCATGAAAATATTGATTCCATCTGTTTCCAAGGAAAAAATGAATGATTAGAGTTTTCTCTTGTATTAGTCCTTCTTAGAACTGGTCTGAGCATGTGATGGCCCACTGGAAGGGTCCAGAGTTTCATCACACTTGTTACATAAGTAGCTCATATTTAATTGGAATATTGGTTATCAATATAGAATCTTGCTTTTTTGTTAATCAGTTTCACCCAAGCCAAGATGCCGGATACCATGTACTGAGTGTCTGAATGTTTGTAAGGGATTCAATTGTTTTAGCCTCAGGAAAGTACAAAGCACACATGCATGCTCCTCCTCTCCTCCCCCCTTCCACACACAATCCCATCTCTAGATGGTTAGGTAGAAATCAGAAAACTTAGTTCTAGCCCAGATTCTGACTTTGATATACTTTATTACTTCATTGGGTTTCTGGGACCATATCTGTAAATGGAGGGAATTCCAATAGATTACCTTTAATGGCCTTTCTAGATCTCACCTTCTATGACTCTAAAGAGGTCACAAATTCAAATCCCTTTTCTTCCACATGCTACATTGATGATTTCCTCCCTATCTTTGTCCCCATGCATGTGATAAATTAGTTATCTAAGACCTCTTTTTCACCACCACCTGGTCCCTTCCACTAAACTCTTCTTTTTCTGGTCTTAAATCCAGTCTCAGACACTCAGTGTCTGTGTTACCCTGGGCACATCACTTAACAACTTTTTGGCACAGTTTCCTCATCTATAAAATGAGGTTCATAATATCCCCTAGTTCCCAGGGATGTTGCCAGGATCAAATGAGATAATGGCTGTCAAGCACTAAAAATTGTGCCTGACATATAGTAAGGATTGCATAAATGTTAGCTCTTATTTTTAATTCTTGTTAATATTATTCTTATTATCATTCTTTGCATCCATGTAGCATGAATTCTGGGTCCCCTCTCCCAAGACCTCTGCCATTGTAGGGTTTTCTCATAACTGAGTCCATCTCCTCATTCCTTTTCCTGATTGTCATTCAAATGGACAGACATGTAATAAAGACTTACTATGTGTCAGGCATCATGTTGAAAACTTGGAATAAAAAGCTAGACTAACTTGCACCTGTTCTCAATGGCCTCGCAATCTAACTGGGGAGACAATGCATACGCAACTACGTATAGGACCAGGATATATCAGTAGTACTGTTTCCAATTTTGATTGATATATTTTTGAAAGAACTTTGATGGAATGGAACCATGAAATCAAAATAATCAGGCTTAAATTCTGTTTTTGATACTTTCACTGACCTTGAGCAATTCTAAACCCAAGTTTCCTCATTTATACGACAAGAGATTTAAACCATAAAATCACTAAGATAGGCTACAAGTCCCAGTCTATGATTCTATGGCTAAGAATTAGTGAGGAAGGCACTTTTTTGAAAATATGGGAGATAAGAATCCCTTTTTACTTAGACTTTATAGAAATTATGACAGTGTGAAAATGACTCGCTGTAAATCTCTCACTCTGTTATCTTCCCGGGATACTTGTCATAATTTTTCAGGAAGGATATTGATAAGATACATATGATTCAAAGATCTGAAAGGCAATAGTATCTAAGCTACATAGGGATCAGGTAGAGGAAATAGAACTGTTTGAGAAGACAGCCTAAGGAAGAAATGGTTTCAAGGATATACAGAAGTTATAATAGCTCCTCCTATTCAGGCAGACATTTCTTCCCAATCCTCTTATTTCCTCTTAGTCCTTTGTATTTTGTTCAGTGGAAATAGGGGATAGAGAACAAATAACCAGAAGTCGAAGTGACAGAGTTGATATTAATGGGCATTCTGAAAGAGGCTCAAAAATGTGGACTGGACTCTCTCATAATTCTATATTCTCAATAATTCTATCCCAATTAAAAAAGAACTGCTATAAATATTTGGTATGGATAGGTCTATTCTTTATTTGATTCCTTTGGGGGTAAAAACCTTGTAGTTATCAAAGAGTACAAGGTTATGCACAGTTTGATAATTTTTAGGGCATAATTCAAAATTGCTTTCTAAAGTGAAAGGACCAGTTCAGAGCTACATCAACAGAGCACTGATGCTCCTCATTAGGCTTAGTTTATTGATGATGAAGAATTTTACCAACATCTTAACCAATATAAGTAATGAATTTTTTAAATATTTATGCAGAATAAGACATATTTTTAGACAAGGCTAATATGAGAATTTGTTTCACTTGACTATGTGTATTGGTAACAAGAGTCAGAGGTGGAAAGGATAAAAAGAAAATACTCATTAATTGAAAAAATATAGACTGGACTGCTTGAAGAAATATTTAGCAGTATTCATTCAGATGAATAAGTATTTATTAAACACCTTGTATTAAACACTATTAAATACCTTCTGCTGGGCATTGGGCTAAGTATTGGGGATACCAAGAAAGGAAAAGTATTCTCCTTGCCCTTAGGGAGCTCACAATCTAGTGGATACAGACAGCATAAACACAACTATGTATAAACTAGCTAGATATGGGATAAATTGGAGATGACCAGTAGATGAATGTCACTAGAATTCAGGGAAGTCAGGACAGGCTTATTGTACAAGATGGGAGATGAGTTGTGACTTGAAGTACAGTAGGAAAGCCACTAGGTGGAGACAGTATTCCAGGCATGGGAAATAGGTAGTGAAAATGCATGGAGGCTGGAGATGGAGTGTTTTGATTAAGGAACAGGAAGAAGGTGTCAGTAGTACACAGAGCACAAGGAGGGGAGTAAAATGTAAAAAAAAAAAAAGCTACAAAGACAGGAAGGGGATACATAGTGAAAGTTTTTGAATGTGGATAGCGAATCACTAGATTTTTTTGAATTGTGTGTATGTGTGTGTGTGTGTGTAAAGATCTGTAACTTTTTAAGATTAATTTGATGTCTGAATGGAGAATGGACTACAGTTGGACTTGATGGACTACAGAGAGGCTTGAAACAAAAATACCAGATACCAATCAGCCCACTAGTGCAATATTGTAAGTGTGAGAAGAAGATGGTCTACATTAGGGTGCTTGCAGTAGCAGAGAGAAGGGAGCAAATAATATCCATGACAACAGTTGGGAGCAATAACACTATGTTGTATCAGCCCTAGAAAGTTGGCTAATTAGGGTTCACTTGACCTAATAGAGGATTTCCCATTTATCTTGATTATCCACATACTTAAGGCTGTGTGATTGCTCGGGTCCTGGAGTAACAATGGAGCTATAGGATACAGTCCAGATGGAGGTAAAAATGGAGATATCGCAATGGCATAAACAGGAAGATGACTGAACATTGTGAGTTCTTTTCCTCTCCTCCTTTGCTTTGTTTTCTTCCTCTGAAATGATAGATCCAATCTATGAGATCAAATAAGCCTTGAATGAGAGTGGGTTACCAGAGGAATCAGAGGCTATACCCATAGTGAGGATCACCATTATCTTGGTCCAGAGTCTAACGAGGATTTTTAACTACCTAGAATGCTCTTCTCACACAGATGAAGAAATTGGAGGAGTCTTTTTATTCCATATATCCTTTTAATAAAGGAGTCAGAAACAGCCAAGAAAATATACCTCTCCCTTTTTATTTAGAAAAACCCTGGGTATGTATTCTCTGAAGATCCTTGAGGATAGATGCACTGATGTATAATGTATAAATAGTTTTTAAAATATGTCAATTTACTGAAAACTATAACTATATAATATATAACAAAAAATAATGGAGCATATTATTAAGTCAATTAATTGATATATTATGCATTTGTATCATTTAAATTCTATTTCTAAAACCAAACTCTGTCATTTTAAAGGGGGAAATATCAGCATATTTCCCAGTAAATACATGAAAAAAGCAAAAATTCCCCTTTTCCAGGCTATTTGACATAATTCCTGAAATATTTTGTTAGCAAAAAAGGCAAGGAAAAAATAAATTAAAAGATTGAGGACTGGTGAATAGGAGATATAAATATTCCTTCTCATTGACTCCATGATAGTTTACTTTGAAAACCAGAGAAAGAGAAAAGAAACTAAGTGACACAATGGATATAACCCTTTTGACAATAAATTGAGCTATTTGAAAAGAAAAGTAACGATAAAGTTTTGTGTTTTGTTTTACTCATTTTTCAGCCATATGACTCTTTGTGTCCCCATCTGGGATTCTCTTGGCAAATACAATGAAATGCTTTGCCATTTCCTTCTCCAACTCACTTTACCGATAAGAAACTGAGGCAAAAAGAGTTAAGTAACTTGTTAAAGGTCACATATCTGACAGTTATTTTGAATTCAGGTCTTTCTGACTCCAGGGTCAGCACTTTATCTACTATGCCACCTAGCTGCCCAATAATAAAATAAAAGTGTACAAAATAAATAAAAACAGGCTATTACCACATCAATACACCAATGAAAAGTTCCAAAAATAAATAATAAAAAAGAAACAATATTTAAAACACTATAAAATATCTTAGAATTAATCAGGTACAGGGGTAAATTCATTTATATAAATACAATTCCAAAATGAACTAGAGAAATGAAGAATAATTTAAATAAGGATGGATAGTCATTGTTGACTGATAGATACAATATAATAAAAAATAATAACCTAAAATAATTTAATTTTTATTGATAAAGTCAGGTTAAGTCTATAAACATTTATTAAAATCTATACGCTATATTGTGCTAAAAGTTTAGGACACCCAAAAATGGCAAGAATGGTTTGTGTTTCTTCCCCTCATGGAGCTAATAAACTCATGTTGGAAACAACAAACAAATATATGTAAATAAGACATATCTATGCCTATATCTATATATGTACCTATAAATTTGAAATAGTCTCAGAGGCATTAAGGTCAGCCAAGAAAGGCTATTTTCAGAAGGTGGGATTTTCAGCTGATATTTCAAGGAAACCAGGGAAGTCAGGAGTTAGAAACAAGGAAGAACATTACAGATATGTGGGACAGCTAATGAAAAATCATAGTCAGAGCTAGAAGTCAGAAGATAAAATGTCTTGCATGTGAAATAATAAGGAGGTCACTGTCACTTGATCAAAGAGTACCTGGAGAGCAGTAATATGTAAAAAAGACTGGAATGGTAGGAAGAACTTTGCATACTACACTGAACTTTTTATATTTGATCCAAATGCTAATGAGAAATCACTGAAAAATTATTAAATGAGGATGGGACATAGATAGTGCTCTATGGTTTGACTTGAATTTTAGGAAGATCACTTTGATAGATTAATGGAAGACTAACCTTGTGGAAGAAAGATCAACCATAAAGCTACTGCAAGAGTCAGGCATAAAATGATGAAATACTGCACCAAAGGGATGGTAGTCAGATGACAGAAAAGAACACATGAAAGAGAATGTGAAAATACAATTGGCAAGTCTTGGCAATAGAATAAATATGGGGAAGATAAGAAAGAGTAAGAAAGTAAGGATGGCATCTAGGTTTTGACCTTGAGTGGTTGGAGGATAATGCTTTCTATTGAAACAGAAAAGGGGTGAAAAGAGGAGAGTTTATAGAAAAGAAAATGACCTCAGTTTTGGACATATTGAGTTTCCAAGTTCCATGGGACATCCAGTTTGACATATGCAACCAGTGGTTGCAGACTCAAGACTAGAAATTAAGAGAGAATTTAGAACTGGACAAACAGATTGAAAATCATCTGCTTAGAGGTGATAATTAAATCCATAGATGCTGATGAAATCACTAAACATAATAGTATAAAAAGAGCAGGGAAGAGGACCTGGGACAGAACCTTAGGAGACATCGAGAGTTATTAAGATAAAGATCCAGTAATGGAGACTAAGGAGGAGAGGGTAGAAATGTGGAACAGTGAAGAGCAGGGTTAAGAATAGCTAAAGAGAAGAGAGTATCAAGACAGAATAGTCAAGAGCTCCTCAGTTTTTTTCATTTGCCATCCTTACTCATCCTCCTCTACTCATATCACCATAGGATAGCAGTGTGCTTTGTGTCAAGCCTGCCTTTGTTCATCACTCCTCAGGGGGTGCTATTCATTCTCCTTAATGTAGCATGACCTAGGGCTCTCTGCATCACTGGCAATCATTTAGCATCTAAAGAATGATCTTTAATGAAGTGGTCTTTTTGCGTTTCATTTCAATATGTGTGTGGAGGGGGTCGGGGGAAGCTCACACCACCATCTCTTTTTCTTCAGTAGAGCATAAATGCTTCAGCAATACCACTGTGCTCCCTTTCTCCTGGGATCATCATGAAAGTGAATTTTACATCACATCTCCCTGTGAGAGTACCCAGTTTCTTTCTTATTATTAATGGACATTATTATGTCATTCTTGAAAGTGGAACTTTCCCCTCTGCAGTTAAATGATAATGAAAGTATTGTTAGAGAATATTCCTTTGTAGGAAGAGATCCTTAGAGAGTAAGATAGTTGAGAAAGCCTGAGGAAGTAGATGGAGATTAAAATCTTATACAGAACAGAATGATTGTTCATAAACTCAGTCTCTGTGTGTCATTTTGACTCTGTAGGTGGCATGTGAATTTAGAAGAATTCCTTAAACTAGAAGTATTAACATTAGGGTGTTTGAAATAAAAAAAAAACACTCCATGACAGTAGGAGCTTTATTGATCTTTAAATAACCACATGGATATTAATGAGATCGATACCTTTCAATACAGTTGACTCTCTTCCACTTTTCTGTCTTAACTATCTCTATACATTGGAGAATATTTAGGGGATCTCTCAATCCTTTGAGGAGTCTTAAGCTACTGTTATTGCTATTTACTTATTCATGAAATCAGGAAAATAAAACTAATAGCACATAAATATTTAAAACTTTATTCTTTCCAAAGTACTTTTCCTCACATCTACCCTGACAGAAAGATTGGGAAAATATTACTATCTATCTATCTATCCATCTATCTATCTATCTATTCATCCATCTATCTATCCATTTCTATTTACACACATACATCCATATACATACATAGGTATATGTGATATATATACATATATGTATATGTGTGTGCATGAATATATATGTACATATACACACATGTATATTACACACCCACAACTGTGGCTATTAGAAGTAATATAATTTGCTCAATGTCATGTGATTATTAAGAAGAAGATCTAAAATCCTGGTTTTTTTGTCCCAATTTTTTCCACCACACAAAATTTGCCATTGGAAGTTTCTAGAAGTTAAAGAAAAAGTTAAAAGAATAAAAGTGAAGTAAAGAACTGATATTTCAGAATTCTTCTTTTTGAAAAAGACTGAAAAGTTCTTGCACTATCACTCAATAAGTTTAATTTGAAAGCTAGAGGGTGACTCTTTCCAGGACCCCATCTTCTCTTTATCAATAAGTCCCAATTAAGCAAGGAAAAGGTAACATGGGTGCTGATAGAAACTCAGTACCTAAAGGGAAACTCCAAAATCTTTGTTTATATTTTCAAATATCATCCTACATCTTAGGGAGACCTTAGTGCATTTAATACAGAAGCGTCAAATTTGGTTGTATAGAAACCAGATGAGGAATTGGGAAAAATTTAACAAAATAAATAAAATCACAATACAATGAATAATGAAAATTTGTGGTTTTCTAAGACAATATGTGAGCGGCAGGGATCCATTTGTATTTGTTTGCCACTACTGGCATAATAGATAGAGAACTGGTCTTGAAGCCACGAAGACCTGTGTTCAATTCTGGTCTCTGACAATTGTCTCGTGGGACCTTGTAAATCACTTGAGCTCACAATGCGCTATGCAACTGTCTAAAACTACAAGTTTCATAAAAGATGGTGACCTTCATTGGAAGAGTGAATGCCTTTGCTATGAAGTTCCCTATACCAAAAAAGTCATAGGCCCGGTTGCCTATCTCTATCATATTTCAAATAAGAAGATACACACACACACTCACGCACTCACACACACCCACACATAGACACACTTGTTCAGTCATTTCAATTGTGACCAACTTTATGGGATTTTCTTGGTAAAGATACTTGAGCGGCTTGTCATTTTCTTCTCCGGCTCATTTTACCCATGATGAAACTAGGATAAATAGAGTTAAATGACTTCCTAGAGTCACTAAGCTAGTAAATGTCTGAGGTCAGATTTGCACTAAGGAAGATGAGTCTTCCTGATGCCAGGACTAGCACTCTCATCATTATGCCACCTAAGTGCCAAATACAGGGACATATACATATACATGCACATGTACATATACGTACACATACATATACATACATATACACATGTACTCTTTAATATATCCATATAAATATTTTTAACAAATTTCTCTGCTTACTTAAGTTGTTATTTAGCATATATATGTGTATGTGAATATCATTTCAGATTCAGGAGCATATCTTGCCATCCTTGCTATCATGTCAACTTTGAATATCTCTGAAGACATGGTCTCTACTTTCCTCCTCATTGGAATCCCAGGACTGGAGCATATTCACATCTGGATATCCATCCCCATATGCCTCATGTACATCACTGCGGCCCTTGGCAACTGTACTATCCTCTTCATCATCAAGACAGAACCTTCACTTCATGAGCCCATGTATTATTTCCTGTCAATGCTGGCCATCTCTGACATGGGCCTGTCCTTCTCTTCTTTACCCACTATGCTAAGGATCTTTTTGTTCAATTCCCCTGTAATCTCCCTCAATGCCTGCTTTACTCAGGAGTTCTTTATTCATGGCTTCACTGATATGGAGTCCTCAGTGCTGTTGATTATGTCTTTTGATCGTTTTCTAGCAATCCGCAATCCCCTAAGATACAGTTCCATTCTTACTAGTGCTAGAGTTATACAATTAGGACTAGTGCTTGCGATTAAGAGTATTCTCCTAGTACTTCCTCTCCCTTTCATCTTAAAGAGGTTGATCTACTGTAAGAAAAGACTTCTCTCTCATTCTTACTGTCTGCACCAGGATGTCATGAAATTGGCATGCTCTGACAATAGGATCAACTTTATCTATGGCTTTTTTGTTGCCCTCTGCATGATGTCTGACTTGGTGTTCATTGTGATTTCATACATCTTGATCTTAAAAACAGTAATGGGCATTGCATCGCATGGAGAACGTCTCAAGGCCCTTAACACTTGCATCTCCCACATATGTGCTGTCCTGATCTTCTATGTGCCCATCATCACCCTGGCTGCTATGCATCGCTTTACCAAGCATAAGTCTCCTTTGACAATGATCGTCATTGCTGACGTCTTCCTAATGGTTCCTCCTTTAATGAACCCTATTGTATATTGTGTGAAGACTCGGCAAATTCGTGAGAAGATTCTGGGAAAACTTGGATTGAAGTGAGAAAAATAAAGGTCAAGCCTGGAAAATGTTTAATTAAAAGATAAAGATAATGTTTCTCTACATGGGGGAGGGTAAATAAGGTGACCACCATCATCATTACCATCACCACCACCACAACACATCTTTTAATCTTGACTAAGACAATAATGATAGCCGGCATTTATCGTTGTGAGATTTATAAAGTACTTTAGAAACATTATCTCAATTGTTACAACATAACAACCCTGTAAGGTAGATGAGATCTTTTACAGATGAGGAAATTGAGATTGAGAGGTTAAGCGAGTTGTCCGGGGTCCCACAGCTAATAGATATCTAAAACAGGATTTGCATTCAGGTCCTTCTGACTCCCAATCAGTTACTTTATTTCCTGAGCCACCTAGTTGCCTCTTTCAGCCAGAAAAAATCAGAAATCAGAAACAGACACTGCTTTTAATGAGTTCTCTCTATGAAAGGCACAAGAATATTGACATAGACCAAAAGAAATCATGGTCATTAATTTTACAAATAATGGTATAAGTATCTTGATTCTCTGCAGGGTGAAGTTAAGCATTGATAGATCACAGAAAATGATGAGTCATTGGAAGGAGCTCCCTTAGTCAGAAAGAATTAAACAGATGGATCTTAGGTTTACTGGTTATTCGTACGACTCTCCTGTGAAAAGGACTAGCCTACTATTAAGTGGAAGGCATACCTAGCCCTCATACAGATATAGTTACCCCTCTCCCTGTATCATAGAATCAACAGAACTTCTATTTCTGCCACTGTCAAGAGAATCACTGCTCCACACTTACACTGGTTTAAAGTATCATTGTCATTTTTGCTTCCTAATTAACTCAGTTCCTGTGTTCAGCTGGTTGCCCAAACTTGTCGTTTCTTTCTTACTACCTTCACAAAATCCCTTGAATCCCTAGGAACCATCTAAGATCAGGATTTTATCATTTCCCACTTGAACAACTGAAAAACCTCCTAATTGTCTTCCTTCATCTTCAATCCCCTTCTCCAATCTATCCTCCTCACAAGTGTCAAAATGTTTTTCTTTTCATTTTTTTTAAATCCAGACATGACCATGACATTCCCCATTTAAATAAATCAGAACAAAACAACATAAACAAACAAATAAAAAAAAACCCTGTTGATTCTTCATTACCATTAGGATTATATATAAGATATTGTATTTAGTATTTCCAGTAAAATGTTTTCCTGCTCTACCGGTCATATGAGCAACACAATGATGGACTAGACATTTTCTTTGATCCTCATGGCCTCTATGGCCTTTCCAAAATGGGAATTATTCACCAAAGATGAAGCAACTTTAACTGTCTCCATGGTCTTTGGTGTTTAAAGTCCAAAAGGTTAACAAAATGGGGACTGATAATCACCCACCTTGAGTTCACTCAGCTTTGCTTTCCCTCCTCCCAAGCCTCTTCTTACTGTCCTCTGGAGAGAGAAAACAACAACAGCAACAGCAGCAAACTTCAAGACATTTAGTGGTTAAATTTAACATTTCAACTCAGAAGCAAGTTCCTTAAACCATCAGGAAAAAGACTTTCAACTACAAAGGAAAAGACTTTTGAAAATTATTCCCACATCCACTAGATCAAAGAAATAGGAAACTGGATAATACATTTTGAAGAAGAGTATTAAAGCTCAGGATGCTGCCTAGGGTAGGCTATCCTGCAGATCTGACCTTAACCATGTAGGATAAAACGGTATTTATTCAACCAGAAAGAAGAGTTTGACATTTTTTAAATAAAGTTAGAAATGAAGAATATATTTGTCTTTGAAAAACCTCAAATGGCAGAAATCAAGAATGAACAAATTCAGTAGTCAAGGATAGCAACAGTTAACAGAGTGATAAGAGAAAGACCTGTAAGTGACTTCTACTCAAGGGTGGGGAATCTGTGGCCTTCTAAGTCCTTGGATGCAGTCTTTTGATTGAGTCTAAGTACTATAGAATGAATCCTTTTATTAAGAGGATTTGGTTTGTGAAGTTTCGATTCAGTCAAAGAGCCACTCTTGAGGACCTACAGAGTCACATGTAACCTTGAAACTGCAGGTTCCCTACCTTTGACTGATGTACCTAAAAAGAGAAATCTGGTAGAGAGAACAATGAAGGGATGGACAGGTACACTATGAAGGGAAACTGCTTAAAGATGAATATGTCTTTTATGGGTCTACTTTATGGCATATCATGGTACCTGAAAGGGGTGGTGATAGGAGAAGTGAGAAGGAGAATAGAAAGGAGTGAGTGATGTGCCAGGGTCAAATTAAGTGTTAATAGTAATGGGAAAATGACTCTGTGGTTTTACAAGGCCAAGAGTCTTATAAGGAAGTGGCTAAAGAGAAGAGGGGAAATTAAAGAGGGGGTAGAGAAGAACCTACTTTGGAGGTAGAAGAGGGTTCTGTGAATGAATGTTCTCTATGGGAGAAGAAATATGGTGGGGGCAAAGAAATGGTCAGTGATTGACTCCATTCTGTATTTGTTGCTCTTTCTGGTCTTAACTTCACTGAACAAGATAACTCTATCATTTCTCATCATTTCTAATCTCATCACCATGCTACTAACTCAAAGCTTTATGGGACACGACCTCTCTCAGCCACCTCTCCCTCCACCCCTCCAACTCTCTGATTGGAGGACTTAAAGGTGGAATGCCAAACTCTTTCCAATGCCTCCCTTTATAGACGGCAGAAAATGAACTTTTTGGCTCACTTCACTTTGTATCTGCTGCTCTATCTCATTTTAACTTAACAAAGTAACATGCTCCCCTATACTCCCGTACCCCTTTCCTTCCTCCTTTTGTGAGATTGTCTTTCTTTTTTTTATTAAATTTGCCCCTGGAGTAAATTTAATACAGTGCCTGGCACATGGTAGGTGCTTAATAAATGTCTATTGAATTGGATTGACTTGAAGGGAGATGAGGACCCCACATTGGATGAAACCTGAGGGATTTGTTGCATAAAAAAAAATTTACTTGTCCTGGGAAATGGGGAGTTGAGATCTCTTTGAGAAATTCACACCTGGAGGAGTAGGGGAACACGGACACAGGGAGATTTCTAGGCAAATTTTCTCTCTCTCTCATGTGTGTGTATGCATGTATATGTATGTATAAGAAACTGACTCAGTTTGCTGTAAACCTAGATCTGGGTTACTCCAAGCAAGCAAAGAGATCTTGACTGATTTCTTCTTTTTATATAAAAGACAGGGAACATTTTTCTTTCTGTCTTTTTATTTTATTTTGAATAT
The DNA here is from genome assembly GCA_028658325.1 of Potorous gilbertii. Lineage (NCBI taxonomy): Eukaryota > Metazoa > Chordata > Mammalia > Diprotodontia > Potoroidae > Potorous > Potorous gilbertii. The sequence continues at coordinate 74,891,599 of CM053771.1, read as the reverse complement.
TATTTTTAAAATTGCATGTAAAAACATTGAACTTTGTTTTAATTTTGAATTCCAAATTCTCCTCCTTCCTTTTCTCCCTCCTCTCTGATACAGTAAGCAAATTGATATAGGTTATACATGTGTACTCATGCAAAACATATTTCCACATTAGTACTGTTGTAAAAAAAGACAATAAAATTAACACAAAAATAAATTAAAAAGTAATATGCTTTGATCAGCATTCAGTCTCTGTCAATTCTTTATCTGGAGATGGAAAACATTTTCCATCATGAATATTTTAGTATTCTCTTAGATCATTGTATTACTGAAAATAGCTCAGTCATTGACAAGTGATCATCATACAATATCATTGTTGCTATACACAAGCTTCTCCTTGTTCTCACTTCATTTTTTATCAATTCCTATAAGTCTTTCTTGGATTTTCTGAAATCATCCTGCTTCTCTCTTCTTAGAGCACATTAATATTCCGTTACAATTATAGAGTACAACTAGTTCAGTCATTTTCCAATTGATGAATATGCCCTCAATTTTTCCAATTCTTTGCGACCACAAAAGGAACTTTATTTTTAATTTCAAATATTTATCAATTATTCACATATCCTATTAAAATCTGGGCATCACTACTCAGAAGTTGATACGTTTCAGCGCTTCCTTTATGTTTGACCATGTTTACTTGCTCACATCCTCTTTTCATTCCTGTCTGCTAGTGTAGATGGACAAATTTCTTAAGCCACTTGTATAATGATTCTGTAGGTATTCACAGCAAAAACAAAAACCAAATGATGTGGTGCATATGTGTATTCTTCCAGGTGACTCATGCTTGGTCATCAATGGGCCCTATTAGGACTGGGCTTTTGAAATTGGCATCAACAAATATGGCCTCATTGCCTGTGATCTTTTCTATAGTGTACAGCTCACTGAAACCAATTGACTCCAGGGGTTCCTCTAGCTTGTTTTCGGGGAGATAAAGCTCACAAATTTCTGTCAATCTCACCATCCAAATGAGGTCAATTTCATCTTCAATCTGGCCTTTCTAACTAGTGTTTGGATTTACCCTTCTCTGGGAATATATTCTCTATACAGTAAGATTATAATACTCAAATCAGTAGAGTGGAACACATACACACACACGCACACATACATACACACACACACGCTATGATGCAGTGTCCTCTCTGACACTTAAAATAATTATTATTACACTGGAAGTGATGCACCATACAAAAAGTGGAATCCATGGGGCAAACATTATAGGGAAGAAGCAGAAGGTTCCTAAAAGAGAAAACCTAGCGTGAATACCATAGAAATTTTGATTGTACGAAGAATACTAAGAAAAGAAAGAGAGAGATAATATAATTACAGGGATCATGAATGAGAGAATTAGAATCTAGAGGTAACAAAAAGATGAGATAGATAATGAAGAAAACACCTTTATATACAGTAGTATACGTAGATATAGATAGATGGATAGGTAGATAGACATAGATCAATAGATATACACTAAGGAATAGAAGTAGCTGAAGGGGAGGTGAGGAAGGGCCAATTTATTTGTCTGGGAGAAAATAAAAGACAGAGAAAAAAATCTATAACCAGAGAAGAGCAGGAGAGAAAAGGGAACTAATAAGCAAAATCCTAAAGGGAAAGAAATAACAAGTGATCAGAATGGATGAGGGGTGAGAAAAAGAGAGCCAGTTTGAATGGAGCCACCTTAAGAAAAATTAAAGTAACTGAAAGAACAAAATACTATTTATAGCAGAAGAGTGAGTCTAAAATTGAAAAGTTTCTGCACCAATAACCTTAATTCATGTAGGATAAGGAGGGGAGTGGTTGAATCTGAAGTGGAAAAATCTCTCCACATCATATTTATCTGGTAAGGACTTGGTATCCAGTAGATAGCTAGATGAATAGATAGATAGATAGATTGATTGATTGACTGATAAAGATAGATATATGTGTGTACATGCATGTGTGTATATACGTATGTGTGTATGTGTGTGTATATTTACATATGTTTGTGTATATGTGCATATATGTTTATATAGACACATATACATGCATATATGTATACATTTGTATATATGTGAGCATACATATATATACATGCATATGTGTATATCATGTGTATTACAAACATATGTATTATATGTACACACATATATAATTGTTTTGTGTATATATAATGTATATGTACACATGTGGATATTGTTTTTTGTCTATATAATACATATATTTGTGTGTATGTATGTATATAATAGACATTTGTAACTAATAATCATTTCCCAATAGATAAATGGTTAAAGGATATAAATAATTATCAAAAGAACTAGAAAGTATTCACAAATTTAAAACATGTTCCAACTTACTAATAATAAGAGAAATGGAAATCAAAACGTCCCTGATGTTTACTCTCACACCCTCAAAATTGGCAAAAAAAAATGACGAAAGAAATAGTAACAGTAAATGTCAGAGGGGTTGCATGTGGAAAGATAGGCACACTAATACATTGTTAGTGGGGTGGTGAAATGGTACAATCATTTTAGAAAGCAACTTGGGATTGTGCAAATAAAGTGACTCAAATGTCCATACACTTTGAATTAGATAACTCATTACTCAATTTACACCCCAAAGAAGTTACTGATATGAAAAAGTCCATATACATCAATATATTTTTAACTAAGAATTGAAAACATAGTAGATACCCATCAGTTGGAGAATGACTAATAAACATCGTTGTACAATAATGTAATGGAATATTACTGTGCTGTAAGAAATAGTATGTGATGAATTTAGAGTAGCAATATGAACTGATGCAGAGTGAGGTAAACATAGACAGGAAAACAATATACAAAGTATTATAATGGAAATGGAAAGAACAATACACATGCAAAATTAATCAAAAGTTAACATGACAAGATTATAAAATATATAATCCTATCTTGTTCCTTGTATTGACCTCAAATCTGTCTTCCTCTCCTTTCTACCCATTGTACTGTATTTTGTCTTTTCAGTCGACCAAAAAAGTAAAGAATGACAAAAAACGTTTAATTTTGCTTCTATATCATGACCATTTATCAAATATTTGAATAATATTTGTTTTTCTGTGTCACATCTTCTTCAAGTCAAATGTCTTCAGTTCTTGCTGATGGTTGAATGGAATGATTTTCAATCATTTACAAACCCTGGTGACTTTCCTATATGTATTCTCTAGCTTGTAAATGTTCTTCCAAAAATAAAAAAAAAATCAGTGTGGGGTACCATACTCCTGTTTAACTCTGACAGAAAATAGAAGAGTAGTTCTTAATTTCTGCCCCCAAAGAAATTTCAGGGAGTCTATGAATTTGGATGGGAAAATCACATCTTTCTTTTCTCTAATCTCAAATCAAGATTTAGTATTTCCTTCAATTATTCAAAAACATTATTCTGAGGAGACCATAGGCTTCACCAGCTTCTCGGACTGTCTCTGTCTTTGTGTCTCCATCTGTTTCTCTGTGCCTGTCTGTCTCTGTCTCTCTCTCTCTTCCTCTCTCTCTCTTCCTCTCTCTCTCTCTCTCTCTCTCTCTCTCTCTCTCTCTCTCTGTCTCTCTCTGTCTCTCTCTCAAGAACCCCCATATATATGAACTATAAATTCATTCACACTGGACACTAAGACTATTGTGGCAGAGATCAATCTACTGGAGTGACAAAAAAAGTCACTGGATTTGGTCAACTCATAATACTTGGATTGAAATTCCTTTTCTAATTCTTTTCTGCTGTGTGACTTGGAACAAATCACTTAAAATCCCATTCTTGTTTTTCTCATCTATAAAATTAGGGTAATTATATTTATGCCATCTATCTTGAAAATTTTCATGAAGATAAAATGTAAAACATTGTGTAAACGTTAAAGTCTTATATAAATTTGTTATTATAGCTGTTGTTAGAGTTATGATTGATTATTTTAAAAACTATTAGAATAATTCTAGAGTAGAATGGACTTCAGAATGCATCTCATCCAGCCCAGATGAGGAAACTGAAGGTCAGGGTGGTCATGGCTTCTTTTTGGTCACAGAGGCAACAAGAGGCAGAGTTAGGATTTGAATCTAGTTTTCCTGAGTCCAGATCCAAGACTCTTTCCATTGTCTCATTCTGTCACTATTGCGATTGTCATTGATGTTTTTATGGTTAATGAAACATGATTATTATTTGTCATATCACTTTCTGAGCTTGCAATCCAGTAAAATACTGAGGCCATTTTCAATTTCTGAATGATGAATATTGGGCTCATATATGTGATAACTTACAGAGGACTGACGGCTCTTGAATTTTAACATCAGCCACCTCATTTCAGTCATAATTTTTCAAATCACCCTTCATGACATAGAAAACATTTACCCTTGGGAAGGAGTTTATGGGTTAGTCAGGGGAAAGGAGTAGGTCAGTCCAACCTTGACAAGGAATACACATAGGTCACATGCTTTGGGTAATTGTATGTGGTGTCAGCTCTGATAGCTCAGTGGATCCATGTTCAGAGCCTGAAGAAGTCAGAAAGGGCTGGAAAACACAGGAAGAAAAGAGCTGAGACCACTGTGGAAACCAGAAACTATTTTTCCCTGGCTGTTACAGAACAAAATTATTTTCACATAGATTTTTAAATATGTCATGTCATTTGTTATTAGAAAGGGCTGTCTGGGAGGAGAAAGGGAAAAGGAGGATATATTGGAAGCCAATATGATATAAAAACAGAAGGAATCAGTTGAAAGGTCATTTAAAAAACTGTCTTTTTTTGTGTATGTTTCATTTGATCATTGCACTGACCTCTGCATGCTCAGCTTTTTATTTAATTATTAATAGAGCACGATTATCTTTTCTAATATACATAATTAAATATAACATGTTTTACCACTATAATCAACATTATTAAAATCATTTGTTTTAATGTAGTACTGCTTTAGGTATTATTTATTGCAGTGTATTGGTCCAACCCATGTGCCCTAGGTGTTTCCAACCCAAGATTAATAACACAAAGATGGTTAAAAAGTACTGAAGCCCATTATCATACAAAATTTATCATGTAAGAGGATTGCCTAAGCATTTGCAATATAGTACATAGGGAAAATGTTGACCTTGGAGTCAGAAGAACAATATTTGAGCCTCAATTGTGCCACTTATCAGCCGTATAACTTTAATAAGGTCACAGTACTTCTCTGGGACTCTGTTGGTTGATAGGAAAAGAGCCTTGGACTAGAAGATCTAGGGATCTCTTCCAATCCTAATAGTTAGTGAAATTGTGAATATCACTATCAGTGTATGGTGGATAGATAAGCCCCAAGTAGGCTTGTGAGAACAACATATCAGCATAGTGTCTGGGTCAATAATTTAGATGAAGACAGAGGACAACACTCCCCTATGCCCAATCGAAGAAGTGACCATGATTAAAAATGAGGATATTCAGTATTCCTGGCTTATAATACCAATTGAGAGACAATGTGGTATGGTAGAGAGAGTCTTTGACTTAAAATTAGATTGACTTGGGTTTAAGTACTGCCTTTGAGACTAACTTACTATGGCTAAGCTATTTGATCTCTCTGAGGCACAGACAAGCATTGAAGGCACAAATTCAAATCTTGTGTCATCATGTGTCATCTTTGAACACCAATGAAATGCAAGTCCTTAGCATATTTAGTATATGTTACCCACACAAGCAGTGTCACAACTTCAGTAAGACTTCCAATCCCCTGACAAATGAAGTCAATCCGGAAGATGCTACATGGTTCATCCATTAATTTGACAACATATGTAGAGTGAAGTTAAATTTGTCAGAGACGAAAGGTGTAGATGAGACACATTTCTGACTCTTGTGAAATTTATTTTCCAGTAAGAGAACAAAATGATTATTAGATAGCATCCTATTTTCATGAGTTAATTCAAGTGTTTTAGTAAAGGAATGGGTGGAGGAGGGTCTGGAAAGTGAGTAATTAAATGCTCTCCCTACAGACTGTCAATAAATAAGTATGGCCATGTTGAGGTGAGTGATGAGCTAGACTTTCTGATTCTTCCCATATCCATGTGTTCATTTATTCATTGAGATGGTTTTTGACCTTCACTTGTATTCCCATGAGGGAATATGGGGAAATCCTGAGAAAATGAAGAGGTTGGGAAAGAGGAGGGGAGGTTAAATAAAACAGGTGTGTTCCTGATGTGTCTGCAAGCATTCACATACACCCCAATGTCAGTAGCTGATTCTGCATAGAGGGTTATAAAGCCACTAGCAACACTCCAAATCCTCTTTTCTTCCTTCCCTTAGTCTTTTCCCTAATTCCCTTATTTCTTCATGTGAAATTTATTATAGTTTGTGGGAAAGAGCACTGAACTTAGAGGCAGTGAATCTGGATTTTTTTTCTGCCTTGCTTATACCCATCTATTCTTGCAAGCAGTTGACATACACAATGAAGAAAACATATGTAAGTACATTCATGGACATAAATATATGTATATACTTGCATATAAAACATGCATGTCCTTTACAATGTTGAGCATTTTACTGGGCAAACAAACATGCCAATGTTTGGTGCTGGAACACCAAAGATGGGGCAATATGTCTTGTTACATCATTTGTGACATTTGCCTCATTCCCTGTCTCATGGAAAAGATCTGACTTTCATGGGCTGGAGCCTTCTGAGGATCTTTTCCCTAATCTCTCTCATCTTGACACTGTAGAGAACAGGGTTGAGCAGAGGTGGAAGCAGGAAGTGGATATAGGAGAGAAAAGTATGAGCAGCATGGGGAATGGGTAACCTCAGTCGGTCAACAAGTGCTAAGAGGATCATAGGTAGGTAAAAAAGAAGCACAGCAGAGATATGTGCAGCACAGGTATGTTGGGCATGGTGGCGATCTTCATGTGAAGTTATACCTTGAAGTGCCTGCCCAATGATGGCATAGGACAGGAAGATGAGGACAGGGTCCAAACCCATAGCAGACAAGACTACAATGAAGCTGTAGGTTGCACTTTGAGTCTCAGGACAGGAGAGCTGGGAAATATCTGGGTGTAAGCAGTATGAGTGGGATAAAACCCGGGGACGGCAGTAGGGCATCCAGGCCAAAAGAAATGGCAAGGGTAGATGGATACTCACACAACGGAAGATGATGACCAGTCCTATCTTGCTAGTAACACTGTTAGTGAGCAGTGCTGGGTATCGGAGAGGACGACAGATGGCCAGTGCCCGGTCAAAGGCCATTGCCAGCAGGACAGAGGACTCCATGACAGAGAACACATGAATGAAAAACATCTGGAGGAAGCAGGCAAATGCTGGAACTGTGTGGGAATCAAAAAGGGAAAGTTTCAGCAGTGTGGGCATCAGAACTGTGGCCAGACCCACATCAGACACACCCAGCAGGAAGAGAAAGAAGTACATTGGACGATGGAGTGATGGTTCCACGGCAATGATCCAGAGAACTGTTCCATTTCCGAGGGCACATAGGAGATAGATGGTAATCAAGATAAGGGCCCACCATGATGGTGTGGTCACCAGGCCTGGGATGCCTGTCAGTAGGAAAGTAGAAATCATTGATGTGTTGTTGCTGGAGTATGCCATTATGAATTGTTTTTGAGATACAGCAGGACTCAGAAGCGGAGTTCAAAAACTTGGAAACAAAAGAAAAACACGAATGGGATTTAGTCTGGTGCTTTTACTTCTGCATTATATTGCTTAGTCACATTTTCCCCATCTCTGAATTTCTAATACTGATTATTCCTCAGGCTCTACTTTTCTCCTGACTATGCTGTTAACCCATCCTTTTTTCTCTCCTTTTAATATTCTCTTAAACCCCAGACCCTCCTTCCAGTTCTTATCAATTTCAATCCAGTTTCCTCTGAACTGAATACCTCTTTCATGATCATCTTTCTCAGTGCCCCACGCTCTAGTCATTCATAACTGTACTTCCACCTGTGTTGTCTACCACGACGTCAAGCCTCCGATCTTTAGTGTCTTTAATGACCTTGTCTTTCTGTCTAAAATGTCTCCTTGCTATACTTCCCCAACCATCTTCCCAGATACCAATCTGCTTCCTCCTAATTTTGCGCATTCCCTGTTCCCCAGAAAACAACCATTCCTAGCTCCCCAGACCTTAATGTTTTATGAGTCCCTGACTTTCTTCACCTAGTGATTCCCCTCTGCTCTCTTCCCAGATTTCACTTCTCTCCCATTAGCTTCCTTCTTTTCAAATCCTATGGCCAGTAGAGGATTGGGGCAGAGAACTTGTTTTTCATTTTTTTTAATTCTTTTTTACTTCAACCCTCTAGACAGCCCTTCCCAGTTCCTTACTGCCTGTGACACATCAAGATCCTTATCCTGGTTGGCTGTGGTTAGAGTCAGTTGGGTATGAATAGTCTATGAACTTTATTGGTACTTCTTGAAGAAAGTGTGAGAATCAGGTTTCTTAGAACAATTTTAGCCTTTTGCTGCCTCAGCTATGACCAGCTGCATTAATTTTGTTTTTCTTCTATTAAAGAAACACTGAAACCTGCTCACACATGGACTCTTATATACCCACAAACATAGTGATGCACTTGCTCATAACACATTCATGTATGTCTTTACATTCATTTACAAGCATACTTTCACATACATCCATTCTCACATCCATTCAAAGACACAATGTAAAAAAGCATATGTAGAAGAATAGACTGTATATTTGACCACATAAATTTAAATACCCTTTTATATTCACTTACATGCTCAAAGTCATACGTCACTCACACAAATATATAAATAAAGCCAGATGCTCATAAACATATACAAATACTCATTCCCACATATTGATATAATCCATATACCCACAGATACATGGAAATATCTTCACTATTATCTTAGACTACTGTTTGGAAGCGAAGTATTGTAGATGCTTAGTATATTCCTTAGCTCCAGATTGGACTGCACCCAGAACATCTTATACAGAAGTAGAACTTTCACATCTAGAAAAGCCTCAAGAAAGCCTCTTAACTTCCTTCTAATTCTTTTCCATCACATCATATTCATCCTCCCAGAATGCCTTCCCTTATACGCACATATATATGTGCATGTATATGAATATATATGTGTGTGCCCATACATGAATGCACATGTATATACAGACCAATGGGCACATACATATATAGGTGCATATATGAATATACACTATACATGTGAATATGCATACATGCCATCTTTTCAAATTTCATGATAGTACACTTACTTATTACATGCTCAAATTTATGAAATATATATACATGCATATTTTTATTTGTATGTGTGTATATAGATAAATGTCTACATGAAAACAATCATAACTTGAGTAGAGGTGTAATGATATACATGTATGTGTATATACACACATATATGCATATATGTATGCATATTTTATTGGTGTGTATATGCGCAGATAAATGCCTACATGAAAACAACCATAGTATGTGTAAATGTATAATGATATATATGTACATATAAAATATATACATGTATATTCATATTTATACACCTACATGCACATATACATATACACACACACATATATATATATATACACATGTGTATTTATTATATAAAACCACCTGAAAATGTGCCACATGCCACACATAAAAATTGCATGGATGTATACTTATATATGGATTATCAAGACAGATACATAAGCATACATACATAAGCAGCTTATTTCCATTGACCTGAACATAGCTAACCATGCGTGCCCAGAATTCCAGCTCTGATATGTGCACACACACACAGAAAACTGAGCTCATAGAAAGCATCATTAATTCACATCCCTCACCTTTTCTGTCTCGGTGCCTTACCCTCTTTAATATATACACTCTAAACTAGAAGAGACTTTCAGGCAACTTTGAACTCACATTTTTATCCCAACCTATCTCTTCCAGCCTGAATGATCTTAGATGCTCTCTGTTCATCATTCTCCTAGATTAGTCAATGATGCCAGGGAGGCTATGCTACAAAAGTCATTGAAAAAACAAATAGGAACTGGGAGGGGACTAAGAATAGCATTTCCCGATTAGTTGGTTAATTTACCAGGTCATCTCATTGTCTCTTTGGAAATCAGAGAATATGGTCCTGAGGGCAATTGGACATAGGATGGAAAATATTTGTTGCAAGAATCAGGGGAAGGCCCAGTTTATTCATAGGTTCTTGGCTGGGGCTACAGTGAAAGACTCTGAACAGTGTAAGCCCTGGGAAGGGCATCCAAATTAGGGGTAAAGGGAGATAAATTTTAGTTTTACTCATTGAATTAATCTGCTAGTCTCTGGCCAGGAGTGACTGAAGAATATTGTGCCAAGCCCTTCCCAAGCCCTCTACTCACCAGACTAACAGGCAGAGCAAAGCAATATGGACAATTGTGGACCAGGGCTGTGGTATTGGTTTAGCCTCTGTGGAAGCAGGCTCTTTATGAGGATTTGTATTGCCAAATCCACAAATGTCCCCTGGAAGTAGGGGAGAGGAAGCTTATGGGAATGTGGGAGAGGGGAGTGGTGGTGGCAAGAAGTGCAGACTTAAGTATCCAAGGCAACAGAGAGCCCCTCTAGACCCCTGAGAGTTTCCCATCTGTCCTCCAGTTAACACTATCTTTCTAGGAGAGTTTCTCAAGCACTAAGCATTGAACTGACTTTGAGAGACTGTCCTATGTCCATGTGAACACACAAAGCATAAAAGTGCTCTATGCTTCCCTCACCTCTGAATCCTTATCACAGACCAATCTTAGAAATGAATATATTTCAAGCACAGGAGTTTAGATAATGGTCGGATGGCTCAGATAATGTAAGTTCAGTATATTTTTCATCTTTGATTATTTAACCTTATCAGCTATACAATACTTCAGGGTCAGGCATGTCCCAGAAATAACTCCTCACTAGCATGAAAATTTTTCTTTACCATAACTAAACTGTCACAAATGTGCTTGGGGAGTCCTTGAAAGACTCCAGAAGAGAAAGTCTGGGCTATTCATGTTATTGATTAGCCTGCATTATAAAATATGTACTGAAAAGTGTATGTATAGACTCTGGCTTTTTTTTTGTTGGATAGTACTGGCATGCTTTTTGCGAAGGACACTGAAAGCCTTTTCCGATTATTTTTTTTCCTCAAACACTATTTCTGGGACTCCTATTGCTTTTTTTTTCCAAAAATTCCCTATTGAAATGCATGTCTGCTTGTATCACATTACTAGAATGTGATCAAAGAGAAATGAGCCGTAAGACAGGAAATAATGTGATACAGTGAAAGGTGCCTTTACCTGGAAGGTAGAATCATTGTTAGGGAAGTATCTCAAATATTTCTACTTCTAGTCTGTTACTTCTTCTCCCTGTAATCTTGAATAAATTAAGTTTCATCTGTACATCTTTATTCTTCCTCTAAAAAATAGACTCCTTTCCCATCTATAACATTGCTTTTCAATATCTCTCCGATGACACACCAGTCCCAAAGAAGTGCAATATGTTCATTCTGTACTCATAGAAACTGTTGTATATGCCCCTTTCTCTACTCTGACATGGCCATTGTTATGGAGTAGGCACTTGTTGCCTCACATCTAGACTATGCCAAGAGCTTTCTGGTCAGTCGGTTTGACTCAAGCTTTACCTATTCCAGTTTATCCTCTACTCATCGTCAAATTGATCTTCCTAAAGTGCAGGCCTGAATATGTCACCATCCTAGCCAAATTCAATGGCTCTCTATTACTTCTAAAGTAAAAAATAAAATAATTTTGTTTTTAATGCCCTTCATAATGAGTGCACTTCCTACAACTGTCCCAGTCTTTTTACATGTTATACTCCTCACAATTTACTCCGTGATCTAGTGATACTGACTTCTTTGTTTATTACACAAGACACTCCATTTCCTGACCCCAGGCATTTTCATTGATTATTTCCCCATGCTTGGGATGCTCTCTCTCTCTCTCTTTTTCTCTACTTCTTGACTGACCAGGCTCCCCTGTCTTTCTTCAGGTGCTCTCTTAAATCCTACCTTTGATAAGAGGACTTTCTGGCATCCTTTAATGCAAATACCTTTTATATAAGAGCTTCAATTTTTCTTGTATATGACTTGTTGAAACATAGATGTTTGCTTATTTTCCTTGTTAGAATGTGAGATTTTTGAGATCAGAAATTGTTTTGTTTTGTTTCCTTTATTTTTATCTTTAGCACATAGCACTATGCCTATCACTTAGTCTGTGTTTAATAAATCTCATTTACTTGACCTAATGTTTTATGAATGTCTAAATGCAGCATCATACACCAAACTATACCAAGGAGAAAGGAAAGCAGGGACTTCAACACAATGAATAGCCTAATGAACATTTATTTCCTTTATTATAGTTTCTATTCCAAATGGTAGGAAGTCAGGGCTATAAAGTGGACTTCAGCACCACAGACAGCAGTTGTTATCAGTACCTCTCTATGGCAAATTAGTGCCCAGGTTCCTAGTATGGCTAACAGGGAAAAATGAGATTGAATGACTGGGTTGGCACTTCACGGTCCTAACAAGCTGAGTGTAAGGAGGAGATGGTTAAATACCTTCTGGAGGGAGGAATTAACAGATGGAGGTGAGAGACTGAAAACAAAAGATGATAAGGTTCTATATTTTGTTATTACTGTTTTTTTTTTCTGTGAAGAGGGTGGAGAAAATTTTTCAGGAGGAAACATCATCTATCATGGATGATCAACACCTGTTCTGTAACTTACAGTATTAAAGAATTTTCTGGGCCACTATGAGTTAAGTGAGTTATCCTAGATCATATAGTGTATATAACAGGCCAAGATTTCACTAAAGTCTTTCTGCATGCAATTATTTTCTCTAATATTACATGCTTGATAATTATATCAATATAAAAGAAAATAGACTCCAATCCTTAATCTATTAGATTGTTGCTTTTTATTAAGACAGTATGAGTAAACAAAAGCAATACAGAAATAAGCAGATAGACACAGAGAAATAGAAAAAGAGAAGTCATGGAAGAGGAAGGATAAAACAAAATTGATAGAGCAAGGCAAATACAGGAAGATATAGGAGGAAAAATAAATAACAGAGATAGAGCAAGAAATACAATAGTAAATATAAATAGCCACGGGGTGGGGGTAGAGAGAGAGAGAGAGAGAAAGACAGAGAGACAGAGACAGTAAGAGAGACAGAGAGACAGTGAGAGAGATAGAGAGAGACAGAGAGAGATAGAGAGACAGAGACAGAGAAACAAGCAAAAAATAAGTGAGACACAGAGCTAGAAGGATATGTATGGAGGTAATGATATGTAGGATTGGTAATTGAATTTAAGGAGAGAGAAAGAAAATGTAGAGATCAGAAAAAGAGAAACTAGAGTGTAGAAGGAAGTGAGAAGGAGCCAAAAAACTGGAAAAATTAGAAATAAGAATTGAAAGGAATGGAATTATTAAGTTCCTATCATATACTAGATACTGTCCTAAACACTTAAAAATTATTGACTCCTATGATATTCACAACAGCCCTGGGGAGTAGGTACTGTTATTATGACCCCTGTTTTACAGCTGAAAAAAACTGATGCAGACAGAGGGCAAGTGATTTGGTCAGGATACACAGCTAGAAAATTTCTGAGGCTGAATTTTAACCTACATTTTCCCTGATTCCACCAGGTCCGCTGTTCTATGTACTGTGCTTCCTGTCTGTCTGTCTGTGTTTATCCTTCATTTTCAAAGAAGAGCATGACACCAGAGAAATGGTGACATGACTTGCACTTGACTTTGTTGTGAGTGAGGGATGGCTGTGCAAGATCACCAGCCTTACTTCCCCTCCTGGATCATCTGGTTCCGTGACCAAATATTCATCAGAATGACTGGAGAAGTCCCAGGATTCAGTGGGAGACCTTGACCTATTCAGATACTCACTTAGACTTAGGTAATTAATGCCCATTCAGTGAATAAGTCTCTTTAAGAAGTAAACACGGAATGACCTATTTAATGAGCAAAAGAAAGAAAATAAATAAATAAATGGAGCCAGGAGGTAAAGCGCAACAGTTACTAATGCTAATCATTCTGAAGCCAGGAGTGTCCTGTAAAGAACCCTCAAGTGGCGTTTGGACAGGGACCTATTGTTGTGGTCTTCAGAGTGGGCTTCAGAGTGCACTGGGTTTAAGGTTCTGGCAAAGAGAAGGAAGGAAGGAAGGAAGGAAGGAAGGAAGGAAGGAAGGAAGGAAGGAAGGAAGGAAAGAAGGAAGGAAGGAAGGAATCTGACCTGTAAACCCCATGTTAGATGGACATCCTCTGGTCATCCAAATTTACCTTCCTTTGGAGGGAAAAGAAGGAGAAAGAGACAGAAGAGAGCAAATGAGCTGTTACCCAGCAGGGCAGCTCTGTCTACTCACAGGTCTGTGTTCATCCTTCAATTTCGAGGAAGACCATGACATCAGAGAAATGATGACATAACTGTGCTTCCTAGCTGCCTATGAAAGGAGGCAGGGGATACTTAGTATTTGGAGAGGGGATGATTAATTTTTGATCTTATCTATTTTTTCCCAGACTAGTTCTTAGAGAGGGGTGGGGCAACAGCTAGATGCATAGACTACATAATGGGAACTAGATTGAGCCTTTGGAGTTGAACTATTTCATGGAATGAGTACTAGATTTATAATCATGGAATTTGATTTCAAATCTTTTATCTGACATTATGTGACCTTGGACAAGACATGTGACCTCTCTGGGTCTCAGGTCCTTCATTGCTGGCGTGAACAAATTGGACCAGACAATGTCTCTGCAAGCTTGACACTGAAAACTAATAGCTCAAAACTCTCTTTGACTTCCATGCCTTCTCTCCAAACTTCAATATGAAGACTCAGTCTGATGTGGTTGGGGAAGGCCAGAGAGGGACCAAGTGATCCCAGCAGGCCTGAGTGCATTTCCAGGAACCTAGATGATGGATCCAGGAACTAAAACATGATGGATAACTATGAAATTACTGAACCTGACTTTTAAAGACAATTCAGTAAGGGTGACTGACTCAAGCAAGGGTGAAAGGCAAAACCATAACTGGTATTTTATGAAGGAGGAAAGCTGTTTTTTAATAACATATAGAGTTACATTTTCTTTGATTATGATTTTGGAAACTTTGTCTATGGTTTCATTGTCAGAATGCCTTGAGCTATATCTTGTGATTCCTACTTTATCCTTAAATATAACTGCAGGTGGGAATGACCCCCAGTTTCCTCCCATTCTTAACACCCTCAAAACTTTAGCAAACTTTTCCTCACACTCTTTTTTTCTCTACTTTTCTGTGCTCTGCCTCATGTGTCTTTTTTCCCTTCCTCCATCTTTGCCTCCTCTTCCTTTGTCTCCTATCTAATTGTCTACTGCAATTTTACACAAAGCTTTCTTACCTGTTCCAGTTCTACTATCATCTGTCCCTCTTTGGGTTCACTCACCATAGCACCTTCCTCCTAAAAGTATGAGCCAATTAAATTACATACCTCTGTTACTACTGCAAGTATCCTGCCTAAGGAAATGGGATTAGAAGAAGGCTGACAAGCTGGATGTACTCATCCACCCTTTACTTTTCAGAACTCCTTAGGAGGGGAACTCAGTAAGGAAGTCTCAGGGAATAGAGAAGCTCCAAGAGAAGCAATGATGCAGACTTGGGTTATAGTTTCACCTCTGATACTCATTACCTATGTGACCATAGAGATAGTCATATTCACACTATCTACCTCGCATGGTCATTAGAGGGAAAACATGATATAAATACACATACACATACATACACATAACTTTAAAGTTATGAGTCTCTACACCCTGTGCTCAGTTGTGTGGTTGCTATATCACTTTCTTTATCCACTGCTTATAGGGTATGGATTATTATGAATATAGTGACATTTACATATGATTTTAAGTGGTCAAAGAGATTTACATATATTAAAAACTCTGTGGGAGAGTACTAACATTTCTCTTATACAAAAGAGGAAATTGAGGTAGGAGGCTGTGACTTTCCTTTGGTCACACAGTAGGTATCAAAGGACAGATTTAAACCCACGCCTTCATAACTCTATCCATTGCCGTCTATTGTCCTCTCTAAACTTTTCCCTTTGGGAGATTATTCAGTGTTGGGATTACTTTAGTTTAGTTTGACTAATTCCTATTAATCAAAGGATTCCTTACAGTATTAACAGGGCCAAAATTAAGTGCATCATCCCTATGTAGACCAGGTTATCTCAAGCCCAATAAACACCCAGTTCACAGACTGATTCCTGACCCTTGTCATATTCCTTCTAATTGCTTAATATAGCCTGCAGGATGCTATGCACATGATACCACAATTGAGAAGAACAACAGACTTCCCTCCTTACCTTATTCCCTCCTCATATTTCCCATCCTCCCCCAAGCCCTTTTATTCTCTTTGCTTCTCAGTTCCTCAGGACACTCCCCATCCCTTTCACAACTGCCTCTTGCCCCTAATGCTATTTACCAACAGATCAAATGTCTTCTGTAACTCTCCACCCCAACAGACCCTCTGCATCTCTCTTCTGCTGCTTGGGTATGGATTAGTTTGGAGCATCCCTAACACCTATCCGTGGCCTTATTGTATGCCCTCCTGCCTGTTCCTCCCCTTCAGCAGGGGTGTCTTTGTTGACTATAATCCTCAACAGTCAGCCCCTGTAACTATATCCTTCCTGTCTTTTCAGTTCTACTCTTCGAGTCTCTGTCCCTCTGACACCCTTTCAGGCTCCCAGAATCAGGGAAACAAGAAGTTAACCTTTCCATCCCCAGGGCTTCATCATCTCCCTTATCAGAAGATGAATTTTCCAGTCTCCCTGTACCTGTCCCTAGTGATTTTTCTCTTCAGTCTTGATACTCTGGGATCCTCTAGGACCCAGCCCAGGAGGGGTGGTAAGAGGATCATTAGAATTTTGTTTTGGGTCTTTTGCTTCTGAATCACTTTCCCATACTCCAGTTCCCCAGCGTCCAAAGCTTGCCTTTCCTGGCCCAGGATCCTTAAGCTTTCCCAAGTCAGGCCTTTTCCAGTGTACTCCTTTTTCAGTCACTGAGAAACTCATATCCTAAATGTTATACTCTCAAGCTGGCTCAACTGCCAAGATTATAATATCCTAATATGATATTTGAAGTGGAAGCTTAATATGCTAGTAGGAGAGGGTTTGCTGAGGCTTCCCCAGGTTGCCTTTCCTCTCACAAGTTAGGTAACTTTAAAGTTTTTAAAAACATTCTCTGAGAGATAAATATCTGCCTATTGTTGTCTAACTTAGGGGAATAATTTTAATGGGAACAGTAAGAGGAGTGGGAAAGATTATAAGGAAAGGTCAGAGAGTAGAGAAGCACTGTGGTGACCTCGTGTTTGTGTATCTGTCTGCGTAGAGGAATTTTGTGATTGGAGTCACAATAAATTGATATAACAAGGGCTATGAGATTCCCTAGGAAGAAATAGGTTTTAGTGTAAGGGCCTTTTGGTGCCTCAGTTTTTGGACTAGATGCCTCTCAGGTCTAAAATTTTGTGATTCTAAACTGGGAAGGCTTTGATTAGCAGGCAAATGTGTTCAGACTTAATTTGGTAGAAAAAAGACACAAGATGTTTTACTATGAGTAAGATATAATGCATAATAAATCACATAATCAATCAACCATCATTTATCAAGTGCTTACTATGAACCAGAAACTATGCTATAAAGAGAAAAATGAAAGAGTCCTTGCTTCTAAGGAGCTTATATTTATTCAGAAACAACATATATAAACATAAGCAAATATTAAGAGATAGATGATAGGTGATAGAAAGACAGACGGAGACAATTTTTGAAAGGGAACTTTATTTATATGGATGCTGCTCAAATAAGGCCCTACTTTTACCATATAGTGCACATGGTAAATAGAAAAACATCTTTCATGGGATCAATGGTTAATGAATACTGGGGGAGGAGTGAATGCAATAAAAAGAGAGACTTAATGTAAGAGGTGACATTGGAGATGAGCTTTGAAGGGAACTAGGGATTTTACAAGTGTGGGTTGAGGAGGCAGCGGATTTTTGACATGGGAGATAGCCACCATCTCAACATAAATCTAGTAACCTACAAAGAGTAAGTTGCCCTAGGAAAAATACACAAGTAAGGGAGATCAATGAGAAAGCTATTACAAATAGAACTCTCTAAAATGTAATTTGTTGCCTCAGAGATGAGTGAGTACACTGTCACTGGAGATGTTTAAGTCAAGGTAAAATTAATAAATACAGGGATAGCTTAGTGGACATTTTGTGTGGGAACTGGATTAGATCAGGGTGGAGAACAGGCAGGCTTCAAGTCACATATGGCCCTCGAGGTCTTTGGGTGTGGCCTTTTGACTGAGTCCAAGTTCTACAGAACAAATCATTTTGTTAAGGAGATTTATTCTGTGAAGTTTGGATTCAGTTAAAGGGCTGTATCTGAGGACCTAGAGGGCCACATGGTTCCCTATCCCTGGACTAGATACTGGATTGTAAAATGACAGGAGCTATTTCTGCTTTTCATTTTTATCCCTAATACTTAGCACAGTTACTGGCATAACAAGTTGTTTGACTGATTGATCAATTGACTGGTTGATTTTCTAGCTCCATCATCCCTATTCTTAAATGTTCTGGTCCGAAAGACCAGTCTTCTCATTGTCACCATAATAAATCACGATTATTCCCTTCTCCACTTTGTTTAGACTTTGCCTCTCTGGAACTCCTTTCTCCTTAGCACTGCCAAATCTAAGCCATTTTTCAAGGCCTGACTTAATTATGCCCCACTCTACTTCTTAGATAAAATTTTCCTTGATTGCTGGCCTAGAATAATTACCTTTTTCTAACCAATTCAATCAAATGAGACATATGCTTATTAAGAATACATCATGTAGATTTGTAGAGGGAGTTTGCAATCTGGGAATTCCTCGTGCCAATAATATAATAGGTCTGGTACCTATTCTATACTATGTAAAATGTTCTTTACTAGGCTATAGGGAAGAAGAACAAGAAGAAGGAAAAAGAGGGGGAGAATAAAACATGATCCATGTCTTCAAGGAGCTTACATTTGACTAATTATATGAATTATTTGCAAGGCCATTTTGGGAATTAATTATTTGCTATGTGATATTATTCCTACTTACCTGTTTCAAATAAATTTTACATCCCTAAGAAAACTTAAAGATTCTCAAGATCAGGGCCTCCATCCTCTCTTCTCCTCCCCTCCCTAAAACTCCTAGCATTCGTTCAAACACCCAAGGGGCCCAATAAATGTTTATTCACTTCTAATACATTAATACATTTTAGTCTATTTGGTATCAGTCTTTAGTGTGCAACTCCGTTATCTGTAGGAAAGAAATGTATATTTAAAATTCATTCACAGCTTTACATATGTGTGTGTGTGTGTGTGTGTGTGTGTGATCAGAAGGAGTAGAGGGTGGTACTTCCCCTAATTATAGAAGGTCTAGCGGAGAAACCACATGTTCAAGAAATGTTCCATTGGATGGAGAACTTCTGTGTATTCCTTCCATGACTAATGAACAACTCTTAGACAATTTAACCCCAGAGTAATGGCTTGAACTGAAGGGTGGTGTCCATTTGGATCCTATGATATTCCTTCATCTGACACAATCATCACTGAATTCAACTTCTCTACAAAATTCAAACTGTGCCACTGCAGAAACCTAGAAAAAAAAGACTCGATATTGTCTTGGCTCTGAATCTAATGGCCTTCATGATCACAAAATAGGCATTCTCTTCAGATTGGAAAGGGGAGGCGACTGTGGTGGTTGAGGATAGTAAAATCCATCTGTGCCCATCTGTAACTCGACTCCTTCCAACCTTCCTCTTCTGAGGCTTCAGGTTACAGGCTAAGATCTCTGTGGTTGGGATCCTAGGCCTTGTAGCTCAGAATTAGACAATAAGGCCCAGGGGAGAGAGCTATGATTCTTGGTTTTTCTTTTCTGTTGTCCCTTCTGCAACTCTATCTATGCCCCTCCTGTCCTTGACTTCTAGTTTTTTCTTTTCATACCTGTGTATTCCCTTTACTCTGTATTGCAGCTTGATGAAAAGGATATACAATGTTTGGAAATTAGAACAATGTTTAATTTTCTGATAGCATGGAAGTAATGTGTCTGTTTATATATCTTTTTTCTTAATATCTTATTTTTGTATCACAATCATTTATAAATATATTTCTCCAACTTCCCAACCCAGCAAGGTATTCATCATAACAAAAATAAGTGAAAAAAAATTCAGCAAAATTTACTGGTAGATAAGACATAATTTATAGTTTATCCAATATTCCACATCCATAGTACAGAAGAAAACAAGCATTTTTAAACCCCTATTATGTGCCTGGCACTTTGTTAAACATTTCCAAATATTATCACATTTGGTCATCACAATAACCCTGAGAAATGAGTGTAAAGATTATCCCCTTTTTACAGTTGAGGAAACTGAAACAGACAGAAGTTAAATGACTTGCCTAAAGTCAAAAGAGTTAGTAAATATCTGAGCTCCAATATGAATACCAATTATCCCAAATCCAGAGCCAGTACTTGTTTCACTTTATCACCTGCCTTCCATAGTTTCCTACATCTGCAATGAAGGGAGAGAGGTGAGTTTTTTTTTAGATTCTTCAACAGGGCTAATCTCAGTCATTAGAATTACTCAGTTAACATTCAGGGATTTAGCTATTGTTTTAGGGCAGGATACTGGTGCAAGTGGGGAAGCTTAAGTTAACCCACTCCTGATACACACATACACACACAATCACACATACACTTCCACAACATCACAGGTATTGTTATGGGCAAAGAAGCTAAAGTACTGACTTGAGGCAAACCGAATTAGTTGTCTACTCGGGTGGATTGATCTGGGACCTACTGTGGACTCTTTCAACCAGAATATAGAAGCATATTTAGGACTTTTGTGTGTAGCTCCTGAGAGTCCTTTGTTATAACTACTGTTGATTTCTGTTCTAGTGATTTCTAGTTTTATGAACTGATTTTTCAATGCCTTTGGAATTATATATATATATATATATATATATATATATATATTAGTAAGAGATTATTTAAATTCTTAGTCTCTGAGTGATTTGCTATACCACATCTAGAGTAACGACTCAAAAAGCTGTTTGGATGTGTTGATGAAGATAAAAGATGAGTACAAACTGGGGAGATAGATGTTCCTACTGGACCTTCAATATTCACAGGCTTCTAGTGGGGTTACCTCGGGTCAAGTCTGATTCTCAGTTTCTTCAACTCAGGAACTCAATTTTATCAGTCCACCCAGGAAAGATGAAGCTCAGAGAAAATGACTAGCACTAACTAAATCTACAAGAATCTGAACTTCTAACCGGATGCCTTGTTATTAATTACAGCAGGGATTTTTTTATTTCCAGTGATGTGGCACAGATTTTCTTCTCCTTGAGAGAAATGGAAAAGGATTGACACACAGTGTTCTTCCTATTTTCCTAATTTTCATGTACACAGTTAGTCCTTTTTTTCCCACTATTTAATGTGGTGTAACAGCATTGTCTTATGCATGTTGAATAAGGGATAACTATTTATATGAGTTAAAATTTAGTATTTGAGGAATTCATTCACAGACCTTTTTCTTCTCTGTAGGGATGAGAGCTTTGACAGCTAGATGATCTCATTCATTCTAGGTAGTTTTATATTAGCTTTCTTTTTTTAAAATTTTATTTATTTTATTCTGAACTTAACATATAATACAAGTATCACCAAAACATAGTAGAATAGGGGAGAAAAGATGATTGTACATGAAACTGGAAATAGATTTCATACAACTTGCTGTTCCTTTTAAATATATAACATAATTTTCTTGTAATTTTATTTCTCTTTTTTCCCTTCCTGTTGCTCCCCCTAGAGATGACTACCATTAGACAAAAAATTGTGAGTTTTTTGTGCTTGTGAAAAACATTCTATACATGCTTCTATTTATTGTTCTTTATCTGAATACAGATAGTGTCTCTTCATATGTCCTTTGTGGTTACTTTGAGTATTTATAATAATCCAAATGACTTAGTCATTCAAAGTTGTACTTAAAACAATATTGTTATTGTATAAAATGTTTGCCTCTCTTTCTAAGAGTGACTGGTTTTCTGTTTTGTCCTCAGTTTCTGTGGTCTCTAGGCAATGATTACGTATATGTATGTATGTGCATATGTGAGTGCACATTTATATTTCTCTATATATTTTACAGTTATGTATAGGTATATTGTGCACATGTGTATATATGGGTAGGTATGTATACAGGTATATATTTGTATATGTATATAAATTTATTGTTTATGTTCATACATGTATGTTACTTTATGAGAGATATTCTGATATAGTCGATATTCAGGGTTTTGTTTTTAAAACCATATTGCCACAGAATAGACTGTGGCAATAGAGATGCAGTTTTACAGTCAGGTATATTTGGATGCAAATACACATTCCCACCTCTGATGTATACTGACTGTATGATGTAGGACAACTTACTTCCTCTTTCCAGGCCCTGGTTAATTCTCTGAGCCTCTCATATATAGAGTTGGTGTGACTATGCTTTGGTAGAATGCATTTCCTCACCATGATAGTGATCTACACCAGTCTATTCATATATATGCTTTATGTCTGCTGGGGAGTAAGGCATATCAACATAGCGTAAACTTGATCTTCCTTGTTAAGGGTCAGCTCACACAATCATGCTCCCAGAGTCATAGCACTGCTTCCTGTGGCAGTTATATGTGTTTTATAGGTGTGTGTACATGTATGTGTGTATATATGATCCACCCAGTTCCATTAAATTTCTTTCAGTCTCCTCCCATTCAGCTGCTGACCTTGGCTGTTGTCCTGCTGTAATCTTTCAGAAAGAGCAGGGACTTTTGGACATGGCTTCAGGGTCATCCTGGAAACACAAAATTTGTTTTAAGTTATGCCTTTCTTTTTGACTGCTCTTATCAATACAAGGAGGAATCACCTCAGTGAGAAACTTCACCCTATTTTACAGTGAACATCCAGTATATTTCCCAAATCTTCACCTTTGAACCCTAGATCATGACCAGGCAGTGGTCCTTTGTCATAAAACAGCACTCAGGGTTCACCAGGTTTTATTTTTTATCTTTTCTTGCTTATTAAAGATAAGAGTATGGAAAAATATTATAGAGAAAAGATCACTGCTGATCAAATTCTTTCCTGGACTTTTCATAAGGAGCATATATTATAAGACACAAAATGAAACATTCAGATCTAAAAGAGGCTCATCATTTACAAGTATAGTGAATAAGAGATACCCTTACAAAAGTATTTTTAATTTCAATCTGAGAAATATAGATTATGATAATTAGAAAATTGGTTTCAAGTTTCATGTTAATATGTTAAATTATTAAAGTCTATTTTTTTAATGAATTGAACTATAAACTTGTGCAAACAGTTTCAGACATTATATAGACACAATATTTGAGTCATCAGATTGGGGGTACTTATGGTTATTCAGAGTATAATTTGAAAAACATAGATATATTTTGAATGTAAGAGAGTTAGAAAAAGTTACTTATACAATCATTTCATGATCTGTTTGTTATTATTTACATTATAAAACTTAAAATGATCTCTAAGACATTCCTTAATTAAACTGAGTTTAGAGTTGCATCCAGGAAGGAAAATGCTGGATCAATCTATGTAACTCATGTAGAAAATTATCTTCATCAGAGGGGTATGGAGACTGGGATTTGGGAGGGTGGAGGAAGAGAAAGGAGTAGGGACTTTTGGAGGCTCTGTGGATTGGGATTGAGAGGGTGGGGGAAAGAATGGGGGGACATTTGGAGGGGTGAATAGAATGAGTAGTGGGAGGGTGGGAGGAGAAAATAAAGCAACAGGGATAGAGCAAAAAGAGGGGCTGAGAAAGAAAGCAGTGGGTAAAAGTGAAATGGAGGAGATTGACAAATAGTAACTATAACTTTGAATGTAAAGAGGATATTGATAGTTGTTCTCTTTGTGATGTCAATGAACTAGAAATTGCTGGGATCCCTATCAATTAGGAATTGACGGAGCAGGTTGTGGTGTATAGTCGTGATGGAATGCTACTGTGCTGTGAGAAATGACAAGCTTGATGATTTTAGAAGGCATGGAAAGACTTGCATGAAATGATGAAGAGGGAAGTGAGCAGAACCAAGAGAACATTGTATACAGTAATCACAATATTGCTACATGAATGACTTTGAACAACAAAGTCATTTTGACTACTGTAAATATACACATAAAAAATAAAGGACATTTGAGGAGAAAGACTATCTGAATACAGAGAAAGAACTGATAAGTAGATATATGTATAGAATAATTTTATATACACATATGTATATATACACATACATATACATGCATGTGTGTATACAAATATACAAACATACACACATATGTGTGTAAACATATGGGGAAGGAAGGAATAAATAAAAAATATATTAAAGCTTCATTATATATTTAAAAGAAATAGCAAGTTGTACATAAAATATGTGATATTTCATGTGCAATCATCCTTTTTATTATACTATTATGGATATGGTTTATATTCCATAATAAGTTTAAATCCAATTAGTTTAAAATAAAATAAATAAAAGATAAATAAAAATATTTGTGAATCAGTGCCTATATTTGAACCTCTGGCAGGTCTGTTACTATTTATACTGAAGATATTATACTTTTGGAGCATGACATCATTATGGAAAACACTGAAATTCTACTTCCTTTTGTACGTACTATTAAATCACATATTATAATATTGTCTCAAAAGAAACATTCAAATTTGTCTATGTTGATAGGCATTTTATTTGATTTGGACAGAAACGTCTCTCCAGATATATTTTAAGACAAAAGGTCAATTACATGACCACAATTATATTTGCTTTCTTTATTAAGAGTTTGAAATTAATCTGTAATTCCAAAATGAATATTATACATTAATTGTTATATACCTGAACTTTTAAAATATAAACTGCAGTTTATCATCTCATCATGAAAACAACCTTATAGAAACAGATTATCCTTTGTAACTATGTGTCTGTGAAATAAAACAGAAAAGCTTCTTGTTAATACAGAAAACATTCACAAAACTTTACATAAAAGCTTGACATTTCCCCTAAAAATTAATATTAAAAGAAAGGCAGTTTCCAGGTCACATGAGCGACAAAATGGAACACTTTGAAATTTTTTTTCCCAATCCTCACCATGTCTCTCAACTCTCCCAAACAGGAATTATACATGAGAGCTATAACAGCTGCAGCTGTCCCCACAGGGTAATAAATGAAGAACTTAAATGAGGTAACAGTTTTATGAAAGAACAGTAGGGATTACTAATTGCTAGGGTGATCACTCTCTGTACCCAGTCTCCAAAAGCTTCAATTCTCTGGCAGGGGACAACATATGACTTACTTAAGTTCTGATATTCCTCTCAACAATTTTCCTTTTCCTGCTCCAGTGTTTGCCAGTATACCCTGCCTCTGCACTGACCCTGCCATTCTGTGATTATAAGCAGCAGACTTCAGCTCTTCCTACCCCACTGAAGAGGAAGAGGTATAGGCAAGTGTAATATACTTTGGTTGGGGGTGGGGAGAGCATCACAGTTGGGTAGGGATCAGTTGGAGAACTGAAGAACAAAGAAAGTTATGTTAGGGAGTGCACTTAAAAGCATATGGGACTGTACCTAGCCTGAAGAAAATGAGACTGGGATCCAGGTAAAAACAGTCCATTTCCTAGGGAAGCTGAGACTAATGAAACATGAATTCCCTAAGATGGGAGGAGATTAAGACAGTTTTAAGGTCTAACCTTTTGAAACAGACATCCAAAGGGGGGATGTCAGAAGGTGACTGATAGGGGAATATATGAGGGTGGGTAAAATGATGCTACTTGAAGTCAGAGGAGGAAGAAGCATCAGTTAAACACTAGAGAACAAGTAGATTGTTATTAAAATAGAAAAGACAATGTCTACAAAGACATCTAAATTACTGTTAATGTCTGTAAATAAACATTACAAAACAAATGAAATTGCGCCAACATTTGGGGAAATAGAGGAATTCACGGATTCACAAGAGAGCATGGAACTTCACCAGGATATTCCTAAATGGATCAAGAGAGAAATCAGAGTCTTGGAAGAATAAACTAAAAGGAAGAAAAATGGCAGAATTTCTGGTCTGATAAGCAAAAGTAATTAGAATAGAAGAATAAAAATTTGAATCCACAGAAGCAATTCTCTGGGAAAAAAAGTAATAGAGAACAACTGAATAGGAGGATAAATATATATTGGTGGATGACTTAGGAAATGAGAAGCAAAACAAAAACGAACAATAAAGAACAAATACATTATCTCTATACAAATAAAAAAAGATATTAAGTTCAAGGACTTATAAGGATAATAAGTTTCCCAGAAAAAAATGACAATTCAAAAAAAATCAGAGTGCAAAAAACAATATAGGAAAACTGTCCAGAACTTTTGAATACAGAAAACAAAGTACCAATCAAAAGTATCTAGTAACTTGAGGCAGGGAGGAGAGGTCATGCTGCAAAGTTCTAGATACATGGGGTTAAATATAACTATTCCATTGACAAATTCTTAAAGTGACCAGGGCAAAAACTTCAAATGTAAGGGAAAAAAGAAATTTAAATGGCATAATAAAATTTTGCATCATCCAAAAACTACAGAATGAGATAGAGTGATATATTCTTAACAAGCAAAGAAGTTCAAAATGCAACACGAGAAACAATATTCTGAAAACTTCAGCCAAATTGCGAACAAAAAGATAAAAGAAAATCATTTAGAGCATTTATACAAAAAACCCCAAAAACAAAACAGATGTGAACTGACCATTCAATTTGCAAATATCTCTGACAACAGAAACATAAAAAATGCAATTACAAAGTCTAAGAAAAAAACAAATAAATAAGTAAATATAAGTTCTAGATACTATTAAGAGCAGTTTGACAGTGCAATGGATAGAGTGTTTGGTCTACAGTATGGAAAGCTAATCTTTCTGACAGATATTTACTAGATGTGTGACCCTGAGTATGTCACTTAAACTTTTTGCCTCAGTTCCTCATCTGTAAAATGAACTGGAGAAGGAAATGGCAAACCACTCCAGTAGCTTTGCCAAGAACGCCCGAAATGAGATCTTGAAAAGTCAGATACACCTAAAATGACTGAACAACAACTACTACCACTATTACTACAATCAGAACAATGGAGAATATTAAAAAGAAAAATACAAAGAGGAAAATATCTGTTGAGATTTTTTTTTAAAAAAAATGAAGACACAGGGACAATTAAGAGTCCTTTCTAAAAGCACACAGGGGATAAAGATGAAAGTGGGATTTAAAGGAAATGGGAAAACGATAGTGGAGCAACAGAAATGAAACATCATAAACAAATGTCACAAATCCCCATACCCATTGCAAGTGATTCAATGTATTTTGTGGGACTTATTTCATCAATGGGAGAGTACATAAAAAGCTAGAGAAGAAATAGAAGATGCAAGGGAGAGTGTAATGTAACCTAATCAAATTAATGGTAAGTAATAAAGAGAAAATAATCTCTGTTTTCTCTCAGGAAAAGGGATCACCCCTAGGAGAATGGGGAAGATGACCAAAAGAAAGATTGAAAGGGAAGAAAAGGGAAACCTTGATGCAGTGGTGGGAGAATTTCCCACTGAAGAACACTGCTTTGGGGAGAAATATATTTCCCATTATGGAAAATAATGAGCTTAAAACAGTTTTAGACTGCAGGAATTTGGTACTCAGAGAGACTACAATCACCTAAAGAGTATTTTTCTCCATGGATAAACACTCTGTTTCAAGAGAAGGGAAACCAGAGTTCATGTGGCCAAATAACATCAAATAGGAAAAAAAAATGTCATGTAGAAAGCAAAATTAGAATTTGGAACACTTGATCATTGTTACAGAGAAATTTTTAATATGGGCAATATTTCTATTCTTACTACCTCGCATAGTAATTGATATCTAGTGAGGCACAACATAAAGAAACGGAGACAGTGAGAAAGATTTATGTCAACAATTTAACTATTATTTAGAAAAAGGAATTTATAATTCCTACTTTTGAGGTTTGAATTTTATGAGGAATGCAAAATGACTAAAGAAGTAATAAATAAAAAAGTAAACAAAATGATAAATATTTTCATAGAGAGATGATGAAAAGAATAAAGTAAAAAGAGTATTTTATTTTCAAAAAAGGCAAAGAAATTTTTAGAAAAATAAAACCTACACAATAACATAAGCTGAATGGGAGAGGAGGATGTTTTTTATTAACTAACAGAAAGAGGGGAAGAAGTTAGATGAATAGAAAAGAGGAAGAAAGAAAAAATGAAAGAAATATTATGTAAAACACCAAAACTAGTGACGTGGATGACAAATGTAGAGTGGGGTGTTGATAGTTGAAGGAAAGAGATCCTTTGGGAAAAGTATTGTCTTAAGGAGGATTAAACAATGCTTAAAAGAGAAAAGTTATTGTCACAAAAGAGGAAGAGATAAAATTTCTAAATTAATTTTAAAAGGAGGAGACAGAAAAAAGAAATTATCGGTGCAGTTCACAATTTTATAAGCAAATAAACATACAAAAATATTTATAGCAGCTCTTATTGTGGTGGCCAAGAATGGGAAATTGAGGGGAGGTGTGCCCATCAATTGGGGTATGGCTGAACAAGCTGTGGTATATGAATGTAATGGAACATGATTGTTTCATAAGAAATGATGAACAAGTAGACTTTAGAAAAACCTGGAAAGATACATGAACTGATGCTGAATAAAGTGAGCTGAACCAGAAGAACATTATACACAGGAACAGCAACATTGTGCAATAACCAGCCTTGGTAGACTTAACTCTTCTCAACAATAAAAAGATCTAAGATAATACCAAAGGACTCATGAAGGAAAATGCTATCCATATTCAAAGAAAGAAAGAACTATGAAGTCTGAATGCAGAGTAAAGTGTACTACTTACCCCGCCCCACCCCCCCCAACCGTGTCCTTTCTTTCTCATGTTTTTCCCCTTTGGTTGTAATTCTTCTTTACAACAGGACTATTGTGGAAATATGTTTGAGATTATTGGACAAGACTGTATATCATGTTGGGGAAAGGGAAACAGAGAGAAGGAGAGAAAATTTTGAACTCAAAATCTTATAGAATTGAATGCTGTTAACTAAAAACAAGCAAATAAATAAAATGAAAATATATGAGTGAACATTGTCTCTGCAAGTTATAGATAGTTATGTGGAGCTTCTTAGAGCATTAAAAGGTTAAATGTCCTTCCCAGTGACAAATGGTCAATATATTTCAGAAGGAAGCCATCAACTACATTGTTGTCACTCTGTTGATTATTAACAAGTTATCCCATGTAAAACTTTTTTGGGACATAATTGTTTTTAACATAGTCTACACCATTAGACTGTGAACTCCTTCAAAGTAGGGCCTGTCTTTCGCCTTTCTTTGTATCCTCAGTAAAGAACATGATGACTGTCACATATTAGGTTCTTAATTAACTCATTAACTGATGAAAAGGACGTGAATAAACAGTCTAATAAAGCAAAATGAATACAAGAAAACAAATCTCACAATATTTTGCTTACAAGAATGAACAAAAAAAACCCCTCCAAAACTACAAAATAGAGATAAAAAGAATTATATTACACTGAAAGTTACCACAGACAGTAAGCCACTATTAAGATAAAATTTACATACTTTGAATTTCCATAGCATGTAAATTCATAGCGAAGAAATCTATCTGAATTACAAGAAAAAATATCACAGCAATATTAGATATTTTAAAGTTTTTCTTTAAGATTTAGAAATATATGTACATATGTGTATTTACATACAATAGATGAACAAAATAAAATATATAATTAAGCTAACTTCCAGAGAAACTAGAGCTTTCTTATTTAAAAAAAAAAAGTCTTTCACAACAGGATTTTTTCACTGCATTGTATTGTTAAATCCCTTCACATTTAAAGTTACCAGAGTTGGATTAACATTTTCCTCCATTTGTGCCTCTAATCCTGAGTTTTATTCCAAATTAAGATTTGTAAGGCACTCTTCCACTTTTAATATACTTTCTCTCTTCACTTATTTTTATTTAAACTGGCTTAAGGCAACCCTATCCCCATAGGCTTTCTTCCCCTTACCATCACCCTCAAAACCCAGCATCTCTCCTCATTGTCATCCTTGTCTTTGGTGTTAGAGTTTTATATTATATAGTAATTCTGTCCTCCTTTTATTTAGTTACCGAATTAAATATTTTTGACAAAGCATAGCAACCATTCATGCTGAATACACTCATAGAGTAGATATAGAGGGGTTTTCTTTATTATGACCATAAAGAATATTTATCTCTAACCACAAGCAAAAATCATGTTCAATGAAGACACACTAGAAGTTTTCCCAATAAACATGAGTAAAACAATTGTTCTTATGCAGTCACTATTTGTGAACCCATTTGGGGTTATCTTGCCAAAGCAGCTGAAGTGGTTTGTGATTTCCTTCTCCAACTCATATTGTAGAGAGGATCTGAGGCAAACAGGGTTAAGTGACTTGCCCGGGGTCATATAGCTAGTAAATATCTGAGGTCAGATTTGAACTCAGGTCTTCCTGATTTCAGTCCACTGTGGTCTCATCACTGTGTCACATAACTGCCCCTCAAGCAATTATTATTATTTTATTTATTAGTAGGAATACTAGCAATAGAAACTACTCGAGATAGAAAATAAATGTAGTAAGAGTCAATGGGGAGATAAAACCAATCATATTAGATAATGAGATGTTATTTCATTTTTAAAATCTTTTAAATGTATTTAATATCAGTTTTCAACATTCACTTCCACAAAATTTTGAATTTCAAATTTTTTCTCAATCTCCTTCTTCCCCCTACCCCAGGAGACTGTATATTCTAATTACCCTTTCCTCCAATCTGCCCTCCCTTTTATTACCCCACTTCCCTTCTATTCTTTAAGGTAAGGTACATTTCTATACTTCATTGTTCATATATCTTATTTCCTAGTTACGTGTAATAACAATTTTTGGCATCCATTTTTAAAGCTTTGGTTTTCACATTCTCTCCCTTTTCCCCTCCCCACCCACCCTTATTGAGAAGGCAAGAAATTCAATATAGGTTATACACTTGTAGTCATGCAAAACATTTCCATAAAAATCATGTTGTGAAAGATTTACTATATTTCCCTCTATCCTGTCCCACCTTCCATTTATTTTTTTTATTTTTTTAAATATAAATTTATTTATTTAACTTTTTTTACTTATTTAACTTATTTTACATTAAATATAAATTTATTTATTTAACTTTTTACATTCATTTTCACAAAATTTTGGGTTCCAAATTTTCTTTCCATTTGTCCCCTCCCCCCACCCCAATACACCCAGCATTCTAATTTCCCCTATCATCAATCTGCCCTCTCTTC
>CM053771.1:74756446-74859671 GCA_028658325.1 Potorous gilbertii | reverse complement strand
TTCTATGAGAGATAATTTACCCCATTCCATTTCACCCTCTCACCTCCCACTACATTTCTTTCTCACCATTTACCTTGATTTCTTTTAAGATATGATCCCATCCTATTCAATTCTCTCTGTGCTCTCTGTCTCTGTGTGTGCGTGCATGTGTATACATGTGTGTGCGTGTGTGTGTGAGTGTGTGTATGCATGTATGCATGTATATTCCCTCCAACTACCCTAATACTGAGAAAGATCTCAGGAGTTTTGTCATGGTCTCATGACCAAGCTCTCATGATATTTGTAAATATCATCTTTGCATGAAGGGATGTAAATAGTTCAAATTTAATAAGTCTTTTTTGGTTTTCCTTTCCTGTTTAACTTTTATTGCTTCTCTTGATTTTTTCTATTAGAAAGTCAAATTTTCTATTCAGATCTGGTTTTTTCAACAAGAATGCTTTGAAGTCTTCTTTTTCATTGAAGTCCCATTCTTTCCTCTGAAGCATTATATTTGGTTTTGCTCAGTAGGTGATTTTTGGATTTAATTATAGCTCCTTTAACTTTTGGAATATCATATCTCAAAACCTTCAATCCTTTAGGGTGGAAGTTTCTAGTAACTTGTTCAGCCATTCCCCAATTGATGGAAATCCCCTCAATTTCCAGTTCTCAGCCAACAAAAGGAAAGCAGTTATAAATATTTTGAATATGTGGGAGCCTTTCCCATTTTTTATGATCTCTTTGGGACATAACCCTAGAAGTAATATTGCTGGGTCAAAGGGTATGCACATTTTTGTAGCCCTGTGGGCATAGTTCCAAATTACTGTCCAGAATAGTTTGGTTAGCTCATAGCTCCACCAACAATGAATTAGTGTTCCAGTTCTCCCACATCTTCTCCAATATTTATCATCTTCCTGTTTTTTTTTTCATGTTAGCCAGTCTGACAGGTGTAATGTGGTACCTCAGAGTTGTTTTGACCTTCATCTCTCTAATCAGTATTGATTTAGAGCATTTTTGTCCTATGCCTATAGATAAGTTTAATTTCTTCCTCTGAAAACTGCCTATTCATATCCTTTGACCATTAATCAATTAAGAAATGCCTTGTATTCTTGTACATTTGAGTCAGTTCTCTACACATTGTACAACTGAGACCTTTATCACAGATATTACTTTCAAAAATTCCTTTCCAGTTTTCTGCTTCCCTCCTAATCTTGGTTGCTTTGGGTTTGTTTGTGCAAAAATTTTAAAATTTAATGTAATCAAAATTATCCATTTTACTTCATAATGTTCTCTATTTCTTCTTTGGTCGTACATTTCTCCATTCTCCATAAATTTGACAAAGACACTATTCCTTGTTCCCCTAATAGATTTATATTGTCAGTTTTTATACCTAGATCATGTATCTATTTGGACTTTATTGTAGTGTATGGTGTCAGGCATTGGTCTATGCCCAGTTTCTGCCCCACTGTTAGCCAGTTTTCCCAACACCTTTTGTCAAACAGTGAGTTCTTCTCTCAGAAGTTGGGGTTCGTGGGTTTATCAAACATTGAATTACTATATTTATTGACTATTTTTTCTTGAGTACCTACACTATTCCACTGGTCTACCCTCTGCTTCTTAGCCAGTACCAAGTGGTTTTGATGATTGTTGCTTTATAACACAATCTGAGATCTGATAAGGCTAAGCCACCTTCCATAGCATTTCATTTCATTTTCTTGATATTCTGGACATTTTATTCTTTCAGATGAATTTTGATATTTTTTCTAGCTCTAGAAAATATTTTTCTGGGAGCTTGGTTGATATGGCACTGAATAAGTAAATTAATTTAGGTCAAACTGTTTATATTATATTAGCTCTGCCTACCCACGAACAACTGATGTTTTCCCACTTACTTGAGGTGACTTAACTTGTGTGAAAAGTATTTTGTAATTGTGTTCATAAAGTCCCTGGGTTTGTTTGGGTAGGTAGACTCCCAGATAGTCTATAGCTACCATAGCTTTAAATGAGATTTCTCTTTATATATCTTGCTTGTAATATATAGAAATGTAGATATTTTATGTGGATTTATTTTGTAACCTGCAACTTTGCCAAAGTTTATAATTTCGAGTAGTTTTTTTACTTGATTCTCTAGGATTCTCTAAGTATATCATCATGTCATCTGTAAAGAGTGATAACTTACTTTCTTCTTTGCCTGTTCTAATTCCTTTAATTTCTTTTTCTTCTCTTATTGCTGAAGCTAACATTTCTAATGCCATATTGAATAACAATGGTGATAATGCACATGCTTGTTTCACCCCTGATCTTATTGGAAATGCATCTAGTTTATCCCCATTGCATGTAATGGTTGCAGATAGTTTTAGAGAGATATTACTTCTTATTTTACAGAAAGTTCCATTTATTTTTATGATCTCCAGTGTTTTCCGTAGGAATGAGTGTTGTATTTTGTGAAAAGCTTTTTCCGCATCCATTGAGATAATGATATGGTTTCTGTTAGTTTTGTTGTTGATATGATCAATCACGCTGATAGTTTTCCTAATATTGAATCAGCCCTGCATTCCTGGTGTTAATCCTACCTGATCAGTAGGTAGTCCAGTCAGCTTACTGACTGGAAATGTTTGTTTGGCAAGATGAGGACTCTGGAAAGCTACTAAGTAGCACCCTGGTTTTGAAAACCTAGACAACTGTGCTTCCTTCTCTGGTAACTATGGTCAGACAACTAGACTTGTCTGTTGAATAATAGTCAGGTAGAGTAAGCCATATACTTGATTAAAGTGGTTGTTAACCCCTCAAAAGTCTCCTTTCTTTTTATGAATGCAGATCTCAGAACCTGGGGTAGCAGGCACCCCTGAGTAATTTGGGGTGCTTGCTGTTATATTATGACATAGTCAGTAGGATCTACATAAATTAAAGAGAAAGGATGGAGTTTTGTGGAACTGAGATAATTGTTGTTTCCCACTTTTTTTCCTTCTGATTTATTCATTTATTTTTAGGGTTTACTTATTTATTTTAAGTTTTCAACACTCATTTTCACAAAATTTTGAGTTCCAAATTTTCTCCCCATCTCTCCTCTCCCACCACTCCATAAGACCTTGCATTCTGATTACCCCTTCCCTCAATATGCCCTCCTTTCTATTACACCCCTCCCTTCCCTTATCCCCTTCTTCTCTCTTTTCTTGTAGGGCAAGATAGATTTCTATACTCCATTACCTGTATTTTGTATTTCCCAGGTGTATGAAAAAGCAATTCTTAACATTCATTCCTAATATTTTGAATTCTAATTCCTCTCCCTTCCTTCTTCCCCACCCATCTCCACTGAGAAAGCAGGTAATTCAATATAGGCTGTATAAGTGTAATTTTGCAAAAGACATCCATAAGAGTCAGGTTGTATAAGATTAACTATATTTCCCTCTGTCCTATCCTGCCCCCCATTTATTTTATTCTCTCTTTTGACCTTTTCCCTCCCCAAAAGGGTTTACTTCTTATTACTCCCTTCTCCCATTTGCCCTTCCTTGTATCATCCCCCTCACCCCAGTTGTCCTCTCCTCCCCTAACCTTATGTGTGCAAGATATATTTTCATACC
This sequence comes from Potorous gilbertii, assembly GCA_028658325.1. Lineage (NCBI taxonomy): Eukaryota > Metazoa > Chordata > Mammalia > Diprotodontia > Potoroidae > Potorous > Potorous gilbertii. Next base: position 74,856,114 of record CM053771.1, on the reverse strand, counting down.
AAACTGAGTGAGCATGTCATTCCCTCAAGTCAAATGTGAAAAGAGTAAACTTCCCTTTTCCTCTCTTACATTTTCCCTTTTCTCCTCCACTGAAGAATCTTTCTCTTGCCTCCTTGATGCGCAATAATTTGCTCCATTTTTCATTTCTCCCTTTCTCCTCCCAATATATTCCTCTCTCATCCCTCAATTTTATTTTATTTTTTTAGGTATCATCCCTTCTTATGCAACTCACCCCGTGCTCTGTGTGTGTGAGTGTGTGTGTGTGTGTGTGTGTGTGTGTGTGTGTGTGTGTGCATGCATATAATCCCTCTAACTACCTAAATACTGAGAAAACTCAAAAAAGTTACAAATATTATCTTTCCATGTAGGAATATAAAAAATTTCACTTTAAAAAGTCATTATATTTTCTCTTTCCTGTTTATCTTTTCTTGATTTTCTCAATTCTTGTGTTTGAAAGTCAAATTTTCTATTCAGTTCTGGTCTTCTCATCTAGAATCCTTGAAATTCCTCTATTTCATTGAATGACCATTTTTCCCATGAAATATTATACTCAGTTTTGCTAGGTAGGTGATTCTTGCTTTTAATTCCAGTTACTTTTACTTCTGGAATATCATAGTTCAAGTCCTTCGAACCCTTAATGAGGAAGCTGCCAGATCCTGTGTTACCCTAATTGTATTTCCACAATACTCATATTGTTTCTTTCTGGCTGCTTGCAATATATTCTTCTTGACTTGTGAACTCTGGAATTTGACTGCTATATTCTTAGGAGTTTCTCTTTTCATATCTCTTTCAGGAGGTGATCTGTGGATTCTTTCAATATTTATTTTTCCCTCTGGTCCTAGAATATCAGGGCAGTTTTCCTTCATAATTTCATGAAAGATGATGTCTAGGCTGTTTTTTGATCATGGTTTCAGGTAGTGCTATAATTTTTAAATTGTCTCTCCTGGATTTATTTTCCAAGTCAGTTGTTTTTCCAATAATATATTTCATATTATCTTCAATTTTTATCATTCTTTTCATTTTGTTTTATAATTTCTTGATTTCTCATAAAGTCATTAGCTTCCATCTGCTCCATTCTAATTTTAAAGAACTATTTTCTTCAGAGAGCTTTTGAACCTCCTTTTCCCTTTGGCTAATTCTGTTTTTTAAAGTATTCTACTCCTCATTGGCTTTTTGGACCTCTTTTGCCAATTGAGTTAGTCTATTTTTAAAGGTATTATTTTTTCAGCATTTTCTTGGTTCTCCTTTAGCAAGTTGTTGGCACACTTTTCATGATTTTCTTGTATCTCTCTCATTTCTCTTCCCAATTTTTCCTCTACCTCTCTTACTTGATTTTCAAAATCCTTTTTGAGCTTATCCATGACCTGAGATCATTGCACATTTATTTGGGATGTTTTGGACACAGGAGCTTTGACTTCCTCTTCTATTATACTTTATTCTTCCTCATCTGAAAGGTTTCTGTTCATCAAGAAACTCACCTTCTGAAGTCTTATCTTTTTTCCCTTTTTCGGGCATTTTCCCAGCCAATTAATTCACTTTTGAGACCTTTGTCCAGAGGATGGTATATTCTGGGGACCTGTAAATTCTCAGTTTCTCCTAAGGGATAGATGTTTACTCCTCTCCTGACTGGCACATTGGTCTGGAAGCAACCAAAAATTGTCTGCCCAGAATCTCCAATTAAATTTCCTCACCATAACTACCTCTAGCTTCATTGTCAGTGCTCTTCCTCACCCCTGGGTGGAACTCAGGGCTGAAAATCATATCAGTGACTCAATTTCCCCAGGGGCTTTAGGCAGAGGTCTAAGAGAAACTCTTAGGAACATTGTGGTCAAATTCTAGAGTTCCCAGGTCAAGGAGAAAATATTGCAAGCAGCTAGAAAGAAACAATTCAAGTATTGTGGAAATACAATCAGGGCAACACAAGATCTAGCAGCTTCTATATTAAGAGATCGAAGGGCATGGAATAGGATATTCCAGAAGTCAAAGGAACTAGGACTAAAGCCAAGAATCACCTATTCAGCACTGAGTATAATACTTCAGGGGGAAAAAATGGTTTTTCAATGAAATAGAGGACTTTCAAGCATTCTTGATGAAAAGACCAAGTTGAAAAGAAAATTTGACTTTCAATCACAAGAATGAAGAGAAGCGTGAAAAGGTAAACAGCAAAGAGAAGTCATAAGGGACTAAACAAAGTTGAACACTTTACATTCCTACGTGGAAAGATAATATTTGTAACACTTGAAACTTTTCAGTATCTGTGTAGTTGGTGGGATTACACACACACACACACACACACACACACATACACACACATGCACACACACACAGAGACAGAGAGCACAGAGTGAATTGAATAGGATGGGATCATATCTTTAAAAAATGAAGTTAAGTGGTGAGAGAAATGTATTGGGAAAAGAGAGGGGAAAATGGAATGGGGCAAATTATCTCTCATAGAAGAGGCAAACAGGAGACTTTCTAGTGAAGGGAAAAAGAGGGGAGGTGAGAGAAAAACATGTAGTTTATTCTCATCACATTTGACTAAAGGAAGGAATAAAATGCACACTCATTTTGGTATGAAAACCTATCTTACAATACAGGAAAGTGGGGGAGAAGGGGATAAGCAGGGTGGGGGGGTGATAGAAGGGAGGGCAATGGGAGGAGGGGGCAATTTGAAATCAACACTCTTGGGGAGGGACAGGATCAAAAGAGAGAATAGAAGCAATGGGGGGCAGCATAGGATGGAAGGAAATATAGTTAGTCTTACACAACACAACTATTGTGGAAGTCATTTGCAAAACCACACAGATATGGCCTATATTGAATTATCTGCATTCCCAGAGGAAGTGGGTGGGGAGGGAAGAATGGGGAGAAGTTTGAACTCAAAGTTTTAGGAACAACTGTTGAGTATTGTTCTTGCTACTAGGAAATAAGAAATACAGGTAATGGGTCATAGAAAGTTATCTGGCCCTACAGGACAAAAGAGAAGACAAAAGAAGGGAGGGATGATAGAAGAGAGGGCAGACTGGTGACAGGGGAAATTAGAATGCTGGGCGTATTGGGGTGGGGGGAGGGGACAAATGGAGAGAAAATTTGGAACCCAAATTTTGTGAAAATGAATGGAAAAAAGTTAAATAAATAATTTTAAAAAAAAGTGGGGGTGGCCAGATCCAGGGCTCAGGTAGATTAACCCAGCTCGGACTGTGCTGGAGGGGTAAACTCCCTGAGATTGTATTGTGTACAGAGCCTTGGAACCCAAGCAGAAAACTGCCTTCATACTGACCTAGCAGAAGAAAGGAACTGCCTGTCTGCTGACCTTGGTGAGATGAGAGCAAAACCAGAAAACTGCCAGTGTGCTGACCTTGGAGAGGTGAATAGTGGAATGGGAATTGAAGTTGGAAGTTGGAACAGAAAGCTTCCTGAGAGCAGACCGTGGTGGAATCTGTGAGCAGTCACCTCCTGCTGAAGGGTGAGGAACCCAGGAATTTGGGGTTGAGCCCTGATGCAAAATGGGGACTCCTCATCAAGGCACTGAGTGTGCTTTCTGGCATTTTCCTGGGACAGTTTGGGACCCAGTGGTTGGAGGTGCATAAGGTAGGTAAGAGGAATTGCCTTGTACCCTCCAATGACTCTACCCTGATGAGTTGGTTGCCCAACCACCTCTCAGGACTGGGGGAGGGGGAGCTGGAGCATTAAGACTGAGACTTGGCTTATTAGAGTCTTCACCTAAGAATGCTTGAAATGGCAGGGTGGGGAGGACATACCCCTAAGAAGACTTTGCTTGGATATTTCTGTTTGGGATTGAAGAAAGAGGAGCTAGTTGCTCTCTCCTCAAAGAATGATGTTCTGTTATGCATTTACCTTTGTGTTTATTTAAAGCCATATGGCCAACCTTGTAATGAGATACTATGTTATGTATTATGCCAATGTAAAATTCATGGTGTGTTGATGACCTATTCAGATACAAGTTGTCTGTGTGATCTGCTTAAGTCACCTGGATTTGGGGTCACAAAGTACAATGATTCTACTTGTCCCAGGATCCATGGCCATTTAGATTGTAAGGCCAAGGATCCTGGAAGTGTGGAGTGTGATGGCAAGCAAAATAGAATCTTTTACTGTTTTTATTTTAGTATAACCAAGTGCCCCTGATTGAATCTTGTCTTTATCAATCAAGAGTCTTTAGTAGGAGTAACGTACAGAAACAAGACTTTCTTTAACTAGAAACAGTATATGTATTTACATTGTTAATTATTTTAATGTGAGCAAAGATCTTCCCAACCCATTAACAGGCCTGCCCATTAAGTGGAGTTTGATTAGGGAGGGTTTGTGGGAAGGTCCATGTCCTTTGTTAATGAGACATTGATTCTCAAAGGTTGTGATGCCCTCTGGCTCTAAAAATGGTATAAATACTCTGAGTTGGGTTTTTTGGGATCTTTCTGACTGGAAGTGTTTGTCCAGATGAGAACTCTGGAAAGTCACTAAGGATCCCCCTGGCTTTGAAAACCCAGATGCTTGTTCTTCCCTTTCTGGTAACCGTGGTCAAACAGTTGGGCCTGTCTGTTGAATTATGGTCAGGAAGAGAAAGCTATGTCTGTTGATCTTTGATTTCTCTGTATTTTCTTTGAAGTTCAAGATACTCACTCCCCCAAACTAGGTGAATGATGTATTTACTTGGTGAAAGGAATGATACATGTGCTTGATCAAAGTGATCATCAATCCCTCAAAAGAAATTAATCCTACTTGATGATAATGTATTATTCTCATGATAAATTGCTGTATTCTTTGCTGCTAAAATCTCATTAAAAATTTCTTGCATCGATATTTATTAGAGAAATTGTACAATAATTTTCTTTCTCTGTTTTAGCTCTTCCCGGTTTAGGTGTCAAAACCATATTTGTATCCTAAAAAGAATTTGGTAGGGCTCCTTCACCAATTTTCCCAATTAGTCTATATAATATTGGAATTAACTGTTCTTTAATTATTTGATAGAATTCACTTGTAAATCAATCTGACCCTTGAGATTTTTTCCTAGGGATTTCACTGATGAAATTTCTTTTCAATTTCTTCTTCTGAGATGGGGTTATTTAGGCATACTACTTCCTCTTCTCTTATTGTAGGCAATTTATATTTTTTAAATATTCATACATCTCTCTTAGATTGCTAAATTTATGGGCATACAGTTGGGCAAAGCAATTTCTAATTATTGTTTCAATTTCCTCTTCATTGGAGGTGAGTTTATTCTTTTCATTTTTGATATTGATAATTTGGTTTTTTCTTTCTTTATTTTTAATCAAATTGACCAAAGGTTTATCAACTTTGTTTTTCTTTTCATAATACCAACTCTTAGTTTTATTTATTAGTTCAACAGATTTCTTAATTATATTTTTATTAATCTCTCCTTTGGTTTTCAGTATTTCTAATTTGGTATTAATTTACCTGGAGGATTTCAATTTGTTCTTTTTCTGACTTTTTCAGCTGCATGCTCAATTAATCAAGCTCTTCTTTCTCTGTTTTATTCAAGTAGGTGTTCAATGATATAAAACTTCCCCTAAGAACTGCTTTTGCAGCATCCCATAAGTTTTGGTAGATTGTCTCATCGTTGTCATTCTCTTGAATGAAATTGTTGATTGTTTCTATAATCTACTGTTTAATCCACTCATTCTTTAGGATCAGATTATTTACTATTAAATTAATTGTTGGCCTCTCTTTCCATGGTCTTTTACTGCATATAATTTTTATTGCTTTATGATCTGAGAAGGGTACATTGACTTTCTCTGCCTTTCTGCACTGGATTGTGAGGTTTTTATGCCCTAGTACTTGGTCAATTTTTGCATATGTGCCATGTACCACTGAGAAAAAAGTATGTTCCTTTCTATCCTTATTCAGTTTGCTCCAGAGATGCATCATATCTACCTTATCCTGAGTTTTATTCACCTCCTTAACTTCTTTCTTGTTTATTTTGAGGTTAGATTTATCAAGTTCAGAGAGGGGGAGGTTGAGGTCCCCCACTAGTATAGTTTTGCTCTCTATTTCTTCCTGTAACTCCCTTAACTTCTCCTCTAAGAATTTCATATATATGTATATATATGCATATATATGTATATATGCACATATATGTATATATATGTATGTACATGCCTAAATTTGTATTTTTCTGTATGTGTGTATGTTATAGTGACAAATCTCTGTACGTGAATTCTACCTAGAGGAATTAGAGAAAGGGATGGACTAGGTGAAAGGGAATTCCTTTCAAGTAGAAGACAACTTTTATTAGTGACTCCAGACTAAATAGGACTCCATTGTTATAATTACAGAGTTTTTCTCTGGCAAAGAACTCCAAAGGTAGAAAGGGAGAGAAGGGAGAAAGAGAGAACCTTCATTAAGCACCTAACATGCCAGACACTGTGCAAAATCCTTTATAAATATTAACTCATTGGATCCTCACAACACTGCTGTGAGGTAGATGCTATTATTATGCCCATTTTATAAATAAAGAAGCTGATGCAGAGATAAAATGACTTGTCCAGGTTCACAAGTTACTAAGTGTGTGTCTAAGTCTAGAATGTTTTTAAGCTTTGAAGTCTTTCAATTCAAAATTTTCTCCTTTCTTCTATTCCTTCCTAATTCATGGAGAAAGCAAGAAATTATGCCCATTATGCATATGAATTCATGCTAATCAATTGTCCATATAGGCCAATTTGGGGGGAATGAAGTAAAATAAAGTGAAAAAAATGCTTCAGTCTGTACTCAGAGTTCCTTAGGTCTCTCTCTCTCTCTGCGGGTAGATAGCATTTTTCATCACGAGTCATTTGGAATTATCTGAGACTGGATTTGAAATCAAAACTTCCAGCACTCTGTCTACTAGGTACAACACCCTACCTCCAGGTCCATCATCATATCTATTTTATCAACTCCCTACAAGAACTTGAGGTTACTTTTTAGGAAACTGGTTAGAACTGAAACCAAGTCCAGAGGCATCTAATCCAGCGTTTGACTAGAATGATTTATTCCCACAGTTTCAAGCATCCTCCTAACCTTTCCCTGTCTGGCTCCCCAAGGTTGAAGGAACTCATTTGGGAAAGCCTTAGGGGCACCAGGTCTCTTTAGGTCCTGAAAGGATAATAGAATTCTTTGGGGAAAGCCTAGATTGCCAATAAAATAAAAGCTCCAATCTTACATTCACTGTTGCCAGAGTAGGCCTCCCCAGAGGGCCTATGGTTTTTTCAGCTAGCACCTCCAAGCTGGAATCCAATTCCAACTTGGAAAACTAGGTGAGTCAGGGTGTATGGGGGGGGGGGCTAAGGTTGGCTTAAAGGGTGGTGCAATTTAACACTGACACTAGCTGTGTATTCAGTCTTATTCTCTTTTTTTCCCCTTTGCCAAGAAATTTAATGCCATGGTTTCCTTCCCTTCCATAATCTAAATTTCTTTTCCAGAAAGATGCACTTCTTTTCCAGAGATTTATTGGCATTGGCTGGACACCAGGCACACGCTTTCTTCTCTCCTGCCATATTCAAGGTAGCTACCACCTCACCCCCAGCAAGAGCAATGGAAAGCCTGGGAATTAATGTGAGTCTTCACCTTTCATTGAAGAATTAAGTATGTTTAGGTACATTTATGAGACTACTCTGCTAGAGAGTCAGACTATATATTCACTCTGTTTCATATCATAGTTTATGATATATCATATCATCCTGTATCCTTCTCTGCTTTTGTATATTCTGCCCCTTTCTCAGGGCAAAACTGAATCAACAAAAGTCTCTCAGATATCATTTAATCACTCACTGTACTTGCTGTTTCACTGAGCCAGAGGGAAAGTTGCAATTTAAACCTTATTTGAATGTAGAATAATATCTCTTAAACAAATTTCAGATGACAAAAGAATTAAATGGCAGACCTTCCTGATATTCCTTAAATTATGTTATGTTAAGTGAATATCTCATAACACCAAAGGGTGATGTTTAATGATGTTTGATGATGGGCAAGTCACTTCACTGGTACCTTCTTTTTCACCTCTAAAATGAAAGACTAGGATGAAACAACCTATAAGTTCTCCTCCAGTTCCAGGATTCTAACTTCCATCTATGAGCATTTCACAGATTCATCCTGCTCTTCTTTGTTGGAGCCAAACTCTTTTATTGATGCTCCCTAAACACAGTAATATATCTCTTAATTCTCTATACCTTTGCCCAAGCTGCTTCCCAGACCTAGAATAATATCCTACATAATTTTAGCTAGTATCATTCAAGGTTTAGGTCATGTGCCATCTCCTAGAGCAATTTTTTTCCCAATCTCCAACTATTAATCCTTATCTTGAAAAAGTAAATATATTTATGTTTGGTTTGTGTTTATCTATCTGTATACATGGTGCTCTGTCACCCTGCCCCAGAATATATTACTTTAATGGAAATTGAACATTGCAATAGGAGTGAGTACAAAGTCTTGATGTCTAGGAGACATGGAAGGAAGAAAACGGAATTATGTCCTGCTGCCCCAGATCCTATATTTTTTTTGTCATGCATGGAGGTGAAGAATCCTTCTTCAAGAATATGAAATTTTCTCTGTTAAGTGTACAAGTAAGCAGTTTCATTTTCTATTCTTGCTATCATTAACACGTAAGTGTATTTTTTAGTTTAAGTGAGACTGAGCAAAGCTGGGAGAAATCCAGGGAAAGAGAACTAGTTTTTAGTTCCAGCTCTCCTCAGTTCACTAATGCACTGTGTGAATTTAAACAAGTTACATGGCTTCTCTGAGGCTCAGAAATATGTTTAAGAATCCCTGCCCCCCTGCTCATGAAGTTATTATAAGGCTCTAATGAAGTAACAGGTGTTCAAATTCTGCTTTGAAAGAGGCACAACTCAAATAAAAAAGTTATTGTATGTAAAATAATGTGCAGATTGACACTCCTAGTTTCCTAGGGTTCAATTAGATATCTTGCCTTGGGGACACAAGAAATACTCTTCATTTTGTCAAGTATAAATGTTTTATAAATGGTGACAAAAGTTCCCTTGAACTTTATCTCCTGCCTCATTTTTCTTCTCCCTTATCTGATCCCCATTGTTGGTACTTTCCATTTGAAATTACCTCCCATGTACAATGTGTATTGCATGTGTGTGTATATGTACATATATATGTACGCATACATACATACATATATAAATATATACATATATATATATATATATATATATATTCCTATACAGAGTAGCAAATGTTGTTGGGAGCCCTAGTGCTTGGGAAAAGTCTTCTGTGTCAACCATGCCTGGTGGTGGGGAGGGAGGCTGGATAAGCAATGCAACCACAAAGTACAGGGCAAATATTTCTGTGGATAGATCTGCACCCTAGTTGAGGGTTTCCTTTTTTTATCCTTTCTCTCTCTCTTTTCTCTTCCTCTTCTCTGCCCTTTCCCTTTCTACATTTCCATTTCTTTCCCTCCCTTTTCTCCCCTTCCCTTCTTTCCCCATTTCTTTCTCTTCACTTCCCCTTCTTTTGCTTTATACCTTGCTCTGCACACAGAGAAATTTTTTTCATGAAAAAAGTAATTAAAAGAAATAGTTTATTATTCTTAGTTCTTAAATTAACTGGAAGATATCAATAAACCCTTACTAGAAAGGGAAGAAGACTCACATAGTGACAATAAATGAAAAGAAACCTTGACTGAGTGGAACTGTTGAGAGGCTTGGGCAGGACTAGAGTCTCTTGTTAAAAACAAGAGAATCACTGAAGACAGAACCAACCATTCCATAAAGTTGAAACAGCCAACCATTTAGATACTTTTAAAAGGTACCTGATTTCTCAGAGTAGGCACTCCCTCTCCTATCGCTAGTGGCATTAATTTCATATTTTCTGTGAGATTCTTATCCAGATAGAACCATACTGAAAGTAATTAAAAAACAGACAGCCAAAGAGTCAATGGATACCTTGTAGCAGCCTCTAAAGACCAAAAGCAAATGTTGCCTAAATCCTTTGTAGGATAGCTCAGGTGTTGGGATTAGATTTGAGGGATGTGGGAATGGGAGTTATTCAGATGGAAGATCAAGCTGAAGAATGTCAGACAGAATGACATACCAGACAGATTCTTTTCTTTAATGATGAAATAAGAGATAGTTCTGTTTCCCAAATCTCCCTCAAAGTCATCAGGTCAGAGGTGCCAATTCTTCTTTTCATCAAAGCCTGGGCTGTGCTAACCCTTAAATGGACAAACTAAATGCTGAGTAATGACCAGGTGACAGCCACAAAAAGGTTCTAAAAGGGCTTAAGAGCAATGTTGTCAGTGGTTGTTCTGTGTCTGCAAAAAGCTAGGGCTTGGTAAGGAAACCCCGATGCATCATATAGGGATCCAGAGGATCCCCAGAGACTACAAAACAAGGAATTTCATTTATTTGAGGCTTTTAGAGGGTAAGAGACTCAGATCAAGAGTCTCTGATGCCCAATCTCCATGTAATCCAATGTATTCTCCCAGACACCTTGGATTGAGCACAGTATTTTGTCATTTCTAAGCCCTTATTTTGGATGTGGAGACCTACTACAACTACTAAAGAAGAAATTGACAAACAGGGACATTAAGTACTCTTTAGTGGTTACACAGTTAATTAATTTTAAAGATGAGTATTGAACTGAACTCCCATTGCTCCAGAGTCAGGTCTCTTTCTACTGTCTAACAGGGAATATAATCTTTATGGGGAAAAAAGATATTTGATGAAATTAAAAAAAAAAAAACAAAACTTTCACACATTCCTGATGAAAAGACTAGAATAAAATCGGAAATTTGACTTTTAAATATAAGACTCAAGAGAAGTTTTTATAAAAAGGTAAACAGGAAACAGAAATCATAAAGGAGTTAATAAGATTAAACTATTTATATTTCAACATGGGAAGATGATGCTTAAAATTTCTAAGAAATTAACTAGGGCAGTTAAAAGGAGGTTATGAAAGATCGAGCACTGTCTTGACCACTAGATGCAAAGTAAAAAAATTAAAAAAATAAAACTTTGGCTATCCTTAAAACTATTGCACTAAAGAGCTTATACATAGTCATACATACCTACCTATACCCACCCCAACACAATCATGCTGCAAACATGCCCCTACAAGCATTTGCACATGATGTGTGTGTGTATGTATGTGTGTATGTGTGTAACAATTATATAGAAATTTAGGGAGGAAGCTCTAGTAGATGGAGGAATCAGTAAAGACTTCATACAATGAAATCTGATGCATTTGACTCACTCTAGGGGGAAACCACTTTTTTCCTTTCTCTCCCTTTCTCTCTTCTCCACTTTTCCCCAGCTCTACCCCCCACCTCAAAGATGAATGAATTCTATGTCTCCAATCACTTGGCAAAATCTGCTGGGTTTGTATACTTTCTGGTGAAGATGAGTTACAGTGACAATGATCTGGGCTCCCCAAACTACTACTCAATTGTCTGGTATTGAAGTCATATCCACTCTGACAGCTATCACTTGTTTCATGTAAAAACGCCCTCCCCTGAGTCAGCAGCGTCTGCATCCTGGAGATCAACACTCTTGCTAATGGGCCAAAGTGCCCAGAACAATACAGAAATGTTAACACATGCCCAGATCTGTCCTACATACACATTTGTTTCTGCACCATTTTTCAGGAGTTTGCTGCTGAGTATATTCCAAGAGCTTCCTCATTATTGACCCTGTCCGTATCAGCCACCAATCATTCCTTCTTCCAGCACCTTCACTTTGTCCTGACAGGAATTCCTGGACTAGAGAAAGAGTATTATTGGATGGCATTCCCACTGGGTTTCATCTATGTTATTGCTATCTTGGGCAATGGCATCATCATCTCTACCATCAAATCTGAATCATCCCTGCACATCCCAATGTACTACTTCTTGTGCATGTTAGCACTGGCAGACCTGGGCTTGGCCCTCTGCACTTTGCCCTCCATGCTAGGAATCTTCTGGTTTGATTATAAAATTATTGCCTTTGATGCTTGCCTGGTCCAGATGTACTTCATTCACACTTTCTCAGCCATTGAGTCTGGAGTGCTGGTGGCTATGGCCTTTGACAGAGTTGTAGCCATAAAGAACCCATTGAGGTATGGCACCATCCTTACCAGTGCTGTAGTCTGTAGAATAGGAGCAGCTATCCTCACACGAGCTGTCTGTGTGGTATTTCCTGTGCCCTTTCTCATCAAGAGACTCCCCTTCTATCGTTCCAATGTCCTATCCCATTCCTTTTGTCTCCACCAGGATGTCATGCGTCTTGCCTGTGCTAGCACCCGTGTCAATAGCCTTTATGGCCTTATTGCTGTTATTTTCACTAAAGGTTCAGATTCACTCTCTATACTCCTTTCCTATGCATTTATCCTGTGCACCGTATTGTCCATTGCATCTGGAGAGGGTCGACTAAAAGCACTCAACACTTGTGTTTCCCATATCTGTGCTGTGCTCATCTTCTATGTGCCACTCATTGGTGTTTCTGTTATTCATCGCTTTGGGAAGCATCTATCACCTCTGACTCATGCCCTCATGGCCAATGCCTACCTCCTTGTTCCCCCTGTGCTAAACCCTATAGTCTATACTGTGAAAACCAAGGAGATCCGGAGGAAGATTATCCAGATATTTACCCAGACAAAGATCACTGTGCAGGTTTAGGATCATCCATGCTAAGGAAAAGGGAGGGGAAATTTACAATCCCATAAACAATAATCATGACTGTCAAGAATAAAGTTTTTTATTATGTTTCTCACATATCTTATTGTGTGATTTCTAATGGGAATGGAGGTAGTCAATAATCAATCAAAAAAACATTTACTATTGCCTTCTCTTTGTAAAAATGCACTATGCTACTTAAGAGGTACAATGAAAAACAAATCATTCCTTGCCCTCAATGAGCATACATTCTATGAGGGGGCCAACATATACACATCAAATTATATAGAAAATAAATGCAAAGCAAGTGTTAGTTAGACTCAGTTGGAGTTAGTTAGTTTGAAAAAAGTCTTACCCATAAATTGACCCCTGAATTGATCTTTGAAAGAAACAAAAAATTATAAGAGAAGGATGTGAGGAAAGAGTGCAATACAGATATTGTTTGTGTATTTGTATGTGTGAGAGAGAGAGAGAGAGAGAGAGAGAGAGAGAGAGAGGGAGAGAGAGAGAGAGATTATTCCCATCTTAAATGTATAGACTTAGTGGAAGAGACCATGAGAGGAATGAATTTATGTTTTCTTGCTACATAGAAGGACAAAGCAGCAGGAAATTGAGATCCTTTTTATTGAGGCCTATAGTCAAGCTTTTCATAATGGGTCTCATTAACTCTGGTCAGGGCACCTTCTACCTGTTTCATATTAGCCTTCCCATAAGAACAAAACTACAAATGAGAGCTGATGCATGTCAATGTCAACTTTAAAAATTAAAAAAAAATCTATTTCATTATGTAATTAATTTCTACTATTCCTTCAGATTTGTTTTGTGTGTAACATAAGAAATCCTTAAGAATCTGTTCAATTAGAACTGGAATGGATCTCAGAGAACATGTAGTCCAAAAAACATCTAGGAATGAGACCCTTCTACCTGCCTCCCACCTAACAGCCTAGTTAAGACAAAAATGTACCAACAGAGAGAAGTCCAAGGCAGCATAAAGTGGTTTCTATGCTTTCAGCATAGAGTGTTTCTATGAATAGCATTATATAGTCAAAGAATGCTATAGAACTTTAGTTCACAAAAGTAATATATCAGTTTTATTTAACAAGAAGTTATGAACATCACATTTGATGATAGAAACCATTCTAAGTGCTGAAGATGAAAAGACAAAAAAGAAATGTTTTCTCAAACAATTTACATTCCTAATCTAAGGGAAGTAACTTACAGATATAATGAAATATGAAATCTATGCAGGCCTGATGAGTTAAGGAAGGTTTCATGTACTGTGTTGGGACTCATTTTCCTTTGTGCCTAGTCCTCATCCTATCTTTAGACACTTTAATTCCTCTTCCCTCATCCTTGAATCCCTTTCCCCATTGGTCAGCTGTTATTCCCACCCTGATAGCCTTCAGTATTGGGTAGTTTCAGTCATCTAGCTACTTTTTTTCCAATCCCAGACTTTTAGAACACTTATGATACTGACAAGCCACATCAAAAGTCCCTTAAATACTTCAGCCCCATACCTCCATTGCTGCCTACAATTTCACCGTCATTTTTCAAGGGTATGCTGGAGTCACCTCAAATTGATTCTTAAAAGCCCATTTTTAAATTTTCAGTGTGAGCGCTGACACATTGGAAATTAGGAAACCATAAAGAACAGAGCTCAATATATTGTTTTATTTATTGTCTGGGCTTCAGAAAATGATGGACAAAATTTTAATAATGCAGATTAAACTTAAGCGTGTGTGGAGGTTTTGGAGAGAAAGTTATTAAACATTTACTAGTTCACTCATACTTACCTTTTTAGGGCATAAGAATCATACCAAATCCCTTATGTGTCCTCTAAAACCTAAAATCCTAATTTATCCCCAACTTTCAGCCTCCTCTCCTTTTTCATAATACTACTACCCTTTCAACCAATGAGGCTTTGGAGTTCAAAGTTATCTTCTACTATTCTCACTTTCTTAGCCCCATCCTCAATTAGTTAACAAATCCTGGCCAACTCTTATCAAGGGATCATCTAGTCTCTACTTGAACAGCTCCAATAAATGGAAATTCCCAATTTCTTAAAGTATGCCATTCCACTTTGAGGCAAATATAATTGTTAGGAACTTTTACTCTATATGGAAATTGTAATCTTACTGTTACTTTCACACTTTCATACTTTGCTCCTAGTTCTGCCTTGTTGTAGGAGGTAAAACAAAATCTATCTGGTCTTTATCTTTATAGTTCATCAAATATCCTAGATGAGAAAACTTCTTTACCAGTTCATACTTGCATCTTTCCAGAACAATATAGCTCCACAATGATCACTGGAGCACTAGGAAATAGAACCTGAACCCATCTCTTTCTGATTTTTGAACCACCTCTCTATTTAGTTTTTGGGGAAGCTGGATAGAGATTGGGGTCTAAAATCAGAAAGACCTGAATTCAAATCCACTCTTAGACATCAACTATGTCCCCTGGTAAGTCATTTAAATCTCTATTTGCTTCCATTTTCTTGTAGAAAAAGTGTAGCTATTAAGAGATGTGTATCACAGAGCTGCTTGAGGACCCAACGAGATAATATTTTAGTGTTTAGCATAGTGGCTGGCACATAGTAGGAAGTATATAAATGTTTATTCCTGCCCCCAATTAAACCAAAGACATTTTCTTAACACATTGCTTTTGATTCATCCAGTCATTCATTCACTATTCATTCACCTATTCTACAGGCTATACACATGTATTTGGAATCATGGAATCTGTGATATTGGTGTCCATGGCCTTTGATTGCTTTGTAGCCATCCAAAATCTATTTCTTTATGCTTCCATCCTCACTTCAGGTGTCATCGACAAGATTGGAGTAGCTGTCCCACTGATGGCCTTGAGCCTCTCAGTCCATGAGGCAACGTCAAGCACAGTCTTCAAAATGAGCATTAAGAGAAAAGAATAATAAAAGCATCCAACCCCAGAGTACAAATGACAACAATAAGGCCATAAAGGCAATTGACAAGTGTACTAGTACAGGCAAGTCTCATGACATCCTGGCTGAGGCAGTAAGATTGGGAGAGGACATTTGAATGGAAGAAAGGCAGTCACTTGATAAAAAGGGGCACAGGGAAGACCACACAGATGGCATGGGCAATGACAGCTACATGTATATGCATAAAGAATATCTGAGTGATAGTCATTAAAAGGGATTTCAGGAGCATTGAGCCGGAACATGTTGAGCATAGAGGTCAGGGTGGACGCACTGGGACCAATATTAGTCAGTGCCAAGATGCTGAGGAAATACTACAAGGGCTCATAGAGGTTGCTATCCATCTTGATAATAGATAAGATGGTTCCACTTCCAAGAAGAGTGAGACTATAGAGAAATCCCAGTGGGAATGCCATCCAGGGGTTCTTCTGTGGCATTCCTGGTATATTTGTAAAAAAAAATAACTGTGATGATTACTGAGACAAGAATTCAGGGAAAGCATGGTATCACTAACATGGGGTTTCATCTGCTTAGAAGGTGGCTCTGGAAGTGAAGAAATATTTTTATGGACTAGGTAGAAAGGTACAGAAGAAGGGTTTTTCAAACTGACTTTACTCCTTACCTCCTTGGGGATCTCATATATGCTAACTCACTTTATTGGTTTTGTTTTGTTTGTCTGATAGAAAAATAGAAATAAAGGAGTATTCTTTAGAGTTAATATTCAATAAGAATTCATTATATGGTTAAAAAAATAATTGGGAAAACTGGATATCAGTATGGCAGAAACTAGGTAGGGACCAATATCTTACATGAGATCAAAATGGATATATGACCTAAATATAAAGAGAGATTTTCTACAAGAAAATTAGAAAAACACAGAACATATTACTTATCAGACTTATGCATTTGCAAACAATTTATAAATAGACAAGAGATAGAGAGCAAACTTAGTACACCTAAGTGTACTAAAATAGATAATTGGGATTATGTCAAAGTTTTGTGCAAATTAAATAAATGCAACCAAGAACAGAAGGAAAGCAGAAAATTCAGGAAAAAAATTAATAATGTTCTTAGATAAAGGTCTTACATCTAATATGTACAAAGAAGTTTATCAGATCTATAAGAATTCAAGTCTTTCTCGATTGATAAGTGGTCAAAGGATAGAAACTGGCAGTTTTCCAATGAAGGAATCAAAACAATTTTTAGTCATGTGAAAAAAAAACTTTAAAACACTTTTGATTAGAGAAATGCAAATTGAAACAACTTTGAGATATCACTTTACACCTTCCAGATTGGCTAAAATGATATGAGGAAAGAAATAAATTTTGGAGGAGAGAGAAAAAAAAGGGGGGACTCAAATTCGTTGTTGGTAGAATTGTGAGCTCACCTAAGCATTTTGAAGAACAATATGGAATTATTCCCAGCGAGTTATTACACTACTTACAACATTTGACCCAGCAATAACACTACTTGCTCTATTTCCAGAGATGATTAAGGATACAGGAAAGGAAAGCATATGTTCTAAAATATTTATAGCAGCTCTCTTTTTGGTGGCAAAGAATTGGAAATATAAAAGATGCTCATCAATTGAAGAATGGCTAAACAGGTTGTGGTATGTGATTTTGATGGAATACTACTGTGCTATAAGTAATAATAAACTCAATGATTTCAGAAAAAAACATGGAAAGACACATTTATCAAAAAATGAAAAGAAAAATGAGAGCATTGTATACAGTAGTAGCAATATTCTTTTAAGAACAACTTTGAGCAAATAAATTATTCTGACTCTTATACATAACCAAATTAACTATAAAGGACATATGAAAAGAGACGTTACCTGCATCCAGAGAAAGAACTGACAGTAGCCGTTTAGAATAATTATATATATATGTATATACACAATATGTGTGTGTGTGTACATACATACATACTTATTAGTACCTAACAGTGGCTTTGTCTAGGGCAGGAGAAGGGGAGGGAAAAAGGAAAAGGAAAAAATTCATCCAAAAATGCTGTTTTATATTTGAAACAAATAATAACTTGTGCATAGTAGATCTGCGGTTTCATGTGCAATCATGTTTTAATTGTGCTGTTATGGAAATGCTTGTTTTATTTCATAAATTTTAATATGAAAAATATAGAAAAACCAATGGTAAATAGTATCTGGGATCCACAAGGACTTAAAGACTTTAGTCTATGGAACTGCTTCCCATGTTCATTTCTGCAGTTTAAATGTTGTAAGAGAAGTTGTAAGAGAAGTGGAAAAAGAAAGGGAAGAAGTAAGAGAAGAAGTAAAGATGTTGTAAGGGAAATCATAGCAAAAATTCCCAGTAATTTAGAAATGTATTACACTGGGATAGCAGTCCCTCAAATCATCATTCCCTTTAAATGCACTCTCTATAAATGTACACATACCTTCTCTAGACTCATTAAAATCTCCTAAGCATGTAAGTACATAATTGTAGATAAATATGTTTTACACACATATTTACATATTGTAATTTATGCAAATAATTCAAATATACACTGATTTCAAGATACCTGCATGTGTGAACACAAGTATGCTATTATTCCTCTACAAATGTCATTACTCATGCATGGAAAGTGGTCTGTTTTTATATGGATGTCACACTATGACTAGCTTTGTGGAAATGGAAAGAACTCTTCAGAGCTATTAATAACTGACTCTGACTAAACTTGCTACTATGACAACAAGCTTCGCTGTCCTCAACCTTCACATCAATAAAATGGGGACAGTATTACTTACATTACTCCAAAACTCTGCTAACTCTTATCTTCATTATATGACCAGGAACTATGATATATGTCCTGCCACACATCTCACACCATGTTGATTTCTAATCCAAGAAGGGAGGGAAAGATAGATTTTGTTACATGCATATATACACTTAAAATTATAAGTTAATTTAGGGAGAAGGCTCTAATAGATGGGAGGATCAGGAAAGACTTCATACTCTGAAATCTGAATAATTTGATTCACTCTTAGGGGAACCCATCCCCGCAACTTGTCCACTTTTCCCTACCTCCACCCTACCCCAAAGGCCACTGGATACTATGTCTACAATTACTTGGTAAAATGTGCTAGGTTTATACATTTCCTGGTGAAGATGATTGACAATGACCATTAGCTGAGCTCCCACAACCTCCACTCAATGGTTTGGTATTGAAAAGTCATATCCACCCTTACCTCTATCAGTTGTTTCAGGTACAAATGCTCTCCCCAAGCCAGCTAGATCTTGACCCAGGCAATCAATTTTCTTGGTCACAATGCCCAGAACAACACTGTCCTCTTAATATACTCCCAGAGGAGCCCCACTCACAAGTTTGTTTTGCACCATCTTTTAGGAGTTTTCCATAAAGTCTGTTCCAAACTGTTGTTGAATCATATTTTCAGCCATTTCCAACTCTCTGTGACCTTATTTGTGGTTTTCTTGTCAAAATCCTAGAGTGGTTTTGCATTTCCTTCTCCAGTTCATTTATAGATGAGAAACTAAAAAAGAGTTAAGTGACTTCTCCAGTGGCATAGAGCTAGTGTCTGAGGCAGGATTTGAACTCAGGAATATGAGTCTTCTTGACTCTAGGCCAGACCCTCTGTTGATTGTGCCACCTAACTGCCCATTTACTTAAACTTTACTGACTCTGCCCATGTCAGTAACCAATAATTTCTATTTCTAGCACTTCCGCTTTGTCCTGACAGCAATCCTTGGACCAGAGAAAGAGTACTATCAGATGGCACTCTCACTGGGTTTCATCTACACCATTGCTATCTTGGACAATCACCTTGGCTGTCTGTGTGATATTCTATGTGCCCTTTCTCATCAAGTGACTCCCCTTTTACCATTCCAATGTCCCATCCCATTCTTTTTGTCTCCGCCAGGATGTTATGTATCCTGCCTATGCCAGCACCCATGCCAATAGCCTTTATGACCTTATTGTTGCTATTTTCACTAAAGATTCAGATTTGCTCTCTATACTCCTTTCCTATGCATTTGTCCTATGCACAATATTGGCCATTGCCTCTTGAGGTCAACTGAAAGCACTCAACACTTGTGTTTCCCATATCTGTTCTGTGCTCATCTTCTTTGTGCCACTTATTGATGTTACTATTATTCATTACACTTTAGGAAGTATCCACCCCCTCTGACTCATGCCCTCATGGCCAATGCCTACCTCCTTTTTCTCCCTGTTCAAAACCCCATAGTCTATGCAGTGAAGACCAAGGAGATCCAGAGAAAGATTATCCAGATATTTACCTAGACAAAGATCACTGTGCAGGTTTAGGATCATCCATGCTAAGGAAAAGGGAGGAGAAATTTACAATCCCACAAGCAACAATTATGATTGTCAAGAATAAAGTTTTTTATTATGTTTCTCACATATCTTACTGTGTGATTTCTAATGGAACTGGATGCAGTCAATATTCAATCAAAAAACTTTTACTATTGCCTTCTTTTTATAAAAATGCACTATGCTACTTAAGAGGTACAATGGAAAACAAACCATTTCTTGCTCTCAATGAGCTCACATTCTATGGGGGGGGGCAACATGTACACATCGAATTATATAAAAAATAAATGCAAAGCAAGTGTTAGAGTTAGACTCAAGGTATTAGCTACTTTGAGAAAAGTCTTACATATAAATTGGCACCTGAATTGATCTTTGAAGAAAACAAAAAATTATAAGAGAAGGATGTGAGGAAAGAGTGTAATACAGATGTTGTTTGTGCTCATCTCAAATTAATATGCTTGGTGGAGGAAGGCACAAGGGGAATAAATTTATGTTTTCTTTCCATATAGGAGGACAAAACAGCAAGAAGCCTAGATCCTTTTTGTTGATACCTATTGTCAAACCTTTCCCAAATGAAGCACATTTACTCTGGATAAGATACCTTTTCTACCTGTTTCAGATTATTCTTTTAATAGCAGCAAAGCAATAAATGAGATCTGATGCATAGAAGAGTCAATTTTTTCAAAAACTTATTTCATTGCTGGTATGTAGTGAATGTCTACCATGTCCCCAGATTTATTTGAGTAACTGTGAGAGGTCTTTAAGTGTCTGTTCAACCAAAGAATCTCAGAGTCGGAAAAGGCTTTAGAGAAGATATAGTTCAAAAATCAAGTGGGAAGGAATCCCTCCCACCTACTTCCCCCCATCAGCCTAGTTAGGAAAAAGTGGGTACTAACATTAGATTAGTTCAAATCAAGGAATCCAAGGTGGACTGTTTCTTTGAATGATACTGTATAGTAAAATAACATTATGTAATTTCAGGGCATGAAAGTAATACTTTGATTCTATTTATCAACAGGAAGTTATTAAGAGCTCACTATATGTTAAGGAACTGTACAAGGTGCCGAGTATGCAAAGATAAAAAATGCAAAACAGTCTCAAGCACTAGGGGATGCAATGTATATAAATAAAAAATATGAAGTCCCAGAAGGCTGGAAAAGTTGAGGAAGGATTCATGGAGTAGCCTGTTTTGGACTCACTTTTCTTTGTATCTAGTCCTTGCTTTGTCCTCAGACACTTTAATTCCTCTTCCTTCATCCTTAAAGTCCTTTCCCCCTTGGCCAGCTGTCATTCCCATCCTGTTAACCTTCAATATTGGGTAGCACAAACCATCTACTTACTTTGTTCCTACCCCAGAATTTTAGAACTCTTATAATGTTGTCAGGCTACATCAAAAGTCCCTTGAGCACCTCAGCCCGAATTTCCATTGCTGCTTACATACATCACCTTTATTTTAGGGGTATACTTGGAGCGATCTCAGATTGACTCCCAAAAGCCAATTTTGAAATTTCCTTGGAATTCAGAAAACCAACAAAATAACACAGAGATATATATTGTTTTACTTATTGTCTAAGCTTAAGGGAGTTAAGGACAAAATTTTAATAATATAGATTAAACTTAAAATGTATTAATATTTCTTTGGAGAGAAGGTTGTTAAACATTTTCCAGTTCATCTCCCCCATCCTTTTAGGCCATCAGAATCCTGGCAAATCTGTCATGTGTCCCCTACAACATAAAAACCCAACTTTTCCTCTGACTTTTTCCTTTCTATTCTTGCAGTCAAGAAAGATTTTAACTTTGAAGTTATCTTTGATTCTTCTCTCTTGCTTAGCCCCAGACTTAATTAAGTAATTGATTAATTCTGGACAATTTTTAAAAATGGATTATCCAGTTTCTAACTGAGCACCTTCAGCGATGAGTACTTAAGGTAAGCCATTCAATTTAGGACAACTATAACAGTTAGGAAGTTTTACTTTATATGGAACCTACAATCTTTTTTCTTGTTACTTCTTGTTTCATACTTTGCTAGTAGTTCTGCCCTGTTAGGGTAAGTAGAAGAGTTATATCCATTCTTGATCTTTGTAGTTAATCAAATGTCCTAGATGAGGAACATTCTCTAGCAATGCACATTGGCATCTTCCCTGTAAAATATATGTTTGTTGACTGCATGCCTAATCTAATTTATAACAAGGAGTTTACTAATGACATCATTGATCCATAGGATTTTGAGCTGAAAGCATTTCAGAGATCATTTAGTTCAATCATTTTATTATATAGACTGAGGAATATAAGGCACAAGTAATTTGCCCAAGTATATATAAGGCATGAGAATAACAGGATTCAAATATAGGGTTTTTAAACTCCAAACTGAGCAAACATTCCCTGCATCAGTAGTAATTCAAATGTGCAGATTATTAATGGATGAAGGAATATAGTAGGCACCCATGATGTTCTTCTCTAAACATTTTGTTTATTGTAAATTTGTATATGTCCATATATATTATATATTATACTCATACATATGTGCATATACATATTCATAGACACATATACAGACCATATGTGTGCATATGTACATGCATGTAAATATGTTTGTATTGTATATGTGTGTATATGTATAACTGTATGTATATTGCCCTCAATAGAAAAATAAGTTCATTAGAGCATTTCAATATGGTATATATGCTTAAACTAGATTTAGAGTCAGAATATTTCAATGTACATCCCAGCTCTTCCACTCTCTTAGAAGTATGACGTTTCACATGTCACTTTACCTCTGTTTCTGAATTTGTTCATTTGTAAAATTAGAATAGTAATCCTCCTTCTGTCTGCTTCACAGGGTTATTGAGGTTCTTCAAGCAAAATTGGAGTATCTTTTTCAGGGATATTGCTTATAGAATTTATGCTTTGATCTTAATAACTAGATAACAATTCTTTCAACTATAGGAATATGCAATCTATGGAAATCATATGGCACCACATATATGGAAGATCTTTATAAACATGAAGTGATGTGTAAATTCCATGCTGTCAGGATGAAATATAATGTTTCCTAAATTTTGATAGTAGGCTATGTGCTCATTGTCCTTTAATAGTTCAGACTCACAGGAGTGCAGGACCTGCAACATTGAGACCATATGTGACCTTCTAGATCCTTAAATGTGGACCCTTGACTGAATCGAAATGTCACAAAACAAATCCTTTTATTAAATGGATGTGTTATGTGAGGTTTGGATTCAGTCAAAGGGCTGCACTGTGAAAGGCCACATGTGGCCACAAAACCACAAGTTCCCCACTCCTGGCTCCAGATAATCCAGTGACTTCAGTACTCTTTACTAGGTTCAGCTAGGGGCTGCTAGGTGGTACACTGGATAGTGTACTCCCTGTGGAGTTAGGAAGACAAGTTAAAATTGGCCCCAGACCCTTACAAGCTGTGTTACCCTTGGAAAGTCCTTTACCCTGTTTTGTTTTTTTTTAATTTTACTTAGTTGTAAAATAGATATTATAATAGCATACACCATGTAGGAATGCTATGAGAATCATCTAAGACAATATTTGTAAAGCACTTAGCACAATGCCTGGAACATGGTAGGCATGATGTAAATGACTATTTCCTTTCATAGCTTCCTCCTTTACCCACCCTCGGTGATTATCACTCAACCCCTCAGCCCAAGCATCCACTGCCCTTTTTCCTAAAGAATATTTGAATTATCCTCTTGCTGAACTGCTTAGTCTTTATAGTATAGATGATGGGGTTAAGTACAGGTGGGAGCAGGAGATACACATTGGCCATCAGGGTGTGAATGATGGGTGACAGGTGATTTCCAAAGCGATGGATCATGCTGGCACCAATGAAGGGTATGTAGAAGAGAAGTACAGCACAGACATGAGACAGGCAGGTATTGAAGGCCTTAAGCCTCTCAGCCCATGAGGCAATACCAAGCACAGTCTTCAAGATGAGCACAT
The DNA here is from genome assembly GCA_028658325.1 of Potorous gilbertii. Taxonomy (NCBI): domain Eukaryota; kingdom Metazoa; phylum Chordata; class Mammalia; order Diprotodontia; family Potoroidae; genus Potorous; species Potorous gilbertii. The sequence goes on along the minus strand of CM053771.1, from coordinate 74,832,262 downwards.
AAGAGAAAAGAATCATAAGGGCATCCAACCCCAGAGTACAAATGACAACAATAAGGCCGTAAAGGCTATTGACACGTGTACTAGCACAGGCAAGTCGCATGGCATCCTGGTGGAGGCAATAAGAATGGGAGAGGACATTAGAGCGGCAGAAAGGTAGCCGCTTGATAAGAAGGGGGGCAGGTAAGACCACACAGACGGCACGGGCAATGACTGCTACTGCAATCTTGACAATGACCCCAGAGGTGAGGATGGAAGCATAGCGCAATGGATCTCGAATTGCTACGAAGCGATCAAAGGCCATGGACAACAGGACTCCAGATTCTACTATTCCAAATGCATGTATAAAGAACATTTGAGTGATACAGGCATCAAAAGGGATTTCTGGAGCATTGAACCAGAAAACGCTGAGCATAGAGGGCAGGGTGGACATGGAGAGACCCACATCAGTCAGTGCCAAGATGGCGAGGAAATAATACATGGGCTCATGGAGGCTGCTATCCATCTTAATGATGGATAAGATGGTTCCATTTCCAAGAAGAATGAGAATGTAGAGAAGTCCCAGTGGGAACGCCATCCAGGGGTTCTTCTCTGGCATTCCTGGAATACCTGTCAGTAAAAAACTGTGATGACTGATATGAGAAACATTCAAGTCATGCATGGTATCACCAGCAGGGGTTTCCTCTGCTTGGGCAGGAGCTCCTGAAATGAAAGAACATTCTCTTATGGGATAGACATGAACACTTGAGTCAGGACAGAAGGGGAACAGAGAAAAGGGGTTTTTCCCCCTGATTTTACTGCTTACTTCTTTGGATGATTCAAGTATGGTAAAACTATTATTGTCTGAAAACTATTATTAGTTTTAGTTTGTCTGAAAAATAATGAGGAAATTAATAGAAAAACAGTATCCTTAAGAGTTAAGTAATATCTGGAATCCAGACATCTTCTACAGTGATTGATAATCAAATTAATGTTATCTTTATTCCATGTAATCAGGAGCAAGAAAACAATATACACAATGATCACAGAAATGTAAATATCTATCATAAAAGTGGAAAGTGTCTGGTGAAAAAATATAAAGAATAAGCCTAGAGCTGATATAGGTAGATTAAATATAGATATAGATAAAGATATAGATATAGATACTTCACTCATTTCCTTTGCAGACAAAGGTGGTCCATAGCACTATTGGATGTCCTAATCCATTTTATGTATTGTCTTTTCTAATTTTTGGCCTTTAAAATCTTATTTGATATATGAAATAACATTCTGGAAGGACGAATGTGAGGAAATTTAGATAAGTTAAAAATAAAATATATCAATTTATTTTATTGATAAAATAATTACTTGAATTTTTGAAGAGTTTGGCAATTTAATACTATATAGCTTTACTCAGAAACTGCTGCCATAGCCAAAATTCCTTTGCATGAAAACCACTCTCTACTCCCTTAAAACCATTCACATATTCTCCATCCTTCTAGTATCCATGTCCCACTTTTCTCTCTTTTTCTATTGTGTACCCTTCAGAATACCTGTTCTATTATTAACAAGCTTCCTGTCATATTAAATACATAACCTCCTCATACCAATTATTTTTTATATTTTATATCCATTTATATTTACACATACTACTCTATCTCTCCACCATCTTAAGACCAAACTTCTTGAGGGTAGGAACTCTTTCATTTTATTTTTATATTCATAGCATCTGGCACAGTGCCTGGTGGTTAGTAGTTGCTCTATGAATTGTTGTCGAATTTAATTAATTAATTAAACATGATTTCGTGGAAAAAACAAAACCTCATAAACTGTCAATTGCCACAGGAATGTAAACTATTGTTATTTCAATGTAGCCTCTCTGTGCTGTATTCCTACTAATGATATTGTGATGATTGTGATCATGGTTTTTCATCCATGAGTTCTTACTCTCATTGTCAAAATGAGACATGGACTCAAATTGTGGTGTGGAATATGCTTTTGAATTGCAAAGTACTGTAAGAAGACTAGATCTCTTTTGGTGGCGGCAATCAAAGAAAACTACATGGAGGGAGTGGCATTTGAAGTGATCCTTGAGGGATAAGATTTCACCTAGTACACGTCAGAGGGGAATCTAGGCACTAAGACCAGCTTGAGAAAGGGCACACTTATGTTATTAATTTGAACACAGATACATATGGAGTTTCCTCAGTACAAACTCATAGATATTCAGATAGATACATTATATGCACATATGAGTGATTGAATGTATGCATAAAAAGCAAAACAATGCTTACTATGTGTCAATCACTGGAAAAATACGTGCAAATAAATGAACCATTACTCTTCCATAGAGATATACAGATTCTCATACCAACAGACACATAACTATATTTATAAGGACACTCTCAGGCATTTTTCTACAGACTCAAGCAGAACTACAAATGGTCCTGTATAAACTAGTACATGAATAAAATCATCATGAATAGAAAACATGTCCTTTCTCTCTCTCTCTCTCTCTCTCTCTCTCTCTCTCTCTCTCTCTCTCAGATACACCCACATGCGCAGAAATACACAAGCATTTCTATTTGTTGTTCTTTAGTTATGCCTGACTCTTTGTGTCCCCATTTGTGGTTTTCTTGGCAAAGGCACTTGAGTGGTTTGCCATTTTCTTCTCCAGCTCATTTTACAGAGGAGGAACAGAGGCAAACAGGGTTAAGTGACTTGCCCAGGGACACATAGCTAGTAAGTTTCTAAGGCCAGATTTGGACTCAAGAAGATGAGTCTTCCTAGTTTTAGGCTTGGGGCTCTTTCCATTGCACCACTTTGCTGCCTATCCTACTTTTTCACCAAAGGGATTATGTATTCCTATGCACACATACCCTCTTATTCCTTAACAGGAACACTCCTGACATCTTTTCCTCTTCAGTTCACACTCTCTACCTCTTTTCTGTTACTTCCTCCTCTCAAGCATCAGTGATCTCATAAATATTTCATTATAATTTGTTACTCAATAACTGATTGATGGAGGAAGACAAACCCAGAGGGCTATTTGTAGGTTATGTTTTTCAGGTTCTTCTGCTCTTTCAATCTGTGGATAATTGAAAGTTTGATATATTTTCAGAAGTTTTCCATCTAGAGGAAGCTTACCCTCCACAACCAGGATAGTGTTCAACAAAACTGTGATGAAAATTCATTGTTTTTTTGTCTTAATAGACTGTGTCCTTCTTTGTTTTGTTTCTTATTTTTGGTGATGCACATCCACTTTAGGATTTTCTGAATACTGTTAATGGACACACTGCATTTTAGTAAAACGAGTTGTAAGCTACAAGTGCTATAGAAAACCCCCACTCTAAGGATTTTAAGTTTTTGCCCTATCTCTGACTTTGAAATGAGTAACTATGTTCTCTTGCATGGGTAGTCAGAACTTTAGCAGGAGATAGGTGGCACAGGATTGAGACTGAGAGCTGCAGGTAAAAGGAACTTTTCATTCCCTCTGGAATTCTATTGAGCAGATGGTCATCACCTCTATGAATATGTAAGTCTAGGTATACCTAGATAGACACCAAAGTAAGAGTTACTGGACTCCATACACATTCAACTATGTTGAGTGATCAACCCCATATGCATAGCTGGCTGGATGCATACATAAGTAAGTGGGGTTATGGCATTTTGATCACTTATTACATCTAAATGGTGCCCTGTCAACCTTAGAGTCCTAAAAAAGTAAGATGTTCAAATCTTACCTGTGTATTTCATCCTTTCCCCTCTTCTCAGTGAAGTCACAATATGTTGACTCTCATCCAGATTCTGACTGGCCCACATATGTGTCTCAACATTCTGTCTTCCCATTTTCTTCAGAGTTACTTTCTCACACACATTCACATGCACATATACACACGCACATACACCTACATAGTCCCTGTACATTTTCTTGGCGATTTACAAGAGGAAGTAATTTTCTAGAGGAAAGGGAATCAACAGTTGGTGAGTACAGGAAGAAAAGAAAGGAGAGAATGAGTTTGGACAGCAATAAATATGTCATTACCTTCTCTCCATCACTCCTCTCCAGGAATTAAAACTTTTGCTTTGCTCAGTCTAGTTCAGTCTCACTGACATGTACATTTCTTACTTATTAACCTTAAATTGACTAGGGCTAAACTTAAGCTCATCATTCAAACAGGATGTACACTTCAGGCCACTTTTATTCTCAAACTACTGGACTTTTTTTGTTTTTTTAATAACTGGTTATTAGGCACTATTAATCCATTAAATGCAATTTGTTATAGTCACCATTTGAGTGCTAGCCACAGAGTGAATGGCCAACATTTTATTTTTAAAAGTGGTTTGAATTGAGTTTGCTGACATAGATAAGATCATAGTCTTGTACTCTTGTTTTATTACTTCCAGTTCCTAAGGCTTTGAGAGGAAGGGAATAGCAAAAACCATCCATGTGTCAGTTTAATTGTTTATTACCTTGTATGTATCTGCTACCCGAAGGAGAATATTCTGTTCAGTATACTTGATTGATGTGAAATTCAAATCCCACTGGATTATTTTTGGTTGAAATTCCTAGAAATATAAAAGATGATATTTTAAATGACCAGGTTTTTTTTCAGAAGGTCAGATCTTTGCTCACAGAAAGGCTGATATAAATGGTTACCCTGTTCTACTACTTTCTTGTTTCTGCTTCCTTCTTCATTCCCTGTTGCCTACAGTATTTATGATTTAAAATTAAAATATAATCATGATGTATATTTTTGCCAACCTCAAATCCCCTGTTTTTGGAGCTCCTCACCACCTTGATCTTCCTTCACTGAATTTATTTTACACTCAGGTTCTTCATCACCATCTTCTTCCTCTACCCTATATTACTCATTCATTAATCTTTACTGCACTCTTTCCCCATTATTCTCATCTGCCTTTTTCTTCTTGCCACAGATTCCACCTTCCTTTACCAAGATGATAACTCTGAGCTCTTATGCTGTTATTTTAAATCCCATGGGTCATCTTGAGTCTTTAATAGACTCTGATCATTCCCTAGATCCCAATCAAACAAAATGGGCCTTTCTTTGCAGAAATTTCTCCTGGTGTAGATGAGAAGGGAGGAAGAGGGGTAGAAAAACTTATTTATGTGTTGCTTCATTAAAGGAATTTCAAGACAGCAACATAGTTTCATAGCCTTTACCCATTTATGATACCCCAAATCTTCTCCCATCATTAGTGCCTTCTATTTTTCTCATCCAACAAACCTATGTAGCAGCTGGAAAAATAGCCTTTCCCTTGACATGTACATATTGTGCACATTTATATTATCTCTATTTATTTATTCTATTTCTATTAATGATGCTTCATGTCATATATATGCTCTCCTAATACTATAAAGGTTTTTACAAAAAAGGAAAATATGAAATTCAGAGTGAAAGAAGAAATAATCTTGAGTTTTGGTGTCCGTTTTGGTTGACATAATTTATTCATTTAAAATATATATATATATTTAATTTTTAGCATCCTTTTCGTAACAATTGAATTTTGACCTCTCTTCCTTCCTCATGACCCTTCTCCATCCATTGGGAAGGTAAGCAATGTGATAATGATTATACATGTGAAATAATGGACATATGTCCAAATCAGTCATACTGCAAAAAAGGAAAAAGGAAGAAAAAAAGGAAGTGAAAAAAATGGGCTTCAGTTTAGACTCAGACTCCTTTGGTTCTTTCTCTGGGGATGGACAACGTTTTCCGTACGTCTTTCAGAGTTGTCATTGCTGAGAATACCTAAGCCATTCAGAGTTGGTGATCATATAATATTGCTGTTCCAGGTTCTAATCACTGCCCTTTCCTTGAGTACCTATACATCTACACATTTTATTTCTGAAACCATCCTGATTCTCAATTTTTATAGCACAATAGTATTTCATCACAATCATATACCACAATTTGTTCAGTCATTTCCCAATTGAGCTCATCCTCTCAGTTTCTAATTTTTTGCCATCACGAAAAGCTGCCATAAAAATTTTTATGCATTTAAGTCCTTTTCCTTTAACATCTTTAGTACAGAAAACTAGCAGTGGTACTGCTGGCTCAAAATGTAAGCATGGTTTTATATAAATTCCAAATGAATTTCCAAATTAAAAAACAAAGTTCCAAATCATTCTCCAGATTTGTCGAATCAATGCACAACTTCACCAATGCTCTATTAGTATTCCATTTTTTTTCCACATCCCCTTCAATATTTGTCAATTTCCTTTACTGTCATATTAGGCAATCTGATAGCTATGGGGTGAAAAGTATTTTGTGAATGTGCTCCTATACTTCCTGGGTTTGTCTTGGCAGGGAGAGTTTCAAAGTCTTTTAAATGGAATTTCTCCTTTCATCTCTTGCTCCTGGACTTTGTTAGCCATATACAGTGCTGTTTAACTTGTATTTAACTCCCTAATAATGCTTCAGGGCATTTTTCATGTGACTATAGATAGTTTTGGTGACTTCATCAGAAAACTGCCCGTTTATATCCCTTGAGTATTTTTCAACAGGGAAATGACTCACATTCTTATAAGTTTGACTCATTTCTCTATATATTGGAAAAGTAAGGCCTTTTTGCATAGAAACCTTTTGTAAAAATATTTTCCCTAATTTTCTGCTTTCCTTCTAGTCATAGATGCATTGGTTTTATCTGTGAAAAATCTTTTAAATTTAATGTAATCAAAATTATCCATTTTATATCTCATAATATTCTTTATTCCTTCTTTGTCATAATTCTTTGCTTACTCATCTATCTGATAGGTGGGGCAGCTAGGTGGTACAGTAGATAGAGCGCTGGTGTAGGAGTCAGGAAGACTTGAGTTTAAATCTCACCTCAGGCACTTGACACTCACTAGCTGTGTGACCTTGGGCAAGTCACTTAACCCCAGTTGCCTCATCCTGGGTCATCCTGATGAGTATCTGGTTACTGGATTCGGATGACTCTGGAGGAGAAATGAGGTTAGTGACCTACACAGAGCCTCCCTCACTCAAAAAACAAAGTCAAGTGCAAATCATGTCATCATTTCTCTGATGTCATGGTCTTCTTCAGCAACGAAGGACGAACACACACACGCTAGATCTGATAGATAAAATTTTCTATTCTCTTATCATTTGTCTATGATATCACATTTTTATCTAAATGATACATTTATTTGGATCTTATCTTGATATATATGCCATGAGATGTTGGTTTCTATCTAATTTCTGCCAAACTGCTTTCCAGTTTCCAATAATTTTTGTCAAATAGTAAATTCTTATCCCCAAAGCTTGGACATTTGGGCTTATCAAATACTAGATTTTTAGGATCCTATATTACTATAATCATTTACATGTAATTATTATGTAATATATTGTGTACCTAATGTATTCTTTAATCTATTTCTTAGTACCAGATTGTTTTCATGATTACTGCTTTGTAATAAAATTTAAGATCCGATACTGCTATACTATCTACCTTCAGTGATTCTCTTAATATTCTTGACCTTGCCTTGTTCCAAATGAATTTTGTTATTATTTTTTTCTAGCTCAATAAAACAACTTTTGGTAGTTTATTTGGTTTGGTGCTGAATAAGTAAATTAATTTATCTAAAATTGTCATTTTTTTATGTTGGCTTGTCCTATTCATGAGCAATTAATATTTTCAAATTGTTAAGTTCTGACTGTTTGTGTGGAAGGTGTTTTCTTTTAATTGTGTCCATATAGTTCCTAGAATTGTCTTGGCAAATACACTCTCAAGTATTTATATTGTTATGTTTAAATGGAATTTCTCTTTTAATCTCTTGCTACTGTAATTTATGGGTAATATATAGAAATTCTGATGACAGTTTATTTTATATGCTGCACATTTGCTAAAGTTGCTAATTGTTTAAACTACTTTTTAAAATGTGTTTTCTAGGGTTCTCTAAATATACCATGCTATCATATGCAACAACAACAAAAAAAGAGTTTTGTTTCCTCATTATGTTTTTTTCTTCCTTCACCTTCTTTTTCTCTTCTAATTACTTCAGATAACATTTGTAGTACAATATATTACTAACAATAATAGACATCTTTGCTTTACCTCTCATCTTATTCGGAAGGCTTCTTTCTATCTTATTCCCATTACAGATAACTCTTGCTGCTGGTTTTAAATAGATACTACTCATTGTTTTAAGGAAAACTGAATTTATTCCTCTGCTTCCTAGTGTTTTTTTTTTGAAGAATGAGTTTTGCATTTTGTCAAAAAAAAATGTTCTGCATCTCCTGATATAATTTTATGATTTTGTTTGTTATATTAATATTATCAATTAGGTTGATGGCTTTCCTAATATTCAACCAGTCTTGCATTCATAGTATAAATTTCACCTAGTCAGAGGATATGATCATGGTATATTGATCCAATCTCCTTGCTAGTGTTTCATTTAATTTGTTGGCATATTCATTAAGAAAATCAATCTATAGTTTTCTTCCTGTTTTCTCTCTTTCTGACTGAGGTATCATATGTTTGTCATAAAAATAAATTTTTAAGACTCTTTTGCCGTTGTTTTCAAAAACTCTTCAAAGCATTGGCGTTAGTTAAAATGTGCTTGTGAATTGATCTGGTGGCTTGTTTATTTTTTTCTAAGATATTTAAGAATTCTATTTACTGTTCTGTTCACTTGGGAAATTTATATTTTTGTAAATATTTTTCTATTTCTTTTAGATTGTCAGATTTATTGACATAACATTGGCCAAAGCAGCTCCTAATAATTACTTTAATTTCAGCTTCATTAGTGGCACATTCATCTTTTTGACTTTTGATAATAGTAATTTGGTTTGATTCTTTCTCTTTAAAATCAAATTAACCAATGTTCTTTTTATTTTTTTCCATACAACAAGTTCCGCATTTTATGTGTTGCTTTAATTTTTTTTCAATTTTATTGATCTCTACTTTGATTTTCAGGACTTCCAATTGTGTGTTAAATTGAGTATTTTAAATTTGTTTCTTTTTCTAGTTTTCTTTAGTTGCTTGCACAATTCATTGATCTGTTCTTCCCCTATTTTATCAATGTATATACTTAAAGATGTAAATTTTTCCTTAAATACTCTTTTGGCTGAATTTCACAAATTTTGGTATGGTGTCTTGGCTGTCATTTTCTTTAATGAAATTATTAATTTTTTCTATGATTTATTCTTTGAATCACTCATTCTTTGGACTAGATTATTTGGTTTCCAATTAAATTTTAATCTATGTTTCAATGGCCATTTATTGACTGTAACCTTACTACATTATCATTTGAAAAGGATGAATTTAATGTTTCTCCTTTTATTGCATTTGTTTTTGAGAGGTTTATGTCAGAATATATAGAATATATGGTCAATTTTGTGAAAGTGCCATAAACAGCTGAGAAAAAGTCATACTCCTTTCTATTTCCATTCAATTTTCTCCAGATACATATCATATCTAACTTTTTTCAAAAAATTATTCACCATTAATTTCTTTCTTATTTACTTTTTGATTAAATTAATCTAAGTCTAAGAGGGGAAAGGTGAAGTCACCCACCAGTACAATTTTACTGTCCATTTCTTCCTGTAACTCATCAGACTTTTCCTTTAAAAATCTGGATACTGTGCCATTTGTTATATATGTTTAGTATTCATATCACTTCATTGTCTACAGTATGTTTTAGCAAAATGTAGTTTCCTTGTTTATCTCTTTTAATTACACTTATTTTTTCCTTTTGCTTTGAGATCATGACTGCTACCCCTACATCTTTTTCCCTCAGCTTATTTTTATTCTCTGTGTATCTCTCTGTTTCCACTGTGTTTGTTGTAAACAACAGAAACAATATCCACCACCATGACCCCTCTAGTTTATCCCTCCTCAAAAGTTTATTTTGCTTCTGACCACTGCCTCCCTTAATCCAACCTCTTTTTTTATCAGCTTCCCTATTTTCTTATCCTTTGCACTTCCTACTTCTCTGGTGGGTAAAATGGATTTCTAATCCTAACAGTGAATATATCATTCACTCTTTGAACCAGTTCTAATGAGAATGAGGTTCAAGTGTTGACCATGATTCTTTCTATTTTCTCTTTTACTATAAAAGCTCCTCCTTGCACACTTCTTTTTAATGAGATGATTTTCCTCATTATTGCTCCTTCTTTTCTCTTCTCTCAGTGCATCCCTCTTCACCTCTTACTTTTTTAGATCATTCCTTCATAATCAACTCACACTCATGCCCTCTGCATGGTTCTAATTGTCCTAATAACAATAGATTTCTTAGGAGCTACAAATATCATCTTTTCATATAGGAATTTAAACAGCTTAAACTTATTGAGTCCCTTATGGGTTCTCTTTCATGTTTACCTTTTTTTGTCCTCTTGATTTTTCTATGTGAGCGTGAAATTTCCTATTCATCTCTGATCTTTTCATAAGGAAATTTCTCAAAGTCCATTATTCATTAAATATTCTTTTTTCCCCACTGAATGATTTTACCCAGTTTTGTGGAATAGGTTGCTTTTTGTTGCAATCTTGGCTCCTTTTTCTTCCAGAATATACTATATTATAGTTCATGTAAAATCTCTATCAAGTAATCTATTATTTTTAGAAGAGGGGAAGGGAGGGAGATAAATTTAGAACTCAAAATCTCATAAAATTGTATTGACATATAACTGGAAAAAACAAAATACCATTTAAAAAACGAATCCACTATCTTATTCCAAGTTATCTGCTTTTTTCTGTGAAAGTGGCTAAGTCTTGTGTGGTCTTGCCTGTTGATCCTCAATATTTTAATTGCTTCTTTCTGACTGCTTGCAATATTTTCTATTTCATCTTGGAGCTCTGGAATTTGGTTGTAATACTTCTGGATGTTTTCATTCAGGGATTTCTTTCAGAAATGTATGAGTGAATTCTTTCTATTTCAATTTTACCCTCTTGGTCTAGGATATTAGCACAGTTTTTCTTCATAATTTCTTGAAATATACTGTCTAGGCTCATTTTTGATTGTGGCTTTTAGGTAGACCAGACATCTTAAATTATTTCTCCTCAACCTATCTTACAAATTAGTTGTTTTTCCAATGAGACATTTCACATTTCAAAGAATGATAGATGTTTTTTAAAGGTACTAATGCAGAGACTTTACCACTCCAAGTGTTTACGTGGACTATGATGGTATCTTCCAAGTTTGTACTGGTCAATTAGACAATTAGACACACTGTACTGTGGTTCCACATAGTGATATCACTTTGTTCTTTTTTAAGAATGACAGACAAAAACCAACTAAAGGACATAAGGGTGAATGCAGAATTAAGGTGGAGAAAATGGTGGAGATGTGTGCTTGAAAATTTTTGGACAACCTCACAGCACCCCACCTACAGATAAATCAATGCTGTCTATGAGATGACATTACAAAATGGAAGGTAGTAATAAAGGGTCAAAAAGAGGAGCAGAATATAGAATATATGATGTCATATTCACTAAGTTAAGGTCTGAAGGTATGAGAAAAAAGATGCCCTCGGTGTTTTTCTAAGAAGAATTGATGAGTAAAATTGAAAAGAGGAATGAATAAGGCCCTATTTTAATGGTGGGTACATTAGTGAATGCCCTATGGGTAAAGAGAGATGTTTTGCGAAGGTCCTTACCTTAGGCATTGTCTAAAGGGATTTGGTGCTTGAAGAGTCCAATTATTCTGCTTTGGGAGGGGGGAAAATTGGAATTCCTGGGATCCACTGGTTGGAACAGGGAGGTATAGTCACAAGGGAGAGATTTTGAAGTAAATGGGTAAGGATGGTGACCAGAGAAGGATAGAGAGCAATGCTGGCCTGCATAATCAGGGGTGGGGTAATTGGGAAGTCCTTCAGGGGGACAATATCCCTTATGTCACCTACTAGAATTGGCATTTTCTGAGCATGAAGAACACTTAAAAAAGGTAATGTTTAGGTAACCTCTAAAAGATAATGGTCAAAATTGATTAGGAGGGAGAGTAGATACCTTAGAAGTCTTGATTCCAAGAGGAATGCAGAGAATTGAGAAAGATTAGATATGTATAGGGACTAGGAACCAGAGAATGAGAGTTGAAAGTATACAGAAAGGGAATACTGTGAAGAGTGTGAGAGAAATAATCCTTTGCAAAGTTGTACAAAAAAAATGAAATGTAAGAAACTAATAAGCAGGACTTGATGAAGGGGAGAAAAGAAAAGGGAAAGCTATTTGACTGAGTGAAAAGGGGGAAGAATAAAATAACCAAATAAAAGAAGGAAAGGAAAGGGAACCAACTAATGACCAAAACTCTAAAGGAAAGAGCTAACCAATGTGATGGTATTTCAAGCATAGGAAGAAGAGAGCCAATGGAAATAGGAATTACCTTAAAAGGATTAAGTTATAGCAACTAAAAAAAATTAAGTTATTGTAACTAAAGAATCATAGTACTGTGTTTATAAAAGAACTAAGAAAAGTCTTAACTTTAAAAAAATGAGAGACAAATGGAGGGAAATAAAAACCTTGCTCTATAAACTTTAAATGTGAAAGAGTTAAGAACCAAGATGAAAAAAGTAGCGGATCAGATAAGAAAACAAAACTCTGCAGTTTGTTGCTTTTAAGAAACATTTAAAAAACCGACATATATAGAATAAAATTGAGAGACTAAAATAAAAATCCTATTCATCCAAATAACTAGAAAAAGGATTTCTGATGAAGAAAAGAGAAAGGAGTAAATAGAATTTTGAATTCAATTATTAACATTATCTAACTCTGTCCTTCTTTCATAAGACCCTGTCCATGAAGGAAAGGGTTTTTTGAAATACATATGTCTCTTTCCACTGCTTGGTATTTATTAATTTTTTCACTGTTTCTAGTGTGGACTGTGAAAAAGGGAAAGTCTCTATTAGGTGGGTGGCTAAAATCAGATAACTGTGTTAAGGAAATTTTTTTAAAAGTTTTCTAATTTCATCTCCCCTTAATTTACTGGGAAATGGGGAATGGCATGGGGATGATGGTTCAAATACTTGAAAATTGTATAAGCTCTTGGCTGAATAAACCACATTTTTTAAAGAATGTGACAATATACTATCATTCAGAATAAGACTCCCCTTAACTGTAGGTGTACTTAAATGTTGTGATTTGAAGGGCATCAGGAAGCCTCATGCCCAAAGTATATCACAAATCAACCTACCTAATAATTGAATTAGAAATTTATTTCTTTTGGTTAAGGAACTGTCTTCTGCTGAGTTCTTTTAAACTATAGCTCCTGAGAGGGAAAGTATTATCTTTGTAATGTCAGATTTAATACTGCACCTGTCATGCAGTAGGCATTTTAATAAATGTTTGTGAATTGACTATGTCGTCTGTCTGTTAGATGAGAATACTGAAGCTCCAAGAAAGAAGTATTTTGTTCATAATCATGTAATTATTGAGTAACTAAAGTGAGATTCAGTGTGTTACACTGAAGAATATTTACTCTTGCAAAAGAATATGTGGGTAAATTCTACCTCTGAAAAGTTCTACTTCTGTGACTGAAGGAATGTTGCTTACCCTTCACATAACTATTTCTTATTGGTAAAATTAAGGGATTGGCATTTGTGACTTCTAAGGTTCTTTGATGGCCTCCAATTCTATATCTTTAACTATGATTCCATGGATTTCAAATCTAGGTCTCTTTACTCCAGTTCTCTACTGCCTCCATTTCTATTACCCCTTTTCTACTACCTCCCACATTTTCCTGTGGAGTGATGAAAAAAAACCATAAAATTACAAAAGGAGTTCCTACTGATTTCAGAAAGAGCATGTAAAGGGAGAAGTCAGGCCATTATTTGTTTCTCTGCAGTTATAGGGTTAGGGTTGGAATCGAGGGTCAGGGTTAAATCCCGGGGATGAGGAATGGTAATCAGGAAGTGAGGTGGTATTAGGGGAGAAAAAAACCAGAAGAAGCCAGTATGCAAGGCTTATAAAGGGAAGAAAATCAAGAGTCTGTGGCATTCAGTTGGACAGCAAATGTGATTTTCTTACTATATTAGAATACTTTCTAGGGCAAGTCCTGTGTTTTATCCATTTTTTCCTCCTATTTCCTCCCAGTGTTTTACCCAATATTTTAAATATAATATGAATTCAATAGCAGCAGGAACAAAATAGAGAGAATAATGAATAAATTATTTACTTTATAAGTATCCCTCTTTATAATTCTGTCTGATCTAGTGGCATGCTTTACCCTTGATATGCAATATATATTTTGGAGGAGATTGTCTCCTAATTCATAGACTTCTCTACCAATAAGTACTCTTGTGTGCTGTTTTGCTAACATTGTGCCAGGTGGGTGTCATTTAATGTATCATATTTAATTTAACAGCTGCAGTAATATTATGAATTCCTTTCATGCTTTTCATACTTATTCATTTCCTGATGCATTCCCTTCTCTATATTATTAAACATTTGGTGTAAACTTGAAAAGATCACCACACAGTGGTACTAGGATGGGCTAATACAATAAGTTAGAAAATTAAAACATATGATAGTAGATAAATACAATATGACATACACACAAGTAAATATAAATTAAATTTTCAGGTGGAAAGAATAGATTCTGGCTTGCCCTTCTACCATAAAATCGATTGTTATAGATATGATTTAATCAATGATGTCTATGTATTGATTTGACAATAAGGGGGAGAGAGAGGGAAAATCACAGAGAGAGACAGAGAGAGAGAGAGAGAAAGACAGAGAGAGACAGAGACAGAGACAGAGACAGAGAGAGAGAAAGAGGAGAGAGAGCAACAAAGACAGAAAGACAGAGACAGAAAAAGAAGACAGAGACAGAGAGATAGAGACAGAGACAGAGAGAAACTAACCAAGGCAAGAGCCATTAAGTGACTTGTCCTTTTTCAAGGACAAGTAAGTTAATAGAAGACTCATAATTAGAATTCAGGCATCCTGATTTACAATCCAGCTCTTTCTAATGCAGTAAAATCTTTTCTATATGGACATTTGTTTGAAGATATTTTGTAAATAATGGTTTGTCTTTCCATTTTGCACCTAAATGATTTTTTTTCATCATGATGACATAGCTCTCAAAGCAACAGATTTAAGGCATTCTGAGCTTTTGCAGTAGAGAGGCTAGGGATGTTTTCAGTAGCTGCTTGGGCTTATTCCTGAGCGCTTTTCCTTGTGATTCATTGAGTTGTCTTGGGGCCTTTAAAGTGGATAAAGTCAATGGGAAGGACTAAATCTCTCATACAGGCAGAGTATGACTGTTACCACCAGGAAATAGATGATTCTTGTCCCAAGCCAGATTCTGAGTGGGTTGGAAGATGGTCTAGAATTTGGGTTTAATGTCTTCCTAGGGGTGGAGGCTGGAGATGGAGTTGCTGCTGGTTCTAGGGAAGCAGATCTTTAAAAAAATGCACTAAATAGATAAAGCAAACTAGGGTTAGCATGTAATGCCCAGTACAGTCTGAGTGAGCTCATCTCAGACTATTATTACCCAAAGAAACCCATATAGGAGAGAAAAAAATTCCCAAGACAAAAAACAGGTCAGTTCTTTCAGGCAGATCTTCTGAGCGGTGACCATCCCTTGGAGGCAATCTGGATTAAAACATCCATCCTTGTCTCTGCATCAGTCTTATGTCTTTTGTCTATCCTTTCTTGGTCACATTAGCTAAGGTTAGATATAGACCTGGGATTTCTGAAACATCTTCAACATGTGGTCATCCTGCTTCAGTGGTCAGAAAGTTTAAGGCAACTTGTTCTAGTTCTAGATAACTCTAATTCTTAGGATATTTTTCTGCTTCTGTTGAGTAGAGTCCTGTCTGCAATTTTCACTAAGTTTTAATCCTTCCCTCTGAGGACACATAGATTAATCATAATGTCTCTTTCACAAGATAGCCCTTCAAGTACTAGAAGAGAGTTATCATGCCTCCTCTGTCTTCTGTTCTACATTTTGGTAAGGAAAACATTGATATACAAAACCTGACAGCCTTGGATGTAGAAGCAGACATTTTTCCTTGCCACAGAAACAGAGATTGCTTATGGGGTAAAAATAGAATGTCCCAACCTCGTTCTGATGATAGAGAATACCTCCCCTTCTCTCTAGAATCATGAAATATAGTTCTTAGCTATTTGAGCAATTCTTCAACATATGAAAAGGACTTAGTAAGTCCCGTGGCCTAAAACAATGGTGTGAAAATCAAATAGAAATGCATCTCTGCAGACCACAAACATTTATGCAGATATTGACTCAGAAAATCATAAATTAGAATTATTTATGTTGTAGTCTATTAACATTTTCCAATTATGTATTTGTCTGGTTTACACCACACATGGGAATTTTGCTGGTCACTTACATTTGATAACTCTCATTGTGTTTTCTGTATTTCTCCTAGGAAAGAGAGGCAATATTAATGGTAATGTTCTCTATGTAGAAGGAAGCAGTTTATAACTAAAATGGTTATATCTATCTGGAACTACCAAAACAGTTAGGTTAAAGATCTGAAATACTAGTATCACCAAGGAAAATCTACAGAAGATGCTTGTAAAAGTCCCACTAAAGAATTCTCCCATTCCCAGGACAAAAGCTAGATCATGAGTCCTCTACTTGGACTTCATCAACATTATGATTTGGGGAAATCACTAATCATAGGATCATAGATATAGAGCAGAAATTATTTCTCCAACTCTTTTCATTTACAGATGAAGAATCTAAGACTCAGGGAAACAAACTGATCTGGACACAGGTAGTAATTGTCAAAGGTAAGTTTTGTGCAGAAGATATCTGATTATAAAAACAAGGTAGTTTCTTCTTTACTATTTCACTGCTTTTGGTCTCATTTTTCTCAACCATAAAATGAAGAGATTGGTTTGGATGATCTCTATAATCCTTTATTATCTGGAGTTCCATTTGCTCAATGGAAGGGAACCCCCACTGCTAACCTGTTGAAAAGGCAATGAGAAATTTTTGCCATGTAGGCAGACTAGAGTACTATAGAACATGGACTGGGAAGTGGGTATGAATGACACCTTGATCAAGGCATGAGATAGTCTACTGAAATGCCCTTCTAATATTCAGGCTCTGGGTAACCCAGAAAAAAACATAATTAAGAAGTTAATGTGTAAGGTAAAGCTATCATGTCTATCAGAAGAAAGTGGCAATAATCCAAGTATTTAAGAAAAGAGAGGAGTCAACTACTATTAGTCTTCATCCTTATGACTTTGGGCAAAATTGTTCTAGCAAAATTGGAAGAAAGGATATGATTAAGCCTTGCTCACATGAGGAAATACATAGCTGCAGCTGTAACTAAATGCCTTCCCTCCTATGACTGCTGTACCTCTGCTCTTGGAACCACTTTGAATACAGTAATGGGAAAGCATTTTTTCTATGTCTCTGCATCTCACTCTATGTATCTCACATATTTTGACTGAGTTTGGTAGCCAATCACACAGTCAGCAAGGGAAGGCACTTCTGTAGAAGGGTTATATGTAATAAAATAGCATTTGAGAGTCATTCTATTCTTCATGTCTGAAAAGACTGACAGATTCCTTATGATCCCTAAAAAATTGTGCTTGAGATTCCAGATATAACCCAAAGCGATGGAAATGGAAATGGCTTATTCTATTCTGCATAATCCGTCACTGTTGTCATTTTGGCTTCCATCACAACAGTACTATACTCTGATTTCACTTCTACTAACATAAAAACTTCGGTTTGGAATGGCAAGGATGGGCAAATCAGGCTCCCGCATGTGGATTTTTTCCTGCTCTTCCTAAAAGGATTGGCAAGAAGGAGTAAAAGGAGAGAAAACCTGCATTACAAAACATAACAGATCTAGGGAAAGTTAGTGTCCAGCAAAGAATATCTGATAATTCTGGTGAAGATATCGAGTCTGGGAAGAACTATCCAAGGCAATAAGGAAGCAGTTCTATTCTCTTGTCCCTGTGTTTGCCACAGAGGAAGGGTTATGTCTTGGTAGAAGCTCAATATTACTTTAGTTTGTCAGATTGACAACTTTGTGAAGACATTTGAGAATCAAGGACAATTTCTTTCTAACACCTTCTCTAAAATCTTATACCCTATAGAGAGTCCTTAGAGAGCACATCATGCCAAACCTTCATTTTACATAAGAAAAACAAGAGAAAGGAAATAGCTTTTCTAAATTAATACTGAATTAATGAAACCATGTTGAGAAAAGCTAAGTGAGTTGCTAAAAGTCAGATAGCTAATAAGTGGTAGAGCTAGAATAGATTGCAAATGGATTTCTTAGGATACAATATGGGTTGTATATTTGTATAAGAATGGGGAACTAAAAGATAGGGGCTCTGTGTTGGAGAAGACTCTCAGGCTGAGTCATTTATTCTGTATAGTATTTGATCTATTTTCTTATACTCATCTATGCTGACTTCAGAGCTCTTTAAGATACTGATTCATGAGGCCATAATATTACATCATTTTTCATGGTCCTTAACTCCTCATAAATTTTTACTATACCCTTGTTCACTTCTTGTTTAATTTTCCAAAATTTCTATCCCAAATCTTTGCTTCCTTTTTTCTCACACTAGATACATTCAATTTCCCTAAAAGTGGATAGCCCAACCTCTCTTTAAGATTTTGGCCATCCTAGGCAAAGCCAAGATAACAGAGTAAAGGCAAAGACTCACTTGAAATAATCACCAAACCCCTCCAAATAGCTTTAGAAATGACTCTAAACAAATTCTAGAATAGCAGAGTCCACAAAAAGATGGGAGAAAATAAATTTTCAACCCAAGACAACTTGGAAGGTCAGCAGGAAAGGTCTGTTGCACAAAGGTGAGAGAGAAAGATAGTCCAACACAGGTTGTGTCAGTACAGACTGGGCTCCAGCAAAACTGGAGCAGGACCAGGGTGCCTGAATCAGTGGCAGCAGTTGGGGTTTGCAGACCTATCAACTCAAAGATGATAAGGGATTCAAACAACTGGATTATAGGGTATTTTTGACTAGCACCGAGGCATGACTCTGTTGTTTTTCCTATAATTGGATCCAGGTGGGATTCTTGGATGGCCATCTCAAGGTGAGAAAAACTACTAGTATAGCAGGGTTTGTGGCCACAGTGCAAGTGGGGTCCCTCCATACAGTTCTGAGGCAGAATAGGGTACTTTTGATAACCACAGACCAGAGCATAGGTCAGGAGAGTAGTACAGGCACCCCTTCTTAGATACTACCACATTGGAAGAAAATGCACAGGCCCCTAGAGGTATCTTTGAAAGCAGTTGCACAAAACTTTGATGCTTTGGACAGTATGCCCTCCACCCTGGAAATAAGACCCAACTTTAAGAAAGAGATAAAAGTCAAGTAATGTCTTGGGAAAAGAAAAAACAATGTGGAAGAAACCTTGCCTATAAAAAGTGCATATGGTTACAAGGGAGATCAAAACATACACTCAAAAGAAAACAAAGTCAAAGCTCCTGTACTCAAAGCCTCCAAGAAAAAAAATGAATTGGTCTCTGGCCATGAAAGATCTCAAAAAAGATTTTGAGAAATGAAATAAGAAAGATACAGGAAAAATTAAAAAGAAAAAATGAGAGTCATGCAAGAAAATCATGAAAATGAGTTAATACCTTGGTAAAGGAAACACAAAAAAAAATCTGAAGAAAATAAGGCCTTAAAATAACTTAGTCCAAATGGTTAAAAGAGGTACAAAAAGTCAATGAGGAGAAGAATGCCTTAAAAAGCAGAATTGACCAAATGGAAAAGGAGGACTAAAAGTTCGTTAAAGAAAATGATTACTTAAAAATTAAAATGGAGCAAATGGAAGCTGATGAATTCATGAGAAATCAAGAAACAAGGAAACAAAACCAAAAGAATGAAAAAAAGAAGACAATTTCAAATATCTCACTGGAAAAACAAGTGACCTGGAAAATAGATCCAGGAGAGATAATTTAAAATTATTTGACTGCCTGAAAGCCAGGATCAAAAATAGAACCTAGGCAATTTCAAGAAGTTATTAAGGAAAACCGTCCCAATATTCCAGAACCAGAGGATAAAATAGAAATTGAAAGAATTAACGAATCATCTCATGAAAGTAAACTGCCAAGGATTCTATAGCCAATTTCCATAGCTCTTATTTCAAAGAGTATATATTGTAAGCAATAAGAAAGAAATAATTCAAATATGGTAGAACTACAGTCAGGATAATACAAGTTTTAGCAATTTTTCTTTTTTACACTAAGGGATTAGAGGTCCTGGAATCTGATATTCCAGAGGGCAAAGATGCTGGGATTGCAACCAAGTATCATTTACACAGCAAAACTGAATATAATCCTTCAGGGGGGAAATGAACATTCAATGAGATAAAGGGCTTTCCATCATTCTTAATTAAAAGACTAGAGCTGAATAGAGAATTTGACTTTCAAATATAAAACTCAGAAGAAGCATAGAAAGGTAAAAAGGAAAGGGAAATCATAAGGGACTTAATATGTTTAAACTGTTTATGTTTTTACAAAGCAAGATGATACACATAACCCATAATGCTTTTCTCATTATTATGGCTGTTACAAGTGTGTGTGTGTGTATGTGTGTGTCTGTGTGTGTGTGTAGAGAAAGCACATATGTGAGTGGAATATGAAGGGATGATATATCAAAATAAAATTAAGGAGTGAGAGAGGAAAGTATTGGGAGTAAGAGAAAGGGAGAGTAGAATGGGGATAAACTATCTCACATAAAAGAAGTGAGAAAAATATTTTACAGTGGAAGGGAAGAGGGGAGAAGTAAAGGGTATTAAGTGAACCTTACTCTCATGAGAATTGGTTTAAAGAGGGAATAACACACACTCAATTAAGTTTGGAAGTTGATATTATCCTACAGGAAAGTAGGAGGGGAAGAGAATGAGTGAAGGAGGTGGGGGGTACGGTGAAAGAAAGAAAAGCAGATTGTGTGATGGGATAGTCAGCAGCAAAACATTTCTGAGGAACAATAGGGTGAAAGAAGAGAGAGAATAGAATAAATGGGTGGGGAGATAGGATGAAGGGAAATACAACTAGCAATAGTAGCTGTGAAAAAATTTTGAAACTAGTTTCTCTGATAAAAGTCTCATTTCTCAAACATTTAGAGAACAGTGTCAAATTTACAAAAATGAGAGCCATCCTCCAACTGATAAATGATAAAAATATATGAACAATTTTCAGCTGAAGTAATCAAAATTTTCTATAGCCATATAAAAATATTCTAACTCACTACTGATAGGAGAAATGCAAATTAATACAATTCTGATGTACTACCTCATGACTATTAGATTGGCTAATAGGACGGTAAAAGCAAATGATAAATGTTGGAGGGAATGTGGGAAAAAGGAGACATTAATGCATTGTTGATGGAGTTGTGAATTGATTCAATGATTCAACCAATTTTGGAGCTATGCCACAAGGTCTATAAAACCATGAATAGTATTTGACTTAGCAAAGCCAATATTAGATCTGTATTCCAAAAGAGACAAGGAAAAGGGAAAAAAGACCTCTATGTACAAAAATATTTATAGCATCTCATTTCTGGGGGCAAAGAATTAGACATTGAGGAGATGCCCATTAGCTGAGGAATGGCTGAACAAGTGTAGTGTGTAGTTATGATGGAATAGTACTGCACTATAAGAAATTATGAAGAGGATGCTCTCAGAAAAAACCTGGAAAGATTTTCATGAGCTGATGCAAAGTGAAATGTACTTTGTACAAAGTAAAAGCAATATTGTAGGATGATCAGCTGTGAATGACTTAGTTATTTTCAGCAATGCAACAGTCTAAGTAAGACAACTCTGAAGAACTTATAATTAAAAATACTATCCATCCCCAGAGAAAGAACTAATGGTGTATGAATGCAGATTGAAACATATTTTTCAAACTTTTTTTCTTAACTACTTTATCTGTTTTCTTTCACAACATGATTATTATGGGATATGTCTTGCATGCCTACACATGTATAAAATACTGGATTGCTGGCCTTCTTAAGGTGGTGGAAAGAGGAAGGGAAAGAATTTAGAACAAAATCTAAAATACTTTCATGCCTACCTCATATGTTCCTATAAATATTCTTACTCATGTTTTCATATCACTCTTCTGTTTGAATATTTTCAGTGCTTCCTATGAACTTCCAAGTAGCAGGAGGAGGAGGAGGAAGAAGAGGAGTAGCACAGCAGGAACAGTAGTTGCTAGCACATTTATAGCTCTGTAAGATTTATAAAGTATACTACAAATACTATCTCATTTGATCCTCATAGCAACCCTAGGTGCCATGGCTATGCTTATTTTACATTTGAAGAAGGTGAGGCAGGCAGACTGGAGTGATTTGACCATAGTCACCCAGTTAGTAAGTGTTTGAGGTTGGATTTGAACTCAAGTCTTCCTGACCTCAGATGGACTTGTCTATCCACTGACTACCATTTAAGCACTTCTATGAGGTGGTGCCATCTGTTTTTTCATCTTATTCCTTTTGTACTTAAGTCAAACTTAACTATACCCAGCCCCCTGAACATGTACCATATCTTTAAACCACTCTACTTAACTAGAGCTCGGTCATACACTTGAAATGCCTTCCTCTTCTATCTATACATATTAAACTATCCCTTAAAGTTAAGATGTCAAACTCAAACATGAATGGGGGCCACTAAATCATGCATAAGGATTTCTGAAGCTGCATGTTAACTTAGAAAACCACAAATTAACATGATCTATGTTTATTTTTTATTTGTTTTATTAAATCGTTCATAATTACATTTTAATCTACCTCAGGCCATATTTTGAAGTGATACATGTGCTTTTGACACCTTTACTTTAGAGTATACCTGGAATATCACTCCCTTCAAGTTGCACTTTGGATTTATTGTATATCTTGTGCTTTTTCTCTAGCAGTGATCTTCAGTCAACTGTGTAAGTTCTTAACCAGACAAGATTCAATAGTCAGATACAATAATTCAATAATCAGTCATTCTGACTGAAATCCTAGAAATGCCTGACAAAGATTACTGGATGTCTCTGCCACGCTTCTTCCTGTAGTGTCACATTGTTATGCAATATCTCTAGCTTCATGGTCATCAAACTTCAACAGAGCCTTCATGGGTTCATGCATTATTTTTTGACCATGCTAACTACAACTCTCCTTAAATTCTGCTTACCTTCATTATCAGCTATGCTTAAAGTTCACTAATTTGGCCTATATTCAGGGCCTTTGATGCTTGCATTACCCAGATGCTTTTATTCACACCTTTGGAGGAACATGTGGGGTTCTGGTAGCCATGACTTTTGACTGTCTAGTGACCATCAACTTCCTTCTGCACTATGCTATCATCCTTACCCATGGAGTCATAAGCAAGATTGGAATAGCTATTCTATTAAGGTGTATGGCTACTGTACTCTCTGTTCCCTTTCTTATCAAAAGGCTGCCCTTTTGCCATTCTAATGTTCTTTACTATACATAATGTCTTCACTAGGATGCCATGAGATTTGCCTGTGCTGACACTTCAGCTGTCAGTATCCTGTATGGTTTGCTGGCTATTATCTTCAATATTATGTTGAATGCTCTGGTTCTTCTGTTCTCCTACATCCTTCTCTTTCAGGCAGTTCTGTGTATTGCATTATGAGAGGAAAAAAATCAAAATATTCAATACCTGTTTCTCTTACATCTATGCTCATCTATGTACCTCTTTTGGCATAACACTGCTTCTTTGCTTTGGGAAACATCTGTCACCTTTTGTATACACATTTTCTATACACCTACACAAACATTTACCCACTGCTCTCTCATACTCAATCCTGTATCCTACAGTGTCAGGAACAGAGAAATCCAAAGGTAAATTGCCTGAGAGTTGTGGGAACTGGTTCCTGAAGGCATTTTTTCATTTTAATGTGTGAAGGCACATTTCATATTCATGGGGATATGATCAACTTAACAGGTTTAGAGAGTTAATTCTACCAGAGATCGGCACCCTCAAAGAAATGTTTTAAGTAGAGGTGTAGATAGGAAAGAGAAGAATGGCCTTCACATATAGCAATAAACAATATTCTATTTTTCAAATATGAGCATTATATATTTCATCAGGGAATTATCCCAGGTTAATTCTTCTGATTATTAGTGTAAATAGCTGAGTACACATATAATTACTTTTCTTCTCATTTATTTACTTTTACATATGCATTTGATATGTGTTTGTGTGTATGTGTTTATTTCTTTTTCCCCCATGAGTGTGCATGTGAATGAGTAGTCATTTGAAAAGAAGTTCAGATGATCCAGGCCATATCTACCTACTACATCAGGAATTTCTTGAAAAGTTCTCAACTCTAAGAATATGGATTCGTGGGGGCAGACCCAAGATGGTGGAATAAAAGTAGGAAGTTGACAAAGTCAAACAAATTTCTAGCATGAGGCAATTTGGAAGGTTGACAGAAAATGTAGGTTGCACTACACTGAAAGAGCAGCAAAGTCCAGAGCAAAATGCACCAGCATAGACCTGACCAATAGCAATCCCAGAGCAGCCCTCAGGAGACTGAATTACTGGCAGCTGTGGCAGTTTCCAGATTTTTCAAATCACAAATGTCAAAGACCATATAGAAGATCAGGAGGAAAAGTCTGTCAGATATGGGTGAGAGAGGAATAGTCCAGCATCAGTTCTAGGGCAGCAACAGCAGCAACTGTTTCTGAAGCTCTCAGCCTACAGATGTGGGGATCAAATGATTGATCTGAGGGGGATTTGCTGGTTCTGAGGCAGGATTTTGCTTTACCCATGCTTGGATCTTGGTTGCAGTTCTGGGTGGCAGTCTTGGAGTGAGAAGAAGTTCTGGCATGGCAAAACTTGTGATGATGGTGGAGAGAGAGTCCTCCTCACAGCTACAAGTCAGAAAAGAGTATTTATGGTCACTCAAAGACCAAAGCACAAGCCAGGAGAGGAGTAAATACCTCTCCTTTGAAGAATTGAAAATTTACAGGTCCCTTGAAGTATCTCTGAAAGCAGCTGTACAAAACCTCTGAAGCTTGGGACAGTACTTCCTCCACACTGGAAGTGATAAGAATGATCAGAGCACACACTCAGAGGAAGACAACAAAGTTAAAGCTTCTGCATCCAAAATCTCCAAGAAAAATATTAATTGGTCTCAGGCTGTGGAACAGTTCAAAAAAGAATTTTGAAAATCATGTAAGATAAATAGAGGAAAAATTGGGAAGAAAAATGAGAGTGATTCAAAAAAATAACAAAAAATGAGTCAACAGCTTGCTAAAGAAATCCTCCAAAAATCTGAAGAAAATAACACCTAAAAAATAGATTGAGCCCATGGGCAAGAGAGATTTAAAAAGCCAATAAGGAAAATAATGCCTTAAAAAGCAGAATTGGTCAAATGGAAAAGGAAGTCTAAAAGCTCACTGAAGAAAATTATTCCTTAAAAACAAGAATGGAGCAAATGGAAGATAACGAATCTCTGAGAAATCAAGAAATTATAAAATAAAATCAAAAGAATGAAAATAAAAAGATGACAATGTAAAATACCTCATTGGAAAAGCAACGGACCCTGAAAAATAGATCTAGGAGAGATAATTTAAAAATTATTGGACTGCCTGAAAGTCATGCTCAAAAAAAAGAGCCTAGATATCCTCTTCCAAGATATTATCAAGGAAAACTGCCCTGATGATCTGGAAGTGGAAGGTAAAGTAGAAATTGAATGGGTCCACTGATCACTTCCTGAAAGAGGTCCCAAAAGGAAACTCTTAGGAATATTATAGCCCAATTTCAGAATTCTCAGGTCAAGGAGAAAATAATGCAAGTAGCCAGAAAGAAATGAAGTATTGTGGAAGCACAATCAGGATAACACAAGATTTAGTAGCTTCTACAATAAGGGATAAAAGGAGTAGAATATGATATTAGGGAGGGCAATGAAGTTAAGATTAAAACCAAGGATCATCTACCCAGAAAAACTGAACATAATCCTTCAGAGGAAAAATAGAAATTCAATGAAATAGAGGACTTTAAAGCATTCTTAATGAAAATAACAGAGCCGAATAGAAAATTTGCCTTTCAAATATGAGACTCAAGAGAAGCTTGAAAAAGTAAACAGGAAAGATAAATCACAAGGCACTTCTTAAAGCTGAACTCTTTACATTCCTATATACAAAACAATATTTGTAACTCATGAGACCTTTCTCAGTATTAGAGTTGTTGGAGGGAATATACATATACATACATACATACATATAAACACACACACACACATATATATACATATCCATAAACATATATGTATATATAAATGTATACATGTATTTATATATGTACACATGCATGCATGTGTGTATATGTGTATAGATATATATATATACCCTATAAGGTATATCTTACCCTATAGGAAAGTAGGAAGGGAAGGGGATAACAGGTGGTTGGCATGACACAAAGGGGGTAGATTGGGCATGGGGATAATCAAAAGCATAGACTTTTGAGGAGGGACAGGGTCAAAAGAGAGAATAGAATAAATGGGTCAGGGTAAGATGGAAGGCAAA
This sequence comes from Potorous gilbertii, assembly GCA_028658325.1. Classification (NCBI taxonomy): domain Eukaryota; kingdom Metazoa; phylum Chordata; class Mammalia; order Diprotodontia; family Potoroidae; genus Potorous; species Potorous gilbertii. Next base: position 74,805,827 of record CM053771.1, on the reverse strand, counting down.
ATCTTTCACATCATGACTATTATGGAAGTGTTTTGCATGACCACACTAATATAACCTTTCTTTGCTTCTCAGTGAAGTTGGATGGGGAGGGAGGAAGGGAGAGAATTTGGAACTCAAAGTTTTTGTAACTATATTAAATATTGTTTTTACGTGCAACTAGGAAATAAGATGTACAGGCAATGGGGTATAGAAAGCCATCTTGCCCTACAGGAAAATAGAAGGGGAAGTGGATAAAAGAAGATGAGGTGATAGAATAAAAGGAGGATATTGGAGGAAGAGGTAATCAAAGTGCATGCTATCTTAGGGTGAAGAAGTGGAGAGATGGGGAGAGAATTTGGAACTTGATATCTTGTGGAACTGAATGTTGAAAACTAAAAGATATACATACATTCTATATATCTCCATATAGATATAAAAAAATGAACTCACATGGGATCAAGATTGAAGTTCCTGCGTCAGGCAAGGAGACACCTTTTTTTTTGTTTTAGGCTGGAGGAAAGTGACTTAGGAAAGGTTAAGATAATAATTGTTTCTATAGTTGGCAGTTACTTCTAGCATGGTGCTTAGTAATCGGATATATCTGTCAGAAGTAATTGGAGGATAGAGTTATAAACCTAGGAAATGACTGTGATTCAGAGAAAGGACAGGGAAAATTGAGATTCTAAATGCTTAGGACACAAAGGAGGGAGTGAGGGCATGAAGGTCAATAAGTTTGACCCACTCACAAAGCTGAGGCACTCTCAATGACTCTTTTCCATCTCTGGTGGAGAGTGCCTGAGGCATCTTAAATCTCCATAGTCTAATTATAGGGGAAGATGAACCATTGTTGTAAGCCAGACTAGGCATTGTCAAAGAAACATACATCAGAGCTAGCCTCCAGGGCTTCAAGGTCTAGGTTTAGAAATCTGATTTATGGACCTTATCAGGGTTGGAATACTAAGAGGAAGAGTTCCTAGGACTGACTGAGAAGGGAATGTGTAAATTGGTCCCATCACTCTCAACCAAGTCAGGCCTCATCATTCCTGTTGCCTAGGTAACTCTCCTGAAATCCATATAAATTCTCCAGCCAAGAAGTTTCTCTATCCCCTGCATCCTGGAGTCCTGTGGAGAAAGAACTGCTCCCGCTCTTGTGAGTCTGATAAAGAATATGCATATACTAAAGGGAAGGGGGTATGAGGGAGGAGAGGTTTTCTAGAAGAGAGGAACAGGAATGCTAGATAGGAAGAAGAGAAGGGAAGAGGAGAATGGTAATAGGAAGAAGAACTAAGTGGATGAAGAGAGAATATGATAAGAATTAGAGTCAAAACTAGAAGAAACCTTAAAGGTCATCAAGTTTAAACAACTCATTCTAAAGGATCATCTGAGACCCAGACATGCTAAATGAGTTGTCATAACATAATAGAACATGAAATTAAAAAGAAAATAAAGCCAGATGGGATTGTGGAGATCCTCTACATTTTTCTCTTCATTTTAAAGATGGGGAAACTGAAGATCAGTGGTATATATGATTCATGCAAGGTGAAGTAGTACCTGGAAGAATCAAGATTTAAATGCCTTCAGGTCCTTGAAATTCAAAATCAGCATTCTTAACTCTGAATCAAGTCTACTTGTTCAAGGTCACACAGGTGACAAAGACAACTCTAAGTGGTAAAGACAGAACTTGAGCTCAGATCTTCTGACCCAAAATCCAGGGAAAGAAAGCTGGCATGGAAAAAAATGAAAGAAAAAAGAGAAGAGAAACAATGAAGAGGAGGAGAATAAAAGCAGAGAGATTAGTTTAGGGGGTTTGGTAATGGAGTCACAATTTGGTTGTTGGTGAGAGGTTGTTAGTTTGGTTGCAATTGCAAAATTGCTCTTCCATTCTTGTATCTATCAAGGGCGTATGGTCCAAGTACTATGGTCGGAATCCTGTGCACATGTATTTGGGTGGGAATACTCTCCATTTCTCCTCTATATCTTGACATTTCTGACTTGTTTTAAGGCTCAACTGTAATTCCTGGAGACCTTCCTGGGTCCCTTAGCCACGTAAGTGTTCCTCTCTGTGGTTTGTCTTCCTTCTATTCTGCATGGTTCTTGTATGTAACTTTATATTTATAAATTATCTTTTTCAATAGCACAGTAAGCTCCATGAGGATAAATATTTTCTGTATGTGTGTGTGTGAGCATGCATGCACATATGTGCATATGTGCATTTGTCTTTCTTTTTATTACCAGCACCTAGCACGAATCCTGGAATATAGTAAGCATTTAGCAAACTGTTGTTGACCAATTAATGAGTTGTGGTGGCAGGTCGTCCAGGCAGGTTCTTATCTCTAATGTCTCTGACTCCCCTTTACAGGAATTAGTATCTAATCAGGAGAGAGAGAGAGAGAGAGAGAGAGAGAGAGAGAGAGAGAGAGAGAGAGAGAGAGAGAGACTGATCTGTTTTTAAGGTTGTTGTTTTGTTTTTAAATGTCATTTCCACATTTTTGGATCCGGGATTAAAGACTGGGAGGAATAGACTATTGGCTCAGTAGAGGAAGTCCCTTTTTTTGGCCACTTCAGTCAACTGATCTCCATTAGACTGCTGCTTGTTGAGCCATTTCAAAGCTGTTGTGTATACATAAAAATACAGTTCTTAGAATGATATTAAAGCTAAGATTCCAAATGAAATCTTTTCAGTCACTGAGCAGCAGCAGATGAAAGTTTTTTAAAAAATCAAAAATCAACTGGAAAAATTCATGGCACAAAATAGTATTTATGTTAAAATTAATTAGAAATGTATCAAATATTCAAAATTTCAAATATTGTTTTCTTTCATCTTGTAGTACTTATAGTTCTGAACTTATAAAAACTTTTAATGTCACTACTAAAGTTTTTCTGTCCTATTAACTCTAAGATTCATGAGAAACCATATCCTAATCACTTTCTATCTCTCCTGGATATTAGCATAATGACTTGCATACAGTATGAATACTGTTTGTTAAATGGAATAGTGTATATATTTTGACAATGCAAGTGTTTCCAGTGTTTCATCACAAATTATGGTTTTCTTGGGAAGCCTCTTCTATGGAACAATTAGTCTGAGAAAGTGTCATCCAGAAAGTGTCAAATAATGTCCCACATTGGCAAAACTAATATTTAAGATGTATTATTTAAAAGTGACAAGAATAGATAAATGCACAAAAAAAGTAAGTAAATAAATTTTCAAGTTATATTTATCTGTAAGTTTGTAGTATTTATACATCTAATGTTAATAAGCTTAAATTGCACTAAGGCTTTTAGGACAACCTGTATATATGCATAAATAACCAGCCATCTATCAACAAGTGAATTTTAAATACTGTGCCAATTACTATGCTAGGTTCTAAAGGTACAAAAATGAAAAACAAAACAGACTTTGTTCTCATAGAGATTGTATTTTGCAGAGGAGAAAACATGGACATTTGAGTATCTACAAAGGAAATGCAAAGGGAAAAATAAACTAACAACAAACCTAAATTCAAAGAAACACAGTTATGGTGCTTTGGTTCCAACTCTGTTCCTACTCTCCTCCAACACTTCCAAGATAATAAAGCTTTGGCTACTCTTGGGGTTCCATGACAGACTTTCAGTATTGTTGCTTTTGTGCTCTTCTTTAAACCAGTCGGTACAAGAAACGAAGTCCTCCACAGTACCAGTCTAGGTTGTTCAGTCCTTAGTCACTAGACAGGTAAATACTCAGGTGCTCCTCAAATCAGTTCTCCCATTTCACCTTCTCAGTCTTCTTTTGTCAGGATGGGGGGGGAGACCAGTGATAGCATTATCAAAAAAGAAGATAAGAAAAAAAGAGCTTCTTGGAAGCATTTTTTTTATGTACAAAAAGGAACAGAAGAAGGTTCAGAGGGAAACGCATACAAACAGGACAGCTTTGAAAATAACGCTTTTAATTTATTATCTGTTTTAATAAAAGCAAGCTATATGTGATAGAGGTTCACTTTTTCATATATAATTCATTGCTCTTCTATTTTGCCCATGAAAATGTCATCTTGGGAGGCATTCATTAAAATGAGGATGAAATAGTGACATAAGGCTATTAAGGACTATTCTTATGAAAGCTATCATCAGTGATAATTTATGAGAAAATCTATGAAAACAATTATGAATTATTATGAAGCATATGTGACAAACCAGCAGTACAACACATTTGAGGAAAAAGTGATTCTTATGCTTTTTATTGTGTTTATTTCTTTTTTAATATAAATTTATTTATTTAACTTTTTACATTCATTTTCACAAAATTTTGGGTTCCAAATTTTCTTCCCATTTGTCCCCTACCCCTACCCCAATACACTCAGCATTCTAATTTCCCCTATCACCAATCTTCCCTCTCTTCTATCATCCCTCCATTCTCTTGTCCCCATCTTCTCTTTTGTCCTGTAGGGCCAGATAACTTTCTATTCCCCATTGCCTGTTTTTCTTATTTCCTAGTAGCAAGAGCAATACTTGACATTGTTCATAAAACTTTGAGTTCCAAATTCTCCCCCTCCTTGTCTCCCCATCCATTCCCTTTGGGAAGGCAGGCAATTCAATATAGGTCATATCTGTGTAGTTTTGCAAGTGACTTCCATAATAGTCGTGTTCTGTAAAACTAACTATATTTCCCTCCATCCTATCCTGCCCCGCATTGTTTCTATTCTCTCTTTTGATCCTGTCCCTCTCCAAGAGAGTTGACTTCAAATTGCTCCCTCCTCCCATGGCCCTCCCTTCCATCATCCCCCCAACCCTGCTTATCTTCTTCTCCCCCACTTTCCTGTATTGTAAGATAGGTTTTCATACCAAAATGAGTGTGCATGTTATTCCTTCCTTTAGACGAATGTGATGAGAGTAAACTTCATGTTTTTTTCTCAGTTCTCCTCTTTTTCTCTCCACTAAAATGTCTCCTGCTTGCCTCTTCTATGAGAGATAATTTACCCCATTCCATTTCATCCTCTCTCCTCCCACTACATTTCTCTCTCACCGTTTACCTTGATTTCTTTTAAGATATGATCCCATCCTACTCAATTCACTGTGCTCTCTGTCTCTGTGTGTGCGTGCATGTGTGTGTGTGCGTGTATGTGCGTGTACATGTGTACAGGTGTGTGTGTCTGTATGTGTGTGTGTAATCCCATCAACTATCCAGATACTGAAAAGTTTCAAGAGTTACAAATATTGTCTTTCCATGTAGAAATGTAAACAGTTCAACTTTGGTAAGTCCCTTACAACTTCTCTTTGCTCTTTACTTTTTCATGCTTCTTCTCATTCTTGTGTTTCAAAGTCCAATTTTCTTTTCAGCTCTGGTCTTTTCATCAAGAAATTTCTATTTCATTGAAAGACCATATTTTCCCCTCAAGTATTATACTCAGTTTTGCTGGGTAGGTGATTCTTGGATTTAGTCCTAGTTCCTTTGACTTCTGGAATATCCTATTCCACTCCCTTCGATCCCTTAATGTAGAAGCTGCTAGATCTTGTGTTATCCTGATTGTATTTCCACAATACTGGAATTGTTTCTTTCTAGCTGCTTGCAATATTTTCTCCTTGACCTGGGAACTCTGGAATTTGGCCACATTGTTCCTAGGAGTTTCTCTTTTTGGATCTCTTCCAGGTGGTGATTGGTGGATTCCTTGAAAAATTATTTTGCCCTTTGCTTCTAGAATATGAGGCCAGTTTTCCTTGATAATTTCATGAAAGATTATGTCTAGGCTCTTTTTTTTATCATGGCTTTCAGGTAGTCCCATAATTTTTAAATTGTCTCTCCTGGATCTATATTCCAGGTCAGTTGTTTTTCCAATGAGATATTTCACATTCTCTTCCATTTTTCATTCTTTTGGTTTTGTTTTGTGATTTCTTGGTTTCTCAGAAAGTCATTAGCCTCCATCTGTTCCATTCTAATTTTGAGAGAACTATTTTTTTAAGTGAGCCTTTGAACCTCTTTTTCCACTTGGCTAATTCTGCTTTTGAAAGCGTTCTTCTTCTCATTGACTTTTTGAACCTCTTTTGCCAATTGAGTTAGCCTATTTTTCAAGGTGTTATTTTCTTCAGCATTTTTTTGGGTCTCCTTTGGCAAGGTATTGACCCATTTTTCATGCTTTTCTTGCATCTCTCTCATTTCTCTTCCCAGTTTTTCCTCCACCTGTCTAGCTTAATTTTCAAAATCCTTTTTGAGCTCTTCCATGGCCTGAGCTCATTGGATATCTATTTCAGATGTTTGGGATACAGAGGCCTTGACTCCTGTCTTTCCCTGATGGTAAGCATTGTTCATCCTCATCAGAAAGGAAGGGGGGAAACATCTGCTCACCAAGAAAGTATCCTTCTATGGTCTTATTTTTTTTCCTTTTTCTGGGCATTTTCCCAGCTAGTTACTTGACTTCTGAGATTCCTCTCCACCCCTGCCTAGATCTGCCCAGTTAGTGCTTGGGGTCTGAGATTCAAATACTGCTCCCCAGCTTCAGTGATTTCAGCGGAAGGCCTGGCTGCTATTCAACGTGAGCTTAAGTTCTGATGCTCAGGTGGGGGCGGAGCCGCCTCCCAGGCTCAGTTCCCTCAGGGGGTTTATGCTGAGATCTTCCATAATGGACCCGAGGTCCTGCCTGCTCCAGGAGCCTCTGGCCTCCCACTGAATCTACTGCTGCCTCCTGAAGGGGCCTGAGTTATGGAGACACCCTGCTCCCCGTTTAGCCAGTGCAGAAGTCTCTCTCGCTGACCTGTGCTTCTGTGGGTGGAGGGGCCTTCGTAGCCGCTGGAAATTCTGTACCTGAAGCCTGCTCCAATCTGCTCCTCTTGGTGCCACATGGCCAAGGTAGGGCTGGGTTCCGCTCCCATCTAGTGAGCGATAGACCCTTCGGTCGGTTTCTCAGGGCTCTCTGGAACAGAAATCTTCACTCTGTTGCTGCGTAATTTCCACTCCTCCAGAACTTGTTGGGAGTTCTTTTTACAGAAAATCCATGGGCTGTGGGTTCGGAGCAAGCATATGTGAATCTTTCTACTTCACCATCTTGGCTCCTCTTACTGTGTTTATTAATGAAAGGGCAAAGAGAAAGGCATAATCCTGAAGAAACATTTTTTATAGACCTTAATCATTGACCTGGACTGAGTTGAGTAATTTGATTATTAGTTTCCAGGAAAGTTGAGTAATTTAATTACTAGTTTCCACAAAAATAGCAGATTGCTTGTATTCTGAGAGTTTAAGGTGACTTTGTGGACGTTGGTTACACGATTACAATTATATATGTGTATCTTTATTTTTACTATTGCATTCATTTGTTAATAGTTCTATGTATCATAATTTTAATAAACAGGTAAATAAAGATAATTGCTACTAGAAAATATGGACCATATAATTCATGTATAGGGAACTTTAGATAATTATTTAATGAAAAGAGATTGCAATGTATTAATAAGAAATAAATTATCCAACATATTCCTATAACAAATTGAAAATATAGTTATGAGTCAAGTGGCAGGCTGAGATTTAGTTACAGAGAGCTCGGAAATAGATCTGTTTTAAGGTACTATGTGTACAAAGTAGGGAAATCTGGGACAAATTTGAACCTTGTTATATTTCAAAATAATATTTTTGATATAACTTTAAATATCTAGTGCAATTGACATCTGTAGAGTTTTATTCTAGTGTAATAAAGTCTTTCTCTACACAAGATGGCTGCTTTCTTTTATTAACTGGAAAATAAGATTATAAAGAAAAAAAAGAAAATATGAGAAATAATGAAATATTTTCAACCTGAAATAGAAAAGGATTAGAGAGACATTATTAGTGCTTTAAATGTTTAAAGGAGTATCATGTGGAATTGGTGATACTTCTATAAGTCCAAAGACGCAAATCTATTGATAATCAGTGTAAGTTAAAGGAAGGTTGAGTTTGACCTTCAAGGAACAGAGTTATTTAAAAAATGGAATGGATTGCTTTAGGAGTCAATTATTTCTCTGAACATTGGAAATATTCAAGCAAAAACTGATAGAATGATTGCCATGTTAGGGATCATGTAAAAGGGGTGGATGGAACTCTAAACTTCTTTTAAAACTTAATATTCTTAAAAGCACCGAGGGCAAATTGAAGCACTTTTTAAAAATTGTATTATTCTGTATGTGCATGTGTGTGTGTTTTCTTTTACAACATGACTAATATGCAAATATGTTTTGCAAGACTTCATATGCTTAATTGACATGACATTGCTTACTTTCTCAAGCAGTGAAGGAGGGACAAGACAGAGAGAACATAGAACTCAACATTTAAAACAAAGAAAAATTTTAAAGTCTAATTGGAAAGCACTTAGTGAAGTAAGTAATATGTATATGCACATATTAAAATCGAACATCTTAATTATGTAAAAATTTAAAATTATGTAAATTATTCTAATTATGTGCAAAGTAAATTATGATGGTTATAGACAAGTGTAATTGGGATGAAGAAAAGGGAGATGTCATGAACTGGATTAATTAGTTGGAGAGGACGATTTTATGAAGGCAAGAGAACTTGGATTCACTGACAAATGATAAATGGGATTTTATGAGTTAACTTTTTTTTTTCTCTTTCAGAGTATAACCTCAGCCTACCATGTTGGTTCTCAATAACACCACATCCCTGTCCCCAAACTTTCTCCTCACTGCCTTCCCTGGACTAGAAGGTGATCGTATTTGGCTCTCCATACCTTTATCTTGTCTCTATGCCATTGCTCTCTTGGGAAATAGCATGATTCTTTTTGTGATAATTACTGAGCGAAACCTCCACAAACCCAGATACTATTTTGTGTCTATGTTATCAGCTGTTGACTTAGGCTTGACGATTACAACCCTCCCCACTGTGCTGGGTGTTCTCTGGTTCAATCTGCAAGAGATCAGCCTGAATGCCTGTATCATCCAGATGTTCTTTCTCCATCTCTTCTCTTTTCTGGAGTCCTCTGTGCTTTTAGCCATGGCCTTTGATCGTTTTGTGGCCATTTGTGACCCATTGAGGTATGCATCAATTCTCACTAATTCTACCATCTTGCTTATTGGTCTGGTGATCTTTGTGAAGCAAATGGCTTCCCTAATCCCAATAGTCCTGGCCTTGAAGGGATTGTCTTTCCACAAGAACCATGTGCTTTCCCACCCCTACTGCTACCACTCTGACATGATCAAGCACTCCTGTTCCAACCCCTGGTTCAATAGTCTGATTGGCTTATTTTATCTACTCTCCAATTGTGGTGTTGACTTGCTCTTCATTCTCCTCTCCTACATTCTGATTCTCCGCACCATCTTCAGCATCACCTCCCTCAAGGATCGACGAAAGGCCTTCAGTACCTGTGTCTCCCACATTGCTGCTGTCATAATATTTTTTGTGCCCATGATTAGCCTGTCACTTACACACCGTCTATTTGTCAATGTCCCACGTGTTGTTCCTGTAATTATGGCCAATGTCTACCTGTTACTCCCGCCTGTCCTGAATCCCATTATCTATAGCTTGAAAACCAAACTGATTCGCCAAGCCCTGCTCAGGCTGTTCCAAAGCAGAGAAGCCCTGAGGTGATGTGACTTTGTAGGGACAGTGTGTGTGAGGTGAGGAGAGGGGAGAGGGTGAGAACAGAACTTTGGCATTCCTTATCTTAAATTAAATGATGCCTCACTGAAGTTTAAATAAACAGCTCATTTATAGTAGATTGATGCTAGCCACATCTTTTAGGTCCAAGAAGAATTGGTTTAATCCATCTTCTAAATGAAAGGCCTTCAAATATTTGAAGATAAAGATCATGTAAACCCTAAGTGTTTTAGTATTGTATCATATCTAGACTAAACATGCAAAGATCTATGAGTTGATTTTATTATAGAATTGGTTATGTTCTTCTCCTCTTCCTTCAATATTTCTCTCCCATGTGTTCTAGCTTTATTTTAGTGGAGACAGTGCTGGACAGTCAGGAAGAACATAATTTAAGTGCCATCATTGCCACTTCCTTGATGACATATGTTATGTGTATGAATGAGATGCTTAATTTCCAAGACTCTCCAAACAGGTATGAGCTGGCTTCCTAGAGGCATCTAGTTGTCAAAGTAGGTAGAGCACTGAGCCCAGGGTCAAAAAGTCACAAGTTTAAATCTGGTCTCATATGCTTCCTGTCTGTGTGACCCTGGGAAATTCACCTATCTTCTGCCTGCCTCAGTTTCCTTAAATGTAAAATGGGGATGATAGTGCCTACCTCACAGGGTAGTCTCAAACGAGATGTTTATAAACTACTTAGCATAGTGCCTTGAGGATAGTAGGTAGATATAAATGCTTATTTCCTTTCATCTAGTTCCCTCCTCTGTGAAATGGGGACTATAATATCTATTATTCCTATCTTAGAGAGTTGTTATGAAATGTTTAGAATAATCTGCAAAATCCTAAGTGACATAAAATATTTGTATATTCTTCTCATATCATTGTTAATAGTCTAACAACTGTGTGACCCTCAGAACTGAATGAAATGCTTCATATGTGATCTGCTCAGGGCAGCATTCAATTAGATGATTAAATGTTTGATTCTAGATATTGGAATCTAAATGTAGCTGAAATGCTTTTGTTTTCTTCATTTTGGGCTGTCTTCTGTCATGTGAAATTACTGAGTTTCTGGTTTAGATCATTTTCACATGAAAAACTATCTAAACATTTCTTTCACTTGTGTCACTTTTAATTCATAATCATTGTAATTTCTTCAATATTTAGAATCATTATGGGAATATGCTTGTAAGTATTTAACCATATCTCCCAAAAAAATGCACGACACATTTGAAAGTTTAATCTGCTTTATTTAAACTTTCTACATCACTTTTTTAAGTCTAAGAAACTCTTAGACTTTCTTAAGATCTGAACAATCAACAAAACAACAAATTGAGCTTTGGTTTGTAATATCTCTTGTTTTATGAAGTGTAAATATTCACATTGAAAATTTAACAAATGACTCTCTGAACTGGTAAGAGTTGACTTTATTGCATTCCTAGCATATGTTTTCATCAGTGTGAATCCTCTTTCCAATGACACAGGTCAGAAGTCTGGTGTGATTTATTATTCTATGCCAGATTATTGTCATGGTTAAAAAAATTAAATAAAAGTAAGCATCCTGGGGGAAGGGTGGTGAGAAGATAAGTCTTTTCCTATTCTATCATTAATTCTATTAGTAACATAATCTTCCAGGTTTATTTGTCACTGTCAAAGCCTTTATCCTCCAAGGATTCATCCATCCTCTCCTTCTCTCCTCCTTTTGCATACTCTACTCCTTGCCATCCACATCTAAGGGCTCATTAAGTACATCCACACAGATTACTCCCAAATTCATTAATCCAGTCATCATTTCTCTCATAAACTCCAGTCCTATTTGCAATGAATATTGAACACTCCAAACAACCCATTAAAATTTAGGTAGGGAAAGCTAGGTTGTGCAGTACATAGAACATTGCACCCAGAGACAGGAGGGCCTGAATTGAACTGTGGTCTCAGAAATGTATTAGCCGTGGGACCCTATGGAAGTCACTTAATCCAGATTGTCTCAAAAACAAATAAACAAAGTCACTGTAAGAGCAAGCAAAGTGGGACTTTTCTTTTTGGAGCTCATTTCCCCAGGCTCATTGAAAACATTTGAAAGATTGATCTCCTTTGAACCCTGAGGGTTCACAGCTGTGCTGAGTCATGTAAGTTTCATGATTACTAGCTCTGAGTCAATCAGGGGCCTCTGAACCAATCAAGGGCTGAGTCTTTGTTATATATACTGGGAGATTAGTATTTTGCTTTGGGGGTTTGCTTATGACAAAGACTTTTTGATTTCCTGCATAGGATCCTGGGTATACTTTTGTTAAGACACTCCCACCCCCACTACTCAGGTTTGTGCAACCCCATCCAGTGTTCTATGTAGGTGATAGTACACTTTATTCAGACAGTCAGAGCCTTGTCTATTAAATCTTTGTGCTAATTTCTCTCCTTGTATATTCTCTATATTTTCTTCCTTTTCAGGGTATTAAACTTTGCCCTGACCAAGTGAACAATTTATATATGTTTAATTAAAGAAGGATTATTAACACCTTTAAAGGTATCTTTCCTTTAGGAAAGTAAATAGAAGAACCTGAGCTAGCAGGCCATCCTGGGTGTGCTAGGATGTTTGCTAATACATTTTGTATAGTCTGTAGGATCTACATGAATTAAAAATAAAAAGGATGGGATTTTGTGGAACTGGGAACATTATCTGTTGTTTCCCAGTTGTGGTGCCTATGATTCTGCAGAGCCCCAGAAGCAGCAATGGTCTGAGGGGAACCAAGTGAGTAGCACTGATGGGAACAGTTTCTCAGGTGCCCAGAGCAGGGCCCCTGGGAGATAACGTCTCCTTTCCCCTCTTTACCCCACTAGCACTTCTGAGGAGAGAGATCAGAGCAGCATTTGTGAGAGGAAAAAAAGCCTATGGGAGGTGGGGATGATCAGAGCCAGGGCTCGAGTGGAGTAGCCTCACCCCAGACTGTGCTGGAGGGGTGGAGGCTCTGGAAGGGTGCTGTTCCCAGAATCCAGACTGCAGCAGCCCTTCACCATGTGCTGGGTAAGAATGAGCTGCCTTAGAGTTGGGATTTTGTGAGCCAGAGGCAGCAGAGAGGAGGCCCTGGACCCACGCAGGAGAAGAGAGAGCTTGGAATGGAGCCACGGAGCAGGAGTGGAGATCTGTCTACCTCAGGACTCAGGAAGAAGTCAGGAGAAGTTGACCTCTGGACCTGAAAGAGGACCAACCCTAAACCTTGGAAATCAACCCAGAATTGTGCAGACTTTGTGGCAGGGCAGGAGAAGTGAGAATGGTTTCCTGTCACTTCCAGGCTGGGATGCCTTGGGACCCAGAGGGTAGAGTTGTCTATGGTGGCAGGGGGAAAGTCCATAACCCAGGGACCCATTCTGTTGACTTTGTCACCCAGCCACCCCCCAGAACTTGGAAGTGGGGGCTGCGGCAGTGTTAGGACTTGGACTTAGACACTTTGGCTCATTAGAGCATGTGTGAACCTGAGATTACCAGGAAGAAGCCTACAACAACAGTAGGGAGAGAAGGACACACCCACAAGAGAACTTTATTTGGATATTTTGTTTTGGATCGATTGTGACCTAGGTATGCAGTATGTTGAATTTTCTGATGTTATATATTTTTGTACTTGTTTAAACCCATACGGCCACCCTACTAATAAGTTGCTATGTGGAAATGTATTTTGCAAATATGAAGCTCATCATATCTTTATGTTGTAATTATTCCTTGTATATTCCTTGTATATTGTTATGAGAATTAGATGATCTCATATATATGTGTGTGTACATATAAACACACACATATACATAAATATACACACATATGCATGAAACATGAAATGGTAAACAGGAAAGAAAAACCATAAGAGACTCATTAAAGTCAAACAGTTTACATTCCTATATGGAAACATGACATTTGTAACTCCTGAGAACTTTCTCAGTATTAAGATAGTTAGAGGGAATATATAATATGTGTGTGTATGTATACCATTATATGTGTAGGCATACATGTATATGTTTATGTATATATATATATATATATATATATATATATATGTGTGTGTGTGTGTGTGTGTGTATTATATATGTGTAGGTATATGTGTACGTATTTATGTATACGTATGTAGATAGATAGATAGATAGATAGATGATAGATGGACAGGTAGAGGGCGCAGGCTGAGCTGAATATGATGGGAGGATACCTAAAAAATAAAATTAAGTGTTGATAGGTATATACGGGGAGAAAGAGAAGAGGAAAGGTAGAATGAAGTAAATCATCTCGTATAAAAGAGGCAAGAAAGAGCTTTTGCAATGGAGAGAAAGAGGGAGGAGATGAGAAGGAATAAGTGAGCCTTATTCTCATGGGATTTGATTAAGGAGGGAATAACACATACTCAATTGAGTATAGAAATCTATCTTACCCTGCAGAATGGCAGGGGGTGGGAGGAGGGATAAGCAAGGGAGGTTAATAGAAAGGATAGCAGATTGGGGGAAAGAGTAATCAGAAGCAAATGTCATTGTTGGGGGACAGGTCAAGGGAGAGAATGGAATAATAGGACAGAGAAATCTATCTTGCCCTACAGGAAGATAGAGGGGAGGATAATGGGAGAAGGGGGTGATAGAAGGAAGGGCAGATTAGGGAAAGGTGTGTTAGGGATACATGCTGTCCTGGAGTGGGGGGAGGGGAGAGATGGGGAGAAAATCTGGAATTCAAAATTTGTGGAAGTGAATGTTGAAAACTGAAAATGAATAAATTATATATTTTGAAAAAGAAAATAGCACCTTTAAACAGGCTAGGACAAATGGTAAAAGAAGTAAAAAAAAAAAATCAATGAGGAGAAGATGTCTTAAAAAGTGGAATTGGTCAAATGAAAAAAAAATTAAAATGAGGTACAAAAAAATCATTAAAGGAATAAACTCCTTAAAAAGTAGAATTGGCCAAACAAGAAAAGGATGATGTACAAAAGATCAGTGAAGAAAATAATTACCTAAAAATTAAAATTGAGCAAATTGAAGTTAATAGCTTTATTAGAAATCAAGAAACAAGAAAACAAAATAGAAATAATGAAAATAAAAAAAGAGGAGACAATGTGAAATAACTCATTGGAAAATGACTGACCAGGAAAATAGATCCAGGATAGATAATATTTAAAAAAAAAATAAAATATTGAACTACCTGAAAGCCACAATATAAAAGGATCCAGATATCATCTTTCAAGAAATTGTCAAGGGAAACTACCCCAATATTCTAGAACCAAAAGGTAAAATAGTAATTGAAAGAATCCACCAATCACTTCATGAAACTGATCCCAAAATGCAAACTCCCAGGAATATTACAGCCAAATTTAGAGCTCCCAGGTCAAGGAGAAAATACTGCAAGCTTTCAGAAAGAAACAGTTCAAGTATGGTGAAGCCACAGTCAGGATAACATTAGATTTAACATCTTCTACAAATGATTGGAGGACTTGGAACATGACATTCCACAAGGCAAAGGAGTTAGGACTATAACTAAGGATCCCCTACTTAGCAAAATGGTATAATCCTTCACAGGAAAAATATATATCAGTGAAATGGAGAACTGTCAATCATTCTTGATGAAAAGACCAGAGATGAATAGAAAATGTAACTTTCAAATATAAGATTCAAGAAAAGGGGGTGGAGCCAAGATGGCAGAGTATAAAGACACACATACACTAGCTCTTCCCCCACAGCCCAAAAAATACCTGTAACAAAGGACTCTCAACAAATTCTACCTCAGCAGAAGCCAAAGAACAATGGTGCAGAGGAGATTTCTAGCCCACTAGTCAGTCCTGAAAGACTGACAGGAAAGGTCTGTCACACTGGATGCACAACAGAGCCCAGTCTAGCCTTGGCTGTGCAGCATGGGGAAGAGCAAGACCCAGCAGGCTTCAGGGACATTATCTCTAGAGGCAGCACGGATCCCTCAACGCATAGGCACTAAAGGTCAGTGAGAGGGTTTTTGCAGCTGGCCAAGAAGGGAGTAGGGTTTCCCCATAACTCAAGCCTCGTCAGGTGGCAGCAGCAGAGGCAGTAGTGGACTGGGGCTCCCAAAGTAGGCAGCAGCCCACATCCATTGTTCAAGGCCTCATCTGAGAGCCCCTGAAGGAACTGAGCCTTGTGTATCAGCCCTGCCTCCACCTCAGCAGCTGATCATAATCTCACACTGAATAGCAGCCCTGCCCCCACCTAAAACCCCTGGGGGATTGGAACAGCTCATCTGAAACTTAGCCTGGCAGAACTGGAGAAGAGATGGGTGTGGAGAGGAAATTCAGAAGTCAAGTAGCTGGCTGGGAAAATGCCCAAAAAAGGGAAAAAAAATAAGACCAAAGAGGGTTAATTTCTTGGTGAACAGGTGTCCCCTCCCATACTTTCAGATGAGGAAAAACAAGGCATACTGTCACAGGAAGTCAGGGCCCGTGCCTCCAGGGCCTCCAAAGGAAAGTTAAATTGGGCTCAGGCAATAGAAGAGCTTGAAAAGTGAGTTAGCAGCTTACTAAAGGAGAACCAAAAAAAGGATGAGGAAAATAACACCTTTAAAAAGAGGCTAACTCAACTGGAAAAAGAAGTCAAAAAGTCAATGAGGAGGAGAAAACTTTAAAAAGAAGTATTAGCCAAATGGAGGAGAAGATTCAAATGCTCATTGAATAAAAAAATTCATTGAAAGAGAGGACTGAGTTCAGGGAAATGAATGACCATGAGGTAAACTAAGCAGTTAAAAAAAACTGTCAAAAATTTGAAAAAATAGAAGATACTGTGAAATAACTCACTGGAAAAACAACTGACCTGCAAAATAGATCTAGGAGAAATGACTTAGAAATTATGGGACTACCTGAAAGCTACGATAATAAAAAAAGAGCATAGATATTATCTTCCATGAAATTATCAAGGAAAACTGCCCTGATATTCTAGAACCAGAGGGCAAAATAAATACTAAAAGAGTTCACCAATCACCTCCTGAAAGAGACTTGAAGAGTGAAACTCCTAGGAATATTGTGGCCAAATTTCAGAGTTCCCAGATCAAGGAGAAAATACTTAAAGCAGCTGGAAAGAAACAATTTGTGTATTGTGGAAATACAATCAGTATAACACAAGATCTAGCAGCTTCAACATTAAGGGATCAAAGGGCTTGGCATAGGATATTCCAGAAGTCAAAGGAACTGGGATTAAAACCAAGAATCACCTACCCAGCAAAACTGAGGGTAATACTTCAAGGGAATAAATTGTCATTGAATGATATAGAGGACTGTGAAGCATTCATATTGAGGAAAAGACCAGAACTGTATAGAAAATTTGACTTTCCAACACAAGAATCAAGAAAAGCATGAAAAGGTAAACAGGAAAGAGAAATCATAAAAGACTTTATAAAGCTGAACTGTTTATATTCCTATATGGAAAGAAAATATTTATAACTCTTGAATCTTTTCTCAGTATTTGGGTAGGTGAATGGATGGTACATAGACACATACATACACACACATACACACACATACACATATATGACAGAGAAGAGATGATATCCACACATGAACACACAAAAAATAAAATAAAAATTAGGGGATAAGGGAGGAAAATATTGGGAGGAGAAAAAGAGAAATGCAATGGGGAAGGCTATAACTCATAAAAGAAATAAGAAAAATCTTGTTCAATCAAGGAAAAAAGGGAGAAGGGGAGGGGAGAAAAGTGAAGCTACTCTCTCCATATATTGCTGAAGGAGGAAATAACATGCTCACTAAATTTGATATGAAAATCTGTCTTACACTACAGGAAAGTAGAGGAGGAGGTGACCAGTGGGGTGAGTGGAATGATGGAAAGCAGGGCAAATGTGAGAACGGAGTAACTAAAAATAAACACTTTTGGGAAGGGACGAGGTTGAATGAAGGAATAAAAAAATAAGGGGGGATAGAGGAGGATATAGGGCAATATAATTAGTATTACACAACATGATTATTATTGAAGTCTTTTGCAAAATGACACATATTTAGTCTGTATTGAATTGCTTGCCTTCTCAATGGGGATGGGTAGGGAGGGAGTGAGGGAGAGAAGTTGGAATTCAAAATATTAGTAATGAATGTTGAGAATTTTTATTGCATATAATCAGGAAATAAAAAATACAAGGAATGAGGTATAGAAATTTTTCTTGCCCTACAAGGAAAGAGAAGATGGGGATCAGGGAAGAGTGGGTTGTGATAGAAGGGAAGGTACATTGAGAGAAACAGTAATCAGAATGCAAGGTATTAGGAAGCAGGGGGAGGGGAGTGATGGGGAGAAAAATTGGACATGTTACAAAGTGGGTAAAAGAAATTAGCATTAAAACAATTGACTGAATTAATTAATGAGAATAAATTAAAGATATCTTTAGTTTGGGAAAAAAGAAATTTTAGTTCTAAATTCTCTAGAGGCAGGTAACCTCAAGTGAAATTTGGCATTGATGGAAAAGTTAAGGTTTTAATGGTAAATTTGATTTTATGATTGCATTTAATCAAGAACTAGAACATGTATAGAAAGGCATGTAAATCACTTAAGACTTGCCTCAAAAGATGTTCCTTAACCAAAGTGAAATTATAGTCATATTTGAAACCTGGTTATGGGAACTTGCTATTTTAAAATGCTATGGGACTATTAAGTAATTGTTCTGAGTCTAACTCCAGGTATGGATATCAAGAAAGGCAGTGTGAGAATCCAATCCATGATGCCAGTAAACCTGTGAGAAGCTGGCATGAATTGCAAAAGGTGATCTCATGGAAAGGATGGAAGAGTGGCTATTCATCCTTGGCTGAGGTAGGATTCTCCTGACTTAGTTTCCCCACTGACAACTGGCAGACTTAAAGCCTGACTGAATACAAGTCGACAGTCTACTCCTACCTGGAACTGACATGAAGTTGGAGAGATATTGGTTCCCTGCAACATCCCTACTCTTACTGGCAATTTCCTATAGTCAAAAGGTTTGTAAGCTTAATATCAGATCTATTAAATTATAGATTGTTGGTGGGGGATCATCTGAGGTTAAGTCTAAAATTAAGTTATTAGGCTTAGGACTTTAGACCAACAACAATAATAAGTTTAATTCTTAGTAATACTGTGGAGAAAATTAAGTCAAGGGCTTGTGAAGTTAGCATACATAAATGTTATTTGTGTCTCAGTTGGTTAATGTTTTTAAAAAAATTCTTTTGTAGTCTATATTGTAAATGCTTTAAAAAGAAGTATCACCTGAACAAAAGTTGGAATTGTTTTATGTGATATGAACTATGTTAAAAATGAGAAAGATAATAAAAAACATTAAAAACTTAAAAACAAATAAATAAAAATAAAAAAATGATTCAAAAAAGCATAAAAAATGTAAACAGGAAAAGGAAATCATAAGAAAAGAGAAATTTACATTTCCATATAGGAGAATGATACTTGTTAATCATAAAAACTTTCTCATTATCAGGATATAGACATAGAGCACAGGTGTGAGTTGTGTAGGCAGGGATGATATTTAAAAATAAAATTAAAAGGTGAGAGAATAATACATTGGGAAAAAAGGGAAAGGGAGGGAGAGAATGGGGTAAATTACCTCACATAAAAGAAACAAGTAAAAGTTTTTACAGTGGAGGGGAGGATGGGTGAGATGAAGGGAAGTGAGTAACCCTACTCTCATCAGAATTGACTCAAAGGGGGAATAGTATACATGCTCAATTGGGTATAGAAATCTATCTAAACCCACAGGGAAGTAGAAAGGGAAAGGGATAAGAAAAGGTGTGATGGTGGTGATGAAGGGAAGGCTAGATTGTGGGAGGAGGTAGAGCAAAACACTTTTTAAGAGGGATAGAATGAAAGCATAGACAGAATAGAATAAATGACAGGAGGTATAAGATGGAGCAAATTACAGTTAGCAATAGTAATTATGAAAAAAAATTAAGCAAGTTTCTCTGATAAAGTACTCTTTTCTCGAACGTAGGAAACTGAATCAAATTTTTAAAATGAGTCATTCCTCAGTTGATAAATCATCAAAAGATAGGAACACTTCTCAGATGAAATAATCAAAGCTTCCTTTAGCCATATTATAAAAATGCTCTCACTATTGACTGAAGAAATGCTAATTAAAACCATTCTCAGGTATTGCCTCATACCTATTAGATTGACTAAGAGGACAGAAAAGGAAAATTACCAATTTTGGAGGGGAAGTGGGAAAAATAGGTATTAATGTACTGTCAGTGGAGTTGTGAACTTTGTCAACTATTCAGTAAAGCACTTTGAAACTATGGCCAAAGGGCTATAAAACCATGCCTGCCCTTTGACTTGGCAATATCACTACTAGATCTGTTTCCCAAGAGATTTTTTTAAAAAATTAAAAGGAATTATATCTATAAAAATATGGATAATATCTCTTCTGGGGGTAAAATATAGAATTGAGGGGATGCCCAAACTGTTGAATGGCTGAACAAGTTGTTGTAATGGGATTGTGATGGAATGCTATTTATTGTTTTATGAAAAAAGATAAGCAGGATGCCCTCAGAAAATCCTGCAGAGACTTGAATAAGCTGATGCAATGTGAAGTGGACTATACAAAGTAAAAGCAGTACTGTAAGATGTTCAACTGCAAATAGCTTAGCTATTCTCAGCAATGCAATGACCCAAGACAACTCTAAAGGGCTTATGATGAAAAATGCTATCCATCTCTAGAAAACTTACTAGTGGTGCGTTTACAGATTTAAACATATTTTTCTTTGACTTTCTTTTTTTTTGAGGTTTCATGTTTGTTTGTTTTTTGGTCTATATTTTCTTTTACCACATGACTATTATGGAAATGTTTTGCAAGACTGCATAAGTATAACTTACATGGAATTGTTTGCTTTATCAATTGGGGTTGGGAGAGGAGAATGGAAGGGAAAGAATTTGGAGCTCAAAGTTTGTAAAATGAATTGTTAAAATGCTTTTTATATATAACTGAGGAAAAATAAAATATTAAATAAAAATAAGAAAAAAAAATAATTGATTACATTCCTCTCCCCCCACCTCTCACTTCATGATTCAAAACCAGACTCGCTTAAACTTCCAGAATAGGATAAGGAACTAATCTTTCCTACTTGTATGGAAATTCACACAAGTTTCTTTATAGGACCTTGCTCACATACTCCCACACAAAGATGTAGACATATGCATACTAATATGTAAATGTGCACAGAAAAAATCATATGTGCTTCCAAAAATCTGATTCTCAAGTTAATATTATATTTCAGTTTGATATACTAAATTGGATTGTCATTGGGAAGATTAACCTCGTCAGTCCATACATGAAACTCAGAGGAGTATTGCCTCATCATTGACATTAAAATCAAGAATAGTTTTTCTGCCTTCTGGTCATAAAACTCTCATTTTCTAACCAGCAGAACAAAAAAATCAGTGTCTTCCTTTAACTCCCTTTGATTTCTTGAGACTTCAATATTTATGCTTCCTTCTCTCTTACTTGAGAAATTTAAATTAAAAATAAAGTATTCACCCAAAGGGCTATGAATAATTCTAGGTGAGGTTCCTAAACCAGAAAAAGACTGAACAAGGGAAATGGAGAAGAAACATCAACAGTTAGAGGGGAGGGCAAATAGTAGAGAAGAAAAATACTAGAGACATTTCTTCCCCTCCCACCTCATTTTTATCCAAATGGAAGGACATCCAAGGAATGAATGACTCTCAAGAGAAAACTGTGGGCCTGAGAGAATCACAGCTTATGAACTACTTAGCCTTTAATTCCCAGGAAATTGAGAGGTAGAAAAAGTAATACTTATGGCACTTTCTTATTCCCCAACTGCCTATAAGCAGCAGAGAAAAGCTAACAAAAATCTTGAATCTCGGGTATTAGGGAATTGCCAGGTGGGTACTTTTCAAATTCATGACACAAACACAGAGCAGAATTGTAAGAGACTATTGGCTGTCTAGTTGAACTTATATCTAGCGGGGAAAGAAGTCCCCTAAAACATAACAAATGCATGGTGATTCAGCCTTTACTTGAAGACTTCCAGTGAGGGAGAAGTCTTACATAGTAGGCCATTCTGCTTGTGGACAATTCTAATTCTTAGGAATTTATTTGTTTGCCTTCAGACTAATTTTGCCTCTGACATGTCTTCATTGCTCATACCTCTGTCAGGTGCCTAGCAAACAAGTCTAATTCTTTCAGTGGTGAGGCCTTCAAATGTTAGAAGAAAGCCATTATCTCCCCTCCCAGAGTCTTCTCTTCCTCAGGCTAAGCACTCTTCTTTCTATTTAGCAAACCTCACACCATTTGAGCTCTGGGTAATTTGACCGTCCTCTTTACCTGCTTCCTAGTTACCTTTTTCAGTTTTAGCCATGGCAATAACCTGTCCTGCAAGTCTGGTAGGTTGTTTTTAAGGCCATAATTCAAATACTGGCTTCTCTATTGCATTTTATATGAATTTGTGCTTATTAAAAACAAGTTTAATAACATCATTACCAGCCCAGGCACATTTGTGCTATATTAATCTTTTTTTCAAAAAAACAAAAAACCAAACTATAAGACCCTTGGTCCCCTCAGATTGAAGGTATATGAACTTAATTAAAATGATTGGCAAGTGGTTGAGTAAGTATACTGTCTATCTATATATTTTTCTTAGTTGGTAACCCACTTCTTCCATGAGTATGCAAGTTCTTGATTGACAGGAAATATTGTTTCCTTTGCCTTCACTGTCTTCCTCAAATCCTTAGTAGAGACTCTTCAGGATAACATTAAATGACAGTATATTAAGTCATTTCCTCTGGGAAAGAAGGGAATAGTGAGTGGTAAAAGCCCCTGACAAGTCCCCAAAGTCCCTGAATTCCTCATTCTCACTGAGTCTACATTGTAATACCATCTGGGCTTGATGCATTTCCAAATACATCATGGATTCCAACTAGATGACTGGAGACTATAAAACCCTGTTCGTGAATTTCTATCCTTGGTCTGACCTCCCATATCCCAAAGAGCTAAAGCCAAAACTTTATGTTGTCTTCCCTTGAATATCTCCCAGAAGGTATTTCCCCATGGGAAATAGATTATTGTTTATAGAAAGGGAGAAACTTGGAGGAGTAAGAATCCCTGGGAGAGTGGGGAGCAGTGGACATAAACCTTCATAAAGTAGGGGAAAGGACACAGACAGATGGAATGGAAAGCAAAACCTCCAGCCTGAGCCAACCTCCCTTTCCTTTTTGTTATAACAGGTGAGAGTCTAGAAATCTCTCTAAGGCTTTGACAAAGTCAGCTGCTCAGAACATGGCTGTGGATTTTAAGGAATCTTTGAGTCATAGAAGGGCCTAGACTGAGCATGTGGATCTACGGCACAGATTGAAATGTGGTAATTATGTGTATGAGTGTGTGTTTTGGGGAGTGTGGGGTTGATAAGTTGGAGATAAACTCAGAATCTGCATGGAACACTGAACAGTGGGGCAACTGTATCATAATGTTATAAAAATTAAAAAACAAACAAAGCCATCTACTTAGAAACCAAAGACTTATTCTGGTGACTTTCCCTGAAATATTCTAAGCAATCAGAACTTAGAAAATAGAACATTCCTCTGTAATCAACAATAACCTCTAAAGTCTTCTTTTTAGCTTCTCTGATTCCTGAAAAAAAGGAAATATGGATTGTAGACCTGACTCTGCTGCTGAGTAGAGCTGCCTTACTGACCTAACCAGCTTGTTCTGCTCATTGTTATGAGACTTTAGCACTCTTTGCGTGTTGATGTCTGTTCCCTTTATGTTTTAATGTATCTTTCTACTCCTGAGGAATACTATATATTAACATATGTTGTCTTAATTAAACTACTTTACCAAATTTCAATAAAACTTCAAAGTCTTATAGTACATCTTCAATTTCCCTTCTAGTTCACCAAAATTTATCAAGTGCCTACTATGTGTAAGTTCAACTGTTGGGAACTGGAGACATGCAGACAGATATATCTGACATCACTTCCAAGAAGTTTATGAGTTTATATAATTTATTTGTGTATAGATAAACCTTCATATACATATATAATATAATGTATAATATATCCATATATAATTGAATATATTATTAGCAATATTAATGCCTTTAATACTAAAGTATTAAGTGAATTTCCAGCTCATATGAGCCCTCATATTAAGATGTTCCTTTCCATGTAATTATTTGGAATAGAGTTCAGTGACACTGGAAACTTTTTTTATAACATACTTAAAGGGAGGTTTCAATCTGTAAAAGCACACAAAGGAAAGTAAGAGTCTTCCCTTAGCTTTCAGTGAAATAAAATATAGGAGATGGTAATAAGACTGTTATTCAAATCCTAGTCAATTTACAGTTTTCGGTTTGGTTTTCATCTGTGCAATGACTAGGTTGTTAGATAATTTTTGAAAGTCTTTCACAAATTTCTTTATGCTTGAATTTGTCATGGAGAAAATTTTCTGGACTCCAGCCTCAATCAGAGATTGGTTCTCAAACTCCTTCAAAAACAAAAGCCCATATTTTTAATACTCACATTCCACAGAAGTATTGCAGTATAGAAAACAACTGTCTATAAAGAACTAAGAGTGAGTGCCTTATAGAAAGCAATAGAGAGACTTATGGTCAGTATGAGCCAGCCACTATAAGACACTAATGAGGAAATATGAAGAATAAGAGATGAATTCAAGGTATTTTAGGATAGGAAGAGAAGATGGGCTAGTCATGTGTTATAGATGAGAGCTCACTACTAAGAAATCCTGAGAGCTGAACTGGTACCCTCTCAATGTCAAAAAAATGAGGAAGGACTCCAATATGTTCAGTGAATCTTCTGTGCTAAATTTTTGGAAGAAGATGGACAAGTGTCCCATGAAAGAAGTCTAAAGTCAATGAGATCAAAGAACCATTTGAATATTTGAATCATTCTTGTTAGCCAGGCAATATAGTGAGCATCAGAATCAGGAACACCTTGTTTCCATTGCCTCCTCTGACAGATACTGGTAAGTAAACTTTCTTTAGTCATTTAACCTATTATTTTCCCCTTAGAACTTTTTTTAGACACCAAATGAATGTCTGATTAAAAAAAAAAAGACATAATACAAAACTTCACTCAGAGTATTAACTACCATTTAAACCAATTCCTTCTTGTTTTACTTAAAATGAGACTGGGACTTCATTTAGTTCTCTCCTCCTGCATTCTGGGTCCTATATGTCTAGAGCAATCTACCTATTTCCCTCTCCTTTTCCGAATTCCCATTTGATGTTCATTTGCATTCTCCTGCTCCTGTTCAGATCTGAGCCAAATTCATTTAGAATTTTGGTGCAAGACATACATGCTGATGAACAGCTTTGAAACCAATGTGCATTATTTTGCAGGACTACACCTATGATTTCATCATCTAGGGGAAACTTTGGGTAAAGAAATTCACTCTATTAGTGAAGAACAAGAGTATCTCTGAAACATGTCTTAGAAGAATTGTCAGAGATAAATGACTTGTCAATTTTCATACAACTATTATATGTCAGAAGTGGGATTTCTGACTCCATTCTTCCAACCAATATGCTACAAATTCATCCTGTAGCCTGGAATATAAGCATTTTTCAAGTATATTTTCTTTTCCTTTGTGGGTAAAATTGGGCCAGCTTTTTCAAGTATGTCTGCATCTCATTTTGAAGGGCCCACATTGATTTAGGGGTTATTTTAATGAACACTTAGGATCTCTCTTATTCTTTATCTTAAGCAATCGATATAATACTTCAAGTTACAATTATTTTCATGATCTTTTTTCAAATATTTATCACAAACACTGTGATATACAGTCACCAAGTACCCCATGAAGTAATATTTATTTTTAACATTTTTATACATAAGAAATTAACTTTTTATGTGCCTTTCCAGGAAAAAATATGTAATTTTTCATTTGGTTACAACTTTCAATTATCTTCTGAATTCATGCAAACAGGTAATGTTGAGATTAAGATGTCAGTTCCTCTTGATTTGGCTATTTACTTGAAAAGAATCTTATATTTAAAGTGCCACTACTTAAAATAACATTTAGAAAGGATCTTGACACTGTATGATTTTCACACATTTTCATCTTTTCTATCAGTGTCATTGTTATTGTAGAAATGAAAGGGAACCTCATTCTTCTAATTCTCTAAATATTGCATGGATATCAATGGAATAAATGTGCTTAGTTCCCATTCTTGATACATGACCATTCCATCCATTTCCTGGTCATAGTACTTAAACAAAAATGCTAATATGTATGTATGTATGTATATATATATATATATATATATATATATATATATGATTGAGTTACTATACTAACAATATATAATTTAAAATATAAAAATAGTGCATAACAAAGTATTTTCAAGTTTACCCATTATAACACACACTTATTGGTCAATGGATATACTTATACTTTCAGACGTTACTTCAATATGAATTGATAACTCCAAAATAGTTTCATTATTAGGTATCTTTACTCCTTTTCTGACATCTATGCAGCAAGGAAAAATGAATCTTATGGGATTGAGGAACATTTTATATTTTCTTTATTTCATAGTTACCATGACTAAACGGTCACTATACCTGTGGAGATAAGCCTCTCTATTTATGTAGGGTGGTCCTCAGAAACCTTAATAAATATTTCTTTGGGATAATACTTTACCCATTTTAGCAAGGTAGAAACAACCAGAACTTGTGCTCCACTGATAAAATGTTTGAGAACTCAGGTCAACTTCATGCAACAATGAGACATCAGAATAGGATTTTGTGAGATGATTTTGTGAAACTGTTACAAAACAAGTAAGTTTCAATAAAAAGAGCTTCTTCAAAATTTGAGATAGATATTATAAATATTATATTTAAACAAACATTTAATAATTTTTTAATTAAATGGGAATACAAAGATGAAAAACTACACAGCTTTTCCTTTAAAGAAGTTTACAGTCTAGAAAAATACAAATTGTATGCATGTATGTATGTATGTATGTATGTATGCAAACATAGTTCAAAGTAAAATTTTATAAGAACAAAGAAGACATATAAGTACAATGATCTAGGTAACCTTCAGAAATACGGACTGTTTTATTCAAGGGTTATGTAAGTATAGCCTTCAATTCTAGGGAAAAAAAGAATAAAATAAATTTTATGTGATAACTTCTACATACCAGGAAATATTTCATTTAATTCCCATTTCCAATTGATCTTATAGCTATTTTAGAAGAACAGGCTTCAGAAGTATCGTTTTCCTTGTCAAACTTTTCATCTATCTTTGCTGTCTAGGAGTTAAGTAAAAACAGCTCCGTGGCTATCTTTTCAGATCTGTGATGATATCCACTGATTAGTCATGTCAGCTGTCAATGCATCTGATATTGAGATATCCACCTTCTTCTTGATTGGGATCCCAGGTCTTGAGCGTTTCCATATCTGGATCTCAATTCCTATATGTCTCATGTACCTAGTTGCCATCCTAGGCAACTGCACCATCCTGTT
This sequence comes from Potorous gilbertii, assembly GCA_028658325.1. NCBI lineage: Eukaryota > Metazoa > Chordata > Mammalia > Diprotodontia > Potoroidae > Potorous > Potorous gilbertii. Next base: position 74,778,841 of record CM053771.1, on the reverse strand, counting down.
CATCATCAAGACAGAGCCTTCACTCCATGAGCCCATGTACTATTTCCTGTCCATGTTGGCTGTATCTGACCTTGGGCTGTCCCTCTCTTCCCTTCCCACTATGCTAAGGATCTTCTTATTCAATGCCACAGGAATTTCACCTGATGGCTGCTTTGCCCAAGAGTTCTTCATCCATGGCTTCACTGATATGGAATCCTCAGTCCTTTTGATGATGTCTTTTGATCGTTTTTTAGCCATCTGGAACCCCCTGAGATACAGCTCTGTCCTGACTGGAGCCAGAGTCTCTAAAATGGGACTTGTTTTTGTCATTAAAAGCATGCTTTTGGTGCTCCCATTTCCTTTTACTTTGAAGAGGCTAACATATTGCAAGAAAAGTCTCTTATCTCATTCTTACTGCCTCCACCAGGATGTCATGAAGTTAGCCTGTTCTGATAATACTGTCAACTTCTTCTATGGTTTCTTTGTTGCTCTCTGTATGATGTCTGACAGTGTGTTCATAGCAATATCATATGTACTTATACTAAAGACTGTGATGGGTATTGGTTCACACAGAGAACGGCTCAAGGCCCTCAACACCTGTGTTTCCCATATCTGTGCTGTTCTCATCTTCTATGTGCCCATCATTACTTTAGCGTGCATGCACCGCTTTGGCAAGAAATCACCACTGGCATTGATCCTAATTGCAGATATCTTTCTGCTGGTGCCACCACTAATGAACCCTATTGTGTACTGTGTGAAGACCAGGCAAATCAGGGAGAAAATTCTGGACAGGCTAGGTCTGAAGCAGAGATGATGGAGCTAGATTTGGGCTGCTGTTTATAATGACATAAGAAGGCAGGTCCTCTAAATATCAATGTCATAGAAAATCCTCTAACCAGTACCAATGTTGCCATCATCATCATTGATACTAACACCACCATTGTTCCATGTTATCATCACTATCATCACCCTCAGCGGCAGAAACATCATAGTTTTTTTCTTGGTAAATCTGTTGAAGGAACTTCTTGCAGTAAGGGAATCTTACTTTTACCTATCATAAGCTATCATTTTTAAAAAGACACAACTAATCTTGTGAAACATCAACATGAAATATACTTATCCGTATTGTCTCTAATGTAAGGTTAAAGATAAGCATGAAGTGAAGATGGAGTGGAGAGTTTAGAAATTCTCTGAGCAGAATATAAATAGCTAAGGGAAAATATAAAATAGCTATTTCTCTCTTTTGGTGTCTTTCCTGCTAACAGAAAAATATGATGACTTCTCAAAGATGAATTTTAAATTACCAAGATTTTAAAAATTTAAAACACATAACAGGGAATCTCTCAAAATCAGATGAGACAATAAACAAGAAATTGCTTATTTGGAGTTCAAAAATGCAAATGATAAACCATATTCCACAACAGAGAATCAAAAGACTGCGAATTCAATGAATTAATAAATATTTATTAGCATTCACTACGTATTAGACAGTATATTAGGCACTGTGGATTAAAAACAAAAGTAAACTACTTCTTCAAGCAACTGATATAATATCAGGGAGACAACATGCATATGCATATACAAAAGATCATAGATAGATAGATAGTTACTTAGATACATAGATACATATATAGATACACTGATACATAGCTAGATACATAGATCTACTGGTGAGAGAGAAAGAGAGAGAGAAATGAAGGGGGGGCAGCAATAGGTTGAATAGTTTGGGCGCAGAATGTATGCAAAGAAAATCTTCATCTGGAAGGTAGCATTTAACGTGTGTCTTGAATAAAACTAGGGATTCTAACAGACAGACATGAGGAGGGAATGCATTCCAAGCATAAGGGAGAGGCAGTTCAAAGTTGTAGGGACAGGAGGTGGAGTGAAATGCATAAATAATGTAAGAAAGGTAGATAATATTCAGTACTGGGATTGCGAAGTGAGGCAAGTATAATCAGGTTGGAAATATAAATTTAGGCCAAATGTCAAAGAATTTTAAGCAAAAAGCAGAGGAGAAAGTAGAAATTATTGATTAGTGGAGCGATTTCACCCAACATGCATCTAAATCACTTAAAAACATCATTGGAATAGCACATATTGAACTCCATGTGATCAGTTTTATAGATAATGCTATTCAGAGAAAATCTGTGACTCATAGGTCTCTGAAGGAATTAATAGCAAAAATCAAATTTCTAAAATCCCAAGAAGTATTTGAAACAAAGGATGAAAACAAGCTTAATAACCTTCACCAGATAGGAATAGAGGGAAAAAAATTCATTCTACTCAATAAGAAATGTATTCTGTAAAATTAAAACAATAAATATTGAAAGCAACAAAGTTGTTTCAGTATCAAGGAAAATCTGTTGTCTCAGAACTACAGTCTACATGAGAAATAATATATAAAATTATAATATGACCCCTTGAGCAAAGAAAAATGTTTATATACCAATATATGTCCTCAAGAATTGAAGTTTCAGAGGGAATAAAAAGGAATTTGGGAAATTCGTTTAAAATGAACTAGTGAAGAAGGTGAACAGAGTATTGAATATGCTAACATTTTTAACAGGAGAAAACCAAGAAAGTAAACAAGTGGATATAAAAGAAAATACTAAGTAATGAAATGAATGGTCTCATATTTAGGGTAAAGCCATTGTTTAAAATACATACATGTGCATATATGCATGCATGCACACATACTCACACATACACACACACATCCCAAACAAACTGTCACATTAAGTGTTAATGAGAGAAGAATGAATATTTAAGGGTAATAGAAATATAGGGGAAAATACCTGAGTGGATTGTTGGCAAAAATAGATATGAATTATATGTTTAATTCTGAATAGAAATATTTTAGAATATATATGAGTTCAGCATCAGTGACACATTTATCGAAAATGATCATGTGATAGGCATAAAATATAGAATATTGTATTGAAGATTTATACACCATGCTTCGATAAAAAAAATAATACAAGTATGGTAATTAGCTGGATTGAGTACCTCTATTTTAAAATTGACCTATTGATTATGCTTTATGGAAGTAAATATATCTTCTTCTGTATCCTCCTATGTCCAGGAAGTTGCTATCTGTTGAAACTAGTTACACTGAATTCATCCTTATGTCATTCATGCCCTTAGCTCAGTTTTTATTTTATAATGGAATATGTATAAAGAAAGTTCATGAAAATCTATATAAAAGAGATAGTATACAATTATAATATATACATATAGTATAGGTATATGATATATATGAGTATATGAATAGAAAATATATAAAACATTATATAACTCTTTTAAGAGGAAAATATAACTGAAAAGTGAAAAAAGTAAAAAAACCCAAAAATGTAATGAACAAAGTGATTTCACAATAGTGAAGAAATAAGGATACTTATCATAAAATGTACAACCAAATTTTATGTCAGCTTGCTAAGAATTTAGAGGAATTAGGCAATTGTAGAAAAATAAATGCAGAGAAAATATCAAAATTAGAAATACCTTTTTTTTTTTACAAAATCCAATGTTAATATGAAACTTCAAATTACTCATCAATTATATGTAAGTGACAAAGGGAAAAAAAAAGACCTAGATAAGTTTATAAGCAAATTCTATCAGACTATGAGTGGTATCAAAATAAACTAGTATCTGCTCTACTGAAATATTTCTCAAAATTTTGCAGGAGAAATTTCTGCATAAAATTCCTTTTCTGAGAGAAAAAAAGTCTAATCAAAGAAAGAATAAAGCCAAAAGAGAGATCAACTAATCATTTTTTCTAATGAAAATGTATATAAATTTTAGATAGAATCATATGTATATACATATACACACATATTATATATGTGCACACACATACATATATATATCCATACATACCTATACACACATATTTTTAATCCTACAATCCAATTTTATTCAGTTTTCTGTGGATTGTAATTTTGAAAGTAAGAAAATATACTGATTATAATTCCTTGAAGGTCATGGATGACTACGTGAAATTGATGGAATCAAGTACAGAAACCCATCATTTTCCACTAGAGATTTCCTTCCAGTTTGACAATGATTCATTAATTATTCTTCTTTGGGTCAACCATTCCATCAAGTTTGAATCCACCTTAATCTATTGCTCTCTCTTCCATACCATTCTATCTTGTCTGTATTAAATCATGGCAGTTATTATTCTTGGATTAAATCCAGGTATATTATGTCTGAGGAATTCCATTTGATTGACCAGTCTCTAAAGAGAAAATTAATTGAGTCTAACCACTGTCAAAGCAACAAACATTTGTTTATCAATTACTACGTTCCAGTCACCATACTAAGTATTGAAAAGCAAATACAAGCAGAAAGAAAGACAACCTCTGCCCTCAAGGAGTTTGCATTCTAATGATCCAATCCAATAAATATCCAATAAAAATATTAAGCCTCTACTCTGTGCAAGACATTATACCAGCAATACACATACAAATAATAAAAAGAAAGGTGGGCTTTGCACTCAAGGAGCTTAAAATCTAATGGGGGTAGAGGACAGTAGAGACACACAAAAGGAGGTTGAAAACGGAGAGGGAGGAGGAGGACACCAGCATACCCAGTGTAAAGGCATTGTTTTCTAGGGAGTTGAAATCAGACAGAATGGCAGATGCAGAGTGAAGTGAGTCCAAAAATTGTGTCTCTGACTCCCTTAAACGAAGGCGTTGAGAAGAATTTGGAACGCCATCGTCCAGCATTTTAATCTGAGGGGACAGGAGGCTGAGTCAGGTGGTTTCTATCTAGACTTGAGCTATCAACATGATGATTCGAGGTGATGAGCTTAATTTGGGGTATGTGTGTTCATCCTTCGTTGCCCAAGAAGACTATGCCATCAGAGAAATAATGACATGACCTACACTTGACTTTGTTTTGAGTGAGGGAGTGCGTGCAGGTCACCAATCTCACTTCTCCTCCAGAGTCATCTGGATCCAGTGACCAGATATTCATCAGGATGACTGGAGGTGACCCAGGATGAGGCAATTGGGGTTAAGTGACTTGACCAAGGTCACACAGTTAGTGAATATCAAATGTCTGAAGTGAGATTTGAACTCAGGTCCTCCTGAGTCCTGCACTGGTGCCCTATTCACTGCACCACCTAGCTGACCCCGCTTAATTTGGGAGGGATCTCTCAAATTATATACCAGGGAGTTGGAACCAGTCAACCAGGAAATGCAGAGTGAAGTGCTGGAAAACCATACATAAAAGGAAGCTGGAAAACTGGTGGTGGGGAGAAGGAAGGAGAAGAGATGGAAATACTCAAAATGGAAGTATAGTAGATAGAGTTCCATGGGGATGAATTTGCAATGTTACTAGAGAGGAGTGCAAACATGGTTTGGCATCTGCCTCCTCCTTAAAATGCAGGTTCTGGGAGGATCCAGCAAATCAGAAAGAGAAGCTATAGGGGGAGAAGATAATTTTTCATTTGAGAACTACTTCAGTGATGAATTGAGCTTAGAAACAATTTCTAGTGACTGTAGAAAAATCTATGGCGTGGTAGACATGTAACCTGAAGAAAGATGAAGATGGGATTCCCTTCTGATAAACATAAATTGGGTCTTAATGATCACAACTGTATTTTCTTAGCACTCATAATAAACTTCCTTTAACATATTTTAGAATTTTTCCATAAATCATATTTAAGTTTATTGGTTTAATGTTTCCTAAATATTTTCTCTCTCACTTTTAGAAAATGAAACAATGGATGCCCCCAAATCAGAGATTGCTAATACTGACTCACCAATTTTAATTGAATTTTCAGTATACATTTGGGCCCCAGTATTCTCTTCCTGATTTCCAACTTTGAGGTGCAAATAGGGAGATGAAAACTCTACTTCTCACTTCCAGTTTTACCTTCTACCTTTCTTTACACCGTTAGGTGCTTCAGCTTTCCTGGACTTCCAGTATCACCTTTGTAAATACTAGAAATGAGAAACGAGTGTCTGAGAGGAACTACCTAAGTGCAGAAATGACTGAGGGGCTTAGAGAGAGAGTGCAGATAAAATGTTTTCTTATATAAAAAATAAAATCACGCAAATATGTAGTTACAGTTAACCTTTATATATATTATGAAATCCTCATAAATACTCTTGATCTGTCATAGATCAACTCTCTCAGAATGTTCATAGAATTGCTAATTAATTTCAGGCATAAACAAACATGTTAAATGAACCAGGACTAAACCAAAACTTTACTAAAAGTCATTCTAAACTTTTCCATGATTCTAAAAAAAATACCTAATTTAAACCAAATTCTGAGCTTAAAAAAAAAGATGAGATTAATATCCCTTACTTTGCTCTTGGTCAAACCTTCATCTCTAGTACTAAGACTGACCACTGAATTCCAATCACAAACAAGGAGGAAGACATAAAAAGACAAGGACTATGTGGAAAGGGCAGAACCTGACATTCTGGTACAGAAAGAAGAACACCTGATTTGGAATTGAAGAATTAAGTTTGAACCCTGGTTTTCTTGCTACCTAACTCTGTGACTTGGGCGAAAATATTTAAACTTTCTAGAGTTTTTCCCTCTATCTTCCCACTTTACAACATTGTTGGGAAGGTCAAGTGAGCTGATATATGGCAAAAAAAAAATTCATCAATTATGGTGTTCTAAAGAAATGTGAGTTATGATGGGAAAGGCAGGTGAGGAGGATGGGAAAGTAATGACCAATGATTATTTAGAAGTACCTGATGGTATATTACTTAGCAGAGCACATGTTCACCTGTGCAGAAACTAAAGAATGGATCACAGGAATCCTTAAGCTCAATTCTGGCTTAAAAAATTTCAAAAGTGCTCAAGAAATGATCTAGTCTGCTGCTGATTTCACCTTAATTAGCTGGTGGTGGAAAGATAATGCCATCACAGTCACAAGAATTGTCCATACTTATATGTCCTGGACAAGTCAATCATTCTCATTTTCCTCATCTGTCAAGCAGGAATAATAGCTTTCAAATTCTCTATTTCATAAAATTTTTTTTCTATTGTCCCCTTTTGTGACTGCTAATATTATTTTAAAGAATTTATTTTATTTATATTTTATGGAATAAAACAAGCAGTTCTATAACACAGGATAATCAAAAGATGTTTATACATAAGATTTCAAACCTACTATGTATACCTGACTATTTGTTTTTAATGTAAAATAAATTAATCACGTATATTTCTTTTTTTCAAAGTAATATATATATATATTTATTTATTCTCAAGTAATACATTCTTTCATTCATTTACTAGGTTATTTCAAAGTCCCAAAGAGATAATATGTATCTGGCACTATATAATGTATGAATTGTCATCATCTCTTTCCTCTTCTTCCTCCTTATCAATTCTACCACCAATGCCATCACTTTTGACAATCCTTAAGATGCTGCACAGTCCCTTGATAAATTGGATTTTGATAAATACTTAAACAAATGAGTGAATCAAATATATAATTGAAGCTATCCTTTAGGTCCGGTTGTATAAAATTGCAAAACATGAAGCAGTACTCTCCAAAGAGTTGAACATCCCTACTCAACCCTTGTCTGCCATGCTCAGCCAGAAGAATATTAACTCTGTTCCCTTAGGGCCTAACTCAGCCCAGGGACTTATTCCTGGCAAAGTTCAATGTGCACACAGAGACTGACAAGATTTCTACTATTCCCCAGAGAATTTCTGAGAGTGTCATGGAGCAGGAGGGGTGGATGAGATAAACTGTGATCTGCAATCCCTTAGGCGCAGAGGCGGAGGAGCCTCTGTCTTAAGCCCATGCACAATTCTTGGTTACATAGAAGCCTAGATCCTGGTAAGTTCCAAATGTTCCCATGCACTTCTCCAGAAATCTTCAAACATGGGAGAATAGGAAGAAGAGCTGGGGGGAGGGGAGGTAGTGTGCCAGCGATGTCAGGTCTTAACCTGAGCACCCAAATACATAGAAAGGGACCCACATATGAATGTGTATGTATGTATATGCAAGTGTGTGTGTGTGTGTGTGTGTGTGTGTGTGTGTGTGTGTGTGTGTGTGTATTCAGGAAGAAAGAGAGAGAGAGAGGTGAGTGTATCTATATATATATATACATATATATATATTACAAAGAGTTTTCATTTCTAAGTACATCAATACATTTGTTTATGCTTTCACTAATGCATATGTATCAGTGAATGTGTTTGTATACAAATCCATTTATATACATATTTACATATATAGAATATAATTGAGTATTAACATATGAGTGTGAATAATAATATTCGGGTAAACATTAGAGAGAAAGATTGTCCACCTCTGGAACTCTGAGTTTGTATGTATATATGTAAGTGCATGTGTGTACATGTGTATGTGTGTGTGTTTGAAGGTGTTTTTCGTATAGAAGCATATGTATGTAGGAAGGAGTGTATGTGTACTCAGATATATGAATAAATACTGGAATGAATGAGGAAGGAAGTGTTGGAAGAATGTTTGAAGTTGAGTAGAGCCCCAACTCAGGGTAAAAGATAGAGGGGAGACATGGTCCATTCAGTGACCATGTAGGACTCTTAATGTTCTCCGAGACCCAAACTTTGAGTCTGAGAGGTAGCATGTAGTTTTCTGGCAAGATGGAGCGGAAAGGAGGGTACTAGTAGAGAAATCTTAGCCCAGATTTTATGCAAATTATCCAGGAACCAACTTGTATTGTCCTTATACTCCTCTGATGAAAAAGTTTTGAACTTTCTCCATACTGTGAAATGTATGGGGCCTTCAAAATAAGTCCCATTGTTGAGCAACAGAGAAGTAGTGAGGTATTTTTGGGTAAAGAATCTGGGACTTAGAGATCTGGAATAAGTATAGAGTACTCATTTTGTGTTCTGACTCCATCTGTCCAGATCTAGAGTATTGCATTTAGTTTTGAGAATAAAGGGTTCTAACTTTTAAAAGGACACTGAATAACTGAAGAGTATCCAGACAAAGTCAACCAAGATGGGGAAGACCGGGGAGTTCACGTTGTGAAAGCACTGGCTGAAGGAGTAGGGTGTTTAACCTATGGAAGTTTCAGTGGGGAAGATATACTATTCATAGGACTGCCAGGTGGAAGAAGAAAGAGATTGGATGGAAATAGAAATAATAAATGAAAGTGGAAAAAAATAGATTTGATTTGGGGGAAATGATTACAGGTCAGGAAGTTCTGAATTCAAATCTTGATACTTACTAGGTGTATAACTTTGGCAAGTCATTTAGCCTCTGTCTATTTCAGTTTCTTCATTGGGATATTAAGAGCACTCATGTCCCAGGGTTACTTTGAGATTCAGATGAGAGAATATTTATAAAATGCTTTGCAAATTTTCAAGTACTATATGTATTATCAATTATTAATATTAACAAAATGTAAGCTATTAAAAACCAGAATTTGTCAAGAGTCCACTCATCTCTAATCATATTACAGTCTTCCATGGCACTCTATTAAGGAGCATGGAATAACAAAGTTTGGAATGAATAAACTTTAGAAGTCCTTCAATCCAATCCCAACATATCTAGTAATTCCTTAACATAACTAATATGTATGTATTAAGTTTCTATTTGAACAGTTTCATTGATGATGAGATCACTCCCATTTTCTCATTCTGTGTCCCTCTCCCCTTCCATCTATTTCTCTCTCCCTTCCCACCTCCCTCCCTTATTATTTCTCTCCCTCCCTTCCTATCTCTTTCTCTCAGTTCAAGGGTTCTTTAATTTGTGTGTGTGTGTGTGTGTCTGTGTGTCTGTGTCGTAGACCCACTTTGAAATCATGGTGAAGTTTGAAGACTGCCTTCTCATCACAATGTTTTTAAATGCAAGATATATGTGTGCATAACTATATATATATATATATATATATATATATATATATATATATATATATATATATACATATATATACATGTGTGTATAATTATTACAAATGAAACCAATTATATTGAAATAAAGTTATCAAGATATTTTTAAAAGCTCATTTGATGTAAATGATACTAGTATTCCTTATTGCCAAAAAATTCACAAAACATATCTCCATTCATGTCATTTTAGATCTGGGAACCGAATTTATCTTCTTTCTCATCATGTCAGATTTCAATACCTCTGAGGTTAAGCTGTTTTTCTTGATTGGGATTCCAGGGTTGGAGCATACTCAAATATGGATTTCTATCCCTATCTGCCTCATATATTTCATTGCCATCCTAGGAAATTGCACCATCCTGCTTGTGATAAAGACAGAAACCTCTCTCCATGAGCCAATGTACTATTTCCTTAGCATGTTGGCCATCTCTGACCTGGGTCTCTCCCTCTCCTCCTTACCCACTATGCTGAGAATATTCTTGTTTAATGCACCAGGGATATCCCCTGATGCCTGCTTTGCTCAACAATTCTTCATTCATGGTTTCACTCTTATGGAATCCTCGGTGCTTCTCATCATGTCCTTTGATCGTTTCATAGCCATTCACAACCCCCTGAGATATAGTTCAATCTTAACTACTGCCAGAATTTCCAAAATGGTGCTGGTCTTGGCCATCAGGAGCTTTCTTTTAGTACTTCCACTTCCTTTGACTCTAAAGAGGCTGAGGTATTGTCACAAAAACCTCTTGTCCCATTCCTACTGTCTCCATCAGGACGTCATGAAGCTGGCATGCTCTGACAACAGGGTCGATGTTGTCTATGGCTTCTTTGTAGCACTCTGTACCATGCTGGACCTGGCATGCATTGCTTTGTCCTATTTGCTAATTCTAAAGACAGTTCTTGGCATTGCTTCTCTCTCAGAGAGACTCAAGGCCTTCAATACCTGTGTCTCTCACATCTGTGCTGTGCTCATCTTCTATGTGCCCAACATCACCCTAGCTGCTATGCACCGCTTTGCCAAGCACAAATCTCCTCTCATCATGATCCTCATTGCCAACATCTTCTTGTTAGTGCCACCCCTGATGAACCCCATCGTGTACTGTGTGAAGACTCGGCAGATCCGGGAAAAGATCCTAGGAAAACTGCTTTCCACATGTGGCAGATGATATGTGTAAACACAGAACTAGATATCAGGCATTCCCCAGTCAGGTAGAGTAATATTCATCAAATACAAATAGAATGCACGATGCTACATAGTAAGGGCCTCAGATTGATACGAAGCAATTGCTACACAGTGTTCAATGAGAAAATGTCATTCCTGACTGGAAAAAATTGAGGAAATCAAATTGATTCCATTCTGTAATTGATTTTATTTTGTATTTCTACCCATGTTTTGTGTAGCTACCTGTCATGTTTCATTTCTCTTTGAATTAAGTTTGAAAATTCAACTTTGCTGAAATCCCTTGTTATCTCTCAGTCAAGTTTAGAAGTTGTTTTCCTCTTCTGTTGTTCTCGAAATCTGTTGTCCCTGAAGGATGGAGGTGCATCCTAGGAAGTCTGGTCATTTACTTCTGTCACATTATCATTAAAGAAAGTCTGGTCTGTTATTGCTGCAACAATAACCAGTTATGCAGGTAGACATCACCATGAGTTGCCCAGAGTACCAAGCAGTTAGTTTCTAGCTAGCCCTGAATTCCGAATTTCCAACCAATCACACTGTCTCAAATCTAGAAGCTTCTGCCCTTGTAACAAATTTATTTTCCCCATCTGTGATGCTCCTTTCTAGTTTTGGGATGCTCCTCCTTTTATCCATAATGGCCCTCTTTCAAAATCTTAAATAGCTGAGGACATTGAGACTGTTTATTGGAAAATTGGGTTTTTGCTAATAAATTGCGCTTAGAGCTGTGTGCCTCAGTTTACTTAATTTCATTTGTGACACTGGATTTATCAAAAGCTTCATAAAAGAGGTGGTATTATAGCTAGACATGAAAAGATGGATATAAAAATGGAGAGGTAAAGGACATGGGGAGAAAATTCCAAGTATAGGAAACTAAATGAGCAAAGGTATGGAAGCAGAAAAATATTGACTGTTTTGGGCATAATGAAATTGGGAGGCATCTTTGATATTATTCCACTCCTAAAATCTGGTCAGCTCCCTTAGCTTATTGAACTCTGTTTCCTCATCTATACAATGAAGACAATAGTAGCATCTACCTTATACAGTCAAGATTATTTTTTCTGGATTAAATGAGACTATTTTCAAATAGCTTTGTAAATCTCAAAGCCCTATATGAATATTAACTATTATTATGTGTATGTGTATATATTTGTGTACATACACATATTCTTACACATGTACATATAAACAGATATGCAAATGTGTGTATTTGAACAGTTTTTGTTCCTAGGCTTTCCGTCACCAATGGGATATGTGCTTGCTCCCAAATTTTTTTGGCATGGTATTTTCAGTGATGATGTCAGATACTTTCAATGGGAATAGAATAGCATCAAGGTCAGCTATCACACTGATGGCAAACTATTTAACTTGACAAAGCTGTAAGTCAAGACTAAAGTGGAGGGAGAATTGGTATGTGACTTTTTGTTCACAGATGGTTGTGCATTCAATGCAGTCTCTGAGATTGAGACATAACTGATTACGGATTGATCCTCTGCTGTTTCTGCTAATTTTTGCCTAACAATTAATACCAATCATCCTATACTTGAATCATAAAAATCATAAAATCATAAATCAACATTAAAAAAACATTTAAAAATGTGAAACCATGAGGGTTAGTAAAATAGAGTTTTTATAGTTTTTCAAGGGATATACCCATAAATATCCTACTCTTTCTCTACTCTCTGTAATCTCAGAAAATTAAAAAAAAAAATGGTTGGGGAGGTGAATTTAGCTAATTAGTTGGCTATGGTTGTGCACTTAAAAACACACATTTTCCACCAGAGGGTGCTCCAGCTACATATGTGTAAACTCTGTCCTCACAAACATACAAACTCTACTTAGACAACAACACTAGCACAGGAACTATGTAGACTTAGTGTCATGTCATGGAAAATTATTCAACATTAAAAATAAGAAAATTTCTCACAATTTATTTGACATTCCATTTTATTTTTGGTTTACCCTTTCTTATTCAGAAGTGACAAATCATTGAACAGCGAACATTCATTCTTTCACTAAAGGATTTGTTACTTACTTGTTTAATCTTCTATCTATCCCTCCCTCTATGTAAAGATTAATCTGTTCATCTATCTACCCAACTTGGTTTGTCTTTAATGTCTATGACGGACTGAATTATAGTTTTTTAAAAAGAAAACTATAACATACATAACAGAAAAGCCAAATTATAAAGCTTACAAAGAGCAAGGTGGGCTGAAAGTTCTTTACCTAGCAACCTCGCTTCCCCCTAAAAATGTTTCTAGTCAGTAGATACAGAAAAGAACAACAAGAGAGATTACAAGTTCTTTTGTTTTGTTTTTGGACTTTATAGCAGGTCTTCATGAAGTTAAAGAAATAAAAGGAATTTGGAATTCACCTGCACTTTCAATATGGTATCTATCTTCTCTATGAATATGGGTTCCCAGGCATCTGTCACCATTCTTTTAAGTATTTCTAATTCTCTACTCTTTTATTCTCCTGTATTTTTTTCTTTTATTTCATTCTTTTGTCTTCCTACTTCCACTAGTATTTCTGAAATTATGTCAAACTAAAAGAGTGAATGGGCAATTCCTTGCTTTACTGCTGTATTTATTTGAAAACTTCAATTTCTTGATGGCAAGCTCACATGTGTTCTGGAGAGCAGACAATGCTCTTATGCTTTCCTAGTCACCAGTGGAGTGAAACAGGGAAGTATGCTTGCTCCCACATTTTGTTGACAAGATGTTTCCAGTGATGTTGTCGGATACCTTCAATGAGGATAGAATAGCATCAAGGTCAGCTATCCCACTAATGGTAAATTATTTAGCTTGAAGAGGGTGCAAGCCAGGACTAAAGTGGAGGGAGAATTGATATGTGACTTTTTGTTCTCTGGATGATGGTGCACTCAGTGTAGTCTCAGACATTGAGATGCAACAAAATAGGAATTGATTCTCCGCTATTTCTGCTAATTTTCTTCTAACAATTAATACCAAGAAAACAGAAGTTCTCTTATCAACCAGCACTATACCATTCATACTTAGTATCCTTGGTTACAGCAAATGGAGAAATTTTGAATGCTCAAGATAAGTTCATTTATCTTGGCAGTATACATTCCATACACAGAGATGATGAGGTTGACAAACACGCATTGCCAGGGTTAGCTCAGTGTTTGGGAGACTACTAAGGAAAGTGTGGGAGCTAAGAGGTATTAGATTTCCTATTAAGCTGAAGGTCTACACAGCCATTATATTGACCTTATTGGTGTATATCTATGAAACCTGGACTTCAGTCCAGAACCATAACTGAAAATTGAATCACTTCCATTTGAATTGCCTTAGGAAGACTCTCAAGATTATCTGGCAAGATAAGGAACTGGATACTGAGGCCCTTTCTCAAGCTGAACTGCCAAGCATTCAAACTCTATTGCAGAGAGTACAATGATGAGGAGCCAGCCAAATTGTTTAAATGCCAAATGTACATTTACCTAAAAGACCATTTGATTGAGAATGTGCATAAGGCAAGCATTCACATGGAAGTTAGAAGTAACACAAGGACACTCGCAATGTGTCTCTTAAGAACTTAGGAACTGATTGTGAGACTGGCCCAGGACCACCCAGCATGGCATACCCAGAAGAGAGATGTTGCTGTGAGCAGCAGAATTGCTGGAGCTCCAAAGAAACTACGGATGCACAAATTGAGAAACATCTCCATTCCAACTGTCCAAATGGACTATTTGTGCTCGACCTATGGTTCAGCCTTCTAAGCCCATAGTCGTCTGATAAGGATAGTCAGACACACTCTAACCTGACCCTAATGTAGTGATGCCATTTTGATCCTCTTCTAGAATGAGGAACAGCAACCACATTTAGAATCTTCTAGTATTCTTCTCTTACATATGAACCTAGTTTGTGGTTTTTGCCTATACACTTCTTATAATTTTTTAATGTTCTTTTTATGCCTAGGCTTTTTTTTAAAGCACAGATTGGTGTTATACATTTTGAAAGTATTTTTTATTCTTAATTTAGGTATTATAATACAAAGCCAGAAGTGACCTTGGAGACTGTGACTTGGAGACTAACCCCTTCATACCACAGATAAGGAAAAGAGGCCTGCAAATGTGAAGTGACTTACCTAAGGTCACACAATAATAAAGAAGTCAGGTCTAGAACTTAATCTAATACTTCTTCCTCTGCACCATACTGCTGGAATGTTATCTTGGATATAAATATGCCCATTGTTTTCCTATAAGCTTTGTATGCCCTTTATAATTCCAATTTTATCCAAGTGAATATTTCTTTTTGCTATATAGTTATTGTTTGTTTTGGACATAATATTTTTTAAAAGTTTTGAATCAATAATCACTAATATTGTCAATTTATAATTTTTATCAATATATAGAGTTTTGCAAAGTCTTTTCTTTCTCCTTCAATTTAGGGTCATCAAATGTATACATGTGTGTGTATATAAGTAATTTGCACACATATGTGCATGGTACATGTAAATATATGTCTACATGTAATTAGACATTTTATATAAAATATATAGAATCCCACAGACGTTTCAAACACAAAGTGACCAAAATGAAATTTATTATTTCTTTCTCCTCAAAACAACCCCTGTTGCTAACTATCCTTTTTCTGTCAAGAATACATATTTTCAAGAAGCTTCCACAATAGAAAATAGGGTAGGGATGAAAGACAGAGAATGTAATATTCTTAAATCCTGAAGATATCAATTATCACATAAGGGTTTAGTCAAATATTAGAAAGTATCTACTGTTTCTGACTCAAGAAAAAACTGTGCTGAACATATATATATATATATATATATATATATATATGTATATATGTTTTACATTTGGCATATAAATATCATGCATTTGCACATGTTTACATGTAAGCATTATACAGCACTTTTCAAAAATCTCCATACAGTTTAAACTTCAGTGGCTTAGAATAGAATTTGGGGACACACTGCATATATTTTATATATTAAGGCTTATGTTTTCAGTTATTTGACATACGGTACTTTTAGAAAGGTTTTCACACATTAAAATAACTATCATTTCTCTAGCACATGTCACACATTATTTCCTTTAATTGTCAATGCAATATGAAAGGATAGGTACCATAGGAAGTATTATTCCATCTTACAGATAAGGAAACTAAATCTGAGAGAGGTTAAGGGACTTGCCTATTCTCATGGAGGCAGCAAGTGCCAGAAACAGGACTTGAACAAATACTTGCTTTAATTTGTGTCTGCCGCACTGTCTACTATATCATACTAATACATATTTCATCTTCATGTTGAAAACACATACTTCAATGATGGTGGATTAGATTGCTGTACTTGAAGTTAAGCACATGTAAATTCAAATCCTCCTTTCTGACATTTGACACTTAGATTCTGTCAGTAAATGATTTTACCTCTCTGAATCTCATTTTCCTCATAGGTAAAATGGAGATGGTAGTAAGTATGGGACTATATCACAATGTTGTTTTTTTTAATGCTCAAATAGAAAGTATTTGAAAGTGCTAAAGGAACATACTATGTGATTATTTAACTGTTTACCATAATCATAGGTACTCCCCCCAAAGGTGTAGGGATACCCTTCCCAGCCTGTACAATTCCTCTTTATGTCCTTCTATAAACAAGTCTTGTTGGTGATGTTATTACATTGTCACTGTCCCTGTCATTACACAAAATTTACCATCTCAAAGTATACATAGGTGCAGGGCACCCATACACACACACACACACACACACACACACACACACATAAGTCATGACAAGGAAGTAAAGTATTTAATTATGATTCAAGAAGGGCTCATTAATGATCATCATGTCAACATGGCTGCCTTTGTAACTGGGTCATCTTTTTCCCTCATCACTAAGCACCCATTCCTCTCATTCCACAAATCTCATGAATATGAAAAGTTGAAGTAGTATTTTCTATGTAGGGAAAAACTGGGTCAAGTTTTAGCCAGTGCTAGCAATGGAAGGCTTGGATGATGCGATCCCTGATCTGCTTGGTCTTTACACTAGACAGTGGGGTTCATCAAAGGTGGGACCAGAAGGTAAACAAATCCCATGACCACCTGAATCAAGTGAGGACCCTGCTTCCCAAATCGGTGAATGACTGATAGGCCGATCATGGGTGTGTAGAAGAGTAGTACTGCACAAATGTGGGAGACACACGTGTTGAGGGTCTTGAGGTGCTCAGTCTGGGAGGCAATGGCCAACACAGTGTGGAGAATCAACACGTAGGAGAGAAGGATGAGCATGGAGTCCACACCCACAGTGGAGATGATAACAAACATGCCATAGATGCTGTTGGCAGTAATGTCAGCACATGCAAGCTTCATGACTTTATGGTACAGGCAGTAGGAATGGGTGAGGACTTGGGAACCACAATAGTGGAAGCATCTGAGCATGAAAAGGAGTGGGCAGATGAGTGCCACACTCCGCCTCAAGGAGCCCAGCCCAATTCTGCTGACAACTTTGTTGGTAAGGATAGAGGCATATCTCAGAGGGCGGCAGATGGCAACAAGATGATCAAATGCCATTGAAAGTAGCACAGAGGATTCGAGGAAAGACAAGCAGTGGATGAAAAAGAGCTGAAGGAAGCAGGCATCATGGTCAATCTCTCAGGCTTCTAATAAGAAAATACTCAGGACTGTGGAAAGGATGCATAAGGACAGGATTAGGTCTGTCAGTGCCAGCATCGACAGGAAGAAATACATGGGTTGGTGGAGTGAAGATTCTGTCTTGATAATGAAGAGGATCATGCAGTTCCCCAGGATGGATACAAGCTACATAAAAACCAAAGGGATGGATATCCAGATGTGGATATGCTCTAGTCCAGGTAGGCCACTTAAGAGAAAGGTATAAGGTCTGACAGTGCCGTTTTGAAAGTATTTCAGCATCATGTTGAATAGTGGGAGGAGGAAAATTCATGTTCCCACTGAACTGTGCTGAACTATTCAGTTCAAAATATATATATATATATATATATATATATATATATATATACATATATATAGATATAGATATAGATATATATACTTATATCATCAGTATAAGTCTGGATAGGAATTAGAGGGGTGAATTACATAGCATCATAAGACGTCACAAGGAATCTTAAAACTCATCCAGCCTAATTGTATAATTCTCGAGATAAGTAAACTAAGGTCTAGAAAAGCTAAGTGATTTCCCTAGTGTCACCCAGATAATAAATAGAAGGATCAAGATTGAAACTTGGTCTTCTGCTGCCAGATTTTGTGTTCCTTCTACAATATAATATTGCCTTGATAAACCTAATACTGGAAATGTTCTCCAGAAGTTATCACAACCATCCCCATAACTCTTGACTTCATTTGATCTAAACCAAAATGAGGACTACACTTATCCATTTCTTAAGTATTTGCAAAAAAAGTTGTTCCTCTGTTTTTCTGGATTTCTCATTTTTCTGTTTTTTGTTTCTTTTCCTCACTGGAAATTTCTTGCTAGTATCTAGCCTTAATTACTCTTGCTACACATATCTATTAATCTAAGGATGACTATATCACTGATAAAAAATACATATAAGGAAAGCAATTAGAGCATGACACTTGTGAGACCAATAACATAGGTTTAATCCCTGTAGATACTTGACTTCCCAGAGAGGAAAATAATTTTTTTCCATTAAAGACATATTCCTAACCCTGACAATAGATTGTTCCTTAATCAAGGGCATAGATGAGCTCCACATCTGGACATAGATTGCACTCTAATCCTAGTCGAAGACTAAGCCCAGATGCTGGTAAAGACTAAGTTCAACCCTGATTAAATACTGATTCCTTGTCATACAATACCATCATTATCAGCATCATCAGCATTGCTATAATTACATTTATATAGCACTTATGTGGCAGACACTGTACAAGGTGATTTATAATTATCTTTTTTTAAATTTAATTACAACAACCCTCAGTGTTAAGCACTCTTATTTTCCCCTTTTCAAAGCTGAAGAAACAGAGACAAACACAAATAAAGTGGTTTATCTAGGGTCACACACCTAGAAAGTGTCTGATCCCAAATTAGAACTTAAATCATCCTGACCACGTTTTGGCACTCTCTTCACTGGACAAATTTGCTGTCAAAGAATGAGCCCCTACCCTACCCATAGACGTACACTTAACCATAAACAGATGGCTCACAAGTATTTACCATTATGACAAGGGGAAGTGGGCAAAAAAAAAATTATATTCTTCATTACAGGTTATTCTCACTGTTGGGGACAGAGCCAATAGAACACAGAATGTTTAAACTAGGAAAGAATATAGAATAGAAAATAAAGAATGAGAGAGCTAGATGACAACTTAAAATAGAGCATAAAAATGGCAAAACTGAAAGAAATTTTTGAATATAGAACATAGAATATTAGAGAAAGAAAGAACCTTGGAACATGGACTATGTAAGGTTAAAATTGTAAAAAACGAAATAAAATAAAAGGATAGAGGGACCAGAGGGTACGAAGAGACTTACCCATTTTCACAGAGAATATGACACAGTTTAAGCCTCTGGATTCCCAGCACAATGCTCTATCCATTTCCCATACATGTTCCCTGTGGGTAGGATTGTTAGTGCACACAAAACATTTTTTTTCCAACTATGGGTGCATACACAGTTACTTAACTCTCAAAAACCTGCTTCCTCAATAATTGTTTCTGTAGGGATACAGCCATCTTTCACAACCTCAGAGTTATCCTTGAATCTTCACTTTCCCTCACCACACAATCAAAGAGTGGCCAAATTTTCGTCTCCTCTGACTTCTCTGGCAGCTCACCAGTTTCCACCCCCCTACCACACCAATATTCGATATCTCTTTCTATAATGCCTCTACTTTCTCCCTCATATTCACTCCTCAAGTCTTTGTAGTCAGACTCATCACCCACCTGAAATAGTTTTCTCCAAAATTAGCAACTATCTCTTTATTTCCAAACTGAATTGCTTCTTTATTGCCCAGAAGCAGGCATCTATGTCACTTTCCAGTTCTCTTCTTACCATGACATCTGCACTTCCGTCATTATCATCATTATTCTCTAGCCAGGAGAAATCTGGGGAAACTGGGATCAGATAGATCAGCTGCTGCTCTATCTTCTATATAATATGTATCCAATCTTCAGTCATCTCAACTCCATTTTTCTCCTTTTCTTCTTTTCTTCATTCCTTCTTCCCCATTTCCCTCCCTCTCTCCTTTTCTTCCTTCTTTTCTTTCTTCCTTTCTTTTCTTTCTGTCTTCCTTTTTCCTTCCTTTCTGTCTTCCTTTCTTCAAATTCCTATTCATTACTTTGTCTCTTAGAACTTTGAGGGAAGTAGCTTCCTCCAAAACTCAGTTCAAATATTAACTCTTACATAATTTCTTTCTCAATTCTTGAGATACTAGTATTGTAATGGCCTCCAAATATTATTTTATATGTACATAACATATATCTCATTTCGACCCTCAAATATACACTTTGCTTTCCCAATAGAATGGAAACTCTTCATGTTTCTCTTTGTCTTTTTATCACAAGCACAGAAAGAACATTTGGTACAGTAAATATTTAATAATTTGTTGTTGATGGATAAATCATCCAACAGTCAGAGAATAACAATTTAAACAACACAACGTTTTCCTAAAGTTCTTCTCAAGTATTTGTCTTGGTCTCTCATTTATTTTTCAACCAACAGTATATCAATGGTTGTCAAGAATCACCATCCATGATATACTGGGTTCTGAAGAATAGTGATGTGCACAGCACAATCAGATAAAACACTGAAGTAGTTCATATATATTATAATGACCAACTACATCCATCTGGGACAGAAAACTATTCTCAAGTTTAGAGCGATGCCTACTAAAGCACTTACTTAGCAATGATATGTGGTTGCTGTTGAAAAAAATAAAACAACTTGTTAAAAGAAGTCATATATGTAAATAGATTAGATTTTGAATTTTTTCTCTCACACCATTGACCATGGTCTGAATGTCACAGACTAAGATATTGAAGAGGTACAAAGTCACAGAGAAATGAACTAGACTGGGAAAGGACATCTAGAAGGAAATAATATGAGAAAGACTTGATAAAGTTTGGATAAGGTAGATGGGTGTTGTTGTATAATCTAGGGTGTGTCTGGAAGTGTACTACACAGATTGGTGGCCCCTCTTTGAGGCAGGTTTTGGGCATTTTGACATTTTAATATCTGTCCTGGTTTCATGAATCTTAGAGTTCCAGATCCAATACAACCTGATAATCGCTACATCAAACCTCACATAAATTTAGACTTCACCAGAAATGAAGTCAAAGTATAACTGCACTTTTGTCAAGACATTTTTCAGTTGTGTCTGACTCTTTATTTGTAGCAAAATCTACAAGGAAGTGTAGTACAGGATAAAGACCACTAGGCTCACGATTGGGAGATCTGGTCCCAGATCTCCCACTAATTCACTATAGAAATCCCTTAGCCCTCATTCAGTTCCATGCTATATTTTTTCCACTCATCAAATGGAAATGATAATACTTGCTCTTGCTCCCTCTGATGACCAGTGTGAAAATACTATTCATCTTATGCTTTAGACATGACCTCTGAAGTTGACTCTAAATCTGAAATTTTGGGAATCTATTAAACTCACATAAGATAAAAGGACAAAAACCCCCACCAAATATTTGGAAAAATGGAAGTTCTATTAGGTGTCACATGATACATTATGAAGCTTTCTTTTCCTCGACAGAGAGAGGCATGAAATAAATGAGATTGGATTGGAATGATTGTCATTATGTTACACATTCTTGAGGTTTTGGTCCTGAACTTTCTTTTCATGGCCAAATTGGACCATGGTTCTGTCCTTGAATGCCAGTGCTTTGTTGGCCACTGCCACCGTGTTTTGTACACCTCAGGAACTACCCTTTTCACTTTTGTTGGTGTTTGAGGGGGCGGAGCCAAGATGGCGGAGTAGAAAGACTCACATATGCTACCTCCAAACCCACAGCCCATAATTATCTATAAAAAGAACTCCCAACAAATTCTGGAAGAGTGGAGCCGCGCAGCAATGGGGTGGAGGAGATTTCCATTCCAGAGAACCCTGAAAAACTGATCCCAAAGGTCCCTATCGCACTGGATGGGAGCAGAGCCCAGCCCTGCCCTGGCCGCACCGGTACTGAGAGGAGCGAGCAGATCCGAGCAGGTTTCAGGGACAAAATCTCCAGCGGCCACTGGTCCCTCCACCCACAGACTCACAGGTCAGTGAAAGAGATGTCTGGACAGGCTGAGAGGGGAGCGGGGTGTCTCCATGACTCGGGCCCCCTCAGGAGGCAGTGGCAGAGGCAGCTGCAGAGGCAGGGGGTGGCCAGAGGCTCCCAGAGCAGGCAGGAGCTCAGCAGCAGCTCCA
>CM053771.1:74718684-74755946 GCA_028658325.1 Potorous gilbertii | reverse complement strand
CAAAAGAGGTTCAAAAAGCCAATGAGGAGAAGAATGCTTTCAAAAGCAGAATTAGTTAATTGGAATAGAGGCTCAAAAGCTCACTGAAGAAAATAGTTCTCTCAAAATTAGAATGGAACAGATGGAGGCCAATGACTTTCTGAGAAACCAAGAAATCACAAAACTTTTGTTGGTGATTTTCAATCTTGTCTGTCTCCTCATGACCCCATTTGAGGTTTTCTTGGCAAAGAAACAGAGAAAGAAACAGTCAGAAAAAAAGAGCTAGAGATGTAAACAGAGAGAACAAAACAACACTTAACTCATGACTCTGTCCACATAGAGTACCATGACCTGGATGCTGACTTCTTCCAGAAAGACTCCACCTCTTCCTTTTCATTGCTTTCTGTGATCCTATATGAAGTATCTAAACATGGTGAAATAGCAGCACTGCTCTGTGACTTGCAAACCTCCCTTGTCCAACACAACTGACCAGAGGGAAAGTGAATGCCTCAAAAAGAATTCTTGAAAACAAGACCAGAAAATGAAATAATAATCTGGATGGAAGTCATGGTAGATGAACATGGTAGGGGATCACAAAAAATTTCGATCCAGTTGGCATGTCTGACGAGGGTAAATTCAAGAAATGATCCTATGTAGCCTATAGCATTTTTTTCTACCTTTACTTGCAAGGTTATTTGTTTCTTTTCTCTCTACCCTACCTGTAAATCCCTCTGATGAAGATCCCCTAGGCTTGGAATCTGAAGCACAGAATGGGTAAGTCTCAATTATGAGTAAAAAGTCCACAGCTCGAACACCTATCACTTTATAGCCACTCATCTACTTCCAATCCAGAAGTTCTAGTTCACAGAGAAAAAATGGGAATATCCTAGACCTCAGAAATAGGGGAACTTGTTTGAAAGAGTGATCACCTGTGGAGACTTCTAGAATAGAAGAATTGTGAGTCTGGTGGAAACAGGAGCTGCTGGAAAAGTGTTCGCAGTTATTGTCAGAGTGACAAGAGAAACTAATGAAACATGAGCAAGGGAGTCTAGCTGAATGACAGTTTATGGACTGTAACTCCCTGGTCTTTGTTATTTTAGCAAAGCCCCTGCCCTTCTTACCTTCTGGGCTCACATCTTCAGCATAGCTTTTAACCTTCTCCAAACAAGGTTGTCCTTCACTTTCAGACTGTCCTGTGAATTTATGGAAGTGATGGCTCTGGGAATTGAGGAACAGGGGAACACACAATAATACCCAACAAGAAAGATGACAAGGAGACACTATATTCTTTTCTCTGTGGCAATCTGGTATGGCTACAAGGAGAGAGAGGGCTTAATGCTGTATATTTTGTGTATAAGTGCCCTGCTGGAGCTTAGGCCTTAGGGGGCAGGAAGCAGCAAGCCCATCCTAGAGAAAATTTTGAAATGGATTGCTCCAGGGTTTTATAAGTCAATGTTTTCTAAAATTACTTGGGTAAAAGTATAGAAAGCACATTTATCACACTTGGGGGTGATAAAAATGAGATGAAAAAAATAATCTTTGGAAGTGTAGAATAAGGAAATATGGATAGACAACCCATTTATATGAAAATTCTGCGGAAGGGAAAAGAAGGTATAGTTGATTACAAGGTTAATCTGACCCTTGACATAGCAGCCTAACAAAAGTATAACCCTAGGGTGCATGAGGAAGACAGGGTTTAACACTAAAGTGGTGACAGTCCCACGGCCTTTGTCCCCGTTCAGCACAGTGTTCAGTTCCAAGCAACAAGTTTGAAAAGGGGCATTGACAAACTTGAATATACAATCTAGATTATAAGAATAGGAAAATGACATATGAATTACCTTGAAAGGAATAGGGGCAACTTATCATAAAAATGGTAGATTGAATTTGAGGCAAAATTAGCTGTGTTTAAGTACTGGAGGAATTTTGAAATAAAAATGGCATTAGGTTTATGTTTTCTTCCAGAGGTCTGATCCAGGGGTAACTGGAAGGATGCTTTTCACAGGAACATTGATTTTTATCTATTCAATATTTTTATTATTATAATTGGAATTTCTACCTATTTTTCCAGGTTTAGCTGCATGTGGTCAAACAGAGTGAGCACAATCTTAATTTCATGTGCAAATACCTGAAGGGTCCTTGCTGTTACATATATCCAGACAAATTTTCTAGTCCATAAAAACCCTTTTTTTTGGAACATTAATATTATCTATAAAGAGAATGGAAGATAACAGGAATAAACATTTATATGGCACCTACAATGCATCAGACACTGTTCTAATTGATTTTTACAAATGCTGTTTCTTTTAATATAGGTGTTATTATTCCTTCCATTTTACAGTTGAGGAAACCGAGGCAAAGTTTAAATAACTTACTCCGGGTAAGATAGTGATTAGGCATCTGAGAGCAGATTTGAACTCAGATATTCCTGCCTGTAGGCCCAGCTAGCTACCTCTTCTGTTAGTTATTCCTCTTCACATTATGTCTTCTAGCTGTAGGGGCAGCTACGTGATGCAGTGGATAGAGCACCAGTGCAGTAATCAAGGGGACTTGAGTTCAAATCTCACTCAGACTCTTGGCACTCATTAGCTTTGTGACCTTGAGCAAGTTACTTAACCCCAATTGCCTCATCCTGGGTCACCTCCAGTCATCCTGATGACTATCTGGTCACTGGATTCAGATGACTCTGGAGGAGAAGTGAGGCTGGTGACCTGCACAGCCCTTCCTCACTCAAAACAAAGTCAAGTGAAACTTGACTCTGATAACATGGTCTTCTTCAGCAAGGAAGGATGAACACATGTCTTCTACAGATTAATTAGTGTGTCACCAGTGTCTTTTTTTATTTTTATTTTTTGAACTAATCTTAGATACCTCCCCAATGGAAATATCTTATGGTGGAACAATTAGGTGAAACTCTTTTTAAAGTTGAAATCCTACCTAAGACATGTATTAATTATATGACCTGAGGGAGGGCACTTAAACTCACTAAACCTTGCAAAAAGGGGAAAAAAATAATAGCTTCCTATTCCTGCATTTCCTATGAAAAATAAATGAGAAAACATATCAAAAGCTTTGCTGATCTTAAAATTTTATGTAAATTCAAGCTATCATCATTATATATGGTGTTTTATCAGATTGGGGAGAATGAATCATGTCATGAAAAGAGTCCTAGAAATGTAACAATAGGAGCATCAGATGCTTGGATTCAATCTTGTCTTCTTGCAGTCTTGGCTGCCCTTGTTAATACCTCCATAGCTCCTGCTATCACTCCCTTCACCCTCATTACTACTCAAGTTCAGTCCTTGTTACTTTACTCTGAGTGGTGGCTGAGTTTGTTAAATTGAACAAATAGAAGTAGTTATTGAAAATAAACAAAGACTTAAAATACATAACTGCACCAAGGACAGGCCTCAGTGTTGGTTGTTCTGCTTAGAACTCTCTCTTCAAGAACTAGTCTTTCTATGTCAATCTGGACTTTCAATAAGTCAAATAGTTTGAACTGGACAAGGCTTAGAAACTTCTTTATGAAACTAAAAGAATTTCTTATCTATCTTATCAATCCACTTATATGACCTAAATGTGTCAAGAAGGAGTTAGAGGTCCCCTCCAGTTGCAGGACACTGAACATGAAAACACTGATGATTAGGACTTCTTGATCCTAAGTTAATGACTCATGCTGCAAGTAATTTGTCTTCTATGCCCCATATTTTATTGGAAGACTGACCCCACTAGAAGTATAACTTAAACAATGAATGGGAGATTTCTTGTGTTGCTTATACTCCTTTGCCCACTCAGAGAATTGATTGTGAATGAGGAAGGAATCCAAACAGTGATCCTGTTAGAATTCTTGACTTTGTCCTGGTTGGTGAACTGCAGTGGCAGAATGTGCAGAAGTAGGAGGAATGATGAGCTTGAACCCATGCTTAAAGAGCTTATTATGAAATAGGTTTGTGGTGTTTTGTTTGGTTTTCTTGTTCTCATGCCAAGAACAATGAACTCTATTTTTTTGAATGTGTTGTATCTACTCGAACGGGAAACAACTTCATTATGCCATAGTGACGTGAGTAGGTTTCTGTGAAGCATAGAAAATTTGGAGAAGAGACAATCTTTTGCCAGTAAGTACAGATCTCAGAACTGATTCAATAAGAATTTAGCTAACAAAGGTAAATCCAAACTAATCAAATTCTTTAGAAGTGACAAGTCCAGGGAGCGGTCACCATGAAAGAATCAGACTGAACTTAGGATTTATTCAATATTCGCTTTTTTTAATGTGATCAGCTTAATAGATATTAATGACAACTGGTGTTTAGTAAATCAAGATAAGAAAAAGATATTTTCCAAAACTGTATATTGAGAAAGGAGGTAGATCAAAGAAGGAATAGGATCACTTATAGAGAGAATGGGTGTGATTTGATGCTCTCTCTCTCTCACACACACACACACATACACACAAGGAAAATTGTCTTTGAACTTAATAACACAAATGTAAGCTGGCTAAGAGAGACTTGATACCCAACATAGATAATGAGAGAAAGACTATAAGTAAACATCCAACTGTATTTGATGAGTTAAAGTCGGTGGTTCCAGATACACTTTTTCCTTGACAATATAAAGAACTGGTCAGTGTGATTGCTAAGCTTCTGGCAATGATCTTTGAGAGATTGTAGAGCTGAGGAAGGGTGAATTTCCCCCCAGTTTCAAAAAAGGAAAAATAAAAATAGCTACCATTAGTATAGTGCTTTCAGAGTATAATGCCCTTTATAGATTTTATCTGCACAAAAGAACAGAATATGCAACCTCAGTGAGTCTGTTTGATTCTCAACAAAATTCTAGAAATATTATTTAAGGAAGATTTGGTCAATATATTAGAAGGGAAGCAGTGATGACAAAATCTAGAATAACTGTACTATAAATAAGTTACACAAGGCTTATGTCTTGCTTACTTTAAATGAAGTCCAAAGGAATACTTACAGATAGTTTATATAGCTTTTAATGAAGCACTTGAAAAAGGGTGTCATCTTATTCTTGTGCAAAACATGTAGTAATGTGGGCCAGAGTATAGACAGAGAGAAAGAGAAGGCAGAGAGGGGGAAAGAAACAGGGAGATAAGAGAGATGAGAGAGATAGAGATAGATAATATATCATACATATATACTTACATGCCTGCATATATGTGTATTGCACATATGTTATTGTTTATTCTTAATTTTTGAAGATCAGTGACCTCACAGGTGATGAAGACATCCATAAATCGGATTTAAATGAGGTAGAGTTTCTCTGGGTTGCCAGCTTTACTCTCTCTTCATGAGTCATTGAAGTATAGTGTCAGAACAAAAGTCAAGATAGCTGGTGATGGCCAGAATTCAGTGGATGACTTTGGTATCTTTAGTGTCTGACCAACACCTAAGCACTCCATAGGTCCTGCTTCCACCACCTTCATGACAGGTAGATATGTGGAGTATTTGAACATTTGTTAAACTTATGTTACATGCCAGGCACTGTCTTAAGAGTTTATATACATATGTATATATATATATATATATGTATATATTATATTTATATATTCAAATCGGAAATATAGTCCTATCTTTGAATGTTTGTGTTTATGTAATATATATACATATATACATACATATATATATATATATATATATATATATATATATATATATATATATATATATATATATATATCTACGGAAGATAGAGATGGGTAAAGAATACTTGAATTATGGCATAGTAGAGAAATGGCTGGGAAGTGAAAAGGAGTCTTGGCACTCCAGTTTCACAGGTTAAATTCTTTTCTTTATAACTGTCTGCAAACCTGGCTCCATTTTAAAATCCTACTGAAAATGCCACCTTCTACAAGAAGTGTGTCCTGATCCCTCTTATTTCAAGTGTATTCCCTCTAGTGATTATTTATAATTTGTCCTGTACATTCATATGATATGTATATAGATATTTGCATATTGTTTCCCTATGGTCTTGTGGCCTCGAGGTCACATGTGCCCTTCTAGGTCCTTGAGTGTTGCCTTTTGAGTGAGGCAACTTCTAACAAATCATTTTATTGAGGGGATTTGTTCTGTGATATTAGGATTCAGTCAAAAGGCTGCACTTGATGACCTAGAGGGCCACATGTAGCCTTGAGGTTGCAGGTGATTCCCCACCTTGGCCCAGGTCATATACCATGTCACCATGTTCCAACCTATAGATGAGATTGAGAGAAATATCAGAGCAGGTAGTGTTCATTACACTTTGATGAAGACTGAAAAGATGGGTTATTTAGGTCCTTGACCTTATAGTATTGGAGATCCTCAGCAGGAAAGGCAATGGAAGAGTCACACTAAGAGCTGCCAGGAGCAGTCTAGTCTGCTAGAATATGTAGCTAGCCAGCAGTGAATGCTGCATCACAAGACAGAAGATAGCTGGTTACCCAACTGCCAAGGACCATGGCCATAAACACTGAAGACTTCAGAAAGGAAAAAGAGTGGTCAAAAAACACCTAGAAGAAGCAATCAACTGTGACAATCCAACAGGAATCCAACCAGAAGATAGTCCACTGGGTAGTTTGAAGAGAGCCAACCCCAGTTTAGAGGTAGATAACAGAACTGGAGAGTGATTCACTGACTCTTGAAGACTGTGGTCACCAGAGACCATATACAGGATTAGCAAGTTGCCAAAAAAGGAGGGAAAATAAATAAAACAAAGAGGGATGAGTAGCCAAAATGGAAAGCAATTAGTACAGTGGCTAGAGTTTGAGGGATAGAGTCAGGAAGACTCTTCTACACCTAGTTCAAATCTGGCTTCAGACACTTTCTAGTTGTTTGAACCTGATTACATCACTGAACCCTGTTTACCTTAGTTTCCTCATCTGCAAAATGAGCTGGAGAAGGAAACGGCAAACCACTCCAGTGTCTTTGCCAAGAAAACCCTAAATGGGCTCATGAGGAGTCAAATATAATTGAAAAATGACTGAAGAATTACAATAACAAAAATTGAAACGGTAGTTACTGAGGGATAAATAAAGATGGCAGTGGTCAACAAAGCACTGTCATTCAAGGGCAGAGTCTTGGTCTAACTTGGCCATGAAAGAAAGCTCAGGACCAGAAACTGAGTCAGAGGGAATGTGTAACACACTGGTAATCATTCCAATCCAAATCTCATTTGTTCCATGCTTCTATAGAACTTTCATCCTTCCAAAGGTTGGGTGTAGGTTTTTTTGTCCTTTTGGCTTATATGATTTTTTAGAATCCCCAAATCTCTGATTTAAAAACAACTTCAGAGATCATGTCTAAAGGATAAAATGAACAGTACTCTCACAATGGCCATAAGAGGGAACTAGAGCAAGCATTATCATTTCCATTTGGTGAGTGAAAAAACTGGAACTGAGGGCTCAGTGATCCCCCATAGTGAAGTAGTAGGAGATTGGGACCAGATCCCTCAATTCTGAGCCTAGTGGTCTTTTTCCTACACCACAGTTCCTCTTGCAGATGATGAAGAAGACTGCCTTCACTAGCTAAAACTTGCCCTCTTCTCATTTGGTAGGAAAGAAAATTCGACTTTGATGCAATTTTACCTTGTCCCTTTCCTTTTTCCTTTGTGATCTTAACTCCCTATCTGTTTCTCAAATTTCTCCTCAACATAAGACCCATAGATTCACTCTAAGTGGCTCATGACCCTGCCTTGGATTGAACAGTTAGGGGAGTGAGAATTTTAGATTTTCATTTTTTCTTTCCCCCATTAAACGTATTCCCAGATGTTTTTATCTAATAAACTTGCAATATAGGTGAATGAATGGCAGTTTATTTGTCCTGTCTGCCTTCACACAGGCCTTTCTTGTTACTTGTCCCAAAGAAATTGAATTGAAGTATAGCAGGGATAAATTGTGGTGCAAGGTCAAAGCCTTCAAGTTGTTTAATGTGGGCTACTAATTCACTAATGTGAATGCCTACCCTCCTTTTGGGTAAGGCATACTTAATGACATTGGGCAGCTATGTGACATAGTGGATAGAATAATGGGCCTACAATCAAAACTATCCAGCTTCATGAGTTCAAATCTGCTCTCAGACATTTACAGGCTGTGTGACCCTGATCAGGTCACTTAACCTTTTTACTTCCATTTCTTCATTTATAAATTGATCCAAAGAAGGAAATGGCAAAAATACTCTAGTATCTCTGCCACGAAATCCGCAAACTGATGTCATGGAGAGTTTGACACTACTGAAATAATTTCAAATCAACAACAACACTTACTGATCCTAGTTGACCTCTGCCACCCTCCCAACCCCCTTTAGTAATGGTTCAGGGAGCACAATTATATTTAATTACTCCAATCCTTTCCACAGTACCTTTCTCCCCAAAAACATCTACTCTCTCTTCATTACTTACCCTTTTCTAGAGTTGCTTCTTTCAGTATGAGTGCCGTGTATGTCCCTGGATTTTATCACATGCCACCTGTATTTCTTTTTTGTCCCATCCTAGGGTCGGAGTGGTATTCTTGTGATCCACCTACCCATTCATATGACATTCTTGCTATATGTGTCTTCCATTCATTTTCTCTAAGCTAGGAGGGCTCTTTTCACTGCCCTACATTTTAAGCATTTGATTTTTCTACATTTTTCTTGTTTCCAAAATTCTTATGGAGAACACATTCCTCTTTCCTGTGAAAGTCTGAGAAGGACAGACAGGCTCATGGGATACATGGAATATGTTGTATAAAAGAGATCAAGCAACCTTAAGTTCTTATAAGACCACTTTGTCTCCATCCCTTCTTTGAGTTAGGTGCAGTGGTTTCCTTCTTCCTAAAGAATCCTGAATTATAGTGAATGCCTATTGGTCAAATCACTTAATTTCTCTATGCCTTACTGTCTTTATCTATAAAAGGAGAAGGTTGGTGCAAAATTCTTTATTGTCCCTTTCAGCACTGAATCTATGACCCTACAATACTATGATTCCATTATCTAAGATATTTCTCATGTTTTTGTCAGGTATTCCTATAGGTTTATATATACAAATTTGATTTCATGCATATATATATATATTTATATATCACAGTAAAACTTATAGCCTAATATGATTGTATTTTTATTCATGTGCATATCTTGTTATACACATATACACACATCTATGTATATGTACACATGAATATGTATGAATTTATACATAGATACATCCACATAGATACTCCTACATGTATGTATATGTACATATGTATTTGTATACATGTAAATATATGTGTGTACATAACTATGCATGCCTGTATATAATATATTTAGCTTTAAGGTCTGTAAAGCACTTCACATGTATTATCTCATTTGGTCTTCAAAATTATCCTGTGCAGTAGATGCTGTTATTGTCCTCTTATAGATGAGGAAACTGGGTCACACAGCTAACAAATTGTCAGACAAGATTCAAACTTAGGCCTTTCTGACTCCAAGTCCAGTGTTCCATTCCCTGGGTCACTTAGCAGCCTAACTGCATCAATACCTATGAGATTCCAAAGAGTTCAAGGAGTTGCCATTGGACCTGGGAATTGTTTCTTCCACTGTGTTCTAAATTTTCTTGATTTTTAAACCCAAATCAAATTGCTTAACCTCTTGTCTGTGTCACTTTTCTATCTGTATCTTCAATACCCTGCCTAGCACCTAGCATACAGTATATAATTAATAGAGTCATCCTGATGAATATCTGGTCACTGGATCCAGATGGCTCAGGAGGAGAAAGTGAGGCTAGTGATCTTGCACAGCCCTCCCTCACTCAAAACAAAGTCAAGTGCAAGTCATGTCATCATTTCTCTGATGCAATTTCTCTGGTCCTCTTCAAAAATGAAGGAGAAACACAACAATATAATTAATAATTTGTTGTGGATTGATCCATTCATTTATCTCATTTTTTTTTGTCAACAGACTCCTAACATGGAATAGCTAGTTCTTTGTCCCAGACATTTATTTGGGGAGGGAGGCTGGAGTGGTTGTTGTGATGGTGGTGGTAGTGGTGGTATGAATGCCCCTCCCTGCCCATCAGATTAGAAGGAGTTTGAACAGTTTATTAAACCTTTGAACTTCTACTTCCTATGGACTAGTGGACATTATTCCCAACAAGGCTGGACTATACCTGGTAAGGGCAGCTACATAACAAAAGATGCCCACGATCTGAGTGGGATCCATAATATGATAGTATGCTCTATCTACCTTCACCATGCCACACTTCTAACATAGTACACTTAGACCTAGCCTTTTCTGCCTTATCTATTATTATCAAGGTCCTTTTCATTTTCAAACTCTAGAGTGAAACCGAAATTTCTCCTGAAGATATCATGTCTTGATATCATTGGTCAGACTTATTGTGGGCAGCTGAGTGTTGCAGTGGATAGAACACCAGTGCAAGAGTCAGAAAGAGCTGAGTTCAAATCTCACCTCAGGCACTTGACACTTAGTACCTGTGTGACCTTGGACAAGTCACTTGACCCCAACTGCCTCATCGTGGGTCATCTCCAGTCATCTTGATGAATATCTGGGCACTGGATTCAGATGGCTCTGGAGAACTGAGGCTGGTGACCTACACAGCCCTCTCTCACTCAAAAGAAAGTCAAGTGCAAGTCATGTCATCATTTCTCTGATGGCATGGTCTTCTTAGGCAATGAAGGATGAACACACACCCAAGACTTATAAATGTCATAAATGTCACTTTTCTTTCTTCTCCTACCATATGTTTGTGTAGTTTGTTTGAATCACCAATTCTTACCTCTTATCAGGAGAACTACATTTCATAGATTCTGCTACTGAATCTATTTATAGACCTTGGGTTCATATCAAATATTAAGGCATTGGGGATCAGGACAGGTTACTCATCCTGACTCCTCTGCTGACTAATAGTATCCTTTAATAATTTTTTCTTGCTTATCCTTTACCTAGAGAGAGCAATAAAACTTTTCATAGCATCTACTGTGGGAATGGTACTGTTCTACATACTGTTAAAGCTATAAAGATGTTTAAAATAATGACTTTTCCTCAAGGGATTTCTATTATTTGGGAAGTAGATCAGAGCTATGAAAAGATAATAAGGTAATACATGATAAAGGACAGTGCAGCTGCCAAAAAAAATGTGACTGATACTGGTGTTTGAAACAGTAAATAACAGTGGAAGAGGAAGCCAAAAAAGGAGACAGGTGAAATATGAACAGGAGTTTAAATTGTTAATAGGGATACAGGAAGAAACTCAAACATTTGTTTTGTCATTCTGCTCACTGAACGAATTATTTTGTGAGGACTAGTCCTCTGGTATTAGGGAGACTCTCCTTGAAAGACATAGGTTTCCCCTGTTGCCAATTGGACTCCCAGTGCTCTACTCCACCAGTATATGTGTGGCTGCAATAGGTAAAGTTCTCACTGAGATATCCAGTTTATGTCTAAAGAAAGGCCTCTGGACCAACTGGAGACGTTCAGAAAAACAATCTCTTAATAGGTTCAAATGCTGAGAATAATATGGAAAACAATGCGAATTTGTTCAACAAAAAGCTTTATTGCAAGCAATAGGAAAAGAGGGAAGAAGAGATAGAGATGGAAGAGAAGACAGGAAAGGGGACTTTACATTCAACCAATGCAAAGTGTAACTCACACAAATGAAGTGCTGCTTTGGGGAGCACAGAGACACAGGTCCATTCAAGTTTACAAGACCTTAAAAATTTACTCACCATCCTTTTATCCCTTTTATATTTTAAGATAAAGCTACAGTTTCCCTTAAGAAGAGACTGTAATGGTGGTCTCTAGGCCAAAAGGACCAATCTTATAACTATTAAATGGAAAAAAAATTGACACAATAGAAAACTCATCTGTTTACTCATCAATTAATTAAGCATCTATCATTTATTAAGACTGATTCTGTGCAAACCACTGTGCTGTGTTTTGGGGATTCAAAAATAAAATAAACAAGTCTTTCCCCTAATGAGTATCCACTAAATTATCTAGGGGAATGATGGTAGATGAGATTAGAAATATTAGGCTGTGTTAGAAGAGTTTTTAATATCTAGTCTAAGGAATTTAAATTTGACTCATTAGCCAATGAAGACTCATTGAATTTGGAATCAGAGAACCCAAACTAATATCTCAAATTTATGATTTAATAGGGGCAGGTAGGTGGTGCAATGGACAGGGTGTCAAGCCTGAGGCAGAATGTATGCAAAGAAAATCTTCATATGGAAGGTAGCAGGCATCTAAATCACTTAAAAATAGAAATTGGAATAGCACATATTGAACTCCATGTGACCAGTTTTATAGATAATGCTACTCGGAGAAAATTTGTGAATCATAGGTCTCTGAAGGAATTAATAGCAAAAATCAAATTTCTGAAAATCCAAGAAGTATTTGAAACAAGGGACAAAAACAAGGCTAATAACCTCCACCAGATAGGCATAGAGGGAAAAAAATCCATTCTACTCAACAAGAAATGTATTCTGTAAAATTAAAACAATAAATATTGTAAGCAACAAAGAGAAACCCCTTCAGTATTAGTGAAAATCTATAGAAAAAAATGTTTATATACCAACATAAGTCCTCAAGAATTGAGGATTCAGAGGGAATAAAAAGGAATTTGGATAATTTATTTAGAAGAAACTAGTGAAGAAGGTGAGCAGAGTATTGAATAGGAGAAAACCAAGAAAGTAAATAAGTGGATTTAAAATAAAATACTAAGTAATGAAGAGAATGTTTTCACTTAGGGTAAAACCATTCTTTCAAATACATATATATGTGTGTATATAAACAGAAAATATAAAAATGTTATATAACCCTTTTAAGAGGAAAATATAACTGAAAAGTGAAAAAAGTAAAAAAAACCAAAAATGTAATGAACAAAGTGATTTCACAATAGTGAAGAAATAAGGATACTTACCATAAAATGTACAACCAAATTTTGTGTCAGCTTGCCAACAATTTAGAGTAATTAGGCAATTACTGAAAAATAAATACAGAGGAGAGATCAAAATAAAAAATAATTTTCCTTTTTTTTTTTTTTACAAAATCCAATGTTAGTATGAGACTTCAAATTACTCAGAAATTATATGTACGTGACAAAGGGGAGAAAAAGACCTAGATAAATCTATAAGAAAATTCTATCAAAATATAAGTGGTATCAAAATAAATTAATATCTTCTCTACTGAAATATTTCTCAAAATTTTGCAGGAGAAATTTCTGTATAAAACTTGTTTTGTGAGAGAAAAAATGTCTACTAAAGAGTGAATAAAGCCAAAAGAGAGACCTACTAATCATTTTTTTCTAATGAAAATATATATATATATATATATATATTTTAGATAGAATCATATGTATATAAATATATATACAAATATACACTCATATTTTTAATCCTACAATCCAAGACTTTCTTTTTATTCAGCTTTGTGTAGACGGCAATTTTGAAAGTAAGAAAATATGTTGATTATAATGCCTTGAAGGTCATGGATGACTACATGAAATTGATGGAATCAAGTACAGAAAGCCATCATTTTCCAATAGAGATTTCCTTCCAGTGTGACAATGATCCATTAATTATTCTTCTTTGGACCAACCATTCCATCAAGTTTGAATCCACCTTAATCTATTGCTCTCTCTTCCATACCATTCTATCTTGTCTGTATTAAATCATCACAGTTATTATTCTTTGATGAAATCTGGGTATATTATATCTGTGAAATTCCATTTGAATGACCAATCTCTAAAGAGAAAATTAATTGTCTAATCACTGCCAAATCAACAAACCTTTTTTTTTTATTATCAATTATTCTATTCCAGGCACTGTGCTAAGTACTGAAATGCAAATACAAACAGAAAGAAAGATAACCTCTGCCCTCAAGGAGTTTGCATTCTAATGATCCAATCCAATAAATATCCAATAAAAATACTAAGCCCCTACGCTACGCAAGACATTATACCAGCAATGTAGACATAAATAATAAAAAGAAAGATGGGCTTTGCACTCAAGGAGCTTTAATTGTAATGGCAGTGGAAGACATTAGAGACACACAAAAGGAGGTTGAAAAAGCAGAGGGAGGAGGAGGACACCAGTGTACTCAATGTAAAGGCATCTCTTTCTAGAGAGTTGAAATCAGATAGAATGGCAGATGCAGAGTGAAGTGGGTCCAAAAATTCTGTTTCTGACTCCCTTAAATGAAGGCCTTGAGAAGAGTTTGGAACTCCATTGTCCAGCATTTTAATCTGAGGGGACAATAGGCTGAGTCAGGTGGTATCTATCTAGACTTGAGCTATCAATATGATGATTCGAGGTGATGAACTTAATTTGGGATGTGTGCATTCATCCTTCATTGCCAAAGAAGACCATGCCATCAGAGAAATGATGGTATGACTTTGTTTGGAGTGAGGCAGAGCTGTGCAGGTGAACAGCCTCACTTCTCCTCCAGAGCCATCTGAGTCCAGTGACCAGATATTCATCAGGATGACTGGAGATGACCCAGTATGAGGCAATTGGGGTTAAGTGACTTGCCCAAGGTCACACAGTTAGTGAATATCAAGTGTCTGAGGTGAGATTTGAACTCAGGTCCTCCTGAGTTCTGCATTCGTGCCCTATTCCCTGCACCACCTAGCTGACCCCGCCTAATTTGGGAGGGATATCCCAAATTATATGCCAGGGAATTGAAACCAGTCAACCAACAGATGCAGAGTGAAGTGCTGGAAAACCACACATAAAAGGAAGCTGGATAACTGGTGGTGGGGAGAAGGAAAGAGAAGAGATGGAGATACTCAGAATGGAAGTATAGTAGATAGAGTTCCATGGGGATGAATTTGCAATGCTGCTAGAGAGGAGTGGAAACATGGTTTGGTTTCTCCCTCCTCCTTAAAATGCAGGTTCTGGGAGGATCCAGAAAATCAGAAAGAAAAGCTACAGGGGCAGAAGATAATTTCTCATTTGATAACTAGTTCAGTGATGAATTCAGCTTAGAAACAATTTCTAGTGACTGTAGAAAAATCTATGGCATGGTAGACATGTAACCTGAAGAAAAATGAAGATGGGATTCCTTTCTGATAAACCTAAATTGAGTCTTAATGATCACAACTGTACTTTCTTAGTACTCATAGTAAACTTCCTTTAACATATTTTAGAATTTTTCCATGAATCATATTTAAGTTTATTGGCTTAATGTTTCCTAAATATTTTCTCTCCCACTTCTAGAAAATGAAACAAATAGTGGATGCACCCAAATCAAAGATTGCTACTACTGAGTCACCAATTTTATTTGAATTTTCAGTATACATTTGGGCCCCAGTACTTCTCTTCCTGATTTTCAAGTTTGAGGTGCAAATAGGGAGATGAAAACTCTAGTTCTCACTTCCAGTTTTACCTTCTAGCTTTCTTTATACCGTTAGGTGTTTCAGCTTCCCTGGACTTCTGCTATTACTTTTATAAATGGTAGAAATGAGAAGTGAATGTCTGAGAGGAACTACCTAAGTGCAGAAATAGCTGAGGGGTTTAGAGAGGGAGTGCAAATAAAATGTTTTCTTACATAAAAAAGATCACATAAATATGTAGTTATAGATTTTATCTTCATACAGATTATTAAATCCTCATAAAGACTGTTAATCTGTCATAGATCAACTCTCTAAGAATATTCATAGAATTGCTACTTAATTTCAGGCATAAACAAATGTAAAATGAACCAAGACTAAACCAAAACTTTACTAAAAGTCATTCTAAACTTTTCCATGATCCTAAAAAAAATACCTAATTTAAACCAAATTCTGAGCTTAAAAAAAAGAAGAGATTAATATCCCTTACTTTGCTCTTGGTCAAACCTTTATCTCTAGTACTAAGACTGACCACTGAATTCCAATCACAAACAAGGAGGAAGACATAAAAAGACAAGGACAACTTGGGAAGGGAAGAACCTGTGTGGGAAAGGCAATGGAAACTGACATTCTGGTACAGAACGAAGAGCACCTGATTCGGAATTGAAGAATTAGGTTTGAACCCTGGTTTTCTTGCTGGCTAACTCTGTGACTTGGGCAAAAATGTTTAAACTTTCTAGAGTTTTCCTTTTATCTTCCCACTTTACAACATTGTTGGGAAGGGCAATTGAGCTGATATATGGCAAAAATTTCATAAATTATGATGTTCTAAAGAAATATGAGTTATAGTGGGAAAGGCAGGTGAGGAGGATGGGAGAGTAATGACCATTGATTATTTAGAAGTACCTGATGGTATGTTATTTAGCAGAGGACATATTCACCTGTGCCCCAGAAACTAATGAATGGATCACAGGAATCCTTAAGCTCAGTTCTGGCTTAAAAAATTTCAAGGATGTCTCAAGAAATGATCTAGTCTGCTGCTGATTACGCCTTAATTACCTGGTGGTGGAAAGATAATGCCATCACAGTCACAAGCATCGTCCATACTTATAT
The DNA here is from genome assembly GCA_028658325.1 of Potorous gilbertii. NCBI lineage: Eukaryota > Metazoa > Chordata > Mammalia > Diprotodontia > Potoroidae > Potorous > Potorous gilbertii. The sequence continues at coordinate 74,739,557 of CM053771.1, read as the reverse complement.
GTCCTGGGCAAGTCAATCATTCTAGTTTTCCTCATCTGTCAAGTGGGGCTAATAACTTTCAAACTCTCTCTTTCACAAAGTTCTTTTTTTCTTTTGTCTCCTTTTGTGACTGCTAATATTCTTTTTAAAATTTATTTTCTTTGTAATTTATGGAATAAAACAAGCATTTCTATAACACAGGATAAAAAAGATGTTTATACATGAGCTTTCAAATCTACTATGTATACCTTACTATTCCTTTTTAATATACAATAAATTAGTCATGTATATTTCTTTTTTTCCAAAGTAGTATATTTATTTATTCTCAAATAATACACTCTTTCATTCATGTACTAGGTTATTTCAAAGTCCCAAAGAGATAAAATATATAAGGCATTATATAATATATGAATTGTCATGATCTTTCCTCTTCCTCCTCCTTATCAATTCTACTACCAACATCATCACTTTTGACAATCCTTAAGATGCTGCACAGTCCCTTGATAAATTGGATTTTGATAAATACTTAAACAAATGAGTGAATTAAATATGTAATTGTAGCTATCCTGTAGGTCCAGTTGTATAAAATCACAAAACATGAAGCACTGCTCTCCAAAAAGTTGAACATCCCTACTCAACCCTTGTCTGCCATGCTCAGCTATAAGAATATTAAATCTGTTCCCTTATGGCCTAACTCAGCCCAGGGATTTATCTATGACAAAGCTCCATAGACCGAGGAGATTTCTACTATTCCCCAGAGAATTTCTGAGAGTGGTATGGAGTGGAAGGGGTGGATGAGATAAACTGTGGTCTGCAATGTGTTAGGCACAGAGGCTGAGGAGCCTCTGTCTTAAGCTCATGCACAACTCTTGGTTATATAGAAGCCTAGATCCTGGTAAGTTCCAAATGTTCCAATGCGCTTCTCCAGAAATTCTCAAACATGAGAGAATAGGAAAAAGAGCTTGGAGAAAGGGAGGTAATGTATCTGAGATGTCAGGCCTGAACCTAAGCACCCAAATACATAGGAAGGGACCCACATATACATGTATATGTATATATGTATGTGTGTGTGTGATTATATACGGGAAGGGAAGGAGGGAGGGAGGGATGGAGGGAGAAAGAGAGAGAGAGAGAGAGAATGGTGAATGTATCTATATATGTATTACAAAGTGTTTTCATTTCCAAGTACATCAATATATTTGCTTATGCCTTCACTAAAGCATAGGTATGAGTGAATGTGCTTGCATACAAATCCATTTATATACATATATAGATATATATAGCATATAGTTGGTTATTAACATATGAGTGTGAATAATAATATTCAGGTAAACATTAGAAAGAATGACTGTTTACCTCTAGGACTCTGAGTTTGTATAAATATGTATATGTGTGTGCAGGTGTATGTGTGTGTTTGAAGGTGTTTTTAGTATAGAAATATATGTGTGTAGGAAGGAGGATTTGTGTTTTCAGATATATGAATAAATACAAGAATAAATGAGGAAGGGAAGTGTTGGAAGAATGATTGAAGTTGAGGAGAGCCCCAACTCAGGGTAAAAGACATAAGGGAGATATTTTGCATTCAGTGACCATGTAGGTCCTGATGAAATTTTTCTCTTAACATTCTGAGTCCCAGACGCAGAGTCTGAGAGGTGGCATATACTTTTCTGGCAAGATGGAACAGAAAAGAGCATACTGGTAGAGAAAGCTTAGCCCAGATTTTAGGCAAAATTAGGAACCTACTTGTATTGTCCTTATACACCTCTTTGACGAACAAATTTTGAACTTTCTCCATGCCATGAAATGTATGGGGCCTATAATAAGTCCCATTCCTGAGCAACAGAGAGGTAGTGAGACATTTTAGGGTAAAAAATCTGGGACTTAGCGGTCTGGAAGAAGTATAAAATACTCATTTTGTGTTCTGACTCCATCTGTCCAGATCTAGAGTATTGAGTTCAGTTCTGAGGATAAAGGGTTCTAACTTTTAAAAGGACATTGAATAACTGAAGAGTATCCAGAGAAAGTCAACCAAGATGGGGAAGACTGGGGAGTTCATGTTGTAAAAGGATTGGTTGAAGGAGTAGGATGGTTAACCTACAGAAGTTTCAGTGGGGAAGATACACTATTTATAGGACTTCCATGTGGAAGAAGAAAGAGATTTGATGGAATTAGAAATAATAAATGAAAGTGGAAAAAAATACATTTGGGCTTGATGTAGGGGAAAATGATTAGGAGTCAGGAAGTTCTGAATTCAAATCTTGATACTTACTAGTTGTATAAACCTTGGCAAGTCATTTAGCCACTGTCTCTTTAAGTTCTAAAATAGGGATATTAAAAACACCCAAGTTCCAGGGTTACTTAGAGATTCAGATGAGAGAACATTTATAAAATGTTTTGTAAACCTTCAAGTACTATATGTATTATCTATTATCTATATAATATTATCTAATATTAACAAAACTTAATCTATTAAGAATCAGAATTTCTCAAGAGTCCACTCATCTCTAATCATATTACAGTCTTCCATGACATTCTATTTAGGAGCATGGAATAACAAAGTTTGGAATGAAAGAACTTTAGAAGTCCTTCAATCCAATCCCAATATATCTAGTAATTCTTTAACATAACTAATATGTATGTATTAAGTTTCTATCTGAACAACTTCATTGATGATAAGTTCTCTCCCATTTTCTCATTCTCTGTGTCTCTCTCCCCTTCCATCTATTTCTCTCTCCCTTCCCATCTCCTTCCCTTTTCATTTCTTTCCCTCTCTTCCTATCTCTTTCTCTCAGTTCAAGGCTTCTTTAATTTGTGTGTTTGTTACAGACTCCTTTGGAATTATGGTGAAGGTTGAAGACTCCCTTCTCATCATAATGTTTTTAAATGCATAAAGTATATACACATGTGTGTATAATTATATATATGTGTGTATGTGTGTATAATTATTACAAATGAAACCAATTATATTGAAATAAAGTTATCAAGATATTTTTAAAAGCTCATTTGATATAAATGATACTGGTACTCTATATTGCCAAAAAATCTCTATTCATGTCATTTTAGATCTGGGAACCGAATTTATCTTCTTTCTCATCATGTCAGATTTCAATGCCTCTGAGGTTAAGCTGTTTTTCTTGATTGGGATTCCAGGGTTGGAGCATGCTCAAATATGGATTTCTATCCCTATCTGCCTCATATATTTCATTGCCATCCTAGGAAACTGCATCATCCTGCTTGTGATAAAGACAGAAACCTCTCTCCATGAGCCAATGTACTATTTCCTTAGCATGTTGGCCATCTCTGACCTGGGTCTCTCCCTCTCCTCCTTACCCACTATGCTGAGAATATTCTTGTTTAATGCACCAGGGATATCCCCTGATGCCTGCTTTGCTCAACAATTCTTCATCCATGGTTTCACTGTTATGGAATCCTCGGTGCTTCTCATCATGTCCTTTGATCGTTTCATAGCCATTCACAACCCCCTGAGATATAGTTCAATCTTAACTACTGCCAGAATTTCCAAAATGGTGCTGGTCTTGGCCATCAGGAGCTTTCTTTTAGTACTTCCATTTCCTTTGACTCTAAAGAGGCTGCGGTATTGTCACAAAAACCTCTTGTCCCACTCCTACTGTCTCCATCAGGACGTCATGAAGCTGGCATGCTCTGACAACAGGGTCAATATTGTCTATGGCTTCTTTGTTGCACTCTGTACCATGCTGGACCTGGCATGCATTGCTTTGTCCTATTTGCTAATTCTAAAGACAGTTCTTGGCATTGCTTCTCTCTCAGAGAGACTCAGGGCCTTCAATACCTGTGTCTCTCACATCTGTGCTGTGTTCATCTTCTATGTGCCCATCATCACCCTAGCTGCTATGCACCGCTTTGCCAAGCACAAATCTCCTCTCATAATGATCCTCATTGCCAACATCTTCTTGTTAGTGCCACCCCTGATGAACCCCATCGTGTACTGTGTGAAGACTCGGCAGATCCGGGAAAAGATCCTAGGAAAATTGCTTTCCACATGTGGCAGATGATATGTGTAAACACAGTCCTAGATATCAGGCATTCCCCAGTCAGGTAGAGTAATATTCATCAAATACAAATAGAATGCACGATGCTACATAGTAAGGGCCTCAGATTGATACGAAGAAATTGCTACACACTGTTCCATGAGAAAATGTCATTTCTGACTGGAAAAAATTGAGGAAATCAAATTGATTCCATTCTGTAATTGATTTTATTTTGTAATTCTACCCATGTTTTGTGTATCTACCTGTCATGTTTCATTTCTCTTTGAATTAAGTTTGAAAATTCAGCTTTGCTGAAATCACTCGTCATCTCTCAGTTGTTTAGAAGTTGTTTTCCTGTTCTGTTGTTCTCGAAATCTGTTGTCCCTGAAGGATGGAGGTGCATCCCAGGGAGTCTGTTCAGTTACCTCTGTCACATTATCGTTAAAGAAAGTCTGGTCTGTTATTGCTGCAACAATAACCAGTTATGCAGGTAGACATCACCATGAGTTGCCCAGAGTACCAAGCAGTTAGTTTCTAGCGAGCCCTGAATTCCGAATTTCCAACCAATCACACTGTCTCAAATCTAGAAGCTTCTGCCCTTGTAACAAATTTATTTTCCCCATCTGTGATGCTACTTTCTTGTTTTGGGATGCTCCTCCTTTTATCCATAACTGCCCTCTTTCAGGATCTTAAATAGCTGAGGACACAGAGACTGTTTATTGGAAAATTGGGTTTTTGCTAATAAATTGCGCTTAGAGCTGTGTGCCTCAGTTTACTTAATTTCATTTGTGACACTGGATTTATCAAAGGCTTCATAAAAGAGGTGGCATTATAACTAGGCATAAAAAGATGAATATTAAAGTGGAGAGGTAAAGGACATGGGGAGAAAATTCCAAGTATAGGCCACTACATGAGCAAAGATACGGAAGCAGAAAATTATTGACTGTTTTGGGCATAATGAAATTGGGAGGCATCTTTGATATTATTCCAATCCTAAACTCTGGTCAGCTCACTTAGCTTATTGAACTCTGTTTCCTCATCTATAAAGTGAAACAATAATAGCATCTCCTTTATAGGGACAGGATGATTTTTCTGAATTAAATGCAAATAGTTTTGTAAACTTCAAAGCCCTATATAAATGTGTATATATTTGTGTACATACACATATTCTTACACATGTACATACAAGCATATATGCATACATATTTGAACAATTTTTGTTCTTAGGCTTTCCTAGTCATCAATAGGGTATGGGCTTGCTCCCACACTTTTTTGGCATGGTAATTTCAGTGATGATGGCAGATACCTTTCATGGGAATAAAATAGCATCAAGGTCAGCTATCACACTGATGGCAAACTACTTAGCTCGACAAAGCTGTAAGTCAAGACTAAAATGGAGGGGGAATTGGTATGTGACTTTTTGTTCACAGATGGTTGTGTACTCAGTGCCATCTCTGAGATTGAGACATAACAGATTATGGATTGATCCTCTGCTGTTTCTGCTAATTTTTGCCTAACAATTAATACCAATCATTCTATACTTGAATCATAAGAATCATTAAAACATAAATCAACATTAAAAAAGCATTTAAAAATGTGAGACCATGAGGGTTAGTAAAATATCGTTTTTATAGTGGTTCCAGGGATATACCCATAAATACCCTATCCTTTCCCTGCTCTCTGTAATCTCAGAAAATAAAAAAAAAATATTGGGGGGAGTAAATTTGGCTAATTAGTTGGTCATGGTTGGACACTTAAAAACACACATATTCTACCAAAGGGTACTCCAGCTACATATGTGTAAACTCCATCCTCACAAATATAGAAGCTCTACTTAGATAGACAACAACACTAGCCCAGGGAGTATGTAGACTTAGTATCATGTCATGGAAAATTATTCAACATTATTAAAAACAAGAAAATTTCTCATAATTTATTTGATGTTCCATTTTATCTTTGGTTTACCCTTTCTTATTCAGAAGTGACAAATCATTGAACTGAGAACATTCATTCATTCACTCAAGGATTCATTACTTAATTGTTTAATCGTCTATTCATCTATCCCACTATCTATAGATTTATCTCTTTATCTATCTACCCACTTTGGTTTGTCTTTAATGTCTGGAATGGACTGAAATATAGTTATTTTTTAAAAAATGGAAACTATAACATAAGAGAAGAGCCAAATTATAAAGCTTACAAAGATCAAGCTGGGATGCAAGTACTTTACCTAGCAATCTCCCCTCCCCCTAAAACTGTTCCTAGTCTGTAGTTACAGAAAAGAACAACAAGAGAGATTCAGAGTCCTTTTGTTTTGTTTTCGGACTTTATAGCAGGTCTTCATGAAGTTAAAGAAATAAGAGTAAGTTGGAAATTCATCTGCACTTTCAATATGGTATCACTCTTCTCTATGACTATAGGTTCCCAGGCAACTGTCACCATTTTTTTCATAACTATTCCTACTTCTCTACTCTTTTATCCTCCTCGTTTTTTTTCTTCTATTACATTCTTTTGTCTTCTTGCTTACACTAGTATTTCTGAAACTATGCCAGACAAATACAGCAAATGGGCAGTTCCTTGCTTTACTGCTATATTTATTTGAAATCTTTTAGTTTCATGATGGCAAGCTCACATGTGTTCTGGACAGTAGACCAGAACTTATGCTTTCCTAGCCACCAGTGGAGTGAAGCAGGGATGTGTGCTTGCTCCCACATTTTTGTTGGCAAGGTGTTTTCAGTGATGTTGTCAGATACCTTCAATGAGGATAGAATAGAATCAAGGTCAGCTATCCCAAGGCTGCAAGTCAAGACTAAAGTAGAGGGAGAATTGATATGTGACTTTTTGTTCACAGATGATTGTGCACTCAGTACAGTCTCAGAGACTGAGATGCAACAGAATAGAAATTGATTCTCTGCTATTTCTGCTAATTTTCATCTAACAATTAATACCAAGAAAACAGAAGTTCTCTTATCAACCAGCACCATATCATTCATACATAGAATCCTTGATTTCAGCAAATGGAGAAATTTTGAATGCTCAGGATGACTTCACTTACATTGGTCGTATACTTTCCATACACAGAGATGATGAGGTTGATGAACACACGTTGCCAGAGTTAGCCGAGTGTTTGGGAGACTACTAAGGAAAGTGTGGGAGCTAAGAGGTATTAGACCTCCTACTAAGCTGAAGGTCTACACAGCCATTATATTGACCTTATGGTTGTATACCTATGCAACCAGGACTTCATTCCAGAATCATAACAGAAAATTGAATCACTTCCATTTGAATTGCCTTAGGAAGACTCTCAAGATTATCTGGCAAGATAAGGAACTGGATACTGAGGCCCTTTCTCAAGCTGAACTGCCAAGCATTCAAACTCTATTGCAGAGAGCACAATGATGAGGAGCCAACCATACTGTTTAAATGCCAAATCTACATTTGCTTAAAAGACCATTTGATTGAGAATGTGCATAAGGCAAGCATTCACATAGAAGTCAGAAGTAACACAAGGACACTCGCAATGTGTCTCTTAAGAACTTAGGAATTGATTGTGAGACATGGGAGACACTGGCCCAGGACCATCCAGCATGGCATACCCAGAAGAGAGATGGTGCTGTGAGCAGCAGAATTGCTGGAGCTCAAAAGAAACTACAGATGCACAAATTGAGAAACATCTCCATTCAAACTGTCCAAATGGACTATTTGTGCTCGACCTATGGTTCAGCCTTCTAAGCCCATAGTCGTCTGATAAGGGTAGTCAGACACACTCTAACTTGACCCTAATGTAGTGATGCCATTTTGATCCTCTTCTAGAATGAGGAACAGCAACCACATATAGAATCTTCTAGTATTCTTTTCTTTCATATGAACCTAGCTTGTGGTTTTTGCCTATACACTTCTTATAAGTTTTTAATGTTCTTTTTATGCCTAGGCTTTTTTTTAAAGCACAGAATGGTGTTATACATTTTGAAAGTATTTTTTTCTTAATTTAGGTATTATAATACAAAGCCAGAAGTGACCTTGGAGACTGTCTAGTCTAACTCCTTCATACCACAGATGAGGAAAAGAGGCTTGAAAATGTGAAGTGACTTACCTAAGGTCATACAATAATAAAGAAGTCAGGACTAGAACTCCAGTCCTTTGACACTCAATCGAATACTTTTTCCTCTGTACCACACTGCTGGAATGTTATCTTCAATATAAATATGCCCATTTTTTTCCTATAATCTTTGTATGCCCTTTATAACTCCAATTTTATCCAAGTGAATATTTCTTTTTGTCATATCGTTATTGTTTGTTTTGGACATAATATTGTTTAAAATTTTTGAATCAATAGTCACTAATATTATCAATTTATAATTTTTATCAATTTATAGAGTTTTGCAAAGTCTTTTCTTTCTCCTTCAGTTTAGTATAATTAGGTACTATTAGTTTCCCAGTTTGAAAGAATTCATGTAACTCTAAGGCCACCTGCAGCATGGACACTTAGTAGGTCTTTAGAGTTAGCTTAATTTTTTTTTCTTACATTCAATTGATAACAATCTCTATTTTATGTTGTGCTAATTTGTGAATCTTTTATGTTTCTAGTTGTTTCTTCATTCCTTTTGCATTCACCTTTACTGAAATATGATCATAGATAATACATTCCTATAATTCTTTTTATTTTTCTCTCTATTGGTTAAGGTTTTCTTTAATCTGTGTATAAAGGAAGTAAGGGAAGATGTCATTTTACTCAGTCTTCTTAATCAGATTAACACAATATTTTTCATTTTAAATAGTCTTTCTAAGAATTAGCTAGTAATTTTCTAAGTTATTATAATTTCATTGTTTTCTAATGAATCTATTCCATACACAGAGAGATGTACAAATATGGACATACACATATATAAATATATATATATATATATATATATATTGTGTGTGTGTTTGTGTGTGTATGCATATATACACACACATACATACTTACATAAATAATCACATGTTTACTAGGAAACATTGTGCCTCCATAGTCTAGTTGCAGTTCTAAGTCTTTTGGGGATCACCAACTGTGTGCACATGTGTGTGTGTGTGCATATAAGTGCTTTGCACACATATATGCATGGTACATGTAAATATATGTCTACATGTAATTAAGCATTTTATATAAAATATATAGAATCCAACAGACATTTCAAACAGAAAGCTAGCAAAGTGAAATCTATTATTTCTTTCTCCTCAAAACTACCCCCCTTCCAACTTTCCGTTTTATGTCAAGAATGCATATTTCCAAGAAGGTTCTACAATAGAAAACAGGGTAGGGATGAAAGACAGAGAATGTAATATTCTTAAATCCTGAAAATATCAATTATCACATATGGGTTTAGCCAAATATTAGGAAGTATCTACTGTTTCTGACTTAAGAAAAAGCTGTGCTGAAGAGATATATATATGTATAGTATGCATTTATATATATATATATATATATATATATATATATATAGTTTTACATTTAGAATATAAATGTCATACATTTACACACGTTTACATGTAAACACTATATAGGACTTATCAAAAATCTCCGTACAGTTTAAACTTCAGTGGATTAAAATTGAATTTGGGGACACACTGAATATATTTTATATATTGGGAGTTATTGTTTCAATTATTTGACATATGGTACTTTTAGAGAGCTTTTGACACATTAAAGTAACTATCATTTCTCTAGCACATGTCACACATTATTTCCTTTAATTCTCAATGCAATATTGAGGGATAGGTACTATAGGAAGTATTACTCCATTTTACAGGTAAGGAAACTAAATCTGAGAGATGTTAAGGGACTTGCCTATTCTCATGGAGGCAGCAAGTGTCAGAAGCAGGACTTGAACAAGTACTTGCTTTAATCTGTGTCTGCCACACGGTCTACTCTATCATACTAATACATATTTCATCTTCACGTTGAAAACACATACTTCAATGATGGTGGAGTGATTAGATTGCTGTACTTGAAGTTAGGGAGATGTAAATTCAAATCCTCCTTTCTGACATTTGACACTTAGATTCTGTCAGTAAATGATTTTACCTCTCTGAATCTCATTTTCCTCATAGGTGAAATGGAGATGGTCATATGCATAGGACTATATAACAATTTTTTTTAATGCTCAAGTACAAAATATTTGAAAGTGTTTAGGAATATACTATATAATCGTTTATCTGTTTCCCATAATCATAGGTACTCCCCCCAAAGATACAGGGATACCCTTCCCAGCCTGTATAATTCTTCTTCATGTCCTTCTATAAACAAGCCTTGTTTGGTGCTGTTATTACATTGTCACTGCCCCTGTCATTACACAAAATTTACCATCTCAGAGTATACATAGGTGCAGGACACATGTATACACACACACACACACACACAAACACACAGAAATAAGTCATGACAAGGAAGTAAATTATTTACTAATGATTAGAGAAGGACTCTTTAATGATCATCGTGTTCACATGTCTGCCTTTGTAACTGGGTCATCTTTTTCCCTCATCACTAAGTACCCATTCTTCCCATCTCACAAATCTCGTGAATACGAAAAGTTGAAGTAGCCTTTTCTATGTAGGGAGAATCTGGTTCCAGTTTTAGCCACTGCTAGCAATGGAGGGCTTGGATGATGCGATCCCTGATCTGCTTGGTCTTTACACTGTAGACAATGGGGTTCATCAAAGGTGGGACCAGAAGGTAAACAAACCCCATGACCACCTGAATCAAGTGAGGAGCCTGCTTCCCAAATCGGTGAATGACTGATAGGCCGATCATGGGTGTGTAGAAGAGTAGTACTGCACAAATGTGGGAGACACACGTGTTGAGGGCCTTGAGGCGCTCAGTCTGGGAGGCAATGGCCAACACAGTGTGGATAATCAACACATAGGAGAGAAGGATGAGCATGGAGTCCACACCCACAGTGGAGATGATAACAAACATGCCATAGATGCTGTTGGCAGTAATGTCAGCACACGCAAGCTTCATGACCTCCTGGTGCAGGCAGTAGGAATGGGTGAGGACTTGGGAACCACAATAGGGGAAGCGTTTGAGCATGAAAGGGAGTGGGCAGATGAGTGCCACACTCCGCCCCAAGGAACCCAGCCCAATTCTGCTGACAACTTTGTTGGTAAGGATAGAGGCATATCTCAGAGGGCGGCAGATGGCAACAAGACGATCAAATGCCATTGAAAGTAGCACTGAGGATTCGAGGAAAGACAGGCAGTGGATGAAAAAGAGCTGAAGGAAGCAGGCATCATGGTCAATCTCTCGGGCTCCAAATAAAAAAATACTCAGGACTGTGGGAAGGGTGCATATGGACAGGCCTAGGTCTGTCAGTGCCAACATCGACAGGAAGAAATACATGGGTTGGTGGAGTGAAGACTCTGTCTTGATAATGAAGAGGATCATGCAGTTCCCCAGGATGGATACAAGGTACATAGAAAACAGAGGGATGGAGACCCAGATGTGGATATACTCTAGTCCAGGGAGGCCACTTAAGAGAAAAGTATAAGGTCTGACAGTGCTGTTTTGGAAGGATTTCAGCATCATGTTGGCTGGTGGGAGGAGGCAAATTCACATTCCCACTCTCTGTGCGGAACTGAGTAGTCAGTATCATCAGTATAAACCTGGACAGGAATTAGATAGGTCAATTACATAGCATCATAAGACGTCACAAGGAATCGTAAAAATCATCTATCTTAATTGTATAATTCTTGAGATAAGTAAACTAAGGTCTAGAAAAGCTAAGTAATTTCCCTAGTGTCACACAGATGATAAATAGAAGGATCAAGATTGAAATCTAGTCCTCTGCTGCCAGATTTTGTGTTCCTTCTACAATATATTGCCTTGATAAACCTAACACTAGAAATGTTCACCAGAAGTTATCAGAACCATCCCCAAAACTCTCGACAAGACTTCATTTGATCTAAACCAAAATGAGGACTACATTTTTCCTATTCTTAAGTGTTTCAAAAACAGTTATTCTTCTGTATGTCTAGATTTCTCATTTCTCTGCTTTTTGTTTCATTTTCCTCACTGGAAATTTCTTGCTAGTATCTAACCTTAATTACTCTTGCAACACATATCTATTAGTCTAAGGATGACCATATCACTGATAAAAAATACATATAAGGCAAGCAATTAGAACATGGCACTTGTGAAACCAATAACATAGGTTTAATTCCGGTAGATACTTGACTTCCCATAGACGAAAATCATGTTTTTCCATTAAAAACATATTCCTAACCCTGACAATAGATTGATTCTTAATCAAGGGCACATATGAGCTCTACATCTGGACATAGATTGCGCACTAATCCTAGTCAAAGACTAAGTCCAGATACTGGTAAAGTCTAAGTTCACCCCGGCTTAAATTCTGATTCCTTGACATACAATATCATCATCATCATCACCATCATCATCATCATCCTCACATTCATTACTATAATCACATTTATATAGCACTTATTATGTGCCAGACACTGTGCCAAGTGATTTGTAATTATTTATCTCTTTTAAATTTCATTACAACAATTCTCAGTGTTGAGTACTCTTATTATCCCCATTTTACAGCTAAAGAAACTAAGGAAACACAAATAAAGTGCTTTATCTGGTGTCACACAGAAAGTGTCTGATCCCAAATTAGAACTTAAGTCATTCTGACTTCAAGTTTTGGCACTCTCTTCACTGGACAACTTTTCTGTCAAAGAATGAGCCCCTACCCTACCCACAGACCTACACTTAACCACAAACAGATAGCTCACAAGCATTTAATATTATGACAATGGGAAGTGGGCAAAAAATATTATATTGTTCATTGCAGGTTACCCTTGCTGTTGGGGCCAGAGCCCATAGAACATAGAATGTTTCAACTAGGAAAGAATATAGAATATAAAATAAAGTATAAGAGAGCTAGATGACAACTTAAAATAGAGCATAAATGATGAAATTGAAAGGAATTTTTGAATATATAACAATGTTAGAGAAAGAAAAACTTTGGAATATGGACTGTGTAATATTAAAATTGTAAAAAAAAGAGAGACCAGAGGGTATGAAGTGACTTATCCATTTTCACAGAGGATATGACACAGCTGAAGTGTCTGCATTCCCAGCACAATGCTCTATCCATTTCCCATTCATGTTCCCTGTGGGTAGGATTGTTGGTTCACACAAAACATTTTTTTTCAGCTATGAGTGCATACACAGTTACTTAACTCTCAAAAACCTGCTTCCTCAATAATTATTTCTGTAAGGATACAGCTGTCTTTCACAACCTCAGAGCTATCCTTGAATCTTCACTTTCCCTCACCACACAATCAAGGAGTTGCCAAATTTTCGTCTCCTCTGACTTCTCTGGCAGCTCACCAGTTTCTACCCCCAACCCTACCACACCAATATTTGATATCACTCTCTATATTGCCTCTACTTTCTCCCTCATATTCACTCCTCAAGTCTTGGTAGTCAGACTACTGACCTCATCACCCACCTGAAATAGTTTTCTCCAAAATTAGCAACTATCTCTTTATTTCCAAATTGAATTGCTTCTTTATTGCCCAGAAGCAGGCATCTATGTCACTTTCCAGTTCTCTTCTTACCCATGACATCTGCACTTCCGTCATTATCATCATTATTCTCTAGCCAGGAGAAATCTGGACTGGGACCTGGGGAAACTGGGCTCAGAGAGATCTGCTGCTGCTCTATCTTTTACATAATATGTATCCAATCGTCAGTCATCTCAACTCCGTCTTTCTCCTTTTCTTTTCTTTCTTCTTCCTTCTTCCCTATTTCCTTCGCTCTCTCCTTCCCTCCTTCTTTTCTTCCTGTCTTCCTTTTTCTTTCCTTTCTGTCTTCCTTTTTCCTTCTATTCTCTCTTCCTTTCTTTCTAATCCTATTCATTACTTTGTCTCTTAGAACTTTGAAGCTTCTCCAAAACTCAGTTCAAATATTAACTCTCACATCATTTCTTTCTCAATTCTCAAGATACAAGTATTGCAATAGCCTCCAAGTATTATTTTGTATGTACATAATATATATCTCATTTAGACTCTTACATGTACACTTTGCTTTTCAAATAGAATGTAAATTCTTAATGTTTCTCTTTGTCTTTTTTATCACAAATAACACTTAGTGTAGTAAATATTTAATAATTTCTTGTTGATGGATAGATCATCCAGAAGTCAGAGAATAATAATTTAAACAACACAATGTTCACCTAAAGTTCTTCTCCAGTGTTTGTCTTGGTCTCGTTTATTTTTCAACCAGCGGTATATCAATGGTTGTCAAGAATCACCATCCATGATATACTGGGTTCTGAAGAATAGTGATGTGCACATCCCAATCAGATAAAAGACTGAAGTAGTTCACATATATTATAATGACCAACAATATCCATCTGGGACAGAAAAATAATCTCAAGTTCAGAGTGATCCCCGAGAAAGCACTTAGTTAGCAATGATATGCAGTTACTGTTAAAAAAAAAATAAAACAACTTTTTTAAAGAAGTGTTGTATGTCAATAAATTGGGAAATTTTGAATATTTTTCTCACACCATTGACCATGGTCTGAATTTCATAGACTAGGATTTTGGAGAGGTAGAAAGTCACAGAGAAATGAAAGACTTGGAAAGGACATCTAGAAGGAAATAATATGAGAAAGAGTTCAGAAAGTTTGAATAAGGTAGATGGGGCTGTTGTATTATCTAGGGTGTATCTGGAAGTGTACTACACAGATTGGTGGCCCCTCTCTGAGGCAGGTTTTGGGCATCTTGACATTTTAATATCTGTCCTGGTTTCATGAATCTTAGTGTTGAAGATCCAATACACCCTAATCATTGTTTTATCAAACCTCACATAAATTTAGACTTCACCAGAAATGAAATCAAACTATAACTGCACTTGTGTCAAGCCATTTTTCAGTTGTGTCTGACTCTTTATTTATAGCAAAATCTACAAGGAACTGTAGTATAGGAAAAAGCCCACTAGGCTCAGAATTGGGAGATCTGCTCTCAGATCTCCCACTAATTCACTATAGGAGATAACTTAGCCCTCACTCAGTTCCATACTATTTTTTTTCTCCTCTCACCAAGTGGAAAATATAATACTTGCTCTTGCTTCCTCTAATGACCACTGTGAGGATACTATTCGTCTTATCCTTTAGACATGACCTCTGAAGTTGACTCTAAATCTGAAATTTTGGGAATCTATTAAACTCACATAAGAGAAAAGGACAAAACCCCCCCACCAAACATTTAGAAGAATGAAAGTTCTATTAGCTGTCCTATGATGTATTATGAAGCTTTCTCTTCCCCGGAAGAGAGAGGCATGGAGCAAACAAGATTTGGATTGGAATGATTGTCACTCTTGAGTTTTTGGTCCTGAACTCTCTTTTTATGACCAAGTTGGACCATAGTTCTGTCCTTGAATGCCAGTGCTTTGTTGAGCACTGCCACTTTTTCTTGTATACCTCAGTGACTACCCTTTTGACTTTTGTTTTCTTTCAATCATGTCTGACTCCTCATGACCCCATTTGAGGTTTTCATGGCAAAGATACTGGAGTGGTTTGTCATTTCCTTTTGCAGCTCATTTTAGAGATTAGGCAACTGAAGCAAACAATGTTCAGTGACTTGCACAGGGTCATCCAACTAGTAAGTGTCTCAGGATAGATTTGAACTCATGAAGACATCTTACTCATTCAAAGCCCAGTGCTCTTTCCACTATCCACCTATCTTCCCCTAAATAGACAGTATTTCATAAATAAAAGGAGATTAAGAGGGGCATTAAAATAGTTTTTTTTTCCTGCAGCATGACAGGTAAGCTGTCTTCTAAGTTCTACAGAGAAATTTTTATGAAGAGAAACTCACTATTTGGATTGCTTTAATTGTGAAGGTCATTTAATTCAACTGAAATATCCCTCTTTGCAACCTCTAGTTTTTAGAATTAGTTCTCTTTTAAGCCAAAGAGAGTAAGTCTAATCCACCTACCACGTAACAGTGGTTCAAATATTTTAAAATAATTATTATTCCCCTCTTTCACTTTAATTTTCTCTTCTTCAGCTTAAATAGCTCTAGTTCCTTCAGTTTTTCTGCATATGTCACATCTGATCTTCTCATTATATTAGTAACCCTTTTCTAGGATTGCTCCAAGTTATCAGTACCATCCTAGAATAAGACATCAAGAATTGAACAAAGCACTCCAGGTGTGATCTGATAAACACAGAGTACAATATGACCATCACATTAGTTATGTGGTCACTGTGCCTCTCAGTACCATTTGAGAGTATGTTAAGTTTATTTTGCTTTTAGAGCATGATATAATATTGATTCAATTTTTAGATCACTGGAACCACTTTTTAAAAATTTGTTTTTAATATGATCTGCTGGTCTAAACACACTTCTCCCTTTTACCACTTAAGTATTTTATTTTTCAACATGTGTTTCAGAATATTGGATTTAGCTCTTCTACTTATAATTTTCTTAACTGTCACCCTGTCAAGATAATTTTGGATCATGATTATGTTAAAAAGCATGTTGTTCTCTCTATTGGCTTTTTTGTCATTTGCAAATTTGGAAAATTGGTGTACCTAACAATTCATCTAGCTGGTGTAACTATACCTTCATCTAAGTCATTGATTACGCATACACACATATATAAATACACCTATACATATAAGCACACATACATGCATAAATATTTTATATGACTCTATATAGATGAATATATATATATATATAGAGAGAGAGAGAGAGAAAGAAGTAGATAGATAATGACAGAGATAGATGAGAGAGAGAAAAAGAGAGAGACAATGAAAGAGACAGAGAATAGAGAAATAGAAAAAGATTGTGACAGAGATAATATGAAAGAAAGAGGAGAGACAGAAAGGAAAAACAGAGAAAGAAACAGAATCAGAAAAAAAGAGCTAGAGATGGAAACAGAAAGAACAAAACAAGTTCCAACACTTAACTCATGACTCTGTCCACATAGAGTACCATGACCTGGATGCTGACTTTGTCCAGAAAGAATCCACCTCTTCCTTTTCATTGCTCTCTGTGATCCCATATAAAGTATCTAAACATGGTAAGGTAGAAGCACTGCTTTGTGACTTCCAAACCTCCCTTGCCCAACCCAACTGACCAGAGGTGAGGTGAATGCCTCAAAAAGAATTCTTGAATACAAGACCAGAAAATGAAATAATAAACAGGATGAAGTTCATGGTAGATGAACATGGTAGGGGATCACAAAAGAACATCTGTCCAGTTGGCATATCTCACTAGGGTAAATTCAAGAAATGATCCTATGTAGCCTGCAGTATTTTTCCCTACCTTTATTTCCAAGGTTATTTGTTTCTTTTCTCTCTACCCTACCTCTAAATCCCTCTGATGAAGATCCCCTAGGCTTGGAATCTGAAGCACAGAATGGATAGGTCTCAAGTATGAGTAAAAAGTCCACAGTTTGAACACCTGCCACTTTACAGTCACTCATCTACTTCCAATCCAGAAGTTCTAAGTTCATAGAGAAAAAAAGGGGAATATCCTAGACCTCAGAAATAGAGGGACCTGTTTGAATGAGCGATCGCCGAGGGAGACTTCCAGAATAGAAGAATTGTGAGTCTGGTAGAAACAAAAGTTGCTGGAAAAATGGTTGCAGTAATTGTCAGAGTGATAAGTGAAACTAATGAAATGTGATCAAGGGAGTCTAACTGAAACAGTTTGTGGACTATCACTCCCTGGTCTTTGTTATATTAGCAAAGTCTCTGCCTTTCTTACCTTCTAAGCTCACATCTTCAGCATAGCTTTTAACTTTCTCCAAACAAGGTTGCCCTTCACTTTCAGATTGCCCTGTGAATTTACGGAAGAGATGGCTCTGGGAAGTGAGAAATAGTGGAACACACCATAATACCTAATGAGAAATACACTATATTCTATAGGAGACACTATATTCTCTGCTCTATGGGAGTTTAGTATGGCTACAAGGAGAGAGAGGGCTTAATGTTGTATATTTTATGTATAAGTGTCCTGCTGGAGCTTAGACCTTGGGGAGTGGTAAGCAGTAAGCCAATTCTAGAGGGAATTCTGAAGTGGATTGCTCCAGGGTTTTATACTTGGCCCTATGATAGGCAATGTTGTTGAAAATTAGTTGGGTAAAAGTATAGAAAGCACATTTATCACACTTGTGGGTGATAAAAAGCTAGCTAATATAGTTAATATATTGGACAATCAGACCAGAATCCACAAGGACTGAATTTGAAAACATGAAATGTAACTAGCATTACATTATATCTTGGCCTTGAGATGAAAAAAATTTTATTTGAAAGTGTAGAATAAGGAAATGTGGCTAGACAATCCATTTATATGAAAATTCTGCAGAAGGGAAAAGAAGGTATAGTTGATTAAAAGGTTCATCTGACTCTTGACATAGCAGCCTGAAAAAAGTATGACCCTAGGGCCCGTGAGGAAGATGGTGTTTAAGACTAAAGAGGTGACAGTCCCACTGCCTTTGTCCACCTTCAGTACAGTGTCCAGTTCCAGGCACCAAGTTTGAAAAAGAGCATTGAGAAACTTGCACATACAACCTAGATTAAAAGAATAGGAAAATGACAGATGAACTATCTTGAAAGGAATAGCGACAACTTATCACAGAAGTGATAGCTAGAATTTGAGGCAAAATTAGCTGTGTTTAAGTATTTAAGAAATTTTGAAATAAAAATGGCATTAGGTTTGTTTGTTTTTTTCTTCCAGAGGTCTGATCCAGGGGGTAACTGGAAGGATGCTTTGCACAGGAACATTGATTTTTATCTATTCAATATTTTTACTATTATAATTGGAATTTCTACCTATTTTTCCAGGTTTAGCTGCATGTGGTCAAACAGAGTGAGCACAATCTTAATTTCATGTGCAAATACCTGAAGGGTCCTTGCTGTTACATATATCCAGACAAATTTTCTAGTCTATAAAAACCTTTTTTTGTAACCTGAATATCATCTGTAAAGAGAAAGAAAGGTAACAGGAATAAGCATTTATACAGTACCTAGTATGTATCACGCACTGTTCTAATTGATTTTTACAAATGTTGTTTTGTTTGATATACGTGATATTATTACTTCCATTTCACAGTTGAAGAAACTTAGGGAAAGGTTAAATGACTTACCCAGGGTAAGATAGTGATTAAGCATCTGAGAACAGATTTGAACTCAGATCTTCCTGCCTCTAGGCCAAGCTAGCTACCTCTTCTGTTAGTTATTCCTCTTAACATTATGTCTTCTAGCTATAGGGGCAGCTACGTAGTGCAGTGGATAGAGCACCAGTGCAGCAATCAGGGGGACCTGAGTTCAAATCTCATCTCAGACACTTGGTACTCACTAGCTTTGTGACCTTAGGTAAGTCACTTAACCCCAATTACCTCATCCTGGGTCAACTCCAGTCATCCTGAGGAACATCTGGTCACTGGATTCAGATGGCTCTGGAGGAAAAGTGAGGCTAGTGTCCTGCATGGCCCTTCCTCACTCAAAATAAAGTCAAGCACAAGTCATGTCATTATTTCTCTGACAGTATGGTCTTTTTCTGCAACAAAGGATGAATACATATGTCTTCTACAAATTGGATTAGTGTGTCACCAATGTCCTTTATTTAATTTTTATTTTTTAAACACATCTTAGATACGTTCCCAGTGGAAATGTCCTATGGTGGAACAACTAGGGGAAACTCTTTTTAAAGCTGAAATCCTACCTAAGGCACATATGAACTGTATAACCTGGGGAAGGTCACATAATCTCACTAAATCTCGTAAAAAGGGGAAAAAATTAATAGCATCTTATACCTGCATTTCCTATGAAAATTAAATGAGAAAACATATAAAAAGTTTTGCAGGTCTTAACATTTTATGTAAATTCAAGCTATCCTCATCATATACGGTGTTTTATGAGACTGGGGAAATTGAATCATGTCATCAAAAGAGTGCTGTAAATATAACAATAGGAGCATCGAAAACTTGGATTCAATCTTGTCTTCGTGCATTCTTGGCTGCCCTTC
Organism: Potorous gilbertii; assembly: GCA_028658325.1. Taxonomy (NCBI): domain Eukaryota; kingdom Metazoa; phylum Chordata; class Mammalia; order Diprotodontia; family Potoroidae; genus Potorous; species Potorous gilbertii. The sequence continues at coordinate 74,719,534 of CM053771.1, read as the reverse complement.
TTATATATAAATTTATTTATTTAACATTTTACATTCATTTTTACGAAATTTTGGGTTTCAAATTTTCTCCCCATTTGTCCTCTCCCCCCTCCGCAATACACCCAGCATTCTAATTTCCCCTATCACCAATCTGCCCTCTCCTCTATCATCCCTCCCTTCTCTTGTCTTCATCTTCTCTTTTGTCCTGTAGGGCCAGATAACATTCTATTCCTCATTACCTGTATGTCTTATTTCCTAGTAGCAAGAACAATACTCAACAGTTGTTCCTAAAACTTTGAGTTCCAACTTCTCCCCATCCCTCCCTCCCCACCCATTCCCTTTGGGAAGGCAGGCAATTAAATATAGGCCATATCTCTGTAGTTTTGCAAATGACTTCCATAATAGCCCTATTGTGTAAGACTAACTATATTTTTCCCTCCATCCTATCCTGCCCGCCATTGTTTCTATTCTCTCTTTTGAACCTGTTCCTCTCCAAGAGAGTTGACTTCAAATTGCTCCCTCCTCCCATTGCCCTCCCTTCCATCATTTCTCCCAGCCTGCTTATCTCCTTCTCCCCCACTTTCCTGTATTGTAAGATAGGTTTTCATACCAAAATGAGTGTGCATTTTATTCCTTCCTTTAGTCGAAAGTGATGAGAGTAACTTCATGTTTTTTTTTTCTCAGCTCTCCTCTTTTTCCCTCCACTAAAAAGTCTCCTGCTTGCCTCTTCTATGAGAGATAATTTACCCTATTCCATTTCACCCTCTTACCTCCCACTATATTTCTCTCTCACCGTTTACCTTGATTTCTTTTAAGATATGATCCCATCCTATTCAATTCACTCTATGCTCTCTGTCTCTGTGTGTGTGCG
>CM053771.1:74662482-74718184 GCA_028658325.1 Potorous gilbertii | reverse complement strand
GTATATCATCATATCATCTGCAAAGAGTGATAACTTAGTTTCTTCTTTGCCTATTCTAATGCCTTCAATTTCTTTATCTTGTCTAATTGCTACCACTAACATTTCTAGTATCATATTGAATAATAGTGGTGATAATGAACATCCTTGTTTCACCCCTGATCTTATTGGAAATGCATCTAGCTTATCACCATTGCATATAATGCTTGCAGAAGGTTTTAGGGAGATACTGCTTATTATTTTTTGGAAAGTTCTCTTTATTCCTACATTCTCCAATGTTTTTAATAAGAATGGGTGTTGTAGCTTGTCAAAAACTTTTTCTGCATCTATTGAGATAATCATATGGTTTCTGTTAGTTTTGTTGTTGATATGATCAATAGTGCTAATAGTTTTCCTAATATTTAACCAGCCCAGCCTTCCTGGTATTAATCCTACCTGATCATGACATATTATTCTCAAGATAAGTTGCCGTATTCATTTTGCTAAAATCTTACTTAAAATGTTTGCATCTATATTCATTAGAGAAATTAGTCTATAAATTTCTTTCTCTGTTTTGTCTCTTCCTGGTTTAGGTATCAAAACAATATTTGTACCATGAAAAGAATTTGGGAGGATTCCTTCTTCTCCAATTTTCAAAAATAATTTATATAGTATTGGACTTACCTGTTCTTTAAATGTTTGATAGAATTCACTTGTAAATCCATCTGGCCCTGGAGATGTTTTTCCTAGGGAGTTCATTGATGGCTTGCCCAATTTCTTTTTCTGAAATGGGGTTGTTTAAGTATTCAACTTCCTCTTCTATTAATCTGGGCAATCTGTATTTTTTTTAAATACTCATTCATCTCATTTAGATTGTCGAATTTATGGATATAATGTTGGGCAAAATAATTTCTAATTATTGTTTTAATTTCCCCCTCATTGGAGGTGAGTTCACACCTTTCATTTTTGATTTTAGTAATTTGGTTTATTTCTTTCTTTTTTTAAATCAGATTGACCAAAGAGTTATCAATTTTATTAGTTTTTTTTTCATAAAACCAACTATTGGTTTTCTTTATTAATTCAATAATTTTCTTAATTTCAATTTTATTCATCTCTCCTTTGGATTTCAGTATTTCTAATTTGGTACTTACTTGGGGATTTTCAATTTATTCTTTTTCAAGTTTTTTCAGCTGCATGCCCAAGTCATTGATCTCCTCTTTCTCTGTTTTACTCATGTAGAAATTCAAAGATAGAAGACTTTCCCTAAGAACTGCTTTTGCAGTGTCCCATAAGATTTGGTAGTTTGTCTCATTATTGTCATTCTCTTGAATGAGCTTGTTGATTTCTTCTATGATTTCTTGTTTAACTCATTCTTTCTTTAGGATTAGATTATTTAGTTTCCAATTGAGTTTTGGTTTATCTTTCTATGGCCTTTTATTACATATAATTTTTATTGCATTATGCTCTGAGAAGGATGCATTGGCTATCTCTGCCTTTCTGCAGTGGATTGTGAGGTTTTTATGCCGTAGAATAGAGTCAATTTTTGTATATGTCTGAGAAAAAAGGTATATTCCTTTCTATTTCCATTCAACTTTCTCCAGAGATCTATGATATCTACCTTATCCAGAGTTTTATTTACCTCCTTTACCTCTTTCTTGTTTATTTTGAGGTTATATTTATGAAGTTCAAAGAGGGGGAGGTTGAGATCCCCTACTAGTATTGTTTTGCTGTATTTTTCTTCCTTCAACTACCCCAATCTCTCCTCTAACAATTTGGATGCTATATCTCTTGGAGCATACATGTTTAGTAATGATATTACTTCATTGTTTATTGTAACTTTTAGCAGGATATACTTTCCTTCCTTATCTCTTTTGGTTAGATCCATTTCTGCTTTTGCTTTTCTGAGATTAGGATTGCTATCCCTGATTTTCTTACATCAGTTGAGGCACAATATATTCTGTTCCAACCTTTACCTTTACCCTGTGTGTATCACTCTACTTCAAATGTGTTTCTTGTAAACAACATATTGTTGGATTATGACTTTTAATATATTCTGCTATCCATTTCTGCTTTATGGGAGAGTTCATTCCATTATCATTCACAGCTATGATTACAATCTGTGTCTTCCCTTCCATCCTCTTTCCCACCATTTGTGCTTTTAGTTCTCCCATCTCCATTCCCTTCTTCAGTAGAGTTTTTACTTTTCACCGCCACCTCCTGCAGTCTTCCCTTCCTTCTTTCAGCCCCTCTCCCTTTATATCCTTACTACTTCCCTCCCTTTTAGCTTCCTCTCCTCTTTTTCCCCCTTCCCCTCCTACTGCTTATAGAGCTAATTAGGTTTATATACTTAATTATGTTTATTGTTCCCTCTTTGAACAAAATCAGATGACAGTACCTCTCAAACAATGCTCATCTCCCTCCCTTCTTTCCCTGTACTATAATTTTGTACTTCTTCCTGTGATGTAATTTACTATTTTCTGCTTCTTCCTTTTCACATATCTTGTTATAATCATTTTGCACGCTTAAATCATATTTTTATCATCACATCATTTACTTTATACCTGTTCCATCTATGTGTATCCCTTTTATATTTCATAATAGATGTTCAATTCTCAGGATTAACAATTATTAGCTTGCCTTATAGGGAGGTAAACTGTTTGCCCAAATTGAGGAATAAATTTTTCTTTTCCCCTTTTTACTTTATTATGTCTCTCTTGCAACCTGAATTGGAAGATCAAATTTTCTATTGAGTTCTGGCCTTTTTGTCAAGAAGGTAATTTCTTTGAATGTCCATCTCCTTGCCTGAAATGTTATGTTGAACTTTGCTAGGTAATTGATCCTTGGTTGTAGTCCCAGGTCCTTTTCCTTACAGAATATTGTATTCCAATTCCCTCAGTCTTTTAATGTAGAAGCTGCAAGGTCCTGTGTGATCCTGACTGCTGCTCCTCAATACTTGAATGGGTTCTTTCTGGCTGTCTCTAGTATTTTCTTCTTCACTTGATATTTCTGGAATTTGGCAACAATATTTCTTGGAGGTTTTAGTTTGGGATCCCTTCCAAGAGGTGAACAGTGGATTCTTTTGATGACTATTTTGCCTTCTGGATCTTGCACTTCTGGATAGTTTTCCTTGGTGATTTCTTGGAAGATATTATCCAGACTCTTTTTGTTCATTGTGACTTTCTGGTAGGCCAATAATTCTTAAATTTTCTCTCCTGGATCTGTTTTCCAGGTCAGTTGTTTTTCCAATTAGATACTTTACATTTTTTTCTATATTTTCATTCTTTAGGTTTTGTTTGACTGATTCTTGATATCTCATAGAGTCATTAGTTTCTACTTTCCCAATTCTAATTTTTATCAAATTGTTTTCTTCGTTTAACTTTGGCATCTCCTTTTCACTCTGTCCAATTATTCCTTTTAAGTAATTATTTTCTCCAGTTAGTTTTTATACTTCCTTTTCCATTTGTCCAATTTTCCCAGTTAGGTTTTGCGTTTCCTTTTCCATTTGTCCAATTTTCCTGGTTAGGTTTTGTGCTTCCTTTTCCATTTGTTCAATTTTCCTTTTTAAAGAGATGTTCTCACAGGGAATTCTTTTTTCATACTTTACAATCATTGGCTACTTTTCTTCTATTTCCTTCTTCAGCAGTTCCAGGAGAGCTGTTTGTTATGCCAGCAGTTCATAGTCCCTTCTGAATTTTCAGGTGGAAGTTCAGTCTCACTGCTGATTTCTTTGGTATTCTTCTTTTGATCCTTGTCCCCATAGAAAGATTCTATGTTTTTCCCCCTTGTTTTATTTTTTATTGCTCATGATGTAAACTGTGTGTGGTGGCATCTGGTTCTTTCAGTTAGAAGCTACAGAACTTGGTGTTGAGCTGACTGGTGTAAAAAAGCTAAGAGCAGATGCCTTTCCATCTTTTTGTTTTGTGTTTCCTGGATCAGCCCTGGGGCTAGCTTGTTAAGTGTGGGGAAGTGGTGGTCTGGTCCTGGGAGATCTCCTCAGCTGAGCAGAGGCAAAGGCAAGCTCAAGGGTTGGTTATTCTGGCTGCCCTATTGTCTTCCTGTTTCCCCTGGAGTGTTGAGGCACACGTGGGTCCTTCTGTGAGTTTTCATCACCCTAGGGTCCCTCTCCTTCCAGTTCACCTCTACCACAGTAAGAGGAATCCCCCTTAGCTATTTTCCTAGCCTCTGGTGTCAAGAGATTATTTGCCCCTTCACAGTTTTCACTGATCCAGGATTTTTCTGGGGAAATATTTTATGGTTCTTTTCAGGTCAACAAAGGGAGAGGAGAGAGCATTTACTGATCACACTTTACTGACCATTTAAGTAGGTGACTTACAGATGTTTAATCTGCAAGGTAAGAGTCTCAGTAGCTACTGTGGCTGATATCTGGGCCTCAGTGGCTGTCACTAGCTCAGCTCTGCTGGTCTCTCACCCTGGGCTTCCCCTCTGCCATCTGCCTGCTGCTCTACATATTTTCTAATTACATTTTAATTTGATCCACTGATAAACAATGTGTTTGACATCTCTACTGTAAGTAACTGTCTAAGATTAATTTAAGGAGAAGAGAACAGCCTTCTTTGATTTCACCACAAGTTCCCTATTTGAATGGAATAACAGATTAAGTTGCTGTCCAATCCATAATTATGTAACCTAAGTAATAAGTCACTTAACCTTGGTAGGTCTGTTTCCTCAACTATAAAATGAAAGTGTTGGATTCAGTTACCTTCAAACCCTCCTGGTTTTAGATCAAGAAAATACAAAATTTAAGTTCCAAAATTTATACTATCTCTTACTTGCTAAGATGCTTCAGGTATGTCCCTCTCTGTATTTCAATTCCTTCATCTATGTAGTCCATAAGGATGGATACTGTTAGGGACCCTGGGATTCAGGGCCTGATCTCTCATGTCCATAGGCTTATCTGACCAGCAGGAGCCTGTAGGCCCTGGTGGAGTTTAGCTAAAAGCAATGATTGAGGTGGGAGACAAGATAGTAAAAATTCCGTTTATTCAAGCAGTGAGAGGTGTTTTTATCTCTTTTCTGACACAAGTGCCCTAAGTGAGCCTATCAGCAATTAGTTATAAGGAAGTAATTTACCTTTAACCAGGACTGTCCTGTGCCAGGACACGTAGCCCCTAGAAAGAAAAACATTTTGGGGCTTCTTTGTTCTCTGAAAAGCCCGGGAAAATGAGCCTTGAGCAAAACAGGGGCAGAACCCTTCCTCCCAGCTCCATCTTATTCATGCCTTACCAGTCTCCTCTCAGTTTACCTGAGTTGTGACCAGTGAATGCCGTCCAAGAGGCTGGGTGTTGGCAATTCCCTTACAGGATACAATTATTTTAGTTCATGATTTTTCATGTTTTGACCTGATTCAGAAAGGGTTTAATCAGATGTGGAATCCTAGACCAAAGACAGCAAGAGAGCTAAAACAGCAACTTTACCTTAGTATTAGAATTCTTTACATTTCATGCAGTCCTTAATTCACTGCCACAATGTCTTCTAATCAATCTTGTGAACTTCTTCTACTTTATAATGTGAACCCATTTATCCAGCCAGGTTATTTTTTCCTACCCTTCCTTCCTCCAATCCTAAGGCTATGCTTTACAGAGGCTTTAAAAATAGTACTTTCCTCATTAAATGCTTCCATTTTTTAAAAGTGCTTTCTTCAAAAACAACTTATGAATCTTGTCTGTTATATTCCTTAGAACATATGAGAGTATATTATGTGAATTGATATGTGAATAATGTGGACCTCTTAAACTGGAGCTAATACAATTAAACCTATCTAGAGGAACCTCTCACAGATTCAAATATAAGTTGCTTTTCAGTGGGGAAGTGGCAAAAGGCTCAATAATAAGAGATATTACTTATCAAAGGTGAAGTTAATGCCTGTCGGTGAAGACTTGCTTCCTGAGAAACCATTTTATTACCCCATCTTTCCACTAGTGGAACTATACATAGAAAGGGTAGAGGGACAGACATGAGAATTTGCAGAATCATTACCCCCTACAAGTATTTAATCATTGTTCAAAAAAATGTCTGCATCCTTCCCCCACCCCATGCTCCCAGTCTTCAAAGTTAATTAGGACCTCAAACCTAAGTCCTGGGGTTAATGATCCCAGAAACAATATTCTAATAATGACAGCTCTTTCTGAAGATGTCATAGTGTTCTGTCCAACATCATATTTTATTTCAAGTTTTACTCCATAGGCTCCATAGGCCCTGTTGTTTGAATAGGGCGTTTGTGCCCAGTTGCTGTTTGTGGTTAATGGTGCTATTTGTGCATTTTTTTCAGCTTGTAATTTTCAAAATATTTAAATATGTTTTTGTATATTTCTTGAATAGTCAATAAATTATATAGTCAGTGCCATTAAAGTTTACCTAACACTATGGCAACGGGTTTTGATAGAGAAAAATGTTTAGGCTTCCAATATATTTTAAATGACAGAGTCCTTGATTTAAAAAAAATTTTTTTTCTATTTTGGTAGTGGTGGTGCAGAATACCCACTTTACACACTTAAACAGAATAAAGAAAGAGTGTTTTGAGGACATAAAGACAAGCGAAGTAAGATTTTTTATTTTTGCTGTTTTTCTGGACTGAGTTTTAGACAAGTACCTTTGATTCTTACATTTGATTGAATCGATGAAGAATCTTTGATTGGAAACTATACATACATATATATTATTGCTTGGAGAGAGAAGCAAAGCTGAGAGAAGGAAAGAGAGAAGCAGAGATGAGAGAGAGAAGTTGAGTGTGAGTGGGCTAGGGAAACTTGCTTGTAGGGAAGCCTAACAGAAAGATTGCTTGTGATGCCAGTGCTTTTTGTTGTTTTGTGTTAATTCCTCAAACAGAAGTCCTGACTGTTGATTTATGCTGATTTCTCAGACAGTTGGTGTGTATTGATTTCTCAGAAGTCCTCTCTGGTGGTCTGTGTTAATTTCTCAGACAGAAGCCCTTTCTGTTGATCTTTATAAGTGAATTGAAATGATGACACTGGTTACGTGTGTAAATATTATTATAGCCCTGTTAAGCTTTGTTTTCCTAGAAACTGAGGATAGGAGTCGCTGGAGTCTGCTATCAGGCAGAAGCAAGACAAGTATGCAGTGAAACATTCCCCATGAGCTGAGACAAGGAGCAGGTATAGACAGTTGCCTGCATATGAACCCAGGGAAGAGCTGGGAGTGGTCCACCTGTGGAGAAGGAGTCATGGGGTTTGGAAGGCAGCCTGGAGTCAAGATAATAGAGGACTTTACTTGGGTACTGTGTATTGATTAAGGAGATTGTTCTTACAACGACCTGGTGGTACATGGTGGCATTTTATATTACCCCTTAAGGGTGCACCATACTAGAGAAGACCCTAATCTGAGACCCATTGACTTAGGGATGCAATGATACATGCTATGCACCATATGACATTCTGAGTATTATGAGATATGTGTATGTATTAGATGATATGTTTGGCTTAAGGATGTTGCTATGAATGTTATGTTTTACTTTATTGGACAATGTTTAGTATATTGCTAAATAGAGAGCTCATTATACCATGAGATTAGACCCTTAAAATTATTCACAGCAGCAGTCTTCACGTCTACTACCATCATTGGCATTACAAGGTAGAAAGGAGACACTGAAAAAATGCAAACCATTTTAAGAAATTTGGAGAAAAGAAAGATCATTTTCAACTAAAAGGATATGAAAAAGATTAACAGTTCCATATAATCTGAAACAAATGATGAAAAGTAGGCTGAAGGATTTAAAGTTGACTCAAATCCACTTTAAGGAGTTTGCAAGCTAAAATCACTACAACAAAGATATGAAAGCTGACACGTAGATGGAAAAATAAGTGTCAAAGAAATCCAATTTGACAAATGTTAATTAAGTACCTGCTATGAATGCAGCAAGGGAGATGATAAGTCAATAAACATTTATTAAGCCACTAATATATCATGCATTGTACTTTTTATATAGAGGAACAAGTGCTGTCTTTGGAGTGAGAACATCTGGATACCAGTCATGCCACTTTACTCCTGTGACCCTGAGAAAATCATATATCTTCTCTAGGATTCAGTTTTCTCAACCAGCAAATATGGGAGTTGAACTGAGGTAATTTCTAGATTCAAATAATAGAATGCTTTAAAATTGTAAGATTAAGAGTCAAAAGAGATCCTAGATAATAAAACATTCATTTCATGAGGAAACTGAGGGCCATAGAAGTTAAATGACATAAAAGATCACTCAAATAGTGAGTTTTGTAGTCAATATTTAAACCCAGGTCTTCTGTCTCCAAATTTTTCAGTTCTTTTCAGTGTAACCTTTCAACTAAAATGTCTTTTAATTTTCTACTTCAAAAAGGTGAATTTTAAGTAGTATGGATGATGATTATTTCATTGGTGAGATAGGGAAGAAGATGATATATAGAACAGGTAGAATAAAACATTCTCAAATACTTAGTTGAGAACCTACTTTATGAAAGATTTTCCTTCAAGGATTTTTATACTCTAGGATTAAAGTATGGCATAGATACATGAAAAAAAATAATATAAAGTAATGTAGAGAATTCCCTCAAAGTTTCTTCTGAAATAAACTTCTCCTTGATATAGGAACAGTTACCCAGAAATCAAGGATAGCCTCAGGATCTCCATTTCTATGACTATTGTCTGAATTCCGAATATGTTTCCTTTTCTTCTATCCCTTTTTATTTTTCCTTCCTTCTCTTCTAGTTGATGCCTAGATTTTCCTCTCACTCAGTGTATACTTCTTGATTCACTTGAGTCTACTCTAGTCCAAGGTGGGACAATCCATGTCCTGCTGCAGCAGGGCCAACCACGTCCTGGGATCCATTTAAAAATATAAAGGAGTGAGTGGGGAAGTAGGGGAGACACTGTGCAGGGAATTACATTAAAAGTCAATTCATACCCTTCAGGAACTTTGACACCTTGGATTTCCTATTACTGCTTCCCAAACTACATCAGCCCTCATGCCAGTCTTTACCCCCAGTTCTAATGTAGCATTTCCCAAAGGCTTTATAACCTACACCAATGTAACTTAAATTTCAGCGAGTCTTTTGTCATAATCAATGAAGAGATGCTCTTGGCATGAAAAAAATATTTTTGGAATGAATTTTCTTATATAAACATAAATTGTGAGATTCTTTGAAAAATATTAGTTCAATGAAATACAATGTGTTAAATGGATAGAAGGAAAACCTTGGAATGAGGAGGATCTGGATTCAAGATTGGTGTCTTAAACATACTAACTGTCCATGTGACCCTGGTCTTGTCATTTAACTACTAAGTGTCCCAGATAAATTTCTAATACTATATATTGTAGAACAGTTGCTGATCTGCTTTAGTGAAGAGAATTTCCTTATAGGGAGCACCACAAACCAATGCAATCACAGGTATGGGGTGAAACAAAATGGTTAGAAGGGCAATAAGTATACTTCTATGGTTTGGACTGAATAGCTTAGCCCCATATATTACATACTTTCTATGGGAAAATATATTTCAATTTAAAAAACTGTCTTAAAAACACATTTGGAATGATTGGATCATAGATTTATAAGTGGAAAGGACTTGAAAGGTCATTTAGTTTAGGAAATCCTTATATATATACAAGAAAACCAAGATTCAGAAAATTTTCATGACTTGCCTAGGTAGGATCACACAGCTAAGAAGTGTTTGAGGCAGAATTTTAACCCAGCTCTTCTGATTTCAGAGTCAAAGCTTTATTTACGCACCATGTTTCTATCTTTTATATGGAAGTAAAACCCTTTCATAAAGCAGGAGTTTTCTGTGGATAGCTATGTGTGGCAATAAGTACGTCAATAGATGATACATGGATAGATAGAATAGATAGATAGATAGATCAATAGAATGGTAAATGAATGAATATATAAGTAGCAAATAAATTTTTAAAACACATAAGTGATAAAGAACTATGAGAATTCATAGGAACTATTCACTTCATACAAGGATGGTTAAGAAAGAGATAATGACAATTATATTATCTTTAATGGGATTGAGAGGTAAAGAGGGGTGAAGTCATCTCTTTTATATTCATTTTGGAAAGGTATTATAGGAAACTTGAGATTTTAAGATGCTCTTAAAATACTTAATGACAGCTGTCATGACCAGTAGATAAAATAAGTAGAAGACAGCATTCCAGATACTCTCTGAGTTTCAGAAATTTAGAGTGGAACAAAGAGAGGAATGTTTACATGGAAGAGGATATTTTGCCATGATCTTTGATGATTTAGAGAGAAGAGGAGGTATACTACAGAAATGAAGATTAACAATGTCATAGGTTTCAAAAAGAAATAAAAGAGAAAAGGGTAGATTCCCTAGGATCTAAGAGAGAAAAGCGAAAGAGAAAAGGAGGTCATTCAATATAATTCACCAATTCATTCAGATCAGGGGCATTTCTAATCAAAACATTTAAGAAGGCGCTGTGCCCTAATGCTTTTCTGGAAAGAGGAGTCTACATTTTAATCACTCAATCTTATATTTCACCTACACTAATTTTCTTGACCATTCGTCTCCTATCATTTCTTTCTTTGGTGACTAAGCGTTACTAGTAAGCTTTTACAGATGAGAAACTTTTGAAGATTCTCTGATATTTTGTTCTCTAAGATAAATCTTCATTGATTTCCTATCCCTTCTTTTTATTCTATCCCTTTATTCATCTTCTCAGAGCCATCTTCTCCAGTATCTTCTCTCGGATCTGCCTGGTCTTCACACAATACACAATGGGGTTCATAAGAGGTGGCACCAATAGGAAGACATCAGCCATGAGGATGTGGATCAGAGGAGAAACTTGATGAGCAAAGCGATGGAGCATTGCTGCACTCAGCATGGGCACATAGAAGATGAGAACAGCACAGATATGGGAGATGCAGGTGTTGAGAGCTTTGAGTTGTTCTTTGGGGGCTGCAATGCCTAACACTGTTTTTAGGATCATAATGTAGGAGAAAGTGATAAAGATCAAGTCAAGCATAGTGGAAAGAGCAGCACATAGACCATAGATAATGTTCACCCTGTTGTTGGAGCAAGCCAGCTTCATGACATCCTGGTGGAGACAGTAGGAGTGAGAGAGGTGAGTCTTGTGACAGTATGTTAGCCGTCTAAGAAGGAAGGGAAGGGGAAGTATCAAGACAATGTTTTTAGCAACCAGCACAAGCCCTACCTTGGCCACACGTGAACTCGTCAGTATGGTGGTGTATCTCAGAGGGTTACAGATGGCCACAAAGCGGTCAAAAGCCATGATAGAAAGCACTGATGCTTCAGTGACTGTGAACAAGTGGATAAAGAACTCTTGGGTGAAGCAGGCAGTGGCACGGATCTCTTGGACGTCAAATAGTAATAATCCCATTTTAGTGGGTAAAGAAGAGAGAGATAGGCCCAAATCTGAGACAGATAGCATGGAGAGGAAATAGTACATGGGCTCATGAAGGCTGGTTTCAGTCTTAATGAAGAAGAGAATAGTACAATTGCCCAGAATGGCAAAAATATACACTGAGGAAAATGGGATGGAGATCCAGATGTGGACATGTTCTAGTCCTGGAATCCCAATCAGGAGAAAGACCAAATCATCATAATTTGTAACATTTTTACTGGACATGGTAAACAGCAAGAGGGATAGACGCTTGCCTGAGGAGGTTCCCAAAATGAAGCCAAGGAAAGTTATGGAAGGTCTACTACATCACAGGGATGAAAGAAACTTCTTGGAGTCATTTGATCATTCTCTTCACACTTGAAATTAACTAAATTTTGAACAAAAATACAAATGAAAAACAAGCAAAGAAGTAAATCAAAAGGAACCCCTTTTCTTCTCTCAAATATCTAATCCACTTTTTGATCAATATCAAACATAAGATCATATAGGAAGAGCTAGAAGGTATTTTAGAGGCTATTTAGTATAACTCCTCATTTTAGAGATAAGGAAATGGAGGCCCATAGAAATTAACTGACTTACCCAAGGTCACACTGAAGAATCTGAAACCAGTTCTTCCACTTGTAGAGGCAGCACTTTTCCTACTGCAATAAAAGAATTGTCTCCAAAATTAAGATCTCTGTTGAAGACTCTTACAGTAGCTTCGTGCTTAAAGGTTTCCTCAGGTGACCCTTAAAAATATCTGCTTGGGAAAGAGTAGAGAAGTGGTGATAGGAATGATGTTTTACTCTTGGTGATTCCCTCAGCATTGAGAAGAAGTGGACCATAGAGAACAGAACACAGGACTTAAAAATCAACAACTGGTGCATTTCCCCTCTGTCAAGTACTTACTATCCAGGTAACTCTGGGTGAATCACTTTGAGAAATAATTTTCTCATTTGAAAAATTGACATACAAGTACCTATTAACAGGATTTTTGTCAGAATAAAATGAATTGATCTTTGAAAGCCAAAAATTTCATATAAATGCAAATGACTATTATAAATATATTTATTTCAATTTTGGCTCCTTTTTATGAAAAGGTATTAGATTTTTTTAATCAAGAGTGTCAATTGGTATTTAATTCAATTAGCCAAATTCAACAAAGATGTACTAAGTGCCTACATTGTGCAGAATGTTCTGCTTGAGAAGAGTTAGAGGAAAAGAAATTATAGTTTAAAAGTATCTGAAGGATGATCATATGGAAAGGTGAATGGATTCGTTTGTTATGTGTCCTGAGAAAGCAGAATTAAGGCCAATGAGTGGAAGTTACAGGGAGAGATTCAAGACTGAAATAATTTCTTAGAACTTAAATCTGGCTCCATATGGCATTTATTCCTGACATTCCTGACACTGGAGATATTAGAATATGGTTGGCAGGCTGCTTGTTTGTGATATTATAAAAGGAATTTATGCTTTAAGTGAAGTTGGATAAAATAATAATTATATTGCTGGTGGAAAATTTTGACAGTTTCCAAATACCTGAAAATAACCAACAACATAACCGTAATTATGAACAAGAATGTGGCAATCTTTCATAAATAAAGAGATAACCTATACTTTCATTACATAGGCAAACCCTAAAATATTCCTCAGAATTAAAGAAATGAAATTTACTTGGAGAAGGACATCATTTCAGACAAAATTACTGCTCCTAATCAACTAAACAGAATACTAAATCATTTAAAAATCAAGAATAAGGTTGTAAATAGATACTGACATACCGATTGCTCAAAATTTCAATCTCCAATGAAATAATAAGTTTTGAAATTAAAAATGGATTTAGGAGAAAAAATCAAAGCCAGGTGGTAACAAGATGAGATATGAACCATTCCTAGCTTCCTGTCACCCACTAAGGTATTCTGAAGAAAATTTCTATGAACTTATAGGAAATTGACTTACATCCCCAAAATTTATTTGATCACAAAAGGCACTTGATATTTATTCTCCTGGACAATGGTCAAGAAAACACCATAGATAAAGAAAATATCATAGAACATTGAGTTGTCTTAGGGTCATTTCTATCTGTAATTCATCCAAAGAGAAAAGAAGAATATGATGATAATGTTAATAATGACATTTCATGGCATTTAAAAATATTTTATAATGATTTTATTGGATCCTCTCAACAACTGTGAAAGATAGGCGCTATTATTTTCCTTATATATATATTATATATTAGGAATATATAATTATATATAATATATTAGGAATATATAATTATATATAATATATTAGGAATATATAATTATATATGATATATTAGGAATATATAATTGTATATAATATATTAGGAATATATAATTATATATAATATATTAGGAATATATAATTATGTATAATATATTATATATTTTATATTTCTTCATACATATATATAGGAAATAGGGACTATTATTCTAATTTTACATTGACGAAACTGAGGCAGACAAAGCTTAAGTCACTTCCCCAGGTTCACGTAGGCAGTAAGTATCTGAGCCTGAATTTCAACTAAGATCTTTCTGAATTCATGTCAAATACTCTATTATTTTTCTACTTACATGCTTCTGAAAGAGAGCAAATAATTTTCTCAAACTTTTATAATATAGATTAAATATTTGCATGTGACTCACAAGGATGTTAAAAGGAAAACACTGAATATTTGAAAATCTCATTGAAATATGTTATCAATTTAAGAAATTAGAGAAAAAAATTTCCTATAATTGGTGGTTCATATTCATATATTTATATATATGCAAATATATAGATATGTGTGTACATATTTATGATGACATATATGTATTTTGAAAAGATCTGAAGGAAAACAGGCATTGTCCTGCTCAGAATTCAGTCCCTTCTCTTTCCTTTACCTTCAAAGCTATAAGCCTTTTTGCTTCCTATGTAAAGGTGTATCTCTACATCAATCATTTCATTTCATTCATTTCTCCATTTGTTACCTGCTCAAGACACTAAAAAGTCAACAAACCCTAGAAGAGATTTGGAAATGCAGAAGTTTTCCACTTCTATGTCCCCATCCTTACCTATAACCAGTGTTGTCCCTTAGAGCCTAGCTCTTTCTCTAATGTTGAGGAGTCAACAGTTGTGATTCATCCCTTATGATTTCACCAGAGATGTAAAATAAGATTTTATGACTCTTCAAGTCAGACCTTGGCTCATTTGGTATGGTCTCAAGGGACTGGATTTCCTTATGAGCTCCCCAGACAACATGTAGCTACTTACAAACACGGGTTGCGGGGTAGCATGGAAAGAAATTAGTCCAAAAATTTTAATGAAGTATATTTCTTCTTCTTAACAGGGCAATGGACAACCACAAGGACAGATCACTGTGTGTAATTTCACATGCAGTGACAGCATTATGTCTTTTCATTTTTTAACTTATCTATAATAGAAGTTTCAATCTGGAGGGGATAAAGAAGGCCCCCCCACCCTGTAAAATAACTACAATAGAAATTTTTAAAATTATAAACAATTATGTTATTTTCCTTATCATTGTTGCATTTATAAGAATGAATGAAAAAATTTTAAAGAAATTAATGTATTTGATTTATTCTTTCATTTTTATCTAAGATAATGTCAGATCCATAGCTCTGTACCTTTTCAGTAAAACAATTTATTGAAAAAAAATTATGGAAAAATTACTTTAGAGAAAGCCAGTATATGAGGGCTCTTCAAGGTTTTCCAGGACATATCTCATGCAGAAGGGAGGGAGTATTTCAACAGAAACATTCAAAAGAGTTTGGATATTTTGGTTCAATTAAAGATCTATATTCTTTGATAACTGACAGATTACCAGACTAAAGGTCTACAGAGCCATTGTCCTGCCCTCATTGTTGTATGTCTGTGAATCCTAGACAGTATACCAGTGCCATGTTAGGAAATTGATTTGTCTTAGAATTTGAATTGAGTTGTCTTAGAATGATTGTGAAGATCATCTGGTAAGAAAGATAACAGACACTGAGTCTCTTACTCCAACTAAACTGCCAAGCATTCAAATTCTGCTTCAGAGGGCACAGTTCTTTTGGGTTGGCCACATTGTTTCAAAACAAAATGTATGTTTGCCAAAAAGACTATTTTATTGGAAAACTCACACAGGAAAAGCACTCACATAGTGGTCAGAAGAAGCAATACAAGGACACTCTCAAGGTCTCTCTTAAGAACTTCAGAGTTGATTGTGTGACATGAGAGACACTGGCACAGGACCACTCAGTATGGCATGTCCTCATCAGAGAAGGTGCTGTGCTCTATAGGCAAAGCAGAATTGAAACAGCTTAAAGGAAATGTAGGATCTGCTAATTTAGATCATCCCCTGACAATGTTCACATGAACTATTTGTGCTTGACCTATGGTAGAGTATTCTGAGTCCATATTGATCTGATCAGCCATAGTTGGACACATTGAAACTTGATTTTAGCGTTATGATGTCAACTTGGTCCTCTTTGATAATGAAGGACAGCAACCAATTGATCAATCAACCTATACTACATGACTCTGACAATATATGCTAGTCTAGTTGATCTTATAACTAGATAAAAAACCCTGATGGCCTCGTCTGCTGTGTATTTTCTTTTCATGGCATAGGTTAGTCAAAAAGCATTTATGAAGTACTTACTATATTCCAGGGACTGTGCTAAAATTTGGAACACAAATTTAAGCAAGTAAGAAAATCCTTGTTCTTTGGGAGCACACATTCTAATGAGAAAGACAACACATAAAAAGGAACTGAAAGGGAAGGGGAAGTAGGGTTAGAACAGATATTTGATGGAGGTGAGAAGAATGTAGCCTGGTGGAGAATGAAAGTATTACAAATTTAGTTGCCTTCCTTAAAATACAAAGGAGGGCCCATTGTGCAGGTTCTTTGATCTGCTTTTTTAAAAGGAAAGCAACTTTTGAGGGGTCAGCAATCTACTTTAATCAAGCACATGTATCATTTGCTTAGTTCAGGGGGGAAAGTCAACAACCTGAAGATCAGAGAAAATATAGAGAAATCAAAATCAACAGACAGGTTTTCCAACTGCCTGACGTAAGCAATATATACATCATAGGTCAACAGACAGATCCAACTGTCTGACCATTACATACAAATGTAATTACTAGAGAGAGAAGCACCAACATCTGGATTTTCAAAGCCAAGGATCTCCTTAGTAGCTGTCCAGAGTCTCGTCTGACCAAACAAACACTTCCAAGGAATAAGCCCCAAAGTAAAATCTCACCTCAAAGTATTTATACAATTTTTTTTAGTGCCAGAGGGCATCTCAATCCTGAAGAAACAGTGATTCATTAACAAAAGATGTGGGCCTTCCTACAAATCTTCCCAGGCCCATTAATGGGTGGAGAAGATCTTTAATCACATTATATTAATTTAGAAGCACTTGATTATACTAAAACAAAAAAATGCACTGTCAATACAGTGACTTTAAAGGAGTTTTGAAGTTCTTGGTGGCCCTCAAT
The DNA here is from genome assembly GCA_028658325.1 of Potorous gilbertii. Classification (NCBI taxonomy): domain Eukaryota; kingdom Metazoa; phylum Chordata; class Mammalia; order Diprotodontia; family Potoroidae; genus Potorous; species Potorous gilbertii. The sequence goes on along the minus strand of CM053771.1, from coordinate 74,701,335 downwards.
GTGAGGTGACTAAAAGCTTTAATGAAAATGATCTCGAGGGGGAGGAGCCAAGATGGCAGAGTAGAAAGATTCACATACACTAGCTCTGAAACCACAGCCCATGGATTTCCTCTAAAAAGAACTCTGAACAAATTCTAGAGCAGTGGAAGCCGCACACCAACACAGTGAAAGAGATTCCCATTCTAGAGAGCCCTGAAAAATCGATCCCAAAGGTCCCTCGCACACTGGACGGAGCGGAGCCCAGCCCTGCCCTGGCCACGTGGCACTGAGAGGAGCGAGCAGATTCGAGCAGGATTCAGGGATGGAATCACTGGTGGCCGCAAAGGTCCCTCCACCCACAGATGCACAGGTCAGTGAGAGACACTTCTGGGCTGGCCGAGAGGGGAGCAGGGTGTCTCCATAACTCAGGCCCCCTCGGGAGGCAGCGGCAGAGGCAGCAGGTGGCCAGAGGCTCCTGGAGCAGGCAGCAGCTCAGCAGGAGCTCCATTATGGAAGGTCTCTGCATAAACCCTCTGAGGGAACTGAGCCTGGGAGGCGGCCCTGCCCCAACCTGAGCACCAGAACTTAAGCTCACATTGAATGTGAAAGCACTGAGGCTGCGGAGCAGCATTTGAATCTCAGACACCAAGCACTAACTGGGTGGATCTAGGCAGGGGAAGGGGGGTGGGGGGGTGGAGAGGAATCTCTGAAAATGATCTCCAAGAGGAACGTGAGCTCAAGCCATGGTCTAGCCTATTAGAAGAGATAGTCCTTGAGAATATTAGTCAGACAACTTAAAGCCAAGGTGAAGGTGAAATGGTAATTCAATATTTCTACAAAATGCTCTAATTTTTAATATTTTGTATATCAACTTCTCAGGAAAGAACATGAAGAACTATGGTTGTTATTTCATATTTATGTCAATATATCTTTACTCATTGGGCTTTTGTTTGCTAATTTTATGCATTTCCTTTGAATGTAGGAAATAATTAGCAGTCTTATGCCCATTGTCCTTTTTTATATTGAAGACTTCTATAGAAGGGCTCTATCTCATTTACAACGATCATTCATTCTCTAGACATGAACCAAGCCCAAGATTTGTTCAAGTGATTTTCCTGAAGGGCTCACGTTGGTGATATAAAAAGGAGATAATGTATCCTGATCTTTCTATTTAGAGGCAGGGGTCCTTGAGGGATAAACTATTTGTTTACAAGTTAGAATACTTTAATGGGAGAAGTTGTGTGTGTGCAATGTATATGTACACATGTTTACGTGTATATGGAATATAGATTAAAACTGCATGTATTCATAATTTTATAGGTAGTTGCTTAAGCAAAATGTTTATATATGTATTTGCTTGCTTTCTAATTCATTCATTTGTTCATCATTCATTCATTCTTTCATCCATTTGTTTAAGGAATAACTTACATTCTGATCTTGATGTATGTTCAATATCTGATTTGGAAAGATCATTGATGACTAACAGCAAGATGGCAGGGGCATAGGCAATTTTAGCTTAATGTTTTATTGAATTGAATATCCTTTACATTCTTTGTAACAACACATGTAGATATTTGTGAGTTAATTTTTTTATAGCAAGAAAAGGGGACAAAATATTTCCATAATGTCTTAGTTACACACACTTCATAGTTATTAAATGAATCCCTGCTAAAAATTAAGTCAAGAAACATTCTTTAAATCCTATCATGGAAAAAAAATGATTTTGCTTAGAACTTCGATGGATACAATGAAAAATAACAGAACAACTGACATTATGAGCTGAGAATCTAGTATAGAGCTGGTTAAAGAGACATTACTAATCACAGCAAAACTAGAAAATGTTTTTAGAGTTTCAAAAGAGGTTTGAGTCACACGTTTTACTTCTTCAGATCTGGGGAAACAAATAACCAAATGAAGGCAAAAAGAAAGGATTAATGAAAGTATTATCACTTAAGCTTTTTTCAGCTGGTAGTCCGACTAGTAGTCATGCCAAGAAGGGGAAGACACTGGTTTCAAGGGGAAGGTAAAGGTTGAAAAATAACATAGTAGTGGGAAAATGTGGTGTGTCTTGCTTGGTTCAAAAGTCAAACACAAGGATAGAAGCAATGTGAGCTAACTTTGGGTTAAAACTGAATGATTTGGAAACTCAATTGTCAAATTTTAAGTGTAGAATTCCTGAATTGTAATTCTCAGATTTTATCATATCTGAATGGAAATATTCTCTATGACATCTTTGACAAATGGTCACTCAGTATTTTACTAAAGAACTCTCCTTAAAGAAAATGCACTACATCTTAAAGCAACCCATTTAACTTTCATGCAAATACTTAAGAGAGCTAAAAGATTTTTCCTTGCCTCAAGTCAAAATCATCATCTCTGCAAGTTTTCCCTTTTCTCCTAGTTTTGACCTAAGCAGAATGCTTTTCATGAAAAATTTTCTACTTAATCAGATTCCTCCTTGTCTGAACCTCTAACTCAATCACTTGGACTTAAAAGTTCAGCTCAGATATGAACACTCAGATTTGTTCTGTCTTCCCTGCAAGTACTTTTGTAGAGGAAACATACAATAAAATATTTCTTTGTATTGCATCTATATTTGAATAGAGTATTTCAGTTCAAGCAAATCAACCTGTTTAGTTTACAGATCTGAAAATCAAACATCAGACAGGTAGATGACATTTCACTTGTCTAAGGTCATGTAGATTAGTAAGATAACCTGGATTTGAACCCACGCCTTTAATTAATATTCTCTTCACTATAAAAAAAACACTACCTCTTTTTACTTTATGTACCAGGCAAGATCCAACCTCAAATATTGCTTATATTTGGACTTGTAGTAAAGATATTTTCAGGGTTTTTTTTTATCCACTAGTGAATATATATATATATATATATATATATATATATGTATGTATATACATATATATACTTATATGTAAATATATACACATACATATCTATATGTAATTACATATCTGTGTTTAAATATATATATATATATATATATATATATATATATATATATATTCATGAGACAGAGAGTCAAAATGAAGGAGATACAGAAGAATTCTGTAGAATGTGGTACTTAGTTCCAGGAGATTTTTGTGAAGGACATGGAATGATCCTTGGGCCACCTTAGCTGGCATTTAATCTTTCACATTACACAATTATGCTGTTCACTTGCTATCACAAAGATCTTTTTTCTCCCATTCCCCCAAATTTCACCTCCTCCTGATACATTTAATACTGCTATCTTGATACTCTCATTGTTCACATCTATATCAAGTGTACTGCATTCCTGTTATTTTATTTGGGTCATTAACTGATGCATACATGTACATGTACAATAGTTTCTATGGCAGAAAAAAGTTGTCACCTTTTAAAAGCTAGCCAACTTTGTGATGGGATTTTCTAACCTCAGGAGAACAATTTTCTTTTTGTTTTTTATTCTTTTTTTAAATTAATTTATTTTCATTTTTCAACAATCACTTCCATAAGTTTTAAATTTTCTCACCCTCCTTTACCCCTCAGGACATTACACAGTCCTACATGGGTTCCACACACACATTCCTATTAAACACATTTTCACATTAGTCTTGTTGCATAGAAGAATTAAAATGAATGGGAGGAACCATAAGAAAAAACAAAATCAAAGAAAACACAATAGAAAATAGTCTGCTTCATTCTGCATTCTGATTCCATAGTTCTTTCTCTGAATATGAATGGCATTTTGCCTCAAAAATCCTTTGGGAATATTTTAAGCCCTTGCATTGCTATGAAGGGCTAAATTTGTCAGAAACAGTCCTTGCACACTGTGGCTGTTACTGTGTATAATGTTCTCTTGGTTCTTTGAATTTCACTCAGCATCAGTTCATATAAGTCTTTTCTGAAGTCTGCCTGTTCATCATTTCCTATAAAACAATAGTATTCTGTTATATTCATAGACCACAACTTATTCAGCCATTCTCCAATTGATGGTTATCCCCTCAATATCCAGTTCTTGACCACCACAAAAAGAACTGCTATAAATATTTTGCACACATGGAACTTTTCTCATTTTTATGATCTCTTTAGGATACAGTCATGGAAGTGGTTTTCCTGGGTCAGAGTGTATGCACATTTTTAAAGCCCTTTGAGTATAGTTCCAAATTTCCCTCCAGAATGATTAGATCAGCTCACAGCTCCACCAACAATGAATTCATGATCCAACTCTCCCACATCTTCTGATAGGTGTGATGTAGGACACCAGTTGTTTTCATTTGTATTTCTCTAATCAATATTGATTTAGAGCATTTTTTCATATGACTATAGATGTACTTTAATTTCTTTCATCTATGAATTTCCTGTTCATTTGACCATTTGTCAATTGGGGAATGACTTGTATATTCTTGAAAATTTGACTCAGTCTTCTAAATATTTTAGAAATGAGGTCTTTACCACAGACACTAGTTGTAAATATCCTTTTCAAATTTTCTACTTCCATCCTAATCTTGGTTGAATTGACTTTGTACAAAAACTTTTCAATTTAATGTAATCAAAATTATCATTTTTGCATTTCATAATATTCTCTACCTCTTGTTTGATCACAAATTTCTGCATTCTCCATAAATCTGACAAATAATCCATTCCTTGTTCCCCTAATTTGTTTATGGTATCAGCGTTTACATCTACATCATGTACCCATTTGAATTTATTTCAGTATACGGTGTCAGGCATTGGTCTATGCCTGGTTCACACCACACTCTTTTTCAGTTTTCCCAAGCAGATTTTGTCAGACAGTGAGTTCTTATCCCAGAAAGCTGGGGTCCTCGGGTTTATTAAACGGTAGATTGCTGTATTCATTGACTGTTGTGCCTTGAGTACCTAACCTATTCCACTTGTCTAACCCTCTGTTTCTTAGTCAATACCAACAGGTTTTGATGATTACAGCTTTATAATACAGTTTCAGATATGGTGTGGTTAGACCACAATTCCTAGCATTTCTTTTCATTAATTCCCTTAATATTCTTGACTTTTGCTTCTTCCAGATGAATTTTGATATTATTTTTTTCTAGCTCTAGAAAATAATTTTCTGGTAGTTTGACTGGTATGGCACTAAATAAGCAAATTAATTTAGATAAAATTGTCATTTTTATTATATTACCTCAGCCTACCCACGAGCAACTGACTTTTTCCAATTAGATCTGACTTAGATCTGACTTTATTTGTGTGAAAAATGTTTTGTAATTATGTTTATATAGTCCCTGAGCTTGTTTTGTCAGGAAGACTCCCAAATATTTTATAGTGTCTACAGTAACTTTAAAAGGGATTTCTCTATCATTTGCTGTTTGTCTTTGGTAGTAATATATAGAAATGCAGATGATTTATGTGTGCTTTTTTTGTATCCTGCAACTTTGTCAAAGTTGTTTATTATTTCAAGTAGTTTTTTTTTTACTTGATTCTCTAATATATCATTATATCATCGACAAAAAACGATAAGTTAATTTCTTCTTTATCTATTCTAATTCTTTCAATTTCTTTTTTCTTCTCTTAGTGTTAAAGCTAACATTTCTAGTACCATATTGAATAATAGTGGTGATAATGGACATCCTTGTTTCACCCCTGAATCCTATTGAAAATGCATCTGGGTTCTTCCCTTTGTATATAATGCTTGATGATGATTTTAGGTAGATAACACATTATTTTAAGGAAGGCTCCTTTTATTTCTATGCTCTCCAGTGTTTTAATGCAAATGGAAACTGTATTTTGTCAAAATCTTTTTCTGCATCTATTGAGATAATCATATGTTCTGTTAGTTTTGTAGTTAGTATGGTCAATCATGCTGCTAATTTTCCTAATATTGAACCAGCCCTGCATTCCTGGTATAAATCCTACCTGATCATAATGTATTATTCTCATGATAAGTTGTTGCAATCTTTTTGCTTATGTCTTATTTAAATTTTTTACCCCTATACTTATTGGGGAAATTGATCTATAATTGTCTTTCTCTATTTTGCCTCTTCCCAGTTCAGATATCAGAACCATATTTTTATCATAAAAAGAATTTGGTGAAACTCTTTCTTCAACAATTTTCCCAAATAGTCTATATAGTATTGGAAATAACTGTTCTTTAAATGTTTGATAGAATTTACTTGTAAATCCATCTGGCCCTGGAGATGTTTTTCTAGGGAGTTCATTGATGGTTTGTTCAACTTCTTTTTCTGAGAGGGGATTATTTAAGTATCTTACTTCCTCTTCTGCTAATCTGGGCAATTTATATTTCTTTTAAATAGTCATCCATTTCACTTTTCACAAATTAAAATTTTTCAAATTTAGGCAAAGTAATTTTTAATTATTGTTTCAATTTCTTCTTCATTGGAGGTGATTTCACCTTTTTTGTTTTTACTATTGGTAATTTGATTTTCTTCTTTTTTAAATCAAATTGACCAATTGCTTAACAATTTTATTGTTTTTTTCATAAAATTAACTCTTAGTTTTATTTATTAGTTCAATAGTTTTATTAATTTCAGCTTTATTTATCTCTGCTTGGATTTCAGTATTTCTAATTTTATATTTACTTGGGGATTTTCAATTTGCTCTTTTTCTAACTTTTTCATCTATATGCCCAATTTATTGACCTCCCCTTTCCCTATTTTATTCATGTAAGCATTCAATGATATAAAACTTCCTCTAAGAACTGTTTTTTGCAGCATCCCATAATTTTTGGTAGGTTGTCTCATTATTGACATTCTCTTGAAGGTAGTTATTGATTGTTTCTGTGATTTGTTGTTTAACCCACTTATTCTTTGGTATTAGATTTAGTTTCCATTTAATTTTTGGTCTATCTTTCCTAGCCCTTAATTACATATAATATTTATTATATTATGATCTTAAAATGATGCTTTGATGATATCTGCCTTTCTGCACTGGATTATGAGGTTTTTATGCCCTAGTACATGGTCAATTTTTGTGGATGTACTATGTACCATTGAAGAAAAATAAAAGATATATTCATTTCTATTCCCATTAAATTTTCTCTAGAGATCTAGCATATCTACCTTATCTGGAATTCTATTCACCTCTTTAGCTTCTTTCTTGTTTATTTTGATTGGATTTATCAAGTTCAGACTGGGGGAGTTTGAGGTCCCCTGCTGGTATTGTTTTACTGTCTATTTCATCCTTTAACTCCTTTAATTTCTCCTCTAAGATTTTGGATGCTATATCACTTGGTGTATATATATTTAGTAATGATATTACTTCTTTATCTACGGTGGCCTTAAACAGGATAGTTTCCTTCCTTATAGGAGAGCAACTTTCTTAAGAAGTGTACTGTACAGGGATGAAATTTGCATCAGGGGAACACCCATACTTAGGAACTCATAAATGCAATATATATTCTTTTTTTTTCTTTTTAAATAAATTTACTTAACTTTTTACATTCATTTTCACAAGATTTTGGGTTTCCCCTCCCCCCTCCCCGATACACTGGACATTCTAATTACCCATATCACCAATCTGCCCTCTCTTCTATCATCCCTCCCTTCCCTTACCCCATCTTCTCTTTTGTCCTTTAGGGCCAGATAACTTTCTATTCCCCATTACCTCTATTTCTTATTTCCTAGTAGCAAGAACAATACTCAACAGTTGGTCCTAAAACTTTAAGTTCCAGTTTCTCCCCACCCATTCCCTTTGGGAAGGCAGGCAATTCAATATAGGCCATATTTGTGTGGTTTTGCAAATGACTTCCATAATAGTCGTGCAATATATATTCTATGAATGTTAAGTTTTTTAATTATCTGAAACCCTCAGAACCCTAGGCACATTTGCTTATTTCCCCCTTTACCTAAAGGTTTTCAAACCAACGTACAAAAATTTAGTAATTAATTAAATGTGGTTTATAATGATGATATGATAACAATGAATATATGGGTACAGAACAAGAATCAGTACAGAATTGTTCATCTTTGATTTACAATTTATTTTTTGTGTGATTTTGGACAACTCATTTACACTCTCTGTGACTTAATTTCTTTATTTGGAAAATGAAGAGGTTGAATTTAAATGGCCTTTTGTGTTCCTTTCAGCTCTAAATCAAGGATCTTATGATTCTAAATAATTTTTTTTCCTGAAATTGACTTTTGATCTCCCCAAATTACATTTACCGTTACCCTCCTCATAATGACGGCTTTATATGATCCATCATAGGATCTCTCCTGGATCTGATGGTTTTTATGCAATACAGAATAGTGTTCATTGGGGTGATACTATCAGAAGAAGGTTGGCCATAAGTATATTAAGAATAGGGGAAGGATGTCTTGAGAATCCATAAGCAACAGCCAGAGTAAGGATGGCTTTGTAGAAAATGAATACAGCATACATTTGTGAGATGAAAGTGTTGAAGGCTTTGAGCTTCTCCCCATAGCATGCTATACCTAGTAGTCTTCAATATCAGTACATAGGATACAACAATGAATATAAAAGCACCCATAGAGCAGAAGGTACCAAAGAAATCACAGATGACATTGATCTTATTGTCAGAACAGACCAGCTCCCTGACATCTTGGTTATAGTAGTCTTCAATATCAGTACATAGGATACAACAATGAATATAAAAGCACCCATAGAGCAGAAGGCACCAAAGAAATCACAGATGACATTGATCTTATTGTCAGAACAGACTAGCTTCATGACATCTTGGTGTAAGAAGTAAGAGAAAATTTTTCTTATAATATGGGGAAGGAGAGAACTAACACATTGCTCCTACTAACACCAGTCCTATTTGGACAACTCTTGTGTTATTGAGTATGAAGTTTCATCTCAGTGGTTTGAGAATGGCTACAAAGAGATCAAAGGACATGTTTACAAGAATTGAAGACTAGAACTGAAAAGTCATTAATGAAAAACTCTTGTGCAATGCAGGTATCAGCAAAGAATGAAGCGTCATTGAATAGAAAAAACCTCAGCATGGTATGTAGGGAGGAGAGGCATAGGCCCGTATCAGAAAGAGTCAGCATAGATAGGAAATAGTACATGGGCTCATAAAGTGAAGGCTCTGACTTGATGATAGAGAGGATAATACAGTTGCCCATGGTGGAGATTAAATACACCGAGCAGATGGGGATAGAAATCCATATGCAAGTGCTCTAGTCCTGGCATCCCAACCAAGAAGAATATAGACATTTCAATGTCAGAGGCAGATTAGGAATTTTAGGTAGGTAGGAGAGTAGACCATGAGTGGTTTAATAGATAGTATTTTTTAGAGTAGAACTCACAGATACTTGACCTGTTCAGAGTTTCTTGTACTTGGGAAATAAGCTGGTCCATATCATGTTTCTGAAAAGGATGGTTTTCTAATGGAAATATTGATATTTCCTATACCTACCAAAATCAAATAGAGGGGATCACTATGCACCATCTCAAAGTAAGGTTTCATAGTGACTGTAAAAAAAAAAAACCATATACAATAATGACTATTGAAATTGGAACCATAAATCTGAGTTTACTGTAGCCAACACATAGTTTGAAAAGAGGAGGGTGAGGTCTCTAAAGCTGGCTACTACCTCATCATTGGTCAAAGAGGAACCAAGAATAATTGTCCTTTGGTCATTGGACTTTTTCCAGAATTTGTGTCTTGGAGTTCGGAGGATAACCTTAGTTATGGGAAAGTCATATAGCTTCTCTAAATTTTCTATGAAGCTGTTTAGGAGTACAAGTTTCAGTTTTATGACCTCTGCCAATGTAAGAACACACCCAATTTCTGTCCTTTTCTATCTCTGGCAAAGAGAATGGTATTTATCCTGTTAAAAACAGTATAAAATGGCTAATAAAGACTTAATACACAAGACAAATAGGGAGAGATGAACACCTAGCTGCTCTTATTAAATAAACAATGGACAGACGTCAAGATTTGGTACATATAATTATTTAGCCACTGTCAGTGCTCTTAGAACACTTGTGGAGAGCAAGTCAGGTACCATAGGGTAGGAGAAAGGCAAATGTGTGCATGTTTTAAATAAGGTAAGAGAATGGAGCCTAGGCATAGTAAGCTGAAGCAGGGGTCGGGTGATGGATGAAATAGATTCCTGCTAACATTGTACGACCTGTTATTAGAAGAATGGTAAAATAAAGTCTAGAAAAGTCAACTGTTTTCCCAAAGAGGTAACAATGCTTCAACTGGAACAGGCCATGACAGACTCTTATTTCCTTTTATGATAGAGTGATCATGACTAGACTGATATCTCTGAAGAGGGATGCAAGTATAACGAATTTAATTTGAATCAAGCAATAGACAGATGACTTCCCGAGCTATTTGTTATACATAAATCCAGACAGAGGCAAGATGACAATGTAGTCAGACGGAGTTACTAGTGGGTTTATACCATCTCAAAGAGGGATTTCCACTAAAGTGTTCAATGAAATTGTTTTTGACCTTGTGCTATTTAACATTTTCTTAAAAAAAACTTAGAACTGCAAGTGACATGTATGTTAAATTTTTGCATGACATAGAACTAGAAAAGATGACTAATACATTGGAATAAAGTGTGAGGATTCCAAAAGTTTTTAGCATAGTACAATAGTGGGATAACTGTAATAAAATAAAATTTAACATGCATATAAAATAGGAGGTTTTAGCTAAATAGATGGCTATTTGAAAATCTAGAGTTCCTAGTGAACTGAAAAATCTGACTTGAGTCAGCAGTGAATTCTTGCAATCAACAATGTTAATGCAGCCTTAAGCTATGTTAAAAAAGGCACAAAACTTCAGACTAGAATATACTTGTCCCATTGCACTCTATCATAAACAGAAAACATTACCTAGAAGCAATATAAGGTGGCAACCACCATGGTAAAAGGTATCAATACCAGAATCGAATGGAGGTATTGGAAATCATCATTCAGGATAAGAAAAGACTTTTGTGGACCCCAGAGGCAAAGATAGCTATCCTTGAGAATCTGAAGACCACTTCTTTGGAACAAAAAAATCAATTTGCCCAGCAAGGCAGAACTAGGAGCAATGGATGCATGCATGCTATAAGAGAGTCAATGTAGGCTGAATTAATATATGTAATTGAATCTAATAATACACACACCTACACTCATACAGGTGTGTATGTGTGAGTGTGTGTGTGTGTGTGTGTGTGTATATATACATATATATGTATGTATGTATGCATGTATATATATATGATGATTATAGTAAGATAGTTATGTGTGTATGTGTGTATATACATATATATGCATATATACACATATATATGAAATAGGATGATTATGGGAGGTATGTGTGGACATTTTATATGAGTATAATGGACACATATACACTATATAAACTGATATATACATATGTATATATACATTTTAGATATTGTATATATGCATACATACACACATATATTTTACATACACACACACACACACACATAGATCCTGAAAATTAGAGCCATTGCAGAGTACAATTGTTGTTTTGGGAAGTACTAGATTTACTTTCACTACTGTGCCTGGAGTTAGGGAATAAGTAGATCAAAGATAAACTGTGAAAATCAAATCACATACTCCAATGGAAGCCTTTGAGTAGATGTGTAGTATGAGCGAACAGGATAAAGACTGAAGTCCTCGATGAATCACTATCTCTTTCCAGGTACATAGGCCTATTATAATTCCCTTACAAACACTCATTCTCCCCCAAAGACACCCTATTTCCTGAGCTCTATTACCAGTTGGCAGCCAGGAGAAGCATGGTATAACCGACTGTGCTCTGATAACAAATATCCAGTGTTACAGTGAAATCCACAGAGAATCCATGCAGGCAGGGAAGAACTCTTACAATAGGGAAATGGGAGTAGCAAAAATAGAAGAGGCCCCCAAGGACATTTGCTAAGTAATTTATTTTCCCATGGTAGGCTATATTAGCTATTATTTATATGTACCTGAGGAACATTTTAGGGTTTTTTTTTTATCTAAATAAGATCATTCCTTGGGTATAAAAACTAATATTTTATAATAAAATACAAATAATCACAATATGAGTAGAAAAAAACTTTCTTGACTAGAAAAGGAAAGTCATAGTGTGCTCTATAAGCCTAGGCAGATACATCTCAAGTCTTTCTTTTTCCAATTTAAGTTGAGCCAAGGAGCGTTAAAAAAAAAAAGTCTATCCTGTTGTTTCTATAAATAATATAGAGAGATAAGGATGTGTCTGCAATATAAGGGAGGGGATTTGGAATTTGTTGAATGACTGAACAGAAAAAATAATCATAAGATAATTGCTCTTGAACTGACAGAGACCTCAGAGGCCACCTATTGTACCCTCTACCCCGTATCCTCACTCTCATTTTCTAGATGAGGACCAGTAAATAGAGCTCTGACTCTGTCTAATGGAAAGTTCTTCCCCACCATTAATAGGCCTCAGGTGGAGCCAATTAAAGGAAACTTGATTAGGGGAGGCTTGTTTTGAAGGAAGGCCCACATCTTGTATTAATTTCTAATGAGGTACTGGGTCACTGAGGGTTGTGTCCTCCTGTTTTGACAAGTGTATATATTGTAAGGTGAGGTTTGCTTTGGGACTTCCTCTATAGAAGGTTAGTGTGCCAAATAAGACTCTGGGTGGCCATTAAGTAGCCTCTCAGCTTTGAAAACGCAAATGTTGGTGCTTATCTATATGGTAACTATGTATGTCTATAATGGTCAGACAGTTGGATCTGTCTGTTGATCTGTGATGTATATATTGCTTACGATCAGCCAGTTTGAAGTCCTGTCTGCTGGTCTTTATTTTTCTGCTTGTAATTTCTCTTTTTATATGTAATTAAAGTAGATTGTTGATGCCCTCAAAAGTTGCTTTCCTTTTAGAAAAGCAGATCTAAGAACCTGTACAACAGACAATCTTGTGTATGCCAGGGTACAGTATGGAATCAGGAAGACCTGAGCTTCATATCCAGAATCTAACATTTACTTTCTGTGACCCTGGGAAAGTCACTTAACCTTTTTCTGCTTCAGTTTCTTCAAATATAAAATGGAGAAAATGCCTCCTTCCAAGGATTATTTCAAAGATCAAGTGTGATATTTGTTAAGTGCTTAACACAGTGCCTAGCACATGATATATGCTTCATAAAGGTTTATTTCCCAGCTGGCTACATAGATAAGAAAAATGAGGATAGGGAGATAGTCACTTGCTCAGTGTCTCATAAGTAATAAATGTCTAAAGGAGGATTTGAACCTCCTTCTGACTTCAGTGTCAGAATTCCATGCTTTTTACTATATCAGTCTGGTTTAGAAAGTTTATAAAGTACTCAATAATCTTTTTTTTTACCCAATGCTGCTTACTTTAAAAAGAAAATAATTTAATTGTAAGAATGAATGGACTTCTTAGCAGATATTCATACAAATAAAGCTAGGGCTGGAATAGTTTTTATTGTTTTGTTTTGTTTTGTTTTTTTTCCATGGCAACTAAGTGAAGTCCAAAAATATGGCTTAATAAGCCAGAGGATTAGAGGAAATCTAATCAATGCCATGATTGTGTTCAAGAAAATCAGTTTAGATGAACAAAATGGGGAAGACATAATTGGTTTACCGAAAATAAAGATCAAAATATTATTTATTTCGAGTTCAAAAGGATTTTAGAGGTCATCTAATGTAACTCTTTTATTTTGTAAGTAGTAGGTTGATCCTTCTCACCAGAATGGTACACAGGGAATGTGACTCTGAAATACTATCACTCTATCCCTTACTATTATGTCTAGTGTTCTATCTCTAGAAAATTCTACGAGACATGATGTGTTGCTCATGGCTCTGCTCTTACCTATCCACCATTACCATTCCATTAACATTTGGTATTGTTTCTAACAAACAAGACCCTAAAAAAGCAGGAAACTGGTTGTTCTGCCTCTTCTACTTGTCCAGAGAGAACAAGACCTCCCTCATTTTTCTTGCCAATGCCTTCTTCCTAATCCATTGTCTAATTAGACAAACACCCTCAGCAGCTTTCTTAAGATAGGTAACAGAGTTTCTACTCTAAATTTGTGGTCCAATCCCTCTTCCCAAGAATGATGAATCAAGGTGCTTCCCTTTGCATGCTGTGTGAATTTGACCACTCACGTCATATGAATAAACAGGAAATCACTATTCATAGTGCTTCCTGTAAGGAGGAGAACAAGGTCTCACTATCTGTCCTACTACTATAATTTCTGGAATGTCAGGTTGTTCTCATCTGATCTGCCAAAGGCCCCCTAAGCCTTGATATCTGTCCCAATAATTCATATATAGGACCACTTACCCCTCTGTCTTCCCTGCTTCTAAAACCTCCTGTATTGCACGAGTTAGAACTTGGAGTTCTTGAAATCACTGAAGGTCTCGATTTTCTATTTGTATCCTCAGTCCTTTTCACAATGCTTGGCACATATGAATTTCTTAATAAATGCTTTTACATTCATTTTTATTGGTTTCATTCATTCAGAACGAATATATTGGAAATATCAAGAAAGTAACAAACAAATGTATCCAAGAATTCACATTTTAACGACTTCCTACCTGGCAATTTCTTCAGGTATAACCCACTCATTTACATGGAGTCTGTTGCCATTTTATTAGTGTCTGAAGTTTCAAAAGCCAAGCAGAAAACCCAATTTTTTTTTCTAATAAATCTAATGCATCTGACAAAGCAGGCATAGGGTGCCAGCAGTTGCTTCAGAGTAGGTTGTCTGAACTGAAATTGAAAGTATCATAGAATCTTTAGAGATTTCATTGGTATAGAACATTAATATAAAAAGAAACTCTCTCTACTAAAGTAGAACAGCACCTTCTCTTCAACTTTTTGTCTTAAAGAGATGCCTGGAGTAGGAAGATTAAATGAATTGACCAGAGTAATACACCCAATAAGGATAAAAGGCTAGAGTTTCTCAGGACTTTCTGACTGGAAGACCAGTTCTTTATTCATTAAACTACGTTCTCTTACGGCAATGTATGCCCTTCCCCAACATTCACTATGATCATCTTTCTCATATACAAAGGAAACCATATATAAATGTAAAAGGATATAATATAAAAAAATGCATTTGTATGTGACAAAATAAAAAAAATAGAGAATGATCACAAGTAAATTTTATAGAACTCAATAGAAAAAAAGAAAAGATTAAAAAAACACAGTGAATAAAAAGTGGGCCAAAGACCAAATCAGAGAATCAACAAATAAATGTTAGTAAACGTAATAACAGAAAGATAACAAACTGACTACTGTGACATAGGGCTAAAGCAGTTTTCTGATGTAATATGATTTAAAATAATATTTATTATTTTAACCAGCATTTATATAGCACTATGTGCCAGGCACTGTGCTAGCTGTTTAATAATTGTTATCTCATTTGATCCACATAAAAACCCTGTAATATAGGTGCTACTACTATTCCCATTCTATAGATGAGGAAACTGAGACAAATAGAGTTTAAGGGTTCTTTTCTAGACTCACAGAGCTACAAAGTGTCTGAGAACAGATATGAATACTGGTTTTCCTGATAGAAGGCCCAGCTTTTTATCTGCTGTGCCATGTAGCTATCAACTAGGAAAAAACATACAACCATAAAAAGAATAGATATTTTGAAATCCCTAATATTTTGGTGCTAAAGAGTAAAAAAACTGATAAATAATTAGCTAACCTAATCAATTTACTTTCATTTTACAAAAACAAAACAGTAATTGATAGCTCTTATTTTCATATCAACTAATATTTCCAAATACATTACACTTTCCTCCAAAAAGCAGTAATTTATAAGAAATTTTGGAAAAATAAAAAAGCAAATGTCACCATAAGTAACCAAGGTATCAATCCAATCTGACACATATAGTATTCTATTATAGTCCTCTACTACTGCAAAACAGAGTGAAAGGTTCACTCTCATATATTTTCTTTGAGTTTATTTGGTAATTATGATATGGGAGATTTGAATTTTTATCTTTTTGTTGCTACTGCCCATTCCATTTATACTTGTAATCATGGCATATATTGTTTTCCTTGTTCTACTTCACTTTGCATGAAATTTCATGTCTTTCAAATTCCTCCAATTTCTTTTTTTTTAAGAGATGAAACAAAAACATAATTGTGGAAGAATTAAAGATAATTATCAGAAATGATCACCCAATTATATTATAATAAGATGATAACTTAAAGTAAAAAATGCTAGAAAGAAGAAAACCAAAAACACTTATCTATAATAATCCATTTTCTGCTAAAGAAGCCAATCAAGCCATAAATGACCTATCAAAGTTCAAGAGGTTGTGGGTAGGAGACATAGTCTGAATAGATTTATAATTAAATTATATCAACTGTTGAAAGACCAGTGAATTGTTATGTTGAAGTAATTATTCTCAAGAACTTGACTCCTTTGGGGACCCTTTGTGTATGCCCAGTATGCCCAACATGAGGCCTACTGTGTCTCCCACCTGGTTGGAGGGATTAGCCTGTCTTCACGTGTCAAAACTGAGATGTTCTTTTCTGTGACTTCTGTTTCCTGCAATTAGAATAGTCAGCATGAACTTAAGTGATGAGAGAGAAAGAAAAATATTTTCGTTGGTCCTTCACTTTTACCTCTTCTTTGAGAAGTAGACCTGAGTAGTTTTGTTTCTGTTCTCAGTTGCTGTCTTCAATTTCAGATAATAAATATGATTCCCACTGGAATACTGGAGCCAGGATTGCAGATCAGGCAGGACAGCCAATCAGCAGGGAAACCCTGAGAAACCAGGGTACTGAAACTCCAGCTCATGGAGGGTTTTAGACTTGAAAACGGAACTGTTCTTTGTAGGAATTGAGCTAAGCTATGTCTGAAGTTGATCTTGTTCTCTGTCCCAGACCATAAAGTGGTGCAAAGTGGTAGGGGAATTATGCTTTCCTCATGCTGGGGTGAATGAGTTTGTATATTTGTGATTATACCTTTTGGAGTAAATGTTCTTGGTTGTGAAGTGAGAAAGAAGGCACTATGTGTGTGTGTGTGTGTGTGTGTGTGTGTGGTATATATGTATTCATGTGTATATATACATATATATGTATATACATATGTATCAGAGATAGCTGGGGTCCTAATATTCAAATTGTCGAGAAAGATGTAGAAAAATTTGACTAATAAAAATATTTTTTTAAATTAAGCATAAAATTTCAGCGAAAAGACTCTACCAGCATATCCCTTCCCAAAATTCAGTATTTTCTGTGGTGGGTGCATAAAGTAACAAAAAATTCAAATAAAAGGTCATGATTGTTTCCTTTAGGAGATCAGACTTGCCCTGGTATGTATATGAGTAAAGAGACTGGAAAAAAAAAATCAGTGAAGAGTAAAAGTGAAAACCAACCATCAATGTTTATGGAAATATCTAATATATACTTATTAATACCATTATAATTGTTTATATTATAAATATATGTTTATTCTGTCATAATATATGGCATATTATACTATAAGACTATTATAAATATTCAAATTAAGTACAAAAGACATATTAAGGAAGACAATATCTGCATCCAGAGAAAGAATTGATGAATAGAATCATGTATAGAATGATTTTACATACATACATACATACACACACATACATTTATGTCTAATAATAGCCATCTCTAAGATGGAGAGGAGAAAAAAAGGGATGAAAATGAATTTACTTGATAACTTTATTATATAATCAAAAGCAATACCAAATTATACCTAACAGACTTGCAGTTTCATGTGCAATCATCTTTTTGTATCATTATGCTATCTTATGGAAATGGTTGTTTTGTTCCACAAGTTAAAAATAAAATAAATTAAAATTTATATATGTGTGTTAAAATGCTTAAGAGGATTCTTTTTCTTTTTTGACATGTCCAAATGTACATAACTAAAATGAAGATCTAATATTATTTGCAATTAGAAACTTAGCAGTAAGCATCATAGGAAAGCAAGCATACCCCTATCACCACTATTATTTAAACAATTTCTAGAAATGTTAGATATAGCAATTCCAGAGATTTAACTTATCATCTGGAGACTTTTTCCTTTTTGTAAAAATGATGTTTTATTTTAGAGAATCAGAGAATAACATGATGAAGGTAATTTAAAATTTCATTAAAATAGTAGGAAAAATAAGTCCATGATAATACTAATGTCTGCACAGTTCTATCCAAATTCAAGAAGAAATGTAGAAAAAGAAATTTCAAGTAGATACTACTGAATTTATACAGTACCTAGGACTTAATATTACTAAATTTTACATATATATATACATATATACACACGTGTGTATGCATATATACATGTGAGAGTGTGTATACACATGTACACACACTCTACAAAATGTTCTTTATTGTGGGATGAATTAAAAAAATTGGCAAGAGATTATCCACAATTAATTTATACATTCCATAACATGACCATCAAAATATCAAAGTGTTTATTTATCAAATTAGATGAAATGACAAAAATAACAAGGGAAAATGTTGAAGAAACTTAAATGAAAATCAGGAATGAAAGGGGGAATAGCATTTCTATATTTCAAACTATACTACAAAGCAATAATCACTGAATGCATTTGGTTCTGATTAAAACATACAAAAGTGGATCAGTGGCATGCATTAAGTAACTAAGACCTATTTAGTCTTTTGAACTTAAAATATATTGAACACAAAATTCCAGCATTTGATAAAGTGATAATTCTAAACTGCATGACACACAATACATGGTTCAACAATAATTGCTGGGAAAACTGGAAAGAACTTTGACAAAATTATATTTTGATCAACTTCTATCATATTTTGTAAGAAGCTCTAAATATTCATATGGAATGTAAGTTCAAAGGTTGCTAAGCATTCCTATTGAAAAACAGTTCAAAACAGCTGAGAAACCTAGGAGTACCTAAGTTATTGGGGTAGTCACTCCTCTGTGGTATATCTCAGTATTAATGTTAGTTTACCTACAGTCAGGAAAGATAAACAAAGCAGAAGAGGCAATCAAAGGCCTAGGCTCAAGACTGACTACCTGAACTCCAGTACTAGTTTTCACATGGGAGTAGTTTCCAAGCTTCTTGGTTTCTGAGCTTAATAAAAAAGGCATATAGTACTGTCTTACTTGGCAGACAGAAGAAAGCATGAAAAAAGGGGGAAAATAATCTTAATCTAACATATGAAAAAGGAAATCACTAAAAAAAAGTTGTTTTTTTTTGTTTTTGTTTTTTTTTTTACTAATGTCAATTGACCAAAATTAGAAGAAAATCTATCGAGAAAAGTCACTGTAACAGATTTATGCAGTAAAGTTCAGATACCAAAGAAATAGGAACTGAAGGCAAATATATTTAAGACCAAGATTAATTCCCCAATACTGAAATGGTCAATATGTAAATAATTTTAAAATTAATTAGAAAGCGTCAACAATGATATAAATGTACTGAAAACATCTAACAATAAAAGATATACAAATATAAATAAAGTTTCATCACACTCTCTTCAGACTGTCAAAGAAGATTAAAGATAGAAATCATCAGCGTTGAAGGGCCTGCAAGAAAATTGTTCCTATAATTTTGTGAAAATTTTAATTAGCCCAAAGATTAGGTTGGGGAGGAAAATGGGATTATGCCCCAAACTATTAATCTACTTTGATCCACAAATCTCATTTTTATGCTTATCCTTCAGAGGTCTATGACAGAGATTAAAACCTATGTATAGAAAAATAGGAATTATGGTCATTTCTATTGAAACAGATTATAAAGTGCATACCTATTGATTGAGAGATGATTAAACCAATTGCAAACTGTGAACATTTAAATGAATAACATGAACCATTCAGCTCAATATAAGAATTCATAAATTCATAAGTAGTACCTACAGGGAAACAAGAGAATACTACACATGATACCCACATTATGCATATGAAAACAGCACTAAAATACAACCAAACTCTGGTCCAGCTGGTAAGGTAATAAAACACATGTCTTTCATCAGGGAAAAGAGATGGATAACTAGATAGGTATTACATATGATAAATATACTGAAATAAATAAAATGTGGGAAAATTCTTGACTTTCTCTGATGTCTGTGATTATAGTGGATTTCTTAGAGAGGTGTTAAGTTATTACTACTGGTTTTTAAATGGAAGCTGGATGACTCCTTATAAAATACATTATGGTGGAAATTCTTTTTGATCAAAGGTTGTACTAGGTGGGCCCTTCAAATTTTCTTGTGCTATAATTCTTTTCTCTTCATTCCTAATTTATCCATTGAGGGCATAGATTTTCTCCTTTATCTCAAAGGGCATAGGTAGTGGCAAAGACTTCCTGATAACTTACTTGAAATACAGCTTCCTCATGACTTTGATTCGAATCTGTTGGGTCTTCACACAATATACTATGGGGTTCATTAATGGTGGGACTAACAAGAGGACATCAGCCATTAGGATTCTAATGAACAGGGGAGCATGCTTGCCAAAGCGGTAAAGAACAGCCAGGGTTATGATAGGTATGTAAAAAATAAGAACTGCACAAATATGAGAGACACAGGTACTGAGAGCCTTGAGTTGTTCTTGGTGAGAAGCAATGCCTAAAACAGTCTTCAGAATGAAAATGTAGGAAATTGAAATTAATACTAAATCCAACATGCCTACCAGAGCAACAAAGAAGCCATAGATAATATCAACCTTATTATCAGAGCAAGCCAATTTCATGACATCCTGGTGTAAACAGTAGGAATGGGAAAGGAAGGTCCTCTTACAATATGTCAGATTCTTCAGAGTGAAAGGAAATGGTAGGATCAATGAAAAACTTATCACGGTTAACATCAGGCTAAGTTTGGTAGCTCTTGCATTGGTAAGGATAGTGCTATACCTTAGGGGATTATGGATAGCTATGAAACGATCAAAAGACATTATCATAAGAACTGAAGATTCCATAAGAGAGAAACCATGGATGAAAAACTGCTGGGCAAAGCAGGCATCAGCAGAGATTCTGGGAGTATTCAATAAAAAGACCCTTAACATTGTAGGTAAGGATGACAGAGACAGACCCAAGTCAGAAAATGCCAGCATGGAAAGGAAATAGTACATTGGCTTGTGAAGTGATGACTCAGTCTTAATGATGAAAAGGATGGTACAATTGCCCAAAATGGTGACAAAATATATAAAACAGATGGGTATTGAGATCCATATGTGAGTGTGCTCCAATCCTGGAATTCCTATCAAGAGGAAGTTGAAGACCTCACTTTTAGAGTTGTTAAATGTAGACATGGCAGGCAGAAAAAGGAGATCAAGTCAGGAATATGACTGACATACCCTTAAATTAAAAGTAGAAAAGAAGATATTTAAATCATTTTGTTTCTTCCTGTTTTTGGTAGAGTTGTGTTAGTATTGACTCACATATCAGCTTCTTGATTTAGCCATCTCTGGTCCACCACACTTGAATATTTTCTTGACTGCACATTCCTTTGACTCCATCACTTTCTAGCTTGCATTACAGATACACATTATATTTTATCAAGTTAAAAATGAGTATCTTGAAGGCAGAGGCTATTTAGTCTTTGTCTCTGTAGCCTGTTTGCTGTGATCATATTCTAGGATATCACCACCACAACCATCATCATCGTCATTGTCATCGTCATCATCATCATCATCTTGGTATATCTAAAAAGTGCTTTTCATATAGTATATGCTTAATACATGTTTGTTGGACTGAATTACCTTATACGATGACCCTCTTGCATCCAGAACTCCTCATCCTGTTTGCTAATTACCTCACCAGACTGACTATTTCTGGAAACCCCTAGCTTTATTTTACTTTCTACTCTTTGGTAGACAATTTGCCAGTTTCCTTGTTACTTTCCTTCTACCTTTGTAAGAAGGTACTTGGCAAGTACTCTTTTGCCTAGTCAACAGTCCTATAACCATGACATTGTGAATTCTGACATTGTTTCTGGAAGGGATATGTTAAATTACTTTACTATGGTCCAACTCACAATCCCTGTATCTTTAGGAACCAAAGCATTCCTCCCTGGACACCACTTCCCTAATTGTGTTGTCTCTACTTTTTAAATTACAAGTTTCTGAAGGGCAGGGACTATCTTTCTTACTAAATTTCTATTCTCATTGTTGCCACAGTCCTTGACACCTAGTCAACCCTTATTAAATTCGTTTTTTTGGTCATTCATTTATCTCAAAGGCTATTTTTTTGTTTTTGTTTTGGCATATTTGAGTATGTACTGAAAACTCGATTAAGCTATGACTGAGAATACAAAGTTTGTCCTTACAGGCTTGGGAGCCAGGCCCCATCAGCAGAGAAAACTGAGGGAAAAATGGGAATACAAAGAAACCACCTAAACAGATACAATTTGCCTTCAGACTCATTTGTGTTCTGCTGTCTGAGGACTGTTTTGAAGGTAAAGAGGCTGTACTGACCAGATTTCTTCCACATAGTGGAAAGGCTCCCTATTGCCTCTTCTGGGTTCTTTCTCTTCCTCCACCACTCAATAATTTCTCTTCCTTTGAGGCTTATTCTCTTCCTCTCTACTACTCAATATAAATCATGGTATTTGGTGCCCTGATACTAGAGAACTTCAGCGTACATACCGATTTTCCCTCTAATACCCTATTACTCAGTTCCTTGACTTACTCAACTCCAGTGAGCTACAATTCCGTCCAACCTCAGTCATACGCGCAGAAGGTAACATATTTGATCTTGTTATCACCCAAAATGTACCACTTCTATGTTCAAAAATTCTGAAATGCCTTTGACTGACCATAATCTATTGACTTTTCACCTTTCCTCTGTCTTTTTTTACATAACCCTACCCTTTATCTGCACCTGGACCTCCAGTCACTTAACCCCTCAGTTCTCTCCCAGGCTATCTCTCCTGAAGTGGCCACTCTTCTTCCCATCTTGAATCCTTGATAAACCATCCAGTTTTACTCTATTCTCCTCTCTTGAATACCATTGTCATATTGATTATTCTTAGCCAAACCTCAACCTTGTCTCATTCCCTCCATTCTTCACCATCACTCCCACACATAGGCGGCTGAATGAAGGTTGAGAAAATCCCTCAACCCTTCTGATTGGTACACTACAAAGTTATGTCATATAACTTCAACTAGCCCTCACTGCTACTAGGCATTCCTACAGTATCTCCCAACTCACTGTCCTACTCTACACAGTTGTTCTTCCCAACTTTTTCAATCCTCATCAAATCTACTCTAGTCCCTCCCCATTTTTCAGCTGAAAATTTTGACTCATATGTTACTGAAAAAATCAAGTCCACTGACCATGAGTTCCTTCTTCTCCCCTTTTCCTTATCTCCTATCATTCAGATGCCTTCTGTAACTTTGTTCTCTTTCTTTTTTGTCTCATATCATGAAAGATTTTACTCTTTACCAAGTCTAACCTTTTTCTTGCTCAAGTGATCCCATTCCATGCGATCTCACCATATCGCCTCTTCTGTTATCTCTACCTTTTCTCTTATATTCAATCTCTTCCTCTCTACTGGTTCATTTCCCATTGCCTACATTCATGAGCATGTCTCCATTATCTTGAAAAAATAAACACTTTCACCTTCCATCTCTGCTACCATCCTATATCTCTTCTACCCTTTGTAGCTAAACCTTTGGAAATGTCTATCTAATAGGTGCCTTCAATTTCTTCTCGCTCTTTTCTTGAATATTTAAAATCTAGCTTCCAAACTTATTCCACCATAACTGCTCCCTCCAAAGTAACTGATGATTTCTTAGTTGCCAGATTCAATGATCTTTTCTCAATCCTCATTCTCCTTGATATCTCTGTGGCTTTTGACATTTTTTTATTTGTTTCTTTTAGATCTTTCCTTCTCTCTAAGTTTTGTGGTAAACTACTTTCTTCTGGTTTTCCTTCTACATATTTGACCACTACTTCTCTTTGTCTTTTGCTGCGTCTTCCTCCAGATAATACACTCTAAATAATAGTTATCTCCCAGGGTTCTGTACTCGGCACACTTCTCTTTTCCCTCTATACTGCTTTACTTGGTGATCTTATCATCTCCCATTACCATCTCTACGCTCATGACTCTCAAATCTACCTAACTTGTCCCAATCTTTCTGTTGACTTCCAATATTGCATCTCCAACTGCCATTTAAACATTTTGAATTAGCTTAGCAGTAGATACCTTATACTCATTATGTCCAAAATAGAACACATCTTTCCCCCTAGCCCTTCCCTTACTTTTCTTTCCTATTACTGTAGAGAGCAATATCATTCTTTCAGTTCCTCAGGCTAATAGCCTGGGTATTATCGTGAATATTTATTACTATCTCCTGCCCCCAATATCCATTTTGTGGTCAGTCAGCCAATTTCACCTTTCAGTGTATTTTGAACTTGCCTTCTCTCTTCTCACATTTTCTCCATTCTAGTGTGGGTTCTCATCACTGCACATCTGGATTATTTCACTAATATAAAGGTCAATTAGGCTTTTTCAAGTCTCTCCCCATTCCAATTCATCCTTCATTCAGCCACTTAAGTGATTTTTGTAAAATGAAGACATTACTGCCTTACTCAATAAACTCCAGTTGCTTCCTTACATCCAGCAGGACATATAAAATGAACTTAGGCATTCCAAACCCTTCATAACTAGCTCCCTCTTACCTTTATTGGCTTCTTAAACCCTATTTACTAACACATTATTTTCTGTCCAATGACATTGGTATCCTAACTGTTCCACGAATAACATTCCATCTCTCAGTGTTGGAAATTCTCTTTGGTCATCTCTTATTCTTGGAATGTTCTCCCTCCTCCACTCATAGTACTAACCTCTCTGACTTCCTTTAAGTCCCAACTAAAAATTTCACCTTCTTTAAGAACCCTTCCTCAACCCCTCTTAATTCCAGTGTTTTTCCAGGTTTCTTGATTCAGAGTCCATCACTTTGTACCCTATAATAATCTCTACTCCACATTGTTTCCATTTGGTGAGTGATATTTCAGTGACAGGGGTGTTTAGTCTTGGGTGAAGGAATGGGAAGCAATAGTTGTCAAGGACATACCTATTATTGGTGGGAACAGTATTTACAGTAGTGCTTGCTTAGTCATTCAGGTTTTTGTAATCATTGAAAGGATCACTAATTATTCCTTTATCAAACACTGATGGTAGTACCCAAGCTTTCTCATTCATTGATTCATTCAACTTTCATTTAACAAACTATTACTTCATACAAATCACTCCACTAAGTGGGGAGAAGTGACAAATATATGGAAAAATTGATAGATTCCCATCAACTAGAGTGATGATACTCTGTAATAAAGTGCATGATAACACATATACTCAAATAACTCTAAGATAGCATTTGATAGGAGTAAAGAGGAGAGCCAGACCAAATAGTTAGAGGAAACTAGGGTAGAGATTGAATGCAGCTGGTGAAATGGTAGAGGTTTTGTAAAGGAGGAGTTTCTAAAGATAGGTACTAAATGGAGAAAACAATTTTAACAGGCAGAAATGAAGAGAAGTACTTTTCCAAGGACAGATGGTGGACTGTTTAAATGGATAAGGACAGGACGAATAAAACTGATGATGCTAATGATGTTGATGATGATAAACAATAACATTTATAGAGTAGTTTGATTTTTTCTAATGCATTTATAATTTAATGATCATAACACACTGCAAATAAAAGGGCTATTATTATTCCTCTTTTATAAATGAGGAAATTCAAGTTCAGGGAATTTAAATTATTTGCCCAGGTTTGCATACACAGAATGTCTACTACCGTTGTCTTTCTAGCTACAAGTACAACACTGTAGATCCTGTGATAGAATGCCTCCTCAAAAGCCATTCCAGTTATATAAAATGTAGCATGAGGGAAAGGAAATAATTTGAAATAATGCTGGAAAATGTTCATTGGCATCAGTTTATGAATAGCTTTAAAATTGCATTTGATTATGTTATTGAGAAAGAGTCACTGAAAACTTTTGAACTGATGAGACATGCCCCGATATGTACACCAGTAGTATTTCAATATTGTCTGTTAAAGAACTTGAAATCTGAGAGTTACCTGAAACTCCTTCAAGGAAAAAGGAATCCTGACTCTTCCAACACATAATCTCTATGCCCCTGACACCAAATGCTTGTAACTAAAAATCACTTGCCCTTTTGAAAATGATACTGATGACTGCCAACAAAATTTTGTGTCTTCTTTCTCTCTCAGTCTTCCATCATCACTGATCAGTGTCTGTGATTGCCAGAGTTGGAATGGGCAGATTTATTGGACATCATGTTCTGTACTGTTGGGAATTAGATCAAGTAGAAACTAGGGTGGAGTCAAAGACTTTTAGAGGTACAAGCGATCATAGACAACTTTAAGTAAATGAGAGACTGCTTCTATACAGGATCATTCCCCCATCTGCCTTGGCCATGTGAGAGACCATCCTATCAGGGATCAGAATAATGGTCTCTATCACTTCTGGAGGGTCCTATGGGCTGTGGATCTCAGTTTTCTGTGAGTTCCATTAAGCAAGGATATGGTAGTTGCATATGGACAACGGTTTATTCTCTTCTCTCTCTCCTTGCCCTCAAATGGCAGAAATCAATAACCTAAGAACAGGTGTGGAAATTAGATCACTAACCTGAATATAAGACTTTGAATGGGCCTGCTAGCATGAAAAATAGCAGTTTTCAGGCAACATATCTTGCAGAATTCCTGCCTTTACCCAAATGTACATGGTTTTTATAATCCTCAAAAATCTCTATACTCTATCTATATCTTCCTTAATGAGGCATCCCTTTCCCTAAGTCCTAGGTTCAGTTCCCTCTGGGGTTGAAGGTTAAGTGATTGCTCTAAGGATAAATAATCAGGGAAGTCTGATATCCCTGCTTAGGGAATAGAATTCCCTAACATCATTCCTCATCTCCTCCAATTTGATGTTCTCTTATAACAAAGAAAAAATAGTTAAAGTCAAGTCATTGATACAGGGATCACATTAGAATATGTAGATCGATGCATCCAGTTTCCATAGTCCCCTGACTCTCTTATGAGAGAATAGAAGACTATATGATCATCTGTTTCCCAAGATTAATATTCACTTTTGTTCTTATTTAGAATTTGACTTCCAACATCATTTGCACTTATATTTATGCAGTCATTTGTTTATGAAGTATATTCTACTTTTGACTCTACACTTTTCATGATGTTTCAGTTCATACAAATGTACCCTTACTCAGTGTTCTTCACATGGCATTAGCCAGACCACATTAATAAAGTTACTACATCTCATATTCTCTTGTATTGACCTCATAAAGTATATTTTCAATAATGGGGAAAGTTAGAAATAGGAAAAGAAGAAATAGGTTGGATTTTTGGAGAGTACAGGATCAAGTAATATATTCCCTGACTAGTGCTCATGTGAAGCAATGAGTTCCTTCTGTATCATCCTTTATAATAGGCAAGTAGGCACCTAAAGGCCAAACCTATTGCAAAATAGAAACCTTAATTACAGTAGCAAAGTGCTAAGTCCATTGTTCATGGTGTCAACAAACTAGAACCCCCATGCCTTAACATATGGATGCTGCAAGAAATCAAATTTTTCATCGTGCCATTATTCCTTCCTGGGCATGCCAGTGACTTCACATTTCATTGTGAATGACTATGTATGTTCCAGACAATCATTTATATTGATCCTGTCTTTCCTTTTCAATCCTTTCACTCTCAAGGGACTCTAAAAGATTTGATGAGGAAGTCTTGGCAGGACATGGTTTGCCTGGGAAACCATCCCTCAACCCCCAGTGTCTGATGAACAGCCCCAGCTTCTGTGTTGTTGATTTCTGTGTTTGTGCCCCCGGACTCTTTGAGAATTGTTCAAGGAAATGATCAGAATAATACATTAGTGTAGTCTTTTGGTTTTTGTGGTAAAGCACTTCCCCTACTCCCCTCAACACCCCTCTTGGTTAGATTGTTTATTATCTTCATTTTTAGTCATTATTTATTCATTCATTCATTCATTATTTTATTTTTATTTATATTACATATAATATATTATATTATTATATATTACGTATATAATGATATATATTTATATTATCATAAATATTAAATTATTTTATTTATTTATTATTAATAAATTATTATTATATTATTAGACATGCATATATTCCTTTAAATTAATCTTGTCAAACAGGACATTGATGAGAGCAGCCTGGTATTCCTTAGTCCTGAACATTAGTTGACTTAGTGACACTTCAGGCCTAAAACTGTACCTCAATGCAGTACCCCTTTGGATTATTTCCCGATGAACTCTGGGAAAAATGCCTTCTCAGAAGATACTAAAAGTTCATGTTCCTCTAAGAAGTTACCACTCCATCACACTTGGCACATGTTTTAGTCTAGAATATTCTACATAATGTTTACCTGTACCCCATACAAATTGCAGGTTCCCTAAGAGCTCTTGCCTACTGAAAAGCATTATAAATCTTTCCCACCTTGACCTCAACAATGTTTGAGTCCATGAATTCTTTTCCAGATGGCCCATACAGGGAACTCCGGTCTTGGAGTTTTCCTGTACCTCTCTTTTTCCAGCCTTCATCCCTGGGAAATAAGCTCTGTGAAGATGAAGGCTGGTAACCACTTCTACAAGTGCTATAGCCACAGTAATGAGGATGCAGAAAGAAAAATTCTTGCTCCCAAAATCTTTGGCACTGTTGAATGGTTCAATATCAGAAACTGAATGATTTTGTCAATGGGAATAACATTGAAGGAAAGGTATTTCTTTCTGATTTGTCATTATACACTAAGAACCATGAGACCTTGCCATCTGCATTACAGCTAAAACTATCCCTTTGTGTACTCTCCCGTTGGAATTGGAGCTCCTTAAGAGCAAGGACTCTCTTACTTCTCTGTGTTTCTCCAGCCAATAGCATATCACACTGCATACCATAAATGCAATCATTCATTCATTCAAAAAAATGGAAACAATGTTAGCCTAATATGGAAGGTTTTGATGAAGTCACATTAGTTCATTGTAGTGATATTTCTTTTTCTAGATATTTACTAATCACCTCTTTAGTAATAAGTTCTAGATATTTGTGAGAAATCAATACAAAGTCTTCTGAGCTATACATATTCAATTACTTTTATTTTTAGAAAATCGTAACTTTTCTCTTTCTCAAGCAATCAAGAAAAAAAATTCTATCTGGTACATGCCAGATTGTGTGCTAGGTAAAGACAGAAAGCTTGAAATGGTCATTTTATTGCTGTTATGATCTCCCTATGAGTTATTTACTACTGTAATTTAGCACCTCCCTGAATCTTAAAATTTTAGGGAATTGCTTATAGAAAGGTTAAGTGATTTGTTTAGTTCTTCCTGGGTTCATGGAAAAAGTTTAAGCTCTGAGTATTTTAATTTAAATGTGACAATATAATACTATATAACATAACATGACTATATCACATGATATAATAGCATATCAAACTGGATATTATAATTACATCCCTTCATGTTGAGACTATAAAGATGAAAGTCAAAATAATCTATGTCATCAAAGAGTTTATAGTCTAACTATAAGAGAAAATATATATACACCCATAAATATTGTGAGAAAGGAAGAGAGACAGAGAGTATGTATGAGAGAGTTAAAAAGGGGAGAGAGAGAGAAAGAGAAAGACAGACAGAGAGACAGAGAGACAGAGAGAGAGAGAGAGAGAAAGTGATGGGGGAAAAGAGCAGCTGAAGGCAGCTGATTTGGGAATGAAAAGAGATAATGATATGCTGAAGGTTACACTTGAGGCAGACCTTGAAAGGAAACTGACATTCCAAGAGCCAGGATTCGAGAGAGTGCATTCTTGGCATGAGATGGAATTCCATACGTGAGAAACAGCATGGAGATCAATTTGGCTAGACTGCAGTGTGTGTGTGGAAGAGGTCAGCATGAAATAAAACTAAAAATGAAAGGTGAAAGTCTGGTTGTAAAAGGTTTCAAATGATGAACAGGGACTTTATATTTGATTCTAGAGATAATAGAGAGCTACTGGAATTTATTGAGTAAGATAATGGAAAGGTCAAGATTTGTATTTTAGGAAAATATTTCTTGCTTGATATTTAAAATGTCCCCAAAAGTGACTTAGCAGTCACATATAGCAGTTATTTGAACACTCCGAGGATATAAAGATTATCAAGGATATCAGAGGCATGGAGACACAAAAAGAGTGCTGGATTTAGAGTCAGAGAACTTAGGTTCAAATCATGACTTTGTTACTACATGTGTGACCTTGGACAAGTCACCTTACCCCTGTGTCTTCTCTACCTTCTTTCACCTTTGAAATATGAAAGTTGAACTAAATGTCCACTAAAGGTAATTACAGTTCTAAATCTCTCCTGGAAAGTTTATCTGGGTCAGTTAACTAGAATTAAACAAAGTTTGCTAGGTAGTCTCTTACTATCTATTTATCATGAGTATTCACTTCCTTTTAATAGTTTTTATTCTGTCTTGTTTATTCTGAAGATCATTTACTTTGGGGAGGAAGAAAATAATTTTAAAAGAATGCCTTCCTTTTTTTCCTTTGTTGCCATCATTCCCTTAGAACCCGGGAGGAATGCATTCTTTGTATCTTTTATTTCACCATTGTTTGTGACAAAAGAGAAATAGAGAAGTATTAAAAATAGAGGAAAATATGTTATTGTTCTTTTTTTCTTTTTGATCTTTAGCTTTTCACACCAGCTTCTTTCTATTCATTCTCTGCTTTGACATTATCCTTAAAGGATTGTACCAGCCTTTTATATGCATCTCTATTATCTGCCTATACATTTTCATTATATTATTTTTTTAATATAAGTTGGTTAGTACATCACCCTCACATTCCATTCTCTTTCTATCACTCTTCTATTTTCCTCTTCATTTCAATCAAGACATAATCCTGCTGTTCATACTTAGTCATCTTTTCTTCTATGATTCAACAGATTTTCTTTCCCTCCTGAAAAGCTGTCATTGTTGAATACTGTCCCAGACACCCTTGGTGCAATAAATGTGTGGATGAAGATGCTTTGTTATTTAATTCTCCCTTCTGCATTGTTGTCCTGGAAAAAGAAGAATCCTTGAGTGAGAATCTTGCATTATCATCTCCCATATTTCCCCAACACCCACATATTCAAACTTTTGTTGTCCTAAATGTTATGATACAATTAGATATATCTACATACATACAAGCAAGCACACTTTGCTTATACAATGATATACAATGGTACACAATTACTCTCAATTGTTCATGATAGTTTTATTACAGTCTTTTAATTTTTTTAATTAGTCTTTTTTTTTAAATGGCCACCAGAGTATTTTTGCCTTGATCCCCAAAGAGCCCAAAGGAACTGAATTGGCTGAGACCTCAAGCCTGGAAACATATCCCAGCCCTTGGTTTTTGCCTAGCTGTTTGGATTTTCCATGGACCATTCATTTTTCAGGGTTTGTGAAGTGGACTTCTTGTTCTCATATTCATTGGCTTATTGCCCCCAAACAGCCACTCTGTTAAAATTAGTTGCTAATTATAAAAAAAAAAAAAGATCAGAATCTAAGGTGTTTTCCAGAAAAGGAGGCTAGGATAAATTAGACAGGGTATGATATAAACTGTATCAGTTATTTGCACATAAAAACAATGTTAAGCATAGAGAGTGCTGATGTGAATTAACAGAATGATGTAGATGGGATTCAGTAAAATCTTTTAGCTGCAGATGCAGCTGTGGGAAACTTTTAGATATTATATAAATCAGTTTTTCTTGAGGCTTCTGATTGCACATCTGATTTTACATATGGACTGGCTTTATCTCATCAATAGCTGAACTAGATCTCTTCCGTGATCTCAACTCTTCAGATACACCACTCCAATTCCGCTTGTTAGGCCATCTACCTCTCTTACACTCTTCTTAACCTTGGTGGTAGGGAATAGAAAGAGACTAGCTGCCTAATCTCTTCATATAACAAAAGCAGCAACATCAGGGTAGAGAAGTGATTCTTCTGACCTCACTGAGATTATACCTAGTCATCTGCAGCTATATCCAAGAAAAGCCATCAGAGTGAGGCATCCCATGGAATTTTTTTTTCTTTTCCAACTCAATAGTAGATCAGGATATTTGCAAACAAGAGCCTTAAATGGCCAGAAATTGACTCCGCAAAGTTTCTTCAGTCAACTGGAATAGAAAGATTGCTGCTCTGCTTGAATAGAATGAGGCCTGGGGACAGGGAGTGTACTCAGTGAATTCCATGAACCATTGGTATCTGTGACTTGTTACTGCTTCTCAGTCCATCTTTTGAGCCAGTTCAGAATTTTTATTCTCCCTTTCTCCTTCTCTCATAATTACAGCCTTGAAGTCCATTTGAATTCCCTTATGCCATTCTGATTCTCTTCATATTTTACTTCCTTCTTCCCTTCCTTTTCTACCTTTTTTCTTCTCTTCCTCTTCCTCCTTATCCTTTCCTTAATTTCCCTCCTCCTCCAGTCACAAGCAATTATCTCCACTAGTTTCATGCACTAATCTATCTATTTTTTTTTCATTTCTAAGAAAATTCAGCTATTCAGAAATTCCTTCTCGATGAAAAATCTGGTACCAAAGACAAGGGACAGATCATGAGCCCAAAAAAAAGTGAAACAAGCAAGAAACAAGTATTTATTAAGGATCTACTATTGCCACTTCTATGCTAGAGTAGACATTGAGGATAAATAATCAACAACAAAAAAAAGCAATCCTTACTCACAGAGATAGATTATGAGAACATATTAAACTATATGCAAAATACATATAAAGAAAATTAATAAAAATAAAGCAGTTAAAATAAAGTTTGAGTGGGAAGGTGTCAGAAATTGAGGGGAGGAGATGGGGATCAGGAATAGTTGTATATAGAAAATAATAGTTGATCTGTATCTTAAAGAAAGAGAGACCTTATGAAGTGAATGTGAGGAGTTAGTGGAGTATTTCAGGCACAGGGGAGAGCCAGAGCAATGTATGGAGATAGGAGAAACAGGGAAGGCTAATTTGGCTAGATGACAGAATATGTCTGGGAAAGACAGAATAATATAAAATGAGTCTAGAAATTTAGGTTGAGATAAGGCTGTGAAGGTCATTAAGCAGGGCTGTTCTGAAGAAAACTTGAACAGGCTCATAAGAGTTAATTGTTAAATTTTCAGGATGAGTATTTACACCTTGAAAATTCATAAACACTAAAAGTCAGGGATTGTCTCATTATTGCCTAGACTTAAGAAAGTAATGGAGAATATATTAGTAATACAGATTAATCTTAATAGAGCATTTTGCATTCATTTCTGTCTATTTATCTATATGCCTGTCTATGCATGCATTCATTTTTCTGTCTATTTTGTTTGCTTGCTGATTTGTTTTTTCATTTATTCTTTATTCATTCATTTATTTTTGCACTTTTTTTGTGGGGGGGAGGGAAGTCAGTCGTTAAGTATATTGCTAGTACTTTTGTTACCATAATGTTGCATACTTACTAGCACATCCCTATTTACAAATACCAAGGAATAAAACAGACTCTATTTTCAATGAGTTTATACTCTTTATAACAAAGGAAAGACCATTAATGCATATATGTATATGCAGAATGAATATAACCAAAACATAAGGGATTTAGAAAAAGTAGCTGGGCTACTCTTGAAATTCTTGAAGTAAAAGTTTGTGCTTCTGTTTAATCAAAAGTTTGAGAAATGTGTCTCAAGTTTGAGAAGTGTTAACAGCTTGCACTGGAAAATTGCTACCTCAGTTTGGTCATGTATTAAAGCGACTTCATGCTTTCACTTTATTTCAGTAAATATGATGATGTGGCAAAATAAATTAATTTATGTCACAAAGAACAGAATTTCCTGTCAGTAAAAATAAAGCTGTTCATTTTCAAAAGTAATATTAAGATGTGTTAATAGTTTAATAATACAATTCAACTGAACATTCCTTTATTTAGCATCTACTATGGACAACCAACATAACTAGATGTAAGTGATCCCATACCACCATATGCTACAATCCAAACATCTAGTTGCCTACTGTATTTAGCCTACCTTAGAAAGCTTTGGGGAAGTTCTGGTGGCTAGGATCAACTCTTCTGACACTCTTTCTCTGTTTGACTATAGATTTTTGCATTGGTTGACCTTCTCCTCCTTTTGTTACCATTGGCCATTCATCCCTTTTTTGAAATGTTCTCTATGTTATTCTGTTTCAACAAAGGAATATTGTGCCTTTGCTCATGCCCCTTTAAGTCTAAAATAAGTCCTTGGGAAAATTTGGGGTAGATGGAAGGGAATGACAACAAAGGCAGGAAGAAAATGGGAAGAGGGACTCAGAGGCATTTAAGGTATATTTCAAAGATCATTTGCACTTTTGATTTATTGTCTTTTGTACTTCTACCTTTCCCACTATGCCTTGTTACTAATAATTGCTGTAATAGTATTTGCGTATGTTTTAATGGCCTAATAGAAGAAGTACTAGACCCCAGTTTATAGCTTCAGCCTTGCAAAAGGATAGTCTTTGAGTAACTTCTCAGGTCAAGACATATCATAGTTATAAAGAGAAGAATTAATGAAGCTGAATAGTCAGGGTTGTGAAACAGAGAAGATAGAGATAAGAGAAGGTATCTCTGGATAGAGAAGGGTTTCCTAGGTAGGCCCAACCTTAGTTTTACAACTATAATCATCTCAAATATCAGAATTCTGGGACCCATCTTTCTAAAGGCCAAAAGGCAATATTGCAGGAAAGCACCAGGCTCAGCATTGCTTCTAGAAACACAAATTTGAGAGGTTAGTACCTAGCCTTCCATGGGAAGAAATTGAGTTCTTGGACTTTGCCAACCTCTTGTGGTCCCAAAGCTTGGAAGAACAGCAAATGACTAATATATATCTTGGGCTGGTAAAAAAAATCCTGATATTATTCTTTAATGGTTACTGAGGTTATTTTTTTTCAGATATTGAATTAATATTTGTAAGAGTGCCTCCAGTGAAATATTCCATTGAATTATTTTGGGGTTGGTACCATTTAACAATTTATCAATTTAGATAAAGAGGTTAATGGAATGGCAATTAAATTTGCAGGTGATGAAAAGATAGGAGGGCTGAAATACTAATCAGACAAGATAATGAAGATTTTCTATTTATTGCTCTTTAATTCCATGAAGGAATTCAAGATGTTTAGAGAAAGAAAACAATATTCAAGAAGAGTATAATTATAGTTCTCAAGTAGTTGAGTGGTCATCATATAAAAGAGTGGTTCTATTTAGTCTGTTTACTACTAGAGAGAAGAGCCATGAGTAACAGGTATAAATTAAAAGAGGTAAAATTGGGTTTGAGACAAGGGTAGAAAACAAACAGCAATTCCCTCACAAAGAGATACTCCTTAAAAAAAAAAATAAACAGCAAAAACTATCAGGAAGTATACTTGTCAAGACAAGCCCAGGTACTATTTTAACATAATTATAAAATACTTTTTATATAAATAAAGTCAAATTTAAATAACTGGAAAAATATTAATTGTGCATGGGTGGGCAGAGTAAAGATAATAAAAAAAATAATAATTCTACTTAAACCAATTGACTTGTTCAATCACCCCCAAAAATATATATTACCTAGAAAAAATATCATAACAAAATGTATTTGGCAGGATAAAAGTTCAATCATATTATTTTTAATATAAAGGAAGAAGCTCTAGCAGTTGATGTTAAGCAGTATTATAAAGTGGTAATTTCAAAATTATTTTGTACTATCTAAGAAATAGAAAGTTGGATCAGTGGAACAGGGTAGACATGCAATATACAGTAGTAAATCATGATATTAACCTAATGTTTTGAGAAATTCAAAGATTTACCTTTGAGATAAGAATACAGTTTGATTAAAATATTGTTGAGAAAATTGGAAATCAATCTGACAAAAACTAGGTACAGATCAATAACTCACACCCTTTTTCAAGATATGGTTAAAATAGATACATGATCTAGATAAAAGGGGAGATATCACAAGAAAATTACAAGAACATAAACTACATTACTTTCTAGACTTGTGGATAACAGAAGATTTTATGAATAAACAAGAGATAATGAAAATTTTGTGATGCAAAATGGATAACTTCCATTACATTAAATGAAACAGGTTTTCTACAAATAAAACCAATATAACTAAATTAGTAGGAAGCAGAAATTTGGATTGAAAATATAGGTTGTTTCTCAGGCAAGTATCTCATATTTCAACTATATCAGGAACTTTGTCAAATTTATAAGAATATGAAGTATTCCCCTATTAATAAATGGCCAAAGATATACACAATTTTTTGATGAAAAAATCAAAATCATATGTACTCATATGAAAAATGCTCTCTTATTGATTAAAGAAATGAGAATTAAAATAATTTTGAGATAACATCTCACATATATCAGACTGGTTAAAATTACAGAAGAGGATGATGACAAATATTACAGGGGATGTGGGAAAACTGGGACACAAATGAACTATTGGTGGAGTTTCCAAACTGATTCAGCCATTCTGAGCAACAATTTAAAACTATGCTGAAAGAGTAATTAAACTATGTACATACTTTGACAGAGTAATACTATTATTATGTCTGCTTCACAAGGTGACTAGGTAAAAAGGAAAAAAAATATCTATAGCCTAAAACATTTATGGCAATTCTCTTTGTGGTGGCAAAGAACTGGAAGTTGAGGTGATGCCCATTAAGTGATGAATGACTAAACAAATTGCTATATATGATTGAGATGAAATACTACCGTGCTTTAAGAAGTAATGAGCAGGTTGATTTTTGGAAAACATGGAAAGAATTGCATGAAATAATAAAGTGTAAAATGAAAATAACCAAAATAATGCATACAGTAACAGCAATATTGTTTAAACAATAGTTGTGAACAGCAAAGTTATTTTGAGTACTTTAAATATCAAATAAACTACAAAAGATCTACAAAGGAAAATTCCATCCACCTCCATAGAAAGAACTGATAAATAGAATATGGTTTTACATACACACACACAAGTGTGTATGTATATATGTATATGTGTAGGGATGTGTGTGTGTGTGTGTGTGTGTGTGTGTGTGTGTGTGTGTGTATCCTCTAGTATGCTGGGGGGAGGGAGGAAAGGAAGAATACTTAAGAACTTAAAATGCAGCAAAAATAAATTTCATTTAAATAATAAAATGAAAAACAAGAATATGATTCTAATGCTCAAGAAGGTGAGTAGCAACTTATGATTTTATTTGGTTTATTTAACGTTAGAGAGAAGAACTAGGAATAATAGGTATAAATTAAAGTTTCAAAATTGGGTTTGAGACAATGGTGGAAAAATAACTTCCTAACAATTAAAGTTATGCAAAAGTGGAATTTAATGATAAAGGAAGTAGGAGGCATTCAGGGAAGGTCAAATAGTTCCCAGCCATTGTAAAAGATCAAGTTTGTATTTCTTCCTGGAAAAATCCAACCTCTTAGTATAGTACCATAAGACTGAGAGACTACATATACATATACACAGTATGTATCTAAAAGTGAAAGTGAGAATCACTCCAGGGAAGTGGGAAAATTTGCATGATATATCTGGTCTACCATTGAAGATCCTGGAAGGATGTGAGAGAGGTTATCTATACAATGAGGTGAATTATATATTCAGATGAAAAGCTACTTTGAGCCCTGCATATTTTCCCCAACTCTCTGAACTTTGAAATAGGAAATGTCCTATATCTCTTTATTTTAAGATCTTATATTGGATAAGGAAACACCTTTACTCGCATTTATAAAGACCTAGACCTAAGTTTTATCCATCTTTTTTTTTTAAAGAAAATGAAGTGGGAGCATGATGCATCAAAGAATGATGATGGGTAAAGTAGTGGTTGTCAATAAAATTGAAGTTGGTATCTTTAAATTCAAACCTTAAAGTGTTTGACCACATTTTAAAAGTCAGAATGGCCAATTTATTTCAATAAGAAATGGGGAGGAATTTTTTTTTAAAAAAAAAAAAGGTTTAGAGGGGCGGAACCAAGATGGCGGAGTAGAAAGACTCACATTTGCTAGCTCTGAACCCACAGCCCATGGATTTCCTCTAAAAAGAATTCCTGACAAATTCTGGAACAGTGGAAGCCGTGCAGAAACACAGTGAAGGAGATTGCCGTTGCAGAGAGCTCTGAAAAACCGACCCCAAAGGTCCATTGAGCCCCGGACGGGAGCAGAGCCCTCCCGTGCCCTGCCTGGGCCGCGCGGCACTGAGAGGAGCGAGCAGATCCAAGCAGGCTTCAGGGACAGGAATCTCCAGCTGCCGCTAAGGTCTCTCCACCCACAGACGCACAGGTCAGTGAGAGCGACTGGCTGAGAGGGGAGCGGGGGATCTCCGGGACTCGGACCCCCCTCGGGAGGCCACCGCTGTGGCAGAGGCTGAGGCAGCTTGGCCAGAGGCTGAGGCAGCTCAGCCAGAGGCCCCCAGAGCAGGCAGGAGCTCCACAGCAGCTCCATTACAAAAGATCTCTGCATAAAGCCCCTGAGGGAACTGAGCCTGAGAGGCAGCCCTGCCCCCACCGGAGCACCAGCAGATAAGTTCCCATTGAATAGCAGTCAGGCCTGCTGCCAAAAGCCCTGAGCCTGGAGAGCAGCATTTGAATCTCAGACCCCAAGCACTGGCTGGGCAGATCTAGGCCAGGGAGTGGAGAGGACTCTCAGAAGTCAAGTAACTGACTGGGAAAATGCCCAGAAAAGGGAAAAAAACTAAGACCATAGAAGGTTATTTTCTTGAGAAGATGATTCCTCCATCCCTCTCTGACGACGAAGAGATCTGCTTACCACCAGGTAAAGACATAAGAGTCAAGGCCTCTATATCCCAAACATCTGAAATAGATACCCCATGGGCTCAGGCCATGGAGGAGCTCAAAAAGGATTTTGCAAATCAAGTTAGACAGGTGGAGGAAAAACTGAGAAAAGAAATGAGAAAG
>CM053771.1:74623152-74661982 GCA_028658325.1 Potorous gilbertii | reverse complement strand
AATATCAATAATGCAAATTAACCTTAAAGATATATGTACTATCACATATATATTTTTCCCTAGGAAATATAGTTATTAAATATTTACCAGTACACTTCTTTATTGTTCTTTAAAATATTGCTTAAACTCTGAAGGAAGGAAACAAGCAGTTCTTAAGTGCATACTATGTGCCAGGCTGGTGACCTTGCACAGCCCTCCCTCACTTAAAACAAAGTCAAGTGCAGGTCATGTCATCATTTCTCTGATATCATGCTCCTCTTGGAAAATGAAGGATGAACACAAGTATGTGCCAGGCACTGTACGAAGCACTTCACAAATATTATTTCACTTGATCTTCATCACAACCCCAGGAGGTAGATGATAATATTATCCTCCCTAAAGTTAGTGAAACTGAGACATAGAGAATCACACAGCATCGTAT
This sequence comes from Potorous gilbertii, assembly GCA_028658325.1. Classification (NCBI taxonomy): domain Eukaryota; kingdom Metazoa; phylum Chordata; class Mammalia; order Diprotodontia; family Potoroidae; genus Potorous; species Potorous gilbertii. The sequence goes on along the minus strand of CM053771.1, from coordinate 74,661,561 downwards.
AATTGACCAGAATTGCTCAAGATCGCACAGCTAATACGTGTCTTAAGCGGGATTAGAGATTAAGTCTTCCTGACTCCAGGTCTAGCAATCTATCCATCATGCCACCCAGCTACCTAGCTGGAGTGTAGTAGAGTTCAGACCATAAAGTCATCACTAGACTGTAACCTAATGAATGAGTATAATCTAAAAGCAATCACAATAACTATCATTTACATAGTGCTTTAGTTTGGAAACTTTAGTTTCCAAGGAGTCTAAGTGGCACAGGTAATAGAGTTCTGGGCCTCAGATCAAGAAGATCTGAGGTCAATTCTGGACTCAGACTCTTACCACCCTGGGAAAGTCACATGACCTTTTTTGCCTTAGTTTTTCATCTGTAAAATGAGACAGAGAAGAAAATTGCACACCACTGCAATGTTTTTGTCTAGAAAAACCTAAATAGGATGATGAGGAGTTGGACATGATTGAACAACAAACAAAAACATCCATTATCTGTCTTCTAATACCTTTACCTTTCTCTTATATTTCTCATTTCTTTCTTAGGCAAACTCCTTGGAAATCCAATCAGAGTTTCTACGGTCTTTCCTCCATCCTTTTAACTCCCTTCAATTTGATTTCAGATCTTATCATACAACTGGAGCTATTCTTTTCAAAGTTAGCAACAGTCTATCTGCTTAATCACATTGCCCCTCCTCAATCGTTAATCACTTTTATTTTTGACATTGTCAACTACATTATCTTTCAGAATGTGCTCTCCTCCCATTTTTCTAGAGGCTTCTCACTTAGTACTTGTAACATCTGACCACTCTTTCTCCAAGGCTCTCTTCTGGTTCCTTTTTTCATTAATTTCTATAGCTTTTCTGATGCTAACCTTGTCAACTTCCATGAGTTCAATTGTTATCTCTAAACAGATTGCTCCCAGATGTATAGCTTTAATTCTAATTTCTCTCCTGAACTCTTTTATTAAGATTATCAGTGGCATATTGGATATTTCAAATTGGATGTTCCAGAAATATATCAAACTCAACATGTCCAAAATAGAACTAATTTTCTTTCTTCAAAGACTACTCATCTTCCAAACTTCCTTATTTACAGATGAGAAAACTATCATCCTCAGATTCACAACCCTTGTGAAGTGTTGAAGATATCACAAAGAGAAAACACACAAACATATACAGATAAACAAAACAACAGCACTGAAATTTTATACAAAAGAAAAAAATGAGAGTTCAGGGAGAAGAATTCAAAGTTCTAACATCCAGAAAATTGTTTTGAAGAAACTGTTGCTTCATTATTAAATTTTCCATCTTGTTAGGTAAGAGATGGGTCCCAGAGTTTGGCCACAATATCCCTTCATTGGGAAGAAGTTAAATACCTGTGAGTAGAATATGAGAGGAAATTCTAACAGGAATTTCTGATAACTTTTTCATTGGATTTTCTTTATTCCTAACTTCCCTAGGACCTTCTCCCGGATCTGCCTGGTCTTCACACAGTATACAATTGGGTTCATCAGTGGAGGAACCAGCAAAAATATATTAGCAATGAGAATTCTAATGAGTGGGGAGCCATGTTTGGCAAAGCGGTGGACTATGGACAGACTTATGATTGGCATGTAGAAGATAAGCACAGCACAGATATGGGACACACAGGTGTTGAGAGCCTTCAGACGCTCCTGATGGGAGGCAATTCCCAAAACTGTCTTCAAGATTAATACATAAGACATAACAATGACTGAAAAATCCAGCATGCTTAGTATAGCAATAAAGAAACCATAGATGATATTGGTCTTGTTGTCAGAGCAGGCCAATCTCATTATGTCTTGGTGGAGACAATAGGAATAGGAGAGGAGGTTCTCCTTGCAATATTTCAGGCTCTTTAAAGTGATAGGAAATGGGAGTATGAATATAAAACATCGCATGGCAAAGCCCAACCCTATTTGCATGACTCTGACATTGGTGAGAATGGAGCTATATCTTAGAGGGTTACGGATAGCTATGAAACGATCAAAAGACATGATGACAAGCACAGAGGACTCCATGGCAGTGAAGGTATGGATGAAGAACTCCTGGGCAATGCAAGCATCAATGGAAATTCCTGGAGCATTAAACAAAAAAATTCTCAGCATGGTTGGCAAGGAGGAAAAGGACAAGCAAAGATCAGAAAAAGCCAACATAGAGAGAAAATAGTACATGGGCTCATGAAGAGAAGGTTCTGTCTTGATGATGATGAGGATGGTAGAGTTGCCTAGAGCAGCGATGATATATATTAGACAGATGGGTATGGATATCCAGATGTACAAATGCTCCATTCCTGGGATACCAATGAGGAAAAAGGTGGAAATCTTATCCTCAGTGATATTAAGAGGGGACATCTATATCTAAGGAAGAATCTACAATTGGAATTACAGATGACATGCCCTGAAATGAGAAAAACAAACAATAAGAAAAAAATATGCATTTGAGTTATTCATATTTTCTTGTCCTTAATAGACAAAATTAGAGAGTTCGCATGGATTTTTTAAAGGGGGAAATCTATTGTTTAACAAGCAAAAAAAATTATTTGTGTGCTGTTACACAATAGAATAGATTGGGTTACGAGAATGTAAATTACCTTTCACTGACACTGTGCAAGTCAAGGATGGATGACCCCATGTCAGGAATTATGGATTAGGAATTCATGCATATAATGTGTGGCTGGATGAAATGCTCTTTGAAATCTTTTCTGTCTTTCCTGTTCTATGACTCTATTTCCCCTCTCTCACTCTTTCTTATTGAGAAGAGGAAACAACCCTTGGACCCTCACAATGTTGTATAGATATCAAAGGAAGATAATGGCAATCTAAAATACCTTCAGGGAATTTTCATAGACTTTATTTTCATATAATTTTCACAGCTCTAATAGATATCAGAAATCACTGTCCAAAGCAGCTATAATTAGGCTGAACTGCCATTTAAAAAGTCATTTTCTTCTAAGTCACAGAGTTTTGGAGATGGAAGGGATTTCAGAATTCTAATCTGTATGAGTAAACTGAAACCAAGAAAGTCGAAGTGGTTTGCTGAAATGGGCTAAATATTATATTGTGTGTGCATGTGTACATGTACACATGCATATATGTGTATGTGCACATGTATACATATATTTCTGTGCATGTGTGTGCATTATGTGTGTCACATATGTGTGTGATTTATATTATTGTGTCTATATGCATGCATGTATAGAATTAGAACTAGATGCCAGGTCTTTATTTAAAATCCAGTTCCCTTTCTGCTCTATTTCTAGACTTTTTTGAATATATTGTTTTAAAAATGTTTTGTTCAAGGCAAACCCAGTTAATTAATGCTGATGGTGCTAAAGTACAATGAATAACCACATGATTGTAAGATGCATGTAGTTCTTACTTTATTGGCAAATTTTCTACATTTTTAACAACTGCAGAAATAGTGTCATCACTCAAGACAAGGGTGGATATTTTGATATCTACTTGGGCATGGAATTATATCCCCTGCAATCAATTTATAATCATGACATCCAGAAATACTGATGTTCACATAAGTAAAATTCATTAGCAGTTTGGCATTAGAAATTTATATTTTCTTCTTTAAACTTTCTTCCAAATTATAGACTTTATGCCCAAAGTAACATTAAATGACAAGCATAGAATGCATCTGATTTATTTTATACTTTTGTGAAACATAACTTGCCAGTTTTTGAAGACAATTTGAAAGCGGTAATGAAATAATGGCCATGTTTTCCATGAGTAGAATATGGCTGTAAAATAAATACTTTGACGCTTTATCCCTGGTTGCCCTTTCCTGTCATGCCAGTTTCTGTCTTTCTGTTATCTTCATCTCTTTTTCTGTCTCCCTGTCTCTATGTTTTTCCCTTTCTCTAAACACATATGCACGTGTACATGTGCACACATATACACACAAACATCAAATTCATTCTCCACTGTAACTAATTCCATTAGCAGAGCCTTTACAGGGAAGATACTTCAACGCGCCAAGAAAACAGAGTCAATGTTCTATAAAGATTAGTCAAAGTGGAATAGGATAACCACTGTTCAGTTTCTGACCTTGCTATGTTTTAGCTATGATATTGGGCAACCCTCTTCACCTCTCTACACTTCTATTCTCTACTACAAAATGTTGGTGATAATTCATGGCTGAATTACATCAAAGGGTTGTTGAAAAAAACAAATTAAATAATATTATCAAAAGATTTTGTAACACTGACATAGAATGTAAATGCAAATTTGTCATTATTTTAAAAGCAATACTTAATGTGTAAAAGAATTGAATGTGAAAAGACAGGCAACTTTCTATAATTCTACTAGATTAATAGTGTTCAAATCTATTTCCCACATCCCATCTGCCCAAACCAAGGAGGAGCTTAAAATTATATTGGCGTCTACTTACAAGATTTCTCTAATCTCCTCTCATTCTTCTATTGTTTCTATTGCTTTCTCACCCCTTCCTGCCCTCCACAACCCCTGCCATCACTGAATTTATTAATATTGGACTGAATTTCAAACCAGTGCACAAAGACATAAAGCCAGAGGAAGTTTCATCTGTCTTATTTTTCAATGCATACCTATTTTCCTAATGTTTAGATATCAGCTGAAAACTCTACATGCCAAAACAGACAATTATCATTCCTATAGGTAATCCTCTAATAAATGCTTGCAGAAAGATTGAAAAAATTGATTTTTCTGATTTGCCCCATTTCTAAGTTATTTTCTAAGGACTCAGGATGCTAGTTTTGTTTCTGTTATTTCCACCAAATTGGGAAGGTTGTTGGTATTTCTAGTTTGTCTGTGGAATCAACCCACTCTACCTAATCTAGATGTGAAACCAGATTCTTTACATAGAATCCTTATCTTTTCATTGAGATTAAAATAAAAAGTTCCATTGTCTACCAAAAATGACCAGATAATTTCTAAAACCTAGTGGTATAATCAATGGTTAATTAATTATAAGGAAGAGTAGTTAGTTGAACAGATCTCGGACGATGAGGTTAGTACCCAAGTGACCACGTGGTAGGGACACTCAGATTTAAAGGATTAAATTGAAATGTAAGTTCAATGAAGACACAGCCTGTTGTTCATGCCTATCTTTGCATGCCCAGCTCATAGCATAATCTAATACATTTAATAATAAAAACTAAAATGTATATAATATTTACTGTGTGCCAGGCACTATGCTAGTCACCGTATGGTTATTATCTCATTTGATCCCCACAACAATCCTACAAGGTAGATGATATGATCATCCTCATTTTATAGATAAGGAAACTGACGAAAACAGGTTAAGGGAATTGTCCAGCACTACACAGCTCCTAAGTGGCTTATTTGAAACTCAGATCCTGATTCCAGGTCTAATGTTCTAATCATCATCTTGTTTCCATTTCACATAGCAGTGGGTTGAAAGATTCTTTTCGGAATTTACTTCATCTCCTGTCTCTTGATCCTGTGATTAGAACAGACTTTTTTATTCCTCATGCTACTTCAATAATCCTCAAGACTGACTCAGAAATCATATCCACCAAGTGCCTTAGACCCTAGAATTTATCACATCAAAGCAGTATGATTTTAACTCATCAAGGGATCTCCCACCAGCTTTTGTCATTTGTCATAGATTTTAAATCCCCATTAACCACCCTTTTCCTCTCTTCACAATACAAAAATTATTTTTCATGGTAAAATTTTAAAAAAGAAGGAAAGGACTAAATACCTCTGTGTCTCAGTAACCAGTTAACTGTTCCAATCATCTTGAATATAATTTTACTCCTTCTTATTTTTCCTTCTTCTTCCTTCCAATATAGTTTTTAATATACTATAGGCAAATAAATATATACAATCCAACAGAGCCCCCTCACTACAAGCCATAAGGACCTCATGCGTTCCTCTTACATCATACTTCAGATACCTTCAATTATCATTGCTCGGAGACTTCTTCGCTTAATATCTTAGCTACCCTTCTTATCCTACCTTGAATTTCTTCCTAGACTACTCTGTCTAAAACGATGTCAGTCAGTGCTATTGTTCTGCATTGACTAAATGGCCTTAAGCAATGAGAATGGAATATTTCCATAGAAAAGCCTGAAAGACAGAACAGGAAGAACGAGGAAATAGAGAATAAGACTATGAATTGATGAGAAGAAAAAAACAACAACATGAAAATATTCAGTTCCTAGAAGGTCTTTGAAAGATGATCTGAGAGAAACTTTTGTCACTGTGAACTTCACTGTATTATAGTTTGTACTGATACTTTGGTAATATTACTTGGAAAGGAGAAGATACAGATGGAACTGAAGTTACCATGACTCTTGAGCAGTTAAAAATAATAATTCTTACATCTGAAACTACTTGATCCAATTGAATTCAGTAGATATTTGGTAAACATCTACTATGTGCAATCCACTCTGTTACAAGATAGAAAATCAGAGGTGAAAATGAAAGCCCTTTCCTTCAAGGAACTTATATTCTACTTGATTATATACAGTACTTTCTCACATATTAGCTTATGAATTCCTTACAATACATGCAAGAAGAACTAAGGACTGATATTATTATGCCCATTATGGAGACTAGAAAACTTAGGCTGACAGAAGTGAAATTAATTGTCTAAGTTTTACCCATGAGGACCTCCAAAATCCAGGACAATATCCCAGATTCCTAGCTTGTGCCCTATAATATCTGTACTCCAAATTGTTTCCTAGGTGGTGTGTCAGTTACAGGGATGTTTGGTCTTATTAGGTGAAGGAATGGGGAATGGGAAGAAGCACATCTGAATTCTTCCACATATTTGGTATTAGCAAACAGTATTTTTGGCTGGATTTGTTAGTCATTGAGGTGTTTGTGATCATTGGAAAGATTCCCACTTATTTACAACCTCTGAGAGTAGTACTTAGGCTTTTTTATTCACTGTGCTGGATATTGGAGATAGGGGTGGGATCACGATGTATATGTATATGGAAAAATTCTATATATTAAATATATGAAAAATTATCTAATTCTTGCAGCAATGTAGATAAGATTTATACATTAATAAGTAGGATGCCATGTAATATAGAATTGGAAAAAGGAGAGAATCAAAGTACCCAGAGGAAATTGGAGGAAGGAGGAGGGAGGAAAGGTTTTATTAAGTAAATTGTCCCTAAGTGAATCCTAAAATGGTAAGACTAATTTGAATGACTGAGACAAGAATAGAGACTTTGGCAAGAATGGAAGATGGTTTGTGTCAATGGACAGGGACAAGACACACAGTATGTGTCTTATTTTAAGGTTTGTAAATTGCTACACATACACAAACATACACACACACACACACACACACACACACACACACACAAAGGGAGTAGATATCAGTATTCCCATTTTTACAAGTAAGGAAACTGTGGTTTGCAGAATTTAGATAAATTTTCAGGGTAACAACTAGCATATCTACTACTCAGGTCTTTCCAGCTCCCAGTATCTCACTATCTCATATGGCAAATTGACTCATCCAAGGAATTCTCTGGTTTGGAAGACAGTAGCATGAGTAAAAGGAAATAATGCTGGAAAAAAATTCACTGGTACTTAAAGTGTATTTGTTCCTACAGACAATGAAAAAATCAATGAAGATCTTTAAGGAGAGCAATGGTATAATTAGATAAATACATTAACAGCATTTTCAAACTGAGCACTATCTGATAGCTCCTTTGTGGACAATAAATTCTAAACTTGCTAAGAAATAATTTCCATGCCTCTGACTCCAGTGTTGGTCACTAATCAACCATTTGCCTATTTGATAGTGATGTCAGTCATTGCCAATGAAACTGGGAGTCTACCTCCCTTCTATTTTCTGTTCTCAGAGTAGATTATGTTTGTTTGCCAGAGTTGAGAGCAAGGGAGATGAGAGAGACTTGTAGGATATCTGGAATTGTATTGTTGGGAATGTGATTAGGAAGAAACTTAGGAAAAGATAGAAGTTGTTAAGGGTTCATACAGTTATGGGACAGCCTCAAGAGCTTATACACAGGGTCAGTTCTCCATTTGCCTGGGCCATGTAAGAAGACTTCTTTCCAGGTAGCAAAAAATTTGTCTTTGTGATTTCTAGAGGTCTCTGAGATCCAGGATTATGATTCTCTATGAATTCATTTAAGCAAGGATGTGATTGTTGCATATGGGAAAGTTCTTTGCTATATCATTCCCTGATTAAAAGTCAGATATAAAGGGACCCAAAAGAACTATGAAAATCAGATCACTCACCTGGATTTTTATGTTCAAGTGTTTTTCATTTTAATATGTGTAGAGGATGAAAGGGGTTGGGAAACATTATCCCTATGAAGCTACAGTGAGTGGGTTCCCAACCTAGAGAAGAAACACAGTATAAGACATAATACTGTCAAGAAAGTATTAGTATCAGTGTGATTATCAATCCATAAATATATGTAAGAGATGCAATTTTTTCAACATAGAGGACTCCACATATGGGAAAGATCTTCACCAACACAAATAGTAGCTGATGTATGCCTTAATAGGAAAATGCTTTAAAGTTACTAAAAACACATGAAGTTAAATGTTTTGCTCAGTGTCACACTGATGGTTAGTGCAATATGAAAGATTTGAACTTCAGGAAATACAAACTGCCCATTAATAGTTCATATTGACCACAAAATCAGCATTCATTTTCCTATGAAAATATGCTATTAATAAAATTAACCATAACAAAAACACATGGATTATTCTGATTATCTCTGTTTTAACTGGTGTACAGTCTTCTGTATAATGTTTTGGGAGAGGTGGCCAATAACTAGTACATTTATGGTAAGGGAGAATAGCAGTGTTGCCTTAAGTAGATCTTCTCTAATCTTTATCCACAATTTGCTGAAATGTAGTTCTTCTGAATGAGGTAGTTTCAGAAGATTGTAAAAGTGTTGTGATTGAACCAGGACCTCTTGTATTCTGCTGTTCGAACACTTCTTGATAAAATATCAGAGTCCCCGATTGGGATAGACCACAATTGGCATCTAGGCCAGAGATCTGAACTGTAAACATACCAGACAAAAATTATTCTCCCATGAATAATTGGTCAAAAGATTAAAAAAAAAAGCTTCCCTAAAAACCTAACAATGACTTTATCAACAAGGTGAATATTCAAATGTTGTGTTTGCCCTTCCTGGTGGAAGAAGACCATGCCTATTCAAATAATCTACACTATAATAAAAGTGTAAATTAAACAAGCTTGGCAGCTTTACTTCACATCTACTAAGTTGCCAATTCAAAAATCAATGAGAAAAATCAGTAATGGAGAGGATGAGGAAAGATAGGTAAACTAATACCATATTGGTGGAGCTATGAATTGGTCCAGTTATTCTGGGAAATTCATTTGGAATTGTGTTGAGGCTGAAATACATTTCTAAAACCTTTGACACAGAGATCATGCAACTAGACACATTCTCCAAGGAGGTCAATGGCAAAAGGAAGGTAACTATATAGACAAAAAAATAGTAGCATCAAGGAATTGGAAGTAAAATGATATCTACTTAGTGAGGAATCTCTAAATGAATCATGGATATACAAATGTAATGTGGTATCATTTCTCTGTAAGAAATGAAAGACATGACTACAGAGTATAAAGGAAAGATATACAATCTAATGCAGATTGAAAAACAACCAGGAAAATGCTGTATTAAATGACTGAAAAAATGTAAAAGGAAAAAATAGCACACACTGCCAGAACTAGCTCAGTATTTGGGAGACTCTAAAGAAAAGTTTGAGAGAGAAGAGATATTAGACTGACTACCAAACTGAAGGTCTACAGAGTCATTGTGCTGACCACATTGTTGTATGCCTGTGAAACATGGACAATTTACCAGTACCATCCTAGGAAACTGAATTACTTCCATTTGAACTATCTAAAAAAGATTTTAAAGATCACCTGGCAGGATAAGGTATCAGACACTGAGGTCCTTTACTCTAATTAAACTGCCAAGTGTTCAAGCTATGCTTTACAGAGCACAACTCTGATGGACTGGCCACCTTGTTCAAATGCAAAATATATACTTGCCAAAAAAAATATTTTATGGAGAACTCTCATTGGGGCAGATGATCACATGGTGGTCAGAAGAGGGCATACAAGGACATTCTCAAGATCTCTCTCAAGAACTTTGGAACTGATTGTGTGACGTGGGAGACACTGACACAGGATCCCTCAATGTGGCATGTGACAGGGGTCATGAAGAGCTGGACATGATGAAAACAACTGAACAACAAAAATAACAAGAAAGAGGCTATTTAAGGCTTGATACTACATAAGTCGAAATAATTTAGTGTATAAGCATCATCTTCCTTCTACTTGGTACGGTAGGAAGAGTCCTAAAATCATGCCCATATTTCTTATGGTTAGTTTGTAGGGGATACCAATTAAGACACCCATAGGATCTGGGCACAAGGTCAGAAAAATAAAAGTCTCCAGCAATTTAATTCAGTTCAATTTATCAATTCATGCTGATTTATAGCACCTGCTATGTGTGAGGTACTAATAATTAAGAAATAGAAACACACACACACACACACACACACACACACACACACACACAAACTTTCCTTGTCCTCAAGGAAGTCACATCTCCTGGGGGAATACAACATTTACCCAGAGAAGTAAATACTCTGTTATAGTCAACCTTCATTGCCAAAGAAGACCATGCCTTCAGAGAAATGATGACATGACTTGCACTTGACTTTGTTTTGAGTAAAGTGTGGGGGCTGTGCGGGGTCACCAGCCTCACTTTTCCCTCCGAGCCAGTAATTTGAGAAGGAATGAAGAATTAATATGTTGAGGCATAAAGAAATGTTTCCTCATAAAAGGCAGCCCCTGAGATATAATGTGGATGGAGTGCATTTCAGGATAGTTTACAGAATTTAGTACTGCATATGCAAAAGCACAGAGGGAAGGGAAAAGCACTGAGTTTAGAAAAGAGTGAGGAATTTAGTTTAGTTGTGACATAGAAAGTGTGAAAAGGAGTGATGTGAAATTAATGTGGTAAAAAGGGAACCTGGTGAGAAATCGCTGAGTTACATTCCACCTACCTCCTCAGAATTGCTAGGTAGCCATTTGACCAGCAATGCACCTGTTTTTGTTGTTGTGTCTCTCAAATGCACCTTCTTATTTCCTTCCTATGTGCTTTCCTATCGCTGATTTAGTTGGCTTTCCAAGACGGGCTGAATATTCAGTTACGATCTTGGAGTATCTTACTCTAAATTCAGTCAGTGACAATTTTTCACCAGAAGGGTAAAGTTTCTTTAATTGTTATTTCTTTTTCATGCAGGCCTTCTGAGTTTCTCCACCTTTGAGGTTTATATTTCTAAGCATCTAGTTGCCCTTGTTTTAGACACAATTGTTACAGACACATACAATTAGCTCTGTGATCATCCCTTAAACTCATTTTCTTTTATCTGAGAGAAAATTTATAATTGGTACAGTTACACTATGTACTGAAATCATTTTTTTTTAGAATGGATGAATTTAGATGAATATGAACTAAATGAGGATTATAAATTGAAATGATTATTAATAGATCATCTTTTCAAAGAGAGAGAGAGAGGGAGTTTTGGTTTGTCTGACATGGACTGAGTTAAAAGGAAATAGAAATGTAAGAAAAGAAATGTAGGTATATTGATTTAAATAGGGCCAGAATCAAAATATGTTACATGCAGAGGAGGTAGAATTAAGATTTCTGAACAAAGGGAGCTCTGAGTGCAGGAAGTCTCCCACTGAAACTCTTACAATGACTTTCCTTGGAAGCAAAGCAGCTTTTCCATATTTACCACTGCTGTTAAAGACTCTTTGTCAAGGAAATGTACATATGGAAGAGATAAGAGAGATAAAATTGGAGCAATGACTTTAGACCCCAGGAAGGAGTCCATATCACCTTAGGAAGATGTAATGCACTGGAATTTAATACTTCAAACACCAAACTACCCTTTGAAAAGATCCTAGATGATTAACAAAATAATAAATATAGATAGGCATCTCATGAAGGTTTCCATTTGCCTGGAAGAAATCAAATAATTTAAAAAACTTTAATCAAAACTAGACCACTCACCAGATTAGAAGCTACTAGACAGGTACACCAGAGTATAGGACAGGTGCTGGACAAGATCCAGTATCATTTTCAGACTTAGTCAGGAGAGGTTATCACAGATATCACTCTCCACCCTCTCTTCTTTGCCCTGACAAAAACCTCTGGGGTAACCTTGCTGTCTATGGCCTCAGAGTAAACACAAAACATCATAAATGAAAGTCCAGAGGAATAGGCAATGAAAGGAATTGGTCACTTGGGTATTAGACTTAAGGAAGATAAATGCTGAGAAAAGATTTAGTGATTATGAGGCCATTTATTACTTTAGGAAGAACACTTTAAGTGTTCTTTAAGTAAACTTGATGTAAACTTTAAGTAAACACTTTAAGTAAACTTGATGAATATACAAGTCAAGATAGTTTACAAGATGAGGAAATCTTTTGGATCAATAGACTTAAAGTAGGTCTCATGGACCAAAAGATGCACTATAAGGAAACCAGTATGTACTCTCTCTGAGCCAATGAGAGTAACCAACTAGAGGATAGGGTGGGGTTTGATTAAATGAGACCTGATTTGATACATATTTTATTAATCCAATGGGGTTACATGGATCAACAGCATGCCCCTTGCAGAAAAGTAAAGTCATTCCTGCTACTGAAGATAGGTGCTTTTATTTTTTTTTTTCTATTCATGTTTCTAGACTTTTTCAATCATTTAACATAATTTCCCTTTTAATTAGGAAAGCCTTACTAGCACTTCTGGGGATCCAAATAAAGTTATCAACTGTCTTTCATTCACAATTGAGTAGACAAATAAAATGAATGAATCAGATTCATGTTTGGCCATATGGTTCTCTTATTAGAAAACCCTGGCCCTAGTTCTAGCCCTTAAAGTCATTGATTATGCATTCTGCTGTGTTAGCTGGAATTTTATTTGCCCTCCTAAGAATCTACCTTTCTCTTATTATGTTTAGAAACCTCACTACATAGATTCTTTTAGTAGTAAGAGATAATATAACCCAAAAGAGTGTTGAACGCAAAGTCAGCAAGATTAGAGTTGGAATGCTACCGCTGGAATTCATTAGATGTGTGTCTTTTAGGAAAGAAACCATTTACCACCAGTACCATGGGTTTCCTCCTCTCTTCAATGGTGATGAAAATACCCATTTTCCTGACCTGCCAGGGTTACTGAAGCTAAACATGACCAAGTCATTCAACCAATACTGGAATGGCACAATATCAAGATCTATCTCCATCGTGGCTGCATTGGATACTTTTAGCTTATTAATGTCCTTTCTTAAATGTTCATAAGTAAATATTCCATCTAGGAATGGTGTGATGAGGGCAGAATGCAGAAGGAAAGCGACAACCCACTTTTGTCTGGTCCCATGGAAGATTTTCAAAGTTCAGAAATCTTGAACATCATTGTGGAACCTATGAATCAAGAGAAATGGGGCCATGGAAAGATCAAGTATTAGCAGCTTATATACATACATACATACATACATATATATATATATATATATATATATGTATATATATGTATATGTATTTACATTATAATTCGTCTAAGAAAGTCTCTTGAAATTAAGAATCCTTAGTGGTCCTTAGAGTCAGACAACTTAGTAAGAAGAAATCAGCAAAATATAGGGAGGCCTAGGATTCCTGTAAGAGTTTACTAAAATGAAGGTCAATGGATTACTTTCTGTGAGATCAAGTAATCTTGAAATTAATCATTTTAGGAAAGTTTGAAATTAGATGTTAGTTTCTTTCTTTTCCTTTCCTTTGTTTTTGTTTGTTTGTTTTAAATACCCCAATAGCATGCTTGATTATTCATTTCTTGTCCATTACAATGCATGCATCCTGAAAGAGACTTTTTTATCTTTCTTCTCTAGTTTGGAAACAAAAAACAAACAAAACAAAACAAAAAAAAAGAACTAACTCAAAACTTCTCCATAACTAAGTCTTTCCTTGACATTTGTATCCAGCCTAGGCACTAACCTAGTCAGGACAGTGAACCAGCTTTATTCTTAGTAATTGCAGAGATAAGGTGCAGTCTTCCCCAGGGACTTATTTGATCAGCTACTTTCTCTTCTTTATTTGTACCTATTATTTGTCTCAACCCTCTATTCCTGCCATCACTCAACTCTAGAATCAGGACTCTTAATTGCTGTCACCTTTCACCTCTCATGGTCTCTCTATGTTATTCCATTGTTTACTCCAAAAAAAAAAAAAGGCTTTATTATCATTTCCTGGAGAAGAGAGATTTGCAGTCTATTTAGACTTGGAACAGTATTGATTACTGCTTAATAACCAGGACTTTACAAGGGACCCCACTCATTATAATCTTTATAGCACAGCAAGAGTCAGGCCTACACAGACAGTTTAAAATGATAGGCCTTTATATTGGCCTGAGAAGTTTTTAACTGGTCTTTAAAAGAGCAGAAGGAACAAATACTGGAAAAAGAACAGGAAAAGATACAGACTATTGAATAAATGGAGGCAGAAGCAGAGGATAATGATGTTAATCCCATCTCTACTCTTTCTAGGTGGTTATTTTCATCGTATAGGGTGGATAACAAAGCTGGATTGTGCCAAAATTGTAGCCTATTCACTAGTAAACTTGCTTCCCTAGATGAGAATCTGAGGCAAGGGTGTTTCTTTTGTTTTCTCTGCTCCCCTTTTCAGTAAATAAAATAGATATTTAAATCCTAGCTATCCATTCCTTTTAACTTATTTACATCCTGTTTTCAATATACTTTTAAAGGTGTTGTTCTCAACATAGAGTTAAGATGGCAGAGAAAAGCAGGGACTTTCTTGAGCTCTCCCCCAAACTCCTCCAAATAACTACAAAATATAGGATTCTAACCAAATTCTAGAGCTGCAGAACTCAAAGAATGGCAGAGTGAAGCAAATCTCCAGCCCAAGACAATCTGGAAGGTTAACAGGAAGTGTCTATCATGATGGGTTGGCATCAGAGTACAGTCCAGAATAGGCCACATCTAACACACAGAGTTGGTCTGAGCTGGCCTTCAGAGACTGAATCACTGGCAGCTGTGGCTTTTTCCAGACTTCTTGACCACAAAACACTGAGGATAACTTGGAAGATCCCTAGAAGTATTTCTAAAAACAGCTGCAAAAAATCCTTGAAGCTTGGAAGAGCACACCACCACTACTCCCATTGGAAGCAGAGAATTACCTTGACAAAGTATTCACAAGTCAAGTAATTGGCTGGGGAAATAAGCAAACACCAGGGGAAAAAATTCATACAAAAGAATTTTATTTTATTCTAACCCTTGAAGATAAGGAAGATCAAAACCTGCAACCAGAAGAACACAACAAAGTCAAAGCTCTTACATCCAAAGCCTTCCAAAAAAAAATATGAATTGGTCTCAGACCATGGAAGAACTCAAAAAAGATTTTGAAAATCAAGTAAAAGAATTAGAGCAAAAATTGAGAAGAAAAATCATGAAAAACAAATCAAGTGATTTCTAAAAGGGGTCCCCCCAAAATACTGAGGAAAATGACACCTCAAAAAATAAACTAACCCAAATGGCAAAAGAGGCTCAAAAAGCCAATGAAGAAAAGAATGCCTTAAGAAACAGATTTGACCAAATGGGCAAAGAAGGTTCAAAAGCTCACTGAATAAAATAATTCCTTAAAAATTAGAATGGAGCAAATGGAAGCTAATGACTTTATGAAAAAATCAAGGAATTATAAAGCAAAGTCAAAAGAATGAAAAATTAGAAGACAATGTAAAATATTGCATTGGAAAAAACAAACTGACTTGGAAAATAGATTCAGGAGAGATTACTTAAAAATTATTGGAATATCTGAAAGCCATGATCAAAGAAAAAAGTCTAGACATCATTTTTCAAGAAATTATCAAGGAAAACTGCCCTGATATTCTAGAAGCAGAGGGTAAAATAGAAAGGCAAAAAAATTCATTGATCACCTCTGGAAAGAGATCCTGAAAGGACAACTCCTAGGAATATTGGAGCCAAATTCCAGAGCTCCCAAGTTAAGTGAAAAATATAATAAGCAGCCAGAAATAAACAATTCAAGTATTGTGGAAATATAATCAGGATAACACAATATCTAACAGCTTCTTCATTAAGGGATCAGAGAGCCTGGAATATGATATTCTGGATGGAAAAGGAGCTAGAATTGCAACCAAAATCATCTATCCAGCAAAACTGAGTATAATATTTCAGGGGGAAGAATGGACATTCAATGCAATACAGGACCAAACATTCTTGATAAAAAGACCAGAGTTGAACAGAAATTTGACTTTCAAATATAAGAATCAAGGGAGCTTGAAAATGTACAGAGGAAAGAGAAATCATAAGGGACTTATTAAAGTTGAACCATTTACATTCCTACATGGAAAGAAAATATTTGTAAATTTTGAGGCTTTTCTCAGTATTAGGGTACTTGGAGGGAATATGTTTATACATATATATATATATATATAGACAGAGGGCACAAGGTGAGTTGAATATGAAGGGATCACGTCTAAAAAATAAAATTAAGGGATGAGAGGAATATATTGGGGAAAAGGAGAAAGAAAGAAATAGAATAGGGTAAATTAGGTCACATAAAATAAGCAAGAAAAACTTTACAATGGAGGAGAACAAGGGGAAGGTGAGAGGCAATGAGTCAACCTTAATTTCATCAGATTTAGTTTAAGGCAGGAATAACATTCATACTCAATTGGGTATGAAAAACTATCTTATCCTATAGGAAGGTAAGAGGGGAATGGGATAACAGGGGAGAATGATAGAACAGAAGGCAAATAAGAGAAAAGAATAATTAGAAGTAAGCATTTTTGAGGAGGGATAGGTTGAAAAGAGATAATAGAATGGGGGGCAGGATAGGATAGAGGCAAATAAGTTAGTTTTTTCACAATGGAAGTGTTTTGCAAGAATACACATGTATAACCTATATTGAATTGCTTACATTTTCAATGGGGGTGGGTGGGAGGGAGAAAGGAAGAGAATTCAGAACTCAAAGTTTTAAAAATGAATGTTAAAAACTGTTTTTTATGTATAACTGAGAAATAAAGACATACAGACAATGGGTATAGAAATATATCTTTCCCTAAAAGAAAATGGTAGGAGTGGATAAGAAAAGAGAGAATGATAGAAGGGAGGATATATTGGGGGAAGGGGTAATCAGAATGCATGCTGTCTTGTGGTGGGGGGAGAGGAGGAAATTTGGAACTCAAAATCTTGTGGAAGCAAATGCTAAAAACTAAAAATAAATAAATTAATTTCAAAAAATAAAGGTGACATTCTCTAGGAAAAGCCACCCCTAACTAGTTGAATACTCAGAATTGAGGCAGTACAACTCTGTCAATTTGGTCTGAGAGCTCAAGAGGTATATGGGAATGATTAATTAATAACTTTTATTGGGTCATCTCAGCCACATGGTGGATAGAGCTCTAAATCTGGACTCACAAAGTCCTGAGTTCAAATTCACTTTCAAAAATCTTGCTAGCTTTATGATCCTGGTCAAATTACTTACCCTCTCTGTCTTAATTTCCTCAGCTTTAATAGAGATAATACTGTTATCTACATCCTAGGGTTATAATGACGATTAAATGAAATATTTATAAAGTGCTTTAAGGCACTACATAGTGATAATCAATTATTATAATAGTAATAAACTCCCACAAAAAGTACAGAAAGGAAGCCTCATACAACTGAAGACCAGTTGGCCCTTATGCAAAAAGTGAAATAAAATAAAAACAGAGCAATATTTTTTATGTCATCTCTTTGTTTTCATTCATTTTGAGATACTTTAAATCAGAGGTTCTTAACTTTTGTGTATGTGTCATTGTCCTCTTTGTCAAGGTGATAAGCCTACAAACCTCTCCTCAGAATAATGTTTTCAAGTACATAAAATGGTACATGCATATATATGCAGTATATGTATATATGCAGATGACATTTTGTATCATTTTTGAACTTTAATAAGGGCTAAAGCCTGAACTAATCAATTAGACTCCTTTGGTTTTCTCTAGAAGTGCCCTTTCTTGTGTCAGCAACTTCAAAAACTGTTTATGACAGGGTGCTGACAACCAGAGTGGTGGGATTTTTCTTATCTTAATATGCAGAGACAGAGGAAAACAGACATCCCAGGATCTTAATTTCCAACTACCTCTACCTTGTCAATTGTTTTGACTCACTGTGTTTATGACTTACACAACTAAGATAAGTTTCTCAATAAGTTTCTTTCCCATGGTAAAGTATATTTAAGTCTAGTCATTCTTGTATCAAACAGTCAGAAGTTTCCTTCTGGCTCCATGATTATATAACTGCTAGTTTTAAGGGAATAAAAAATAATGAATTTAGCCTGTTTGCCTCTTTAAATCAAACTTTCAGGTCAATTGTAGAGTGCATGAATTCTCTTCCTGATCAGGTCACAATTGGAGTATTGTATTCAGTTCTCCGTACTATACAAAGAAAATAAAAAAATTAAAATAGTCTACAGGTAGACAACCAAGATGGAAAAAGGCCTGGAGGTTATGTGACAAAGGTTGATTTTGAGTGATTGGTAGAAGGATTAGTCTGGAGAAAACACTTGTCAGGATCCTCACAGGTATTATTAATTAATTGAAGGGCTATCTTTGATAAAAGCAATAAAAATCTACCTAGTCCCAGGAAGTAAACCCAGATCAATAAATAGAGGAAGCAGGAAGGCTGATTTTGGTCTAATGTAAAGAAAATCTTTTTAAAAATTAGGAAATCTAAAAAGGAATGTGAAATCTTGAATAGTAAGGTCTTCATCATTGGGGGACTCCAAGAGGAAAGTAAACAACAAACTAATAATAGAATTTCTCTTCAAGGAGATTTTACAATACCCTCTGAAGACCCCTCCAGGTCTGAAATCCTCTAAATCAATAATTTAATAATTCTATGGCTGGAAGAACAAATAAATGTTCTCAAATGATTATTCATTGAGTCAGTAAGAGTCCAACAAAAATTCCAGAGTTACAGCTAGCAAGAGGCATGAAGATCAGAAGGAATACATGTAAGAATTCAAACCAGGAAAGAACCAACTACTTACTAAAAGTCATTGTAAGGGAGAATTAGCAAAGATGTCAGAATAGAAGGAAACATTAAAGCTGTGTGAAAAGTGCACAAATACCTACCACTCACAACTCCCACACAAACCTCAAGCATACAATATTAATGAGGTTTAACATTGGTAGAACAGGTTCAAGTGTGTAAGAATTCACTTAGACCTTCTCTGTAGGCATTGGGAGCTTTATTATAAGTGAAAAAGCAGCACAAATTTCCTAGCAAGAAAGCGAAGTGAGACCCTGATATTCGATGTTCAGGGGAGTTATGCTTATATAGAGGTTTCAGAACAGTGATGTAGCTCTGGAGATTTTTATAGAGGTTAAAGATCGGGGACAGGATGAGGAAGATGGATGGCAGGATAGGAGACACAAGACAAGGGAGACTGGGGAAATTTTATGAGCCCAGATGGGGGAAGATAAGGCCAGGATTAGGGGCAAGTTTTATGGCTTAAGGATTTAAGGACAAGGCAGGAGGACCCAGGAAATACAACATAAGGGAGGTAAAAGCAATTCTTTTGGTACAGGTTCAAGACAAGGGTGAAATGAACCTTCAGGTAACAGATAAGCTAGGGGTTTCACAAAGTCAACTCAATATTATTTTTAACTGTTGGGCCACTGTTTGTACTCACAGTATTGTTTTGATCTATTTTCTTGTAAGTGACATGAAGAACATAACTGTTGCAAATGTGTTTTTCAGTGTCTCATTCTCATCTCTTATTGAAACTAAAAATTTAGCTACTGCAGATGGAGGATTTTACATTTCCAAGGAAAGCTCTCCTCCCTTTCTGGTCTTATGGGCAGACTACTTTCATTTATTGTGAAACACCTAGATTTTTAGCTAGGTGTCACAGTGGATAGAACACTGGACTTGGAGTCAATAAAATGTATTTATGTCATGAATTCAAATCTGTCCTCAGACACTTACTAGAAGTATGATTCTGGGCAAGACCCTTAGCCCTCTTTGCCTCAGTTCCTCATCTGTAAAATGACCTGGGAAAGGGAATAGTAAACCACTTCAGTATTTTTGCCACAAAACCCCCAAAATGGGGTTACAAAGAGTTAAACACAACTGAATAACAATACCTATATTTAGACCTACAAAGAACAGAATTTTTTCTTCAACAAGCATACTTTTCTTTTTATATTACCTCCTGTGTTGTATGGATAGCCATCTTTCTTTTTGATAAATGGTTTACATATATGAAAAGGAAGTGGTATAAGGAAAAAATTCAATCTATCATTAATCATCAAAATTATCCCAAATAACTAATGCCTAGAGAATTTAAATTAAATAAACTCTTATGGTTCAATCTCATTCCCATCAAATGGGCAAAGATGAGAAAAATTGAAAAATATTGGAAGGATTGTTGGAATATCGTTGCATCAATATTCTATTGGTAAAAATGTGAATTAGTTCAGTCGTTCTATAAAGTAATGAGGAAATATACTCCAAAATTCACTAAATATGCATATCTTTGAGTCATTACTAGACCCAAAGATATAAAAGAAGAGGGAAAGGATCAATATGCACAAAAATATTGTAAATTATTTCCATTCATAGCATCAAACAACTGGAAAGTAAGGGTGTGTTTATTAGGAATGGCTAAACAACATAAAGTATACAAAGATAATGGAATACTATATTTCCATAAGAAAGGACAAGAGGAATGGTGTCAGAGAAATCTGAGATTTGTGTGAATTTATACAGACTGCAAGAAAGAGAAGCAGATAGGTTTATGTTGCAACAATATTATAAAGACAAACAGCTTTGGAAAAAGCTCTGAACAATGCATGGCCTGTCATGATTGCAGAGAACCAATGATGAAGCATGTACTCATCTCCTTAAACACAAAATGCAGAATGATACCTATTTTGTATGTGACCAATGCAGCAATTTGTTTCATTTGAAAATGAGTATTTTTATAAGTACTTTCTTTTTCTTTTTTTTTCCAGTATGGTAGAGTTGGGGGAAGGAAATAAAATTTGTTAATTGAAATATATATATTCATTCATACATACATGCACACACATTTATACAGAGTACATATGTATGTATACAGAGGGAGATACACACACACACACACACACACACACACAGGTGCGTGTATGGGGAGGTACTTTGCAAGCAGTGAGTTAGAAATGAAAAAAAAGCATCCTGAAGCAATGGGTCATTGATATGTTAAGGGAAATGAACACAAATATCTAAGATTCCAGGAATAGAAGCAGGAAGAATAAAAGAAACTGAAACTGAAAAGCTGGAAGGGGCAAAAATGTTTTGCTCCCAACAAGCAATTCAAAATTCTGAGGAAAATTCATGTTCCACTGATTTTCATTTAATTCTGGGCTTGAGATTAGTTTTGAGGTTGTTCATCCTGAACTTCTTGGGGGAAAATCAGGAAAGCTCATATACTTTAAGTTATGTGTGAAAGTAAAAAAAAAAAATAACAACAACAAAAAAAACTAAACAACGAAATCATTGTGGTTATCCATCAGGCCTTCTTCAAACATAGTTTCCCCATGATCTTCTCCCGAATTTGATGAGTCTTCACACAGTACACAATAGGGTTCATCAGTGGAGGAATCAAAACATATATATCAGCAATCAGTATCCTAATAAATGGGGAACCATGTTTGGCAAAACGGTGGACAATAGCTAGGGTGACAATGGGCACGTAGAAAATGAGTACAGCACAGATATGGGAAATGCAGGTGTTGAAGGCCTTTAATCGCTCTTGATGACATGCAATGCCCAAAACTGTCTTCAGGATCAGTATGTAGGACATTGAAATCATTGCTAAATCCAGCAGGCCCACAAGGGCAACAAAAAACCCATAGATAACATTGACTCTATTATCAGAGCAGGCCAGTCTCATAACATCCTGATGGAGACAATAGGAATGGGAAAGGAGGTTTCTATTACAATATGTCAGTCTTTTCAGTGTAATAGGAAATGGGAGTATGAGTATAAGACATCTAATGGCAAAGATCAAACCAATTTTGATAATTCTACTAGTGGTGAGGATAGAGCTGTATCTTAAAGGCTTGTGGATGGCTATGAAACGGTCAAGGGACATAATAAGCAGCACTGAAGATTCCATGGCAGTGAAGGTATGGATGAAGAACTCTTGGGCAATATAGGCATCAGTAGAGATTCCTGTAGCATTGAATAAAAAAATTCTCAGCATGGTAGGTAAGGAAGAGAGGGACAGCCCAAGGTCAGAAAAGGCCAACATAGAGAGAAAATAGTACATGGGCTCATGGAGTGAGGACTCTGTTTTGATTAGAATAAGGATAGTACAATTGCCCACAGTGGAAATAATGTATATGAGGCAGATGGGGATGGATATCCAGATGTGGACTTGCTCCAGCCCTGGGATCCCAATTAGTTGGAAGGTAGATATCTGGACCTCAGATGTGTTAAGAACTGACATAGCAATGATGGGTTAGGAAGGCAAGCAGAGTCAGTATGGCAAATGGTTTTCCCTCAAATGGAAAAACAGAGGCTTAGTTTGTTCTCAATCTCCAATCCTGAGGACTTTATTAGCACAAGCATTTTCCACAAATTTAAATTAAAATGAAGAATATTGTTGTTCATATGAAACATACATAAGAATATTTTTAAACTAGTTTAGTTCAACAGTGGAAGCACCTGTTGTGAGGTTATGTGCTCCCCATCATTGAAAGCATTCAAGATTTGGCTTGATGACACTTTTAACTATTGTGTAGAAAGGATTCCTTTATGGAGTAGTATGCAGAATGAGAGACAGGTGAGAATCATTTGCCCCTCCCTTGAGCCTAGCTATTCTTCAGTTTCTTGTTAAAGAGAGTTGGGATAGCTGTGTACTTACGTACCTGAAAACACCAGAAAGAAGTTACCAGGACCCACCTAAAGGGAACATTCAGGAAACAAGAAAAACGAAGTTACTGCGAGTCTTAATCAGACATATGAGGAGCAGGTATGATGCTAGGTCTTCCATGTCAATAGTAGAAATAGGAATGCATGGTAGGGATCATGGCAACAAATGAGGAGGTCCTTAGTATATCATTGGAAACTTAACAGAAAGATAGCAAGTAGGTATTGCAATGGATAGAGTGCCAGGCCTGGAGTCATGAATACTCACTTTCCTGAGTTAAAATTGGCCTCTGACATTTATTAGCTATGTGACTCTGGGCAAGTCACTTAACTTTGCCTCAGTATCCTCATTTGAACAAAGTGTTGGAGGAGGAAAGGGCAAACCACTCTAGTATCTTTGCCAAGAAAACCCCAAATGAATTCACAAAGAACTAGATAAGACTCAAAAACCTGTAGGCCAGGTTTTAGGGGAAGATTTACAAGATGGACAAGGGAGAGGGGTGTGTGATATTCACTGAGGGATGAGAGAGAGAGAGAAAGAGAGAGAGTATGTATGTATATGTGTGTGGTGTGTTTACTGGGCCTAGAGTTAGGAACACTCATCTCTGTTAAGTTCAATCTTGTCTCAGACACTTACTAGCTGTGTGACCCTGGGCAAGTCACTTAACCCTGTTTGTCTCAGTTTCCTCCTCTGTAAAATGAACTGCAGAAAGAAACACAAAACACTCTGGTATCTTTGCCAAGAAAATCCTAAATGAGGTCATGAAGTCAGACATGACTGAATAACAATAGATAAATGTAACTGTATCATATATATATATATATATATATATATGTATATATATATATGTATATACAACATACTTTGAAGTCTAATCTACATCATTAATATTTTTACCATCATTTTGTACTTATATGTGAGTGTGTGTATGTGTTTTTGGTGAGGGGGCAATGTGAGAGGAGAAATAACCTGTACCACACGTCAGGTTTCATCAGGGAAAAAAAATGGAAAATAAATATCTATTCCACAGTATTATGACTTTCTCAGAAAGAAGTTGGTCTCACCTCATTTTAAGTCTCTGAGAAAAAGCTAGATTAGGAATTATTTATCTTTTTTTTCTGTCATGAAACCTTTTGACAATCTTGGGAATACTTATGAACCCCTCTCAGAATAATATTTTGTTGCCTACACTCATAATGAAAGAAAATGATATGTTTATGTTAGAAATCCTTGAAGAAAAAGATGTATTTTCCCCAATCCAAATTTGCAAAACCACTATACTATATTAGACATCTGAGGTTCCATGGGACCTGTTTAAGAGCCCCAGGCTAGCGATTCACCAATGTCATAGGATTTTAGAGGTAAGGAAGACACTTTAGAGATCAATTTCAATACCATCATTTACCACTGAGCAAACTGACACAATAAAAGGTAGTGTAGTATAGGTTGGATTAGATATCTTTGAGGTCTTTTGCAAAACTGAGATTTTTTTCCACTTTGTGATTTATACTGCCTGACCTGTCAACTCTTTACTAATCAATTCATTTCTAAGTTCACTGAACTCAGGGATAAAGTCTTAGCTAAACTAAAGATCTGTCCTTCGTTGTTATTGTTGAGTCATTTTTCAGTCATGTATGACTCTTAGTGATCCAGTTCAGAGTTTTCTTGGCAAAGATACTGGAATTGTTTGCCATTTCCTTCTGTGGCTCATTTTACAGATGAGGAGCTGAGTCAAACAGGATTAAGTGATTTGCCAGCTTCATACAGCTAGTAAGTGTCTGAAGCTGGATTTGGCCTGAGGAAGATGAATTCATCTGTGTAACATCTATCCTAGCACCTCAGGGCTCTTTCCACAGGAAAATTGTTTTTTAAAAAATAAATCAATGCTGCTTTAATTTGTTCTGAATTAGTGTCAACCAATTGATACCTAAACCCTCTTTCAATCCTCCCTAAAATAAAAGTCAGACATGCAGTTTTTGTTTTAACCTCTATTATTACATCATGTGAATATTATCATTAATTAGAGGGAAGAAACAAGGATTCAGGATGATAACTTGAAAAATCAAGTGACCAGACTGAAGATAGAGTTAGACATCAATGAACACGAAGGTCATCACTTGCTTTCCTATTTATAATCTGAACACTTATGAATTTTGTTAGACCTCTTACTTTTTCTGAAAGGGCTAGATTATATTCATAAAACTGTACCCTTGCCCCATATAGCCTTAGAATATGGTCAGTAGTGGAATCTCCCTCTCTACCTTTAACATGTCTGCCTTAGTGAACAAAGACCGAGCACAGGTAAGTTCCACCTGAAAACTTCTAATTTGCTGAATGGAGAATTCCAGTCATTTAGGAGGCAGCAGAAGAAATCAGAGTACTTACCTGGATGAAAACCACCAGGTAGGCTCCTAAGACTGGAAGGCAGATGCAAGAGAAACAAAAACATCACTCCATGGGTTTGGTAAGCTCAACGTGGACACTATTTTCTCTTTTTATCCACCTTCCTTTGGGATGCAGAGGCCCCTGAGAGTGTCAGCTGCACTATCTCTTTCCTAAAAATAAACACAAGAATTCACAATTAAATCTTCGGGAGCTGGGGTTGGGTGGGAAGTGGGATAATAAAGGAAATTTGCTTATGGGAATTAAGATCCAGACCACGTGAATGCAATAGAAATGCTTTTGGACTGTTCCAGTGCCTTTCTTTGTATCTCCAGTATTTAAATGTGGTTCCTACATTTTTAAGCACTTAATATTAATTGATATTAAGTACCTAATACATACCTACTTGCTTGGTAAAGTCAAGATGATAAAATATTATAGAAAGAAAGTTGAATTAAAAGTAAGGAGATCTATGTTCTAGCCCAGCTAGAACTTGTATAACTTTGGGGGGGACTCTCTTCATGTATTTGAGATATGTGACCTTTGTCTAAGAAACTGTGTATAATTTCCCCCAGATTTTCTACTTTCCTTATAACCTTGACTATGCTTATTTTACTTATACAAAACTTTTTAAATTTAATTTTAAAAAGACCAATAACCTTTCACTTCACTTTTCTTATGTGGAGGAAAAAAAAATAGTGTGATGAGCTAGTTCATCTCTCAGAACTTTTAGCTCTCTTTTTTTTATTCTTCAAATCTTGTCATATTTGTTAATAACATTATCCAGTAGATTCCAGAAGTCAGATTTCCAAGAGTTGAAGAATAAGTGTGTATATGTGATAATGAACAACTAGGAAATTTGTCATTTGAGATAAAAGAAGTGATCATAAGAATAAATTTTAGAGTACCTGGACATGGTAGCTTAGGAACAGTTTTGTGTTGAACCTAATTTGTACAAATTTGAGAAGGGATTGTTATATTTTCAGGGATTTTTCAAGTCAGTTAGTAAATGGCCATAATAGAGTTGATTGAGCTCCTATATTAGTAATCTTTTTTATTGCTTTAATGAGATTGTGTCAAACACAGGAGAGTATATTTTTAATACTCCATTATCTACTTAAAATGATTTAATAACAAATATTTCAAAATGAACATTTCATTCTGATGGTGCTAATACAATACTGGCAAGATGACCTGGAGTGGGTATTAAATTATTATAAAATTTTCCTAAAAATCATCCTTTGAAACTGTTTAAATGAACAGTTGTTGTTATTTCTTGAAAAAATTTAATATTAGGAGTAAAACAAGTTAATCATTTAAAAACATTTCTGTATATAATTTAGTTACAACGTTAATAAAAATAACAGTTCAAAGTTGGATTTAAAGAACTTGAAATTATTAATATTGGTAAATTACTAGGCAGCATGTACTTCAAAGTTGCTATTGATACAGAACACATGTATCCTATGTTCTATAAGCAATTTCTTGTTTTTATTCCCAGCTTAGCTAACAACAATTTCTTGAATATCTTACTTTGGTGACTGATATTATTGAAGAATTTTCACTGCTTTCAACTCTATTGCAGTCAAGATGAACACATATTCAGAAAACAGTAATCAAAAGCATCTTAGGAGCTTTGGAAAATGTAAAGATTACTACTAGACAACATGAACCTCAAATTGAAGTTTTTATTATAGCAGATAAGTTTTAAGATATTCCATATTTTTTAAATGTAATTCTCTTCCTAACAATATGTAATTAAGAAATATAATTCAACATGTGAACTTATGCCTTTTATCAGACAAAAAAATAATGAAAACATTTTTAATTATTTTGATTTATTAGAACTATTTACTTGACATTATGAAGAACTAACTTTACCATAGAGAGCTGGTAGGCAAAAAAATGCATCATTTAAGTGAAATTTTTCAAAATGAATTTGATTTGAATGATTTCAGGGATCTTGTAAATAGTAATGTGGAATCAAACAATGTGCTTGTCCCTGTGACCATACAAAAAAAAATGCTAAAAAAAAAGGTAGCTGTATTGTAATCAAAATTATTCTTGTTCAATCGGGTCCAGATCTTCATGATGCCATTTTGGATTTTCTTGGCAAAGATACGTAGCGGTTTGCTATTTCTTTCTTCAGCTCATTTTTACAAATAAGGAAATAAGGCAAATAGGGTTAAGTGATTGCCAACGGTTGTACAATTAGTAAATGTATGAAGTCATATTTGAATTCAGGAAGATAAGTCTGCTTGACTCCGGACCCTGACGTTCTACCCACTAGCACATATGAGAAACATTAAGACTCTTACTTTGCCTGGACGACAGGGTAAATGGAGGGGACTTAGATATAGTTAGTCTAGAAGATTACTGCCAGATTGTGACAGACTTTAAATGTCAAATGCAACAGTTTAGGTTTGATCCTAAAAGCAATTGTGATAAACTCAAAATGAATATATGAATATAATAGCTTACAATTTTTATAAATAAAAGAAAATAGAAGTCTTATGTTAGGGTGAAAATTCTTACCCCAACAAGAACTAGGGAAGATTATAAAAGGTAAGAATAGACATTTTTCATGCAAAATTAGATTTTATAAGAATGGAATCCATGAAGACAAATTAAGAAAAATATAGTGCGAAAAAAACATTTACCTCAAATTTTATCTATAAAAGTCTGTTATGCAATATATAGAGAGAGAAATGTCAGATATATACAATACTAGAAGTCATTCTCTAAACACATAAGTGGTCAAAGGTTATCAGTAAACAATTTCCCAAGAAAGATTTCAAAACTAAAAATGACCATTTGAAAATATGATCTAGATCACTATTAGGAAAATAGATGCAAATTAAAATAAAATTGAGATTTTACTTCATACCCTACATATTTGCAAATTTGACACAAAATAGAAACATTCAATCTTAGATGGAGTGTATCAAAAAACAATTCATGTCAATGGAGCACTGAAATGGTCTAAATCATCTGGTTATCAATTTGGAATTATGTAAACAAAAAGACTAATCCTTTGAGTGAAACAAAGAATTATCCTTTCTTCCAATAACTAAGACAGAGGATTTCATGGGAAGAATGTAAATACCTCTAGCTGCCTTTGCTATAGAGGGGGTAGGGTTGTATACTCCAAAGCCTGCTCTTTTTTCTGTTACAAAGTAGGGTTCAGACTAGGTGAGTTCCTCTCTTTTAGAAATTAATATCTATAAAGACAAAATGGAAATGTGTTTGATAAGGACAGGAATAAGTTTACACCTCTGGTTTAGGTAAATGAATTTGGCAAATGTGGAGGTCCATTGTAGCATGAGAAGAGAGAGACAGAGGAGAGACCATTTATTTCTTTTCTTTTTCATATCAGAAGGACTAGCAGACTCAATTCCTGATCACTCCCTCTACTGTTAAAAAAACACCTCCCTCTGCACACAAAAAATACAGGACTTTTCTCCTCTCTGCTCTTCTACATGAAAGGAATGATATCCTACAGCTTTACCTCTTCCCCTCTGTTCCTAAAGGAGAAATGCTGACTGAAAGATTGTAGGCCGGTCTTGAGCGACCTAGATTCCTAGCTCTAGCTGGATGAAGTCTAGTGTCAACTCCACCAAAGGTTTGTCCCAAGTCAAGTTTTGCACCTGATCTTTTCTCTTACCTCTTACTTTGTCTTCTACATAAGACTTCAGAGGTTTGGCTCCTTCTCTCTCTCTTTACTGATATAGTCTGTCCCTAATCTGGCCTTTACTTCTTTTTAGGGTTATCCCCAGTGAGAGAAGTTGCTGATATTTTTTCTTCCAAAAGGTTTTATTAGCATTTAAAAGATAATTTCAAAATGTAGAGAATGGTTACAGAGTTGTAGAAATTGGAAATCTTAGCCTACTTTAGACAGGCTCCATGACACAAATTTCTATTGTGATACAATCATAGATCTCTTGATTGTAGTAGAGCTTCTGGAAACAAGGATCCTTCTAACAATATTCCCCCATTCTGATGTGGTTAGAAACAGTGCCCTAAGAGTTAAAATAATATTGATTGACTTTGTGAAGCCATTGGTGCCCTAAAGTCTCCTTGAACCACAAAACTTCCTCCTAATCCTAGACCATGGTATTCCTTGTCCCCACCTCATAGAGGAATTGGATTTCCTTATCTTCCTGATAAGGAAAGGACTCATTCATAGTCCTTTTGTCCATAGTCTATAGTCTGTGCCTTTATCTTGCAAAACTTCTTTGTCGGTCAAGACCTAACCTAGATCTCCAACTCCCCATAAGGAAACCCTAAAAATCATCTTACATAACACTGGGTCCTTTTCCTACATCACTGCCTTTGTTTAACTCCTTGCTAAATCTCAGGCACACTGTTTTTGTGTCAATAAAGCTCCGAAGGGCTAAGGTCTAAGTGAATTCATTCACATTTTGAACCAGCTCTTTCATCTCTCTTCAATATATTCTGCATTAAAGACATCCAATAATGGGGAATTCACTACTTCCTGAGGTAGCTCATTCCAACTTTTACATTGTTCTACTTCAGGCCTGCATATCTGCTCAAAATTCTTTGGCATGGCCTTGTGCCATAAGCTGCCAGGGGCTCACAGTTTGTGCAAGTCTATTCTATTTACTACGAGAAACCTTTCCTTGCCTGAAGTTTTGTTTTGTTTTGTTTTTTTCCCCCAGCTAACTGATATAAAATTCTGTCACAATGTACACCTTGCATTTTGTTCTGATAGAAACCTCTCAGTGCATCCATAATAGTGAGTTAACTATTAATGATTCTCAGAAGACCATAGCTCTATGACTCGGGCTTTCTTTTCCCATAAAACTAAAAAGTGGAGGTGAGCCAAAAGAACAGGAGGGGATGTGACACATTTCTTGGCCACTAGAAAGAGGAACAGGAATTAGAGGCCACAAAGTCATAAAGGTCAAGTCAGTGCCTAGGGTTTAACCAAGTATACCATTTTCCTTTCAGGTAAGAGTTCTTAGCCTCGGGTGTCTGAACTTTTATTTGGTTGATTTGTTTACATTTTGATG
Organism: Potorous gilbertii; assembly: GCA_028658325.1. Classification (NCBI taxonomy): domain Eukaryota; kingdom Metazoa; phylum Chordata; class Mammalia; order Diprotodontia; family Potoroidae; genus Potorous; species Potorous gilbertii. The sequence continues at coordinate 74,631,143 of CM053771.1, read as the reverse complement.
ACTTCACTTCAACATAATTGATTTACTTTGTAATCTCATGCATTTTATTTAATGAACTTAAAAACTTGATTCTGACCTTCTAGTTCAGTTTGGATGACTGCTTTGGAGTATGTTGTCTGATATTTGCTTTAGGCTATGAAAATGAAATGAAATCAAAACTAAAGCACTTTACATATCTTAAAGTGATATCATATTCCTGCTAACTCTTCTTGGACTTTATCTGGCAATTGATAACCAGCCCATTGTTATTTAGTTTGGATATTCCAGCAAGTTCTAAGTTCCTAAACCATGTATTCAGTCTGGAAATCACCCTGCTGAAATGTGCTTTTATCACCGTTATTTTGGAAGATAAAGTAACTTCCCTTCTACACCCTTATGTTAAGCAGACTTTCTCTAAAGCTGACATGGTTTAAGGAATTCGTAGTCAGCTCTCTTGTCCTGAACTATTTGGTCACATAGAGAGAGCCCTGCTATTTTTCCACAGTTTCTTACTCACTGTATTGTTTGCAATAGACTTTTACTAAATATTTTTAAATGGCTTAATTTAGACAAGAATACAATTTTTCCCCTTCTTTGGAATTGTAGTCTTCATTCCCTTTGAAATCTGGGAGCTTTAGTCCCTGAGAGCACTCTTCTTTGCTTTTTCCTTTTCTCCCTTCTGATACTTCAAATCCCTGTGTCATGACAGTAAGTCATTTATTCTGGGTAGTCTACAATAAAAGATAGGGCAACTAAGTGACACAGTGATTAGAGCACTGGGCTTACAACCATTATTTAATTTGATCCTCAAAACAACCCTAGGAGGTAGGTACTACCATTATCCCTATTTTACAGATGAAGAAACTGAGGCAAAGACAGGTTAAGTAACTTGCCCAGGATCACACAGTGTCTAAGGTGGAATTGGAACTCAGGTCTTCCTGACTTCAGGCCTAATGTTCTATCCACTCTGCCACAATCACCTAAAGTCATTCAGCCATCTGAATGAACATCTTGATGCTCTCCTTTGACATCTGGTCTCTACATACTTGTAGGCCAAGGAAAGTTTCTGGCATGGCCTCCTCACCTCTTATTTGAACAAAAGTATAAAACAGATGTATCTGAACATGAATCAAAGAGAAAAAAAAGTACTCTTGACTAATTCTTGATTGAACACATTGGTGAGGGAATGCACTAGAAAAACCTGGACCCAATACTGTGAACCTAAGAATCTTGATGAACTCAGTGCTGTGTGCCTGAGAATGACTGAATGGGATTTTGATAGCTACAGCATTTTTCATTCTGAAATTTCTGTTGGTGGTAAGGACCTTATGCTTGCTGTTCTTTCAAGACCCACTTCTGCAAAGACCTCCTGAAAATGGTTTTCTCTGAGATTTTCAAATATAAACTCAAGCCTACATTAAGCAACTTGATATATACATACATATATATATATATATATATGTATGTATATATATATATATATGTGTGTGTGTGTGTGTGTGTGTGTATGTATGTATGTGTGTGTATGTAAATTAATAATAAAATGTCCAACCAGAAACTCTGGACTTGGAAGAGAGTGGTGATACATTCTGAAGAGAAAAGATGTATATACCCTTTTGTTTGGCAGTCTCATTGCTTTCTTAATCTCCAAGGTTTGAATTACTGTGGTGTGGGATCAGATAAAGACTATGAAAGGGATATGGAGGAATCTCACAGCTGTGTTTACCTAAATGTTGGAATCAAAATAGGGGGAGGGGGGAGAGAAGAGACAAATGTTAAAGTAACAGATTTAGGTTGATTCCAACATTTGATCCCAAGCCTATTTGTGAGAACTGGAATGGATTTGGTCACTATACTCAATTCAGTACTAAAGTCGTGAAGAAGAAATGATCAAACAGTACATTGAAAAAGCCATCAACAGACTAAGTAAAGAGAAATATTGGGATCTTGTACCTCCAAAAGGAGTCTGGAAAATATTTTTAGCCTATTTGTTTTCCATGAGTCATCCAACAAGTTTTCCATTGGTATGGGCAACCATGGTGCCACATTGCCAGAATGGTTGACTGGGAGAAGAAAGGCTACTTTGAAGATAAGCCAATCTTATGCAATGACAGAGGGGCTCATTCATGTTTTTCTTCGGTGAGAGAGGAAAGACAAATTTCTATTTCAAAAAATTCAGTGGACTAGACCTCCATGCACCTACTGAATCCCCTACTCCCAAATCCTTTCCTTGTGACCTCCTAAGACTACCTTTCAATGTTCTTCCAAATTGTCCCACTAAATATAACTCACAGAGTATAAAATACCACTTTCATGTCTCCACAGATAACTCTCTGCCTTTTATTTGCTGGAGAATGGAGTGGGGTGAGGAATAGAGTTAACTTTTTCATTTTCTTCAATAATTGATTTTTTTTTTTGAGACTCAAAGTGTATCAGTAGGGAAGGAGGGTTAAGGAGATATAACCTCTGCTTCCATCTAGACAGGTTGAGAACTTGTGTTTGAGAGTGAGTGAGAGTGTGTGTGAAGGGAGTAGGTGTTTACATTTAAATTTTACAAACAGTTATAAGGTGCCTTATAGGAGATAGAGGATAGGGTGGAGTGTCTAGGCAGCGTCAAAAGGATTAAAGGATTAAAAACTTTTAGTCTTTAGAGTTAGTAACGGCAGGTGACCTGCAGTTTGAGTGGAAAGGTGGGTTTCGAAGACAAGAGCTACACCTTGAGAGAATGGATTGTCTTTGGCTCTAGGCAATTGGAAGAAAAACAGCCACTTTGGAGGGCATCATCTTTTACTTCTGCTTAGGGTACACTACAGTTTCAAAGACAGCATGAAGACAGCAGTTAGTGCAATGCATGTGGTCACTGTGGTTTTTAGAAATCACATAAGTCAAGAGAACCAGTATGAGTTGGCTGGTCAACTTGATCATGTAACTGACAAGGGAGGATATAGATCTTTGTTTTCGGGGGGAATAGCATGTCACTAAACCAGGCCTTAAAAAGGCAAAATAGAACATTTCAGATTTTTAGATTTAGATTTTAATAATATTTATAAGATTTTTAAGTTGTACAGTTTTATGGAATTGCATGTATGTATACCTCAGTGCTTATTTTTTTTCCCTTTCCCCTCTCTGCTCTTAGTAATAACAGCAACAGCTAGCATTGGTATCATGCTTTAAGACTAGCATGTTATCTCATTTGACCTTCACTATATCTCTATGAGTTTGTTACTGGTACAACAATGTTTTTTCTTATATGCCAGATATCCCTTCACCTATTTGTTGAAAGATTTCTGAATAGTTCTTCTTTTCCTTTAACAATTAAAAAAAAAATACAACTTCCTATTGTTTTATCTGTTCGCGTGTGATTTAGGTTTCTGTTATATTCAACCATTTGTTTCTTATTTCCTTTCCTTCAGGAAGTTAGTCAGTCAATTAACATATTTTTATATCACTATTTTGCTCCTTCCCTCTCTGCAATGTTACAGACTTCTGAGAACCTGGACAACTTGTCGTTAATAATCTCCTTCAGTTGATGGTAGGATTGAGAATAAAGGCCATCTCGACCAAACCCTCTACCTGAAAGATACAGCTTCTCTACAAAATTTTTCACAAAGAAAAGTACACTGCCTCCCTGTTTGAAGAATCCTAGTAATGGGGAACTTACTACTGAGATAGCACGTTCCTTTCTGGAATGGCTTTTGTTGATGGGAAGCTGTGTTGTTTACTTTTTTTTTTGAGTTTTCTTTTCAGTAAAGAATTTTTAATGACGAGACAGTTGATATGGTTGAAGGGATTAGAGCCTGAGGCAGGATATGAAATAGATGACTTCTGAGATTCCTTTCTAGATCTGAGATTCTGTGAAGTTGTGTAATCACTTAGTCTGTTCTCAAATTCCAAGTTGGATGATACCCAACTGAATTTAATCTACTTAGTGTTGATATACATTTTTTTTTAAATCTGTAGGGGAATCATCTAAGACTCCCTTTGTCACCTCTTTCCAGTGCATCAGTTTCCCTCAGTCTCTACTGTCCGATTGTCTCTCTGGCTTTCCTCTGTGCCTTATATTTTGGGATCTGAATTCAGCAAAGTGAAAGCATTTATTAGGCATCTCAAAAGAAGTTCCTAAATAATAATCATGAGGGCTAATTCCTGATTCCTTATGCTACCATACCATCCTGCTCTCTCCTGCCAGAATTTTTTTCTTTAAAAATGTAATCAAATCATTGGAAGATTGCCAGTCTGTTGGGAAGGCTCCTGAGAAGAAGCCATAAATCCATCCCAGAGGTACTGGGCTGAGAGGGCAAATTGCTAGCCTCTCTTACTGATGACCTGAGACTTACGTCAAATGCATGAATTTCCTACCTCTTCCCTTCACATATTGATCTTTACATTTCATGACTAATATAAAACTTTACACTTTAAGACCAATTCCCTTCCTTCTTCCCCTGGTGTTCATTATCTATGCCCCTCTTTTCCCCTCTGCCCCCCTTGGTGCATGTTCCCTTTTCCTCCAAAGCTGAACCCTTAATATGTTACTTATTGACTTCCCTAGTTAACTTAGTTCTTGGGCCAGAACATGCTCAGGTTGCTATCTACTTTTTTTACTTCATGTCAATGATGCCAGTGTATGAACATGCTTCATTCTAAGTCAATTTACATAGATTTTCAATGTGCCTCTCATGAAAACCATCTCTCTCACCATTCCCTGGGCATTCCTCTGTCAGAGAGCCCTGAAAGGGGTTGATAGAGGATGATGATTGTTAAAACATGGTAGATTTACTCTGCTATCACTTCCACTAATGAAAAACTGATTTGATGTGTACTTATTCAACAACAACAAAAAAGACCATTTATCAGCTATTTCTCTAATAGTGATGCAAAAACTCACTTTACCATGATGATTTTTTCCCTTTGATCAGATTATTGACTTGTTGAGTACTGGTTGAGTAAATTCCTCAGGTTTTTTTCATGCATATTACTAAGTAGTTATGCCTCCCTCAATCTTATTAGTGATTTTCACTTTTGTACCTGAAAGAGAAATAAAATTTAACAATTAAGTAAGGATGCTGTAAAGCTGATGATCTTAGTCACTGTAGTAAAAAATTATTTCTTCTTCTTGGATAGCAGACATTTGGAACTCTTGTTTTAACGATTACCTTACTCCAAATGTACTCATTTAGCAAATTTAAAAGTCAATTTAGTCATTTCTTTTTTGCTATCTTTGAAGAAGTGGCTTCCCACTCCAAAACAAATCATACTAGTTGCACAGCAAATATTTCCCCAGAAACTTGTCCTTGTTTCTTCAAAAGGCGTTACCTATATATTCTAAATTGCTTTTGAATGATGTTTGGTTATGTGCTCTAACCGGGCCAGAAAAGTTAAAACAATCAAATGTTTACCCAAAGAAGTAAAAGCTGCTACCAGTAAAAAGTCTTCCTTGGTTCGCTAATAAATAATTTTCTTTTCAGTTTGACTACTAGTGTTAATTGACTTCTGATAGGTCAATACATCTGGTTGATAAGATTCTCCCTGGGTTATCAGCCCAAGCTGATAAATCCCTAATACTCTCATTTGTGGGTTGGCATTTTGTCTATTACATTTCATTGTATTAGATTCAGCCTATTTTTCAATCCTGTCATAATCTTTTTGGTTCCTGGTCTTGTCGGTCAGATCTTCTCTAATCCATATTATCCATGAATAAGAGGCATGCCATTTCTGCTTTCATATACACTAGCAATAGAAATGTTCAGCAAAACAAATGACTTAGAATGGAGTCTTTGAGCAAGTAATATGTGTGTGTGTGTGTGTGTATGTGTGTGTGTGTGTGTGTGTATGTGTGTGTGTGTATGTGTGTGTGTGTGTGTGTGTGTACTTGGATAAGAACTGTAAGTCTTGCATCATATTATTGACTTACTGAGTACTGGTCAAAATTTCTGTGACTATCGGGTTATTACTTCATGATAGTGTATGGATGAAGAGTGATAGGGGATCAGTAGGCTAACTGTCCTATTTGTCAGAAAACAAGGGACATAGAGGGACACATGTCTTAGAATCTTTACAAATTTACATAGTAGCCCTACCAATTTTAGAGAGAGCTTTTGAAAACTCGATTTTTCATATGCCAGGAAATTCTGGGGCTAAGAGGAAGGTTCAGGGGATATTGTTGGAATATTGGGAATCTTCAGGGGTTAGACAGAGCTTGGTAAAACCAGAATAAAAACACGGATCCCCTCTACAATACATAGTTTGATTTCCCAGGCCCTTGAAAGACTGAATATTAATAAATAACAAAATCCCAGACTTTGTCTGAGGTACATGGCTTCAGCTCTGGGTCATGTCACCCTTATTGCCCCAGTGTCTTTTTATATCTATAGTCTCACCCAAGACTCTGTAGATCCTGTGGTCACAATTTTGTGGTCACAAAGGGAAACAAAGGTGAGAGTCTTTCTTTAACATGAAGGGAGCAGATTCTTAGTAGGCATGTGTATAGAGTGTAAAATCAATTCAACAAACATTTGTTAAAAATGTTTTATGTAGCAGGTACTGTTGGTTTATTGTTGTCCTTCGTCTTCGAAGAGGATCAAAGTGACATCACTGTGATAAAGTGAAATTTCAGTGTGTCCGACTATGGCTAATCAGACCAATATGAGCTCGGAATGCTCTACCACAGGTTGGGCATAGATAGTCCATATGAATTTTTGGGGTGAATATTCCAAATTTGGGCATCCTACGTTTACTTTGTGTGGTCTCAATTCTGATTTGCTCATAGAGTACAACATCTTTTCTGATGTGGGAATGCCATACTGAGCAGTCCTGTGTCAGTGTCTCCCCTGTTACACAGTCATATCCAAAGTTCTTGAGAGAAACCTTGAAAGTGTCCTTGTATCATTTCTTCTGGTCACCATGTGATCTCCTGTCCCATGTGAATTCTCCATAAAACAGTTTTTTGTCAAGCATACATTTTGCATTCAAACAATGTGCCCAACCCATTGGAGTTGCACTCTCTGAAGCATAGTTTGAATACTTGGTAGTTCAGCTAGAGCAAGGACTTAGTATCTGGTACCTTTTCTTGCCAGGTGAGCCTCAGAATCTTCCTAAGACAGTTCAAATGGAAGCAATTCAGTTTCCTGGCATGGGGCCGGCAGACTGTCCATATTTTACAAGCATTTAACAATGAGGTCAGCACAATGGCTCTGTAGACCTTCAGTTTGGTAGTCAGTATAATACATCTTCTCTTCCAAAATTTCCTTCAGAGCCTCCCAAACAATGAAATAGGTCTGGCAATGCGAGCTTTGGTGTCCACCTGTTCCACCAGTGGCTCTAAGAAGCTGTAGCATGCGCAGTGACCACACCCTGGTACACTGTTTCATCAGATGGGCCAAATCAGCTTGAGAGTAACCAAGAGGTCTCAAACCCATTGGTGAATTAGGGGAATGTGAAGACTTCCTCTGGTGGAATGGGTGGATGAGAACAATTTGTTCCAATGGCCATGAAGGCAGATGAAGCAGGCGATGTGGAGCGCTTAGAGCTTGTTTAGACACTGAAGATGCCAAGGTCATCCACTGCATCCTGAGTCACCACCAGCTGTCTTGACTCTGTCCTGCCATTGGACTATGATGAATTTGGAGGAGAAAGTGAGACTGATGATTTTGTACAACTCTGCCTCACTTAAATCACGAATTTACACACGAATCAAAAGACATCACCCATACTGTTTCACCAGGCACTGTATAAGGTGCTGGAAATACCAAGATGGAAACTTGGTTTCCCTAGGGCAAGAAGCGACATATTACCTGGAGAAAGATAGTAATAACAGCTAGCATTTATATTAAAATCAGGAGGACTCGTCTTCATAAGTTCAAATCTGCACGTAGTCACTTTCTAGCTGTGTGACCCTGGGCAAATCCCTTAGACCCTTTTTCCTCAGTTTCCTTATCTGTAAAGTGAGCTAGAGTAGTAAATGGCTAACCCCTTCAGTATCTTTGCCAAAAAAAAAATGAAACAAACGAGAAATC
>CM053771.1:74604775-74622652 GCA_028658325.1 Potorous gilbertii | reverse complement strand
GTAGGTATATATAATCCCCACTTTATAGTTATGGAAACTGGGGCAGACATAGGTTAAATAATTTTCCCAGAGACATATAGCTGGTAAGTGTCTGAGATCAGGTTTAAACCAAGGTCTTCTTGACCCCAGATCCATCACACTATTCTACCTAGAATCTATCACTATTGTTTTATCTAGCTATCACATAAAGAATTGAAGACAAGAATGCAGCCATTTTCTTACAGATGATTTGTGGGGAGAGAAGTTCAGAAGCTGAAGGAATGGGAAGATGACAAGATAAAAGAAACATATGGTTACTTTCAAAAGGAAGAAAAAGGAATTAATTTTCAAGTTTCCTGCCAATGTGCACTCCTCTTCTAAGTTCTTCTCTCTTTATTCCTCACTCTAGAACCCCACCCCCATCCCTAGCCAGTGAAGGCTCAGTAAGGAAAATGTGTGACTGGATCAGCATATGGGTCCAGCGAGCAATCCTGGGAATGAACTGTCTTCTGAATTATCCCTTTTTCTGTCTTTCTTTGCTGAAATATGCGTGGGGTTTCTCCCTATGCATAGGAGGTAGTCTTAGGTAGGATAACAGGGTTGCCTTTAATGGGAACATGTTCCATTTATCTTTGAATGGCTATAGAACTGGCAGAGCCTGGGGCCCCCACTCAAATCCATTGTTTCTCACTTTGTGTATGTTTTCCCATCCTTATTCAAGACCATACATTCTCATTGTTAATGACACTTGGTAATCTCTCCTCTGTGTGCCTCTCCTTGATTTTCTTTATAGCATGAATATATAGACGTGGATAGAATTCTGGACATGGATTCAATTATACTTGGGTGTAGACCCTACCTTAGACACAACAGTTTACTCACTTTTTAGGTACCCTTTGGTCTTCTTTTTCCTTACACATGCCTTTTCATCTCCAGAGTCCCTCCCTTTTCATTTGGAATGCTTTTCTTCCTCAACTTTGCCTCATGGCTTTCCTGTCTTTCTTCAAGGATCAATTCAAATCTCACTTACTACAGGAGGCCTTTTCCACCCACCCCCAACTCCCATTAGCTCCCATTTATATCCTATCTGATGCTGTTTCTGTCTGTCTGTCTCTCCTCTCTTAGGCTGCTTTGTGTTACTGCTCTTGCCTTTGTCTCTTTCTCTTCCTCTTTCCCCTTTTTCTCTCTACTTCTCTTTTTGTCTCTCAATCTGGACCTTGCTTTTCTTATTCCTGTGACTCTAGGGGAAAGGATTGACCCAATATGGAAACAGCTGTGCAAAGACTTTAGAATACTCTAGGGCTTGTCCACCAGTCTTCATGGCATGACCCAGAACCTTGATGGTGGGCTGATGGTCACGTGGGAGATTGGGGCATAACTACAAAGTATGTGTGATAAAGTAATCAAAGGGTGGGAAACATTGCACCCTTCTTCCTCATGCCCCCAGTAGTCAATCTAGAGGTTTGTGTCTAACACAACCTTATTTTGCCTTCACTCATTACAGCTAAACATTTCCCCAATTCCTTCCTTCTAAAAAGTCCTGACCTTTCTTCCTTTGGGAGGCATGAAAATTGCCAGTCCTCCAAGGAATTATAACCTATTCCTAAATGGAGAATTCATAGAAAGAACAGCTCAAGTGCCCTTGGGAAGACTGACAAATCACCCCCCCTAACAAGTATGGTGTGGAGCTAGCAAGAGGAGGAATACTGATTGAGATTCAAGTTCAAAAAGTGTTTGGAGACCTCATAGACTTTTATAGACTTGCTAGTAATAGCCCTAGGGCCTCAGGTGGGGTGGAGAGAGCAATGAATGGAAATGAGAGAGATTAATATCTAGTAGCTAATCTCATCACTTTGGCAAGACAGCTACCCTCCCCCTAAGAAGTTAACATCATTCACTAAACCAGGAAATGAGGCTGTACCTGATATGACTCACCAGGACCTGAATCTTATAAATTCTTCCAGGGCCAAAAAGGGGTCATAGCCTACAGTACAGCTAGAAGGAACTTTAATCATGTGGCCTACTCTTCTCATCTTTGTTCTGTTCCTGCCCTGCTGTTCATCCTTTCCAGTGGTCCCCAAAACGATCCGTGATGATTTGGAATTCTTTAAGGTAAGTATCATATGCCCTTCTTTCCTGCCGTAGTGATCTTAGGAAGCATGGCCAAATCTCCTTGGTTCTGTGCACACAGCCGTGTCCTCAAGAAAATAGATAAGTTTCCAATACTTTAAAGAACTCTTTGCCACCCAGCTCTGAACTATATAATTTTTGTTTTTTTAATCATCTCTCTGTGACTGTATTTGGGGCTAATCTTGAGGTCAAAGTGTATGACTAGATATATCTTACAAGAAATACTTTTCTTTGTATTCCTAGTACATAATCAACCTACAAGGCAAAGTCTGGGTCTGTTTTATGTCTATCTTCTACACCGGCGCTATAGAATCTCAAGGCTGGGATAATTATTTACATATCTAACTACTGCTAGTTCCTAATTCTAACCATCTATGAAATGGTTGCATTATCTAGATTTGTACTGCCTATTTCCATTGTGCTGTAACTTGCTTTGTGTTCATGTCTTACCACCCACCCACCCCAAACAGGGTCTTAAATTCACAAGACATATGTTTATCCTTAGACCTCAAAAGGTATTGAACATAGGTACATAATGGTACTTTATATTCTTGATGACTTGATCTGGCAATGGAAAGAAGGTTGTATTTGAAGCCAGAGGACCTCAATTGCTAACTTTCCATTTAACCTGAGTTAAGTTATTATCTATTATCAGTTTCCTCACCTGCAAAATAAAGGGTTTAGACTGCAGTTGTAAAAGTCTTGTACCTATCTATTACTTGTTCTCTTTGTCCTCTCACAGAACTTTCAAATCCCTGAATATTCTCTCATGCCTCTGGCTCAGGCTCATTTCTCTTTTTATTTTAGAATTACTTTCATCGATTCTTCTTCACCAAAGAAGAATCCCAGCACCAAACTCTAGAGGATCAGTTGCGCTTCTTGCAGCATTTCTTCAGGCTGGAAGAAACTGGGTGGTTGGATGAGCCCACAAAGGCCATCATAAGGCAGCCTCGATGTGGGGTCCGAGATGTTGCTAACTACTCATTTTTTCCTGGGAAGCCCAGAATTAGAAATAACCCCATAACCTACAGGTAACTGTTCTTAGATTGTAGAATGGAGCATCTCCAGGAGGGTCTGTGGAGACCAAGGGGAAAAGAGAAGAGCGTGGTGATGGAGGGACAGTGTTCTGTCAGAACAGCATCAATAAATATTCTTTCATCCACAAAAGATAATTCCATAAGCCTCCAGGGTCACCTATTCAAGTATCTCTATCCTTAGATTATAATTTCCATACCTTTAATGATATGACCCCTCTAGTAGCGGCTGTTATTTTCTTAATTGAGACAAAATGACATAATGACTTAGACAAGTCATGTAATTCTGATTCCCAGTCTCATTAATAAAATGATAAATTTGGATGAGGTGAACTGCAGCAGAAATGGAATTTGGAACAGGGATCTGATTCCAAATCCAGTATTCTTTCCAGGGGCCTATAATGCCTCACATTATCTTTGTATCACTTCAGCTCCCTTCCATTTTGTCTCTCCTAGTATCATCAACTATCCAAGGGGCATGAATCATAGGTCAGTTGAAAAGATCTTGCGAAAAGCAGCAGAAGTTTGGAGTAGTGTGACGCCCTTGAAGTTCCGACGAGTGTATAAACAAAATTCTGACATTGAGTTTGCTTTCTTGGCTGGAGGTAAGAAGGCAATGAGCACCTAGAAAATGAGGGATCACTGAAGACCCTTCCTAGCTGACAGCCTCTGAGTCAAAATCTCAAAGTAATCAAGCAAATTACAGGAGCAAACTACATTCTTAGGCTCCTTCAGTGGTGCTGCAGTATTTCATTGGTCCTGATGGAAATCCTTGGAGATATAGTAGAAAATTGAGGCAGATAGGGAGTATCTGAGGTTATATTTGAACATATTCCTCATTCTGGAAGCTCCTTTCTTAATGCCATCTTTTAGATTTATTAGCTTTTTTGGGTGCTAAGATAGTGTTCTAATTTTAAGGATTTAAACTAACCCTTTTTTCCCCTCTATATAGATGAGGAGTAATTTTTTCATCTTCCATGCTTTTCATCTAACATTCCTTTGGAACTTTTATCCTTATGTCCATTCCAAAACATGGGATAGATGAATTCCTGACATGTTTCTCAACAGGCTTCCAAAAAGATCTCTCTTCTACAGTCCCCAATGTGATCTCTCAATTCCTATCCACCTACATGATATTTTAAATTGCTTAGCACAGTGCCTGCATGTGTGGAAGCTAGGTAGCACAATGGCACAATGGGTAGAGTGCAGGGCCTGGAGACAGGAAGACTTGCCTTCCTGAATTCAAATCAAGCTGCAGATGCTTACTAGCTATGTGACCCTGCGCAAGTTAATTAACCCTGTTTGCCTCAGTTTCCTCAACTGTAAAATGAGCTGGAGAAGGAAATGGCAAACCTGGTATCATTACTAAGAAAACCCCAAATGGGATCAGATTTGGGTGCATGAGTGAACTAGAAATCAAATGCTTATTCTCTCCTTTTGCAGATCATGGAGATGCCTACCCCTTTGATGGAGAAGGAAACACCCTAGCTCATGCTTTTGCCCCAGTTCCTAACTACCAAGGAGCAATCCACTTTGACAGGGATGAAGAATGGTCCTATAATGATGAGGGTAAGTCTGACACCTGTTGTACTGATTGAGGGAGGTGCTTTATCCCAGTCCTCAGGTAATTGGGGACCTGACATAGCAGTACAAGAGATACTGGGAAGCAAAGATAAAAGATTGCAGAATCTAGTGGGTCTTGGGTGACTCACATGGAAACTTAATTATTTAAGAATTCTTTATTTAAATTAGAAAGGGTAGGAGTTTCAGGGGAAGGATAGGTTGATGATTTCTCTCCTAGGAAACTGTCTATATTCCTGTTTTATTTGCTGTTTCATACTCTTTTTCCCATCTTCATACCCAATCCTCTTTTTTTTTGTATAACTAAATATATTCCATGTCTCTCAACCTTTTCTACCTCAGGAGTCAACCTCTTCCTGGTGGCTGTTCATGAGATAGGCCATGCCCTAGGCCTGGGACACTCTCAGGATTCAGACTCTATCATGTTCCCTAACTATCAATATCAGGACCCAAAATTCTTCAGACTCAGTGATGATGATATAACAGGAATCCAAAGCCTTTATTAAGGTTAGTACCATGGTAAGAAGTGGGGAAGATAATAAACCCTCAGGGCTCCCATGTTTTGGTGACTTGGCCAGACTTCCTTACTTTATGTTTCACTCCAGTCTTTCTAGCTGTATTATCTTAGGCAAGTCACTTGCCCAATCACTGGGCTCAGCACCATGTCATATCTTGATGAAGGAAGTGTATGTTTGTCTTTTAATTCAGTGTGGGATAATGTATTATACATCAATGCCCAAGTAAATTAACTACTCAGCCCCTACTCAGCCTTCATTTTCTTTACTTTTTCTTCCCTCAGGGAAAAAGAAAATGCCATATCCTGAAGTTCTAGACTTGGTGCACATGGATCCTTTTCCATAGAAAGTGTAAATTTCCCTGACCCAGGAAGCAAACCAATAAACCATGGAGAAATGCTTCCCATGTTAACCTTTGATGCCTGCTGGAGCTAAGATTCACAGTATTAGGGGGAGAGGAATGGTCTAATTTGAACAAGAAAACACAAAGGAATATTTTAAATGTGAAACTGAATGTCCTTTTTCTACTGCCTTTTTTTAGAGTGTGTAAATAAATTGTACATATTATTTGTAAAACTGTCCTGCTTGTCTGTACTTCATTTCTTAAGGATGATCAGTAAAGGCTTCTTTTGAAAGGTGGAAATTCAAATAGAATTTACAAGACAGGAGTCTAGAAGAAAAAAAGAGGATTCCAGGCACAGATCGACAAGTGGCCCAGTAGGTAGAACTTTGGGGCTTGAAGTTATTATGTTATTCATAAGATACTTGTAATGCCTGATACAGAGTAGGTGTTTAATAAATGCATTTTTCCTTTTAATACTTCCCGCATGGCCTGACATTTAAATCACTGTAGTCAGTTGCTTCTGTCTTAATTTATGTTGGGAATCAAAACACCAGTAACTAGACCTTGCTCCTTTCTATGCTTGTCACAATTCCCTGAAAAATACTAAGTTTCTCATTCCTCTGCTCAGAAACGCAGGTCCTAGTGCCAATGAAAAGTTAGTCACCCTCATCACCAGGAACACACCATTCCCAGAAGGTTTGGCTTAATTATTTACTGCTGTCTTGGTTTCAGCTCAATGTACTTGCATAGCTACAGGTCATACTTATCCTTTATTAATAGGATCATAGATTTAGAATTGGAAGGGACCCAAGAGGTTATTTATGCCAACCTCTTCATTTTACAATTGTGGAAACTGAGACCCAGAATGTCTAGGGGACTTGCCCCAGTATCACACACACATTAACATGGCAAATATCAATTTATCTTCAACATCTTGGCAGTGAGGTAGTATTTTTATCCCCCATTTTATAGATTAGAAAAAAATTAGTCAAAATAATGGTTAAGTGACCTACCCAGGGTCACACAGCTAGTGAATACTGAAACCAGATATTAACTCAAGATACTTATTTCAGGCTCAAGATGATTTTGCACTGTACCACCTAGCTGCTTCCATGTTGCTTGTCCCAACACCCAAAGACCTGAATGAACTTTGATACTCCAGGCCCACCACCTGATCTTCCAACCTTATTTTTATACTACTCATCCATCCTTATTTTTATACTCTTCACCTTACGTATTATATGATACAGATTAGTGGACTGCTTTCTATCACTATTGACTGCCCAAGCCTAAAATTGACCTATGTGCCCTGTTCAGATCATTGACTTACTTCAAGATAATCCCTGTTCCATAAAGATTTTGCTCACCCATCCTCATTGATTGGTTGTTGTCTTTCATTTTCGAAGAGGACCAAAATGACACCACCGTGATAAAGTTTCAGTGTGGCCAACCATGACTGACCAGACCAATACAAACTCAGAATGCTCAACTACAGGTTGGACACAGATAATCCATATGAATTTTTGGGATGAATACTCCAAATTTGCACATTCTACATTTACTTTGTGTTGTCTCGATTCTGCTTTCATAGAGTACATCTTTTCTGATATGGGCATGCCATTCTGAGCAGTCCTGTGTCAGTGTCTCCCATGTTGCACAGTCAAATCCAAAGTCCTTGAGAGAGATCTTGAAGAGTGCCCTTTTTCCCCCTCTTCTGACCACTATGTGATCACCTGCCCCATCTGAATTCTCTGTAAAATAGTCTTTTTGGCAAGTATATATTTTGTATTCGAACAACGTGGCCAGCCCATCAAAGTTGTGCTCCCTGAAGTCTAGTTGGAGTGCTTAGCAGTTCAGTTCAAGCAAGGACTTCAGTGTCTGGTACCTTATCCTGCCAGGTGATCCTCAGAATCTTCCTAAGACAGTTCAAATGGAAGTGATTCACTTTACTGGCAGTCCATGTTTCACAGGCATACAACAATGAGGTCAACACGACTATAGACCTTCAGTTTGGTAGTCAGTCTAATACCTCTTCTCTCCCAAACTTTTCTTCGGAGCCTCCCAAACAGTGAGCTAGCTTTGGCAATGCATGAATCAACTTCATTGTCAATGTGTACATGCCTGGTACACATACCAAGGTGAATGAACTGATCCACAGCATTCAAAACTTCTCCATTTGTTGTAACTGATGGTTCTACGTTTGGATGGTATGGTGATGGCTGATGGAGCACCTGTGTTTTCTTTCATAACTTCAGTGAAAATAACTTCTTTCGCTGAAATTTCTAATCCATATAAGAGAAAACAAAAGAGAAACTGTCACACTAAATTAAGTGGGTTCCAGAGGAGAAGCTGATGGTAGGAGCAAGTCAGATGTCAATTCTACTAAAGAGTTATTAATATGACATGGTGGCTTTCTGAAACATTTACATTAATACAGTCCTTTACTGTTATGTAATATTTAAAAACACTACCTTATTTCATTAGATTCATCACAATAACCCTTGAAGCAGTCAGCCATTCCTATCTTTAGTAGAAGAGGAAATGGGCCCAGAGAAGGTAAATTACTTGGCCAAGGTCACAAATAATAAGTCAGGGACAGCTAGGTGTTGCAATGGATAGAACACTAGCCTTGGAGTCAGGAGGACCTGAGTCTAAATCCAACCTCAGACATTTGACACTTACTACCTGTCTGACCCTGGGAAAGTCACTTAACCCTGATTGGCTTGGGGCTGGGGGGAACCAAATAGTAAGTGAATGGCAGGGAAGAAACTACAATCTATGTCCTCTGATTCTATTCAAGAATTATTTCCATAACAACATACTTACTGACAGTGAACATACAGGACATCCCTGGCCTAGGTCATGACCATCATCCCTAGAAATGATAGATTTTTTGAGTTAATTCACTTAGCATTTTTTGGAAAGGAACAACTATCTTTTCTCCAATTTTTAGCATGCATTTTAGGACTAAGTGGCACAGTGAATAGATCACTGGGCTTGGAATCAGGAAGACTTCATCTTCATGAGCTAAAATCAGGTCTCAGACATTTATTAGCAATGTTTCCCTGAGCAGGTCCCTTAACACCATTTGCCTCAGTTTCCTCATCTCTAAAATGAGCTAGAGTAGCAAGTGGCAAGCCACTCTAGTATCCTTGCCAAGAACATCTCAAATGGGGTCATAAAGAGTAACACTGAATTGAAATGACTCAACAACAATTTTAGAACCCTGTGTTTTCCTACAATCAGTTATCAGATGAGCATGAGAGCTTTAGAAATGTCAGTGTTTACATTGAACAAGAAATAGTTCCCAGTATCTTTGTTAGATGCCTGCTTATTTGACTTGAGTTGATGGCTGTTACAGAATAATAAAAGCTATCCAGCGGACTCGAGATAGATGGCTTTATTCAGATTAGAAATTTTGGGGAATCAGAAGGAAAAACGTCTTTCAACATACTAAAATAAAGCTGGTAGACAGAGTCAATTTAGAAGGAACGGATTGGTAAAGTGTGATTAGAGCCTGCACAACCTGTCTTCTAGAAAGAAGTGGTTTCAACAATTGATGGAGAAATAACGTGAAATGTCTTCGTAACCTTTGCAGTCAGGAGTCAATTTTAAAAGAGATCAGTAATAACCAAAAGATAAAACAAGAAGGGATCTTTTAATCTGGAAATAATGGGAAAATACTAGAATGAGAGTCAATATATCTATAGTCTAGCTCTGAATCAGCCACTAGCTTATTACGACTGGTATTTGTACAAAAACATATACAAAAAAGCCTTGTCTTGAAATCAGAAATGCATGTGTATTTATTTGACAAATAAAATTTTCCCTGGACTGTGCTGTCCCATTTCCTTTTTTAGTAGGTTTGTTACACTATTTGTTCATTCGTTAATTTTAATAACAAGTTCTTGTCTCCATCAACAAAAGCAGAGCCATTATATTTAGACCTAAATTTTTCAATCTTAGGTGTACTCTATGATGAAATAGAAGTGGCATCAAAGAAAATCAAAGAGGGCAGCTAGAAAGTCACAGAGGAGACATTTTGTAGAATGCAACACAATATTAGAGTGATTAAAAGATCAATAGCCAATGTATCTAAAAGGAAGGAGAATAACAAATATCATCATAGAAATGTGACTGGGAAAATAACTGGCTACTAGATACCAACTTACAATGCAAAATTTTTTATGGGGACAATCTATCCTACATTGAAATCATCCTTGATGAAAGTATGAGAAATGAACCATTAGGCTTTCATAAAAGAAAGTCTAAAGTAGATCTTTTTTTTACGTGCAAAAAGTTATAAATTGGAGATTGTTCACAAAAACATGAATCCTCTTAAAGTATAGTGTGTGTGTGTGTGTGTGTGTGTGTGTGTGTGTTCATCATTGCCGAAGAAGACCAAGGCATCAGAGAAATAATGATGTGATTTGCACTTGACTTTGTTTTTTTTTTTTGGGTGAGGGAGGTCTGTGCAGGTCATCAGCCTCACTTCTCCAGAGCCATCTGAATCCAATAACCAGATGTTCATCAGGATGACTGGAGATGACCCAGGAGGAGGCAGCTGGGGTTAACTGACTTGCCCAAGGTCACACAGCTAGTGAGTGTTAAGTACCTGAGGTGGGATTTTAATTCAGGTCCTCTGCCTCCTGCATTGGTACTCTATCTACTACACCACCTATCTGCACCATTCAGGGAGGTACAGTAGCCAACAGGAAACAGGGAACTTGTTTTCTTTACATTTTTTTGAGGGGTAAGGTAGGTAATTTTTTACTTTAAAGGTCCCCTTTTCCTGAACTTGGCCAGCCATTCCTTATAGAAAAGGGACCATTTTTCTATTTTACAGCAAAATTTCCTAACATATGGGCCTTTTATCTTCCATACAATTTATTAAAGTAATGTTATTAAAGTTATATTGGCATTCTGAGAGAATCACAGACAAATCTGAAGAAAAGGAAGAGAAAGTATTTGATATTCAGTACAATGCATTTCCCTGAGGACCTCTTGAAACTCTTTGAAGATATAAAAAAGGGGACAATCTTTGCAATTTTCAAGAGCTCTAAAAGGAGACAGGAAATGAAAACAATTTCGATCTTTATTGCTCAGTCTCCAGTTCTACTAAAATCATTAACTTCCCACAACCTAATATGGAAATCCTTGTTGTTATGCATCAAGGAACCAAGAACCTGAGATACTATAAGCTAAAGCAGTTTTAGCAGGAAAGTGTTTCAATAATGTTGGTTGTACCAGTATTTCCTTGATTGTCAGTGTACCTTTCTGAATCCACTGCTAGTCTCTATGTTCATATTCAAAAGCCATATAAGATTCCTTGAAAGATGTACCAATTATTTGATAGATAACTTTCTTTCTTTGCCAACCTTCTAATCAATATTATGAAACAAAACATGATTCAAGGAGAAGTATTGTCAAAGGAATGTGACACTCTCATGGATACAGATGTTGAAACTCTCAAAGTGCTATAGCTTGATATTGTGCCAGTTTTAACAGATTAGAATGCTGTAGTCTTAAATGTAATTAACTCTTTAAACTCCTCTCATAGCAGGATTTTCATCTGTCTTTTGAGGTTCATTTAAAAAAAAGTTTTATTCCTTCTGATAGTTTAGAGAGTGAAGATACTATTCTTAAACCCTGTTACCATTTTTTTCCCCTAAGAGTAAGACAAGTCTTCATTTTGAGCATAGGTAGCCATTATTCTACTTGGTAAATGCAAAAAGACAAATGTTGCATAGTTTATTCATCTCAGAAAAAAAAAATTCTCCCTGATTTCTACAGTTATTGGAGCTCCTCATTTCTTTGTCTTTCTTGATTAAAGCTCTCTTGGTCCTAATCCCTCTGAGATTTGTGGGAAACTTCCATAGGGGCCATAGTGACTGGTGGGGAATCTCAGTTCCAGATGTGTCACATTGTCAAGTCATTGGCACCTTGACAGGAACAAATTTATTTTTTTTCTTCTGGTTATCAGTTTTTTTCTCTATCTTCCTGTTTTTTTTTCTTTCCAGTCATTCTCTTTCCTCTTTCCCCTTACCTTCCAGTGTGAGCCCTTCCCTTTTGCTTTATGTTCTCTTTTCTTTCTCTTTCTGAAGTATCTTTTGAAACTTTCTCAATTTCTTCAGCTTCACCTTGATTCTTACAAAATTTTCCTCCATGACATTTTCAGTTTCAAGCCTTTAAAATTCCAAACCTCCTTTCCAATTCCTTCTCCTGCTTTTTTTAATTCTTCTTTAACTCCCATTCTTTTTTTCCATCCTCAACTTCTTTCATCTAATGTAGAAGTGGGAGTGAGATCCAACCAAGAAGAGAACAGTAGACATGAAATGGAACAGCTCTACCTGTATCTCTACAGTAACTGATTCTCATCAGCATGTTTGCTCATACCACGTTTGACCTTTGACATCTCAGATTACAGTTAACAATGTCGTGAAGTGGAAAAAAAATGCTATAAGAAAATTAAATGAAAAAAAGCAGACAGACTTAGAAATATACTGAAAATAAATCCTTGCTGTTAGTAGCATGATGTTAAAGGTACTCAAGGATAAATTTTTAGTATCTCTTAAAGACAGGAAAATACATACTGCCCTCCTCTCTCTATCAAAGATGAGTTGAATATAAGCTCCTCAAGGGTAGGGACTTTTGTTTCTTTTTTCTGTTTTCTATTTCAACATTGCTTTGCGCATAGTAGATGGTTAATAATTATCTAGAGAACATCTTTCCCCTCTCTAATATATCTTCTACATAGCTGTTAAAATGACTTTCCTAAAGTAGAGGTCCATCCATGTCACTTCTATATACAATAAACTCCAAAGATTTCCAATTGACTTAAGATAAAATATAAATTCCACTGCTTGTCCTTTAAATTCATTCACAACTTGATTCTAACCTGTCATTCCAGTCTTATTTACATTACTGCCTTTCCCCATTTTGTTGTGCAATAACAACAAAGTATGATTCTCTCTGTTCCTCATACATAACACTCCAATCACTTGTTCCATTCATGACTCATTTCAAGCACTATCTTCTACATAAAGCCTTTCTTGATCCACCCTCTCCAATTCCAGTGCCATATTTCCCCAAATTATTGTTGTTCAGTTGTGTCCAACTTTTTGTGACCCCATGCACAAGACCATGGGTTCTTCTTAGTAAAGATACTAAAGTGATTTGCCATTTCCTTCTTCAGTGTGTCCCCATTTTACAGTTGGAACAACTGAGGCAAATAGAGGTTAAGTGACTTGCTCAGTCACATAGTAAATATTTGAGGTCAGATTGAAAATCAGTTCTTCCTGTGCTACTTAGCTCTGCCAATGACATTATATCTATTTGTTACGTATTTATATAGGCGTATTTTTGCACATTTTGTCTCCCTTGATATTACTCAAATTCCTGGAGGGCAAAGATTTTAATTTTGTCTTTTTATGCCCAGCACTTAGCACAGAACCTGGAACATTACCATTGCATAATAAATACTTGATGATTATCTGGCTGGTATAATTCAGTTAAATTGAAAAATAAATGATATTTTATCTGCCAAGAAAGATGATTGATAAGATATTGCTGTTTTTATTGTTATTTCCATTGTGTCCAACATTTTGTGACTCCATTTTAGAGGTTTTCTTGGCCAAGATACTGGAATGGTTTGCTACTCCAGGGTTCTCATTTTTCAGGTGAAAAAGTTGAGGCAAAGGTTAAGTGACAGGCCTAGGGTCACACAGCTAGTAAGTTTCTGAGACTGGATTTGAATTCTGCTCCTCCTGACTTCAGGCTGAGCACTTTATCTACTACACCACCTAGTTGCCCATATGTGACGGAAGTGTGCTATTGATTGCAGGCAGGTTATAGATCTCTGACAACACAACAAATCCCAATTATATATTAGCAGCTCTCAAAACCTTTTTTTCTATTTTCTAATCTCTAATAAGGATAGCATACAAAGAAACATATACACACCTACATATACATGTGTGGGTGTGTATGTGTGTGGAGAGAGAGTGTGTGTGAGACAGAGACAAAGACAGAGAGAGAGAGAGAGGCTTGAAAGCATGAGAAAGAAATAGATAAACATTCACAGACAATTTTCTCTATAGAAGATTAACAGTCATATGAGAAATATGGAAATTATGTGATTTTGTTTATTTTCAAGAACTGTTTTCTTGGTCAAACCAAAGAGAATCTTGAAGTCTCTTCTAATTGCTTTCATCTCTCCTAATTGCATGTAATCATAGAAACAGAATTTCAGAGTTGAAAGAGAACTTCCTTTCTACCCATAAATTTCTCCAAAAAATATTCATCACAGCATATTTGAACTCCAGCGAAGGTGTATTCACTACCCTTGAAAGCAGCCCTGTTGCATAACTCTAATTGGTTAGAAGTTTGTCTGGATATCAAGCCTAATCTTATGTTTTAATAGATTCAACTCACTTCTTGTTCTAGCCACTGAGGCTAGGAAAAAAATAATTATCTCATAAATTTACATAAAAAGTTTATGATTGATGAAACTGTTTAGATGGCTTTGTGCAGTGAAATTCTAAGTATTGATACATTTAAAATGATGTTGCGAAACCATACAGCTTCAAAGGCATTGGTACCCTAGTTTGTTATGAAAAAAAGTTAAGAAGTAATATCATAATAGCTATTTACTGCTGTTCAGTTTTGTTCAATCTTCATGATCCCATTTGGGGATTTATTGGCAAAGATACTGCAGTGCTTTGCCTCTTCATTATTCAGCTCATTTTATAGATAGGGAAACTGAGGCAACATGGGTTAAGTGACTTACCCCAGGGTCACATAGCTAGTAAGTGTCTGAGGCTAAATTTTGGACTGAGGAGTATGAGTCTTCCTGACACAAGGCTCTACACTTTGCCTTGATGTAAATTCCTTGATTTTTCTTGAATTGAAGACTTTATCAATTTTCTCTTAATTTACAGAGTGATCTTAGTTCTAAGAGATGAAGAGAATGAAGACAGAAATCCATACCCAGTTTAGTCATTGAAAATTAGGTTAATAGATGGAAAGTCATTCTAGTCACGTAATGGAGACAGAAAAAGTCCCTTAGTTTGTTAAAGAGATGTCCTTCCTGTTTGTGCTGACCCGGTCATTAGTTAGTGTTGTATGAAAGTAGATCTTCCTCAAGTGTACATTTTTCATTTCGGTGAATGTTTCAAAGAAGATCTAAGCTGAATTATATTTCACTTTATTGTAGGAATTTCTTCATTTTTTTCACCATTACTGTAGTATGTAAGTTGTAAATTACTCAGGCCAGATATGGTTGCCAGTTCTTAAGTATGTGTGTGTGAGAATTCTTGATTTCAATATATTTCTAAGAAGAAATTCAGTCATATTAATAAATTGGTTGAGAGATTTTTTTCTAAAACTCACAATAGAATTTTTTTCTGCATGTGTGTCTGTTTGAGAGACACAGACAGATGAAACTGAGTAGGAAATAGATACATTTCTCTATAGTAGATCAGCTAAGAATTTTCTCTGTGGCAGATCAACTAATAATTATATCACTGGTGTAGTATCATCTGTAGAACCTTGACATGTATGGAAAACTTTTCCATTTTTTAGCAGGACCTTCTCTGTGACCATATCAAGTATTCTGTGATGAGAAATCATATAATTTTTATATTTATTAATCACACACACAAGGAAAATAAAAATTGAATGTAATAAAATTATAAAGATCATGCATGACTCAAATGAAAAGGTTTGAGAAAACAGCTGTGACATCCCCTCTTCCCACCACCTTCTTAGAGGTATGAGGTCCACAGATGTTAACATTGTATGTTCTTTCAGACTTTTCCAATGAAATAATCAGTTGTGGTGATATTTTTTCCTCTTAAAAATACTTTTAAATATTTGGAATGATTCTTCAGAAAAATGTAGTGGGAAAAATAATCACGCCAATATAAGAAAGAAGGCATTAACAAAAATAATTGATAAAAAAATAAAATAATATTGTTCTTAAAAGATTAAAAGGACAGCTTGGGGAGGTAAAGAGACCTCAGTCACTAGCAAACTCCAAGAATATACTAAGTGATCTTTTTTTTTTAAATTAGATTTGCTATAAAGTAGATCTTTTTTAGGAATGAATTGGATTAGATGGCCATTTTTATGCCTTCCAGCTTTTAGAGTTAAGTGGTTTTACGAGAGTACTTTTTAACCAGGCATTTAAAATTTGGTCCAAAATATATCACAGCTGATAGCCAATCTTGTCGAATCCTAGTTTTTCCTATGGTTCAATCTCACTTTCCACAGGAGATGGTGTGATAAAGGTCACAAGAAGGAAAAGCACAAGGAATGGCAGAGTATAAAGAGTGTACGGGGGAGAAAGAACTTTCTAAAGGCTTTTCTTTTCTTCAGAGTCTACATCATGACCATAATGTGTGTTTTGTTCAATAGTTGATAGATAATGGTAGTCAGAGAACTCTGGGTCAGCCTAAGTTAATAGTTGTTTATGTCCTATTCAACTCTGAGTGCCCAGGGGAACTGACCCCACAGCAGGGAACTGCAATCTTCATAGACTCTCGTTGGGGAGCAGTCTAAACTACTCAGAGAGAAAGGACAAAGGGATCCAAACCTTCCTGTCACCTGAGTTGTTCCACGGTTGGCAGAACCTCTAATTCAGAGTACAGTGACTAACAGAGACAGGTAGGAATACCTCTTACTGGACCAACACATCTAGTCAAACCATCTCATTTTATTGATAAGAAAACTGAGAGGCACTTGGGGAAAACAGCCTAACCTTGAGTAACATAGTTAGAAAATGGTAGATCTAAGTCTTCTGATACAGAATAGTAGCACTTTCTAGGCTCAGTCTCCTTATTTGTGAAAGAAATTTGTTGGACTAGGTTGTCCCTCATGTTAATTCCAAATAAAAGGTGAAGAGAGACAAATACTGCGGTAGAGAAGAGTTATAGAAGCCTCCTCTAATTCAGCCATTTCCATCTGGGCATAAGTTTATAATATTCTTCCCCCTCTTGGACAGAGTAATTAGGTCTTCAGCCATCAGAAAATCAACCTTCTTTGGGCTCAATTTTCTTCCCTGTGAGATAAAGTAGTTGATCTAGATGATCCCTGATATTCATTGCAGCCCTGACCAAGAAAAACATGAAAGGATAAAAAGAAGAATGAGGAAATTTTCTACTCTTTGTTTTAGATCTACTAGTAACAATATTATTAATTAAACTAAACCAAATACCAAACATTTCTGCTTATATGTAGAGGGGTCTAAGAGTAGATGCTTTTCTTTGAAAGCTGCTCTAACAGAAGCTGTTTAGGAATTATAATTTATAGAAGTCTAAAAAAGACAAAAATAATCATAGTCGAGTTTAAAGAGGAGATTGGAATTTAAGTAATAAATCAGAACAAGAGTAAATTGTAAAATGACGCCACAATCTGAAGAATTATTTTCATTGAACCATTCCATTCCTCCTTTTACCACTTCTTTTGAGACTCAGGCTCAAGCTTTTTTGGTGCTTTGGGTCATTTTGGAAGCTCTTTAAAGCTTTTAGACCCTTCTCAAAACAATGATTTTTAAATGTATAAAATGAAACATGCAAGACTAAGAAAAAAAGAGCTAGCACGTATATTACACTTACTGTGTGCCGGGCATTATGCTAGCTAAGCCCTTCATAATTATCTCATTTTATCTTTTTTTTTTTTAAATTAATTTATTTATTTTAGTCTTCCGCATTCATTTCCACAAGATTTTGTTTCTCATTCAATTTTCACAAAAACCCTGGGAGGGAGGGCTTGTTATCATCCTCATTTGTTTAAATGAGAACTGAGGCAAACAGAGGGCAAGTTACTTCTCCAGGTACATACAGCTAGTAATTATTTTAAACTGAATTTGAACTTAGGTCTTCCTGAGTCCAAGGGAAATAAATTATATTGAAATTTAGTTTTCAAAATAATTTTTTTTTTAATGTTCAGGAGCCCTAGGTTAAAGATGCTTGCAAGTATTTTCCTTTCTATCTGCTCAAAGATCAGTCAGTAAAGTCAGTCAACAAATATTAATTAAGCACCTACTAATCTACAGTCCAAAAGAAGAGACAAGACACTAGAGTAAGGGAGATGGCAAAGACTTCTTGTATATGGTATGATTTTACTTGGTACTTAAAAGCAGTCAAGGCAATCAGGAAACAAGATAGGAAGATGTTCCCCAGATACTAGAAATAGTCATTAAAAATGCTGTCAGGAAATACACTTTGTTACAGTAACAGCAAAATCAGTGTTACTGTACCGTAGAATATGTAGGGATTTAGGGCATAAAGAGTAA
>CM053771.1:74579556-74604675 GCA_028658325.1 Potorous gilbertii | reverse complement strand
GGTGATCGATCCTGTAGGTGATATGAAGGCACTAGACTTTATTGAGTGGTGAAGGGTGGGTGGGAGGGAGTGGTTACATTCTCAGATTTGTATTTTAGGAAGATCACTTTGAAGACTGAATTTAGAATGGGCTAAAATGAGGAGACACTTCCTGTAGAAAAACTAACCAGCAATCTACTTCAGTAGTCCAGGAATAGGGAAATGATGGCCCATTCCAGGTCATGACTGTGTAGAGGAATATATGCAAGTAATGTTACAAAGGTAAAGTTGTTAGATCTTGTCAACAAATTGAATATGAAGAGTGAGAAAGTGAGGAATGAAGAATTGTCAGCCTGTGTTGCTAGTCTGGAGGAAGCTAGAAAGCTTGAGAGGAAAGATAATGAGTTTTATTTTGGGGCATATTTTGTTGAAGATATCCTTCAGGACATCCAGTTCATTCTGATAGGAATTTGAAGATGCAAGACTGAAGGTGTGCAGAGACGTTAGAACTGGAGAAGTAGAATTGAAAATCATCAGCGTAGAAATGATAATTGAATCCAGGTAGCTGATCAAGTGGAACAGTATAGAGAGAAAAGTGAATAGACCCTAGGACAGAGCCTTGTGGGAGATGTATAGTTGGATGTGATCTGGAGGTAGATCCAGCGAAGGAGAAAGAGGAAGAATGATTGAAGAGTTATGAGAAGAACCAGGAGGAAGTAGCATCACACAAATTTAGAGAGCAAAAATTGTCCATAATAATAAGATGATTGACAGTGTTAAATGCTACAAAGAGATCAGGAATAGTAAGAATTGAAAAAAGCCTATTAGGTCACTAGTAACTTTGGAGACAGTACTTTCTGTTGAATGATGACATTTGTGTACTAGTGTGTTAATTACCCCCACCCCCATCCCCTTCATCATTTGTTATTTTTTCTTTTCCATCCTATTAGCCAATCTAATAGGTGTGAGGTAGTACCTCAGATTGTTAAACTTGCATTTCTCCAATCAATTCCGATTCGGAGCATTTTCTCATAAAGCTGTAGAGAGCTTTGATAAGATCATCTGAAAACTGACTCTTCATATTTTATCAATTGGAGGAATGGCTCTTGTTCCTATAAATTTGACTCATTTCTCTATATATTTGAGAGATGAGGACATCCTAAGAAACTACTTCATTTATTTTTTCAGATTTATGATTGCAAGATGTATTTTTCTCCACCCTATTTCCCCCCTTTTATTCTATTCTCTATTTCCTTTCATATTGTTCCTTCTCAAAAGTATTTAATTTCTGACTGCTGCCTCCCCCATTTCACCTTTCCTTCTATGAGAATACCATCTTCTTTTATTCTCTTTCCCTATTTTCCTATAGTGTAAAATAGATTTCTATACCCAAATGAGTGTATATGTTATTTCCTCTTTGAAATACTTCCAATGTCAGTAAGGTTTAAGCATTTCCAACCATTTCTCCCATCTTCCTGTCTACTGTATTCTTTCAAGCCTCTTTTAGGTCAGATAATTTACCCCATTGTACCTCTCCCTTTTCTTTTCTCTCAGTAGATTTCTTTTTCTTACCTCTTAATTTTACTTTTTAATATATTATCCCATCATACTCAATTCATACCTGTGTCCTCTTTCCAGATATACTCCTAACTGCCTTAATAATTAGAAAATTCTAATGAGTTATGTGTCGGTTTCCCCATGCAGTAATGTAAACATTTTAACTTTATTAAGTGCTTTGTGATTTCCCTTTCCTGTTCACATTTTTATGCTTCTCTTGAATCTTGTATTAACCTTCTCTTCAGTTCTGATCTTTTTCATCAGGAATGCTTAAAAGTCCGCTATCTCACTGGATATCTCTTTTTGTTATTCCCTGAAGGACGATATTCAGTTTTGCTGGGTAGGTTATTCTTGATTGTAATCCTAGCTCCTTTGCCCTCTAGAATATAACATTCTAAGCTCTCTTATCCTTTAATGTAGAAGCTGATATAGCTTGGGTTATCCTGACTGTGGCTTCACAGTACTTGAATTATTTCTTTCTGGCTATTTGTGATATTTTCTCCTTGACCTGGGAGCCCAGAAATTTGACTATAATAAAATAGCTTTCATTTTGGGATCTCTTTCCTGAGGTAAGCAGTGGATTCTTTCAATCTCTGTTTTACCCTCTGGTTCTAAAATATTGAGGCAATTTTCCTTGATAATTTCTTGAAGGATAAAGTGTAGGCTTTTTTTATATCATGGCTTTCATAATTTTAAAGTATTTTTTATGTTATCTCTCCTGGATCCATTTTCTAGGTCAGTTGTTTTCTTTTTTTCATTCTTTTGGTTTTGTTTTATTGTTTCTTACTGTGTCATAGAGTCATTAGCTTCCACCTGTTCAATTCTAACTTTTAAGGAGTTATTTTGTTCAGTGAACTTTTGTACCCCTTTCCCATTGAGCCAATTTTATTTTTTTAATATGAATTCTTTTCTTCAGTGAATTTTCATGCCTCTTTTTTCATTTAGTCAGTTCTGCTTTTTAAGGCATTCTTCTCCTCATTGCATTTTGTACCTCTTTAACCATTTGACCTAGTCTGTTTTCTAAGCTGTTCGTTTTCTCAATATCTTTTGTATCTCCTTTACCAGGCTATTGACTCATTTTTCATGACTTCCTTGCATTACTTTGATTCTTCTTCACAGGTTTTTTTTCTCTTTGTCTTACTTGATTTTTTTTTTGGAAGGGGGAAGGCAAGATAATTGATGTTAAATGACTTGCCCAAGTTCACATAGCTAGTGAATGTCAAGTGTCTGAGGCCATATTTGAACTCAGGTTCTCCTGACTCCAGGGCTGATGCTCTATTCACTGTGCCACCTAGCTGCCCCATACATGATTTAAAAAAAAAAATTCTATTTGAGCCCTTTCATGGCTTGAGAACAATTCATATTTTCTGGATGTTTTGGATGTAGTTTTGATTTTGCCCTCTTCTACTGAATTTTTAATCTTTCTTGTTGCCATAGTAACTTTCTATTGTCAGAATATTTTTCTCTTGTTTGCTCATTTTCCCTATCTCTTGACTTTTAGGTATTTACTAAAGTGGGATTCCGCTTCCAGGGAGGAGTGTACACTTTCCTAAGCTTCAGGGGTTTTATGTAGCTATTTGCAGAGATGTTTCTAGGGACCTGTAAGTTAAGGAGAAATGTATTTACTACTCTTCTGGCAAGTGCTCTGGTTTTTGTGCATCTTTTCTTCCCTGGAACTGTGATGAGGGTCCT
Source organism: Potorous gilbertii (assembly GCA_028658325.1). Classification (NCBI taxonomy): domain Eukaryota; kingdom Metazoa; phylum Chordata; class Mammalia; order Diprotodontia; family Potoroidae; genus Potorous; species Potorous gilbertii. The sequence continues at coordinate 74,601,447 of CM053771.1, read as the reverse complement.
CTCTCCCCAGCAGCTGCAAGCTCTGATATTCTACTAACTCTTCCTTAGTCCTGGGCCTACCTCCCAGAACTGTGATCTGGATCTGAGCAATGGTAACAGTCCTGCCCCCAGTGCCAGCAAAGAGACTCCTGTAATCTCCTCTTACCTTATGGGCTGAGAGGTCAGGAAGCAGAATCTGCTGCTGCTTATTCAGTTACTCCCAAAGCCTGAAACTGGTTGTCTGGGCCATGCTCTGTGCTGACACAGCCTGCACTGAACTGTACTCCATTCTCACCTCAGGGCCACAGACTTTCCTGCCAAACTTCCAAGTGGTCTTGGGTTGGAAAATTGTTTCATTCCATCCTTTTGTGCATTCTGCTCCTCCAGAATTTGTTTTAGGGCATTATTTAACCCTCTTTGAAGGGTTTGGGAGAGTTCAGGCAAGTCCTTGCATTCTCTTGTCATCTTGGTTCCATCCCTCATGGATTGACTTCTGATGAATTTAGCCATAAAAGAAAGGAGGGATACGGAGTGATAATTAATGAGGATGGATTTGATCAAATGAGGGTTTTTTGGGGGGATGGTAAGGATGAGAGAGACGTCCTTATTTGTAGGTATCAGAGAAAGAGACAATGACTAGGGAGAAATTGAAAATAAGTGGGAAAGCAGGGATGACAGAGTGGGCAATCTCCTACAGAAGAGAGGATATAATGGAAGAAGTAGTTCATGGGAAGTGAGAAAATTGAGAAATTGTGAGGGAATAGCAATATATTTGTTGATGTCTCCTAGTATGAAGGTAATAACTAAAATTCTACTTTTACCACTTTTTCTAAGACTCAAGAGTTCTTAACCTTTCTTTTTTACTAGACACCTCTTCAGTGTGGTGAAACCTTATAGAACATTTCTCAGAATGGTGTTTTAAATTACATAGTAAAAAATATAGAGTTTAAGAAGAAACTAAATTTATTAAATCAAGTTATAAGAATATATAAAATCAGGAACCTCAGGTTAAGAACCCCTCCAAATACTATCCTTTCCATCTGGGCAAAGGAGAATTTAGGAGATATGTCTATTAACTGAAGTAATAAAAGTTTTCTTTTTTCTTCTCCTCTTTCTCCAACAATTTCCCTAACCGTTCTATGAAGATTTCTATCTGAGTTGATATGGAGCATGGGCAGTGAATTAGGCATTACAAAAGAATCTGAAAAATTATAGTATCTGACATTTTGTCTAAATTGATAGTTAAATAAAGGTACCTTATTGAAATGAGACAAAGGGCTTTAGACTAAAGTACTGTTCTAAGATTATTTTATGATACAGTCTTAAATGGAGGGAATGGGGTGGGGGGGTTGTGCTCAATATTTTTCTACAGCACTAAAGGTAATTTAGCCAATAAAGAAATGCTCTATGACTAAAGTACTTGAGGTAGTCTAAACAATGTAACAATGAAGAGAATGTTTAAGGAAAAAAAAGCAGTGCCTTGGTTGGAGAGACTGGCACAGACTAGGCAAGTGGGGACTATGGAAAGCAATATAAAGGAGATTCTTCCATATGAACTGGGCCAGAGAGAACTGAAAGAATGGATGAGTCACTATATCCCAAAACAGCCAAGGAGTGCTAAAGAACAAAAAAAAAAAAAGAAAAAAATTATCTCAACAGTGAATGACAGTTATTTTCAGTAAAATCATGACCCATGAGAATTCCAAATGACTTATAATGAAAAACGCCATCTACCTCCAGAGAAAGAACTGATGGAATCTGGATTTTGATTGAAGTATACTTTAAAAAACAAAACAAAACAAAAAACTTGCTTTATTTTACTTCTTGTTGTTGTTTTGCCTGTTTTATATTATGACATGATTAATATGGAAATATATTTTGCATGAATATATATGTATAACCTTTTCCAAACTTCTTGCCTTCTCAGTGAGAGGGTGTGTGCAAGGAGGATTTTGTTATCCTTTCAAAGTTTAGTTTCTCAGGATCCATAGCCATGGATCTGGTTTCTAGATCTAAGATACAATGTCTAGTTTTCAGGTGTTAGATAATAACTCCCAGAATAGCCCCAAGGACCCTAGATAGTAATTCCTGGAGTCATAATGATGAGCAGCCCTGCTGAAGCTCTGCCATGAGATATGCTACTGACATAATTGATATTACTACACTTGCACCTAATGAAGATATTACTAAAGTTAACCTGTGAGGCTATTGCTGGCAATATGTCTTCTCTATCTGTTGCCATATAAGATAAGTGGGCACTGGTCAATGAGTGAGGAAACCATGGGGAACACATAGAGGAATCTGTGTGTGCCTTGATTGCCCCCATCAAGGATTGAGGATATTTAAGGGAGTGCACAAGCTATTCTTGTCTTGATTGACTCAATTAAGATATAGGGGTAGTTACCCCTTGCTTCTCGCCAACCCCTGTAAGAAGGGTAATTAAGGAATGATGTAGGAGCTGGTTTTCCCATTATCAACACTCCTTTGAGAAGACTAGATTAGAATAAAGCTGACTACTAACCCCTCTGAAGGTGTCTACCTATCTGACCAGATCAAGAGTGAACCTATTAGAAGCTGGAGACTGAAAACTCTAGTGCCCGCAGTGTGTTATCACTGGGGGGTGAGGGTGGGGGATGGAAGGGAAGGAGTTAGAGTGCTTGGAATTCAAAATTTTAAAAAAATGTCTAAAATTGATTTTACATGTAATTCGAGAAGTAATAAATTTAAAAAAATTGATCATCTTGCCCTAGTATTGGGAGATGAAGGGAAAATAAAGGAAAAAAAATAATTTCAGGGAACTCAGCTTTTTGTATGTATTATTTCATTCATTTCATTCATTCAGTAAATTTTATCAAGCACATAATGTATGCTAGACACTGCGCTAAGGGTTTGGAATATGAAAAAAAATATAATAGACAGTTCTTGTCCTCAAAGATCTCATGGTCTAATGAGGGAGACAATATGCAAACAAATATATACAAAATATGATATGTACAGAATAAGTGCAAAGTAATTAACAGAGAGAAGGCACTAGAAGTAAGAGGGGTTGGAGAAGGCTTCCTGTATAAGGAAGGATTTTAGATGGGACTTAAAGAAAACCAGGGAAGTCAACATTACTTGGGATAGTGTGCTTTGGTCATAACAACCATTTGAGGTAAATGTTACATGTTTTATAAAGATGAGAAAATATGCCTAGATAGGTAATATTACTTGCTTGGGTAATGTTATTCATACAGCTAAGATGTATCTGAGGTAAACTACAAGCTAAGGTCTTCACTTCAAATTCTAGAAGGCTCTCTATAACTTCATTCCTCTTTACAATGATTCATAGGATCAAGGGTTTTGAGCTGTAAGGCACATCAGACATCATCTAGTTCAATCCACTTATATTACAGAAGAGGAACCTGAAGTCTGAGGATGTAAATGGTCTTGTAAAAGTACACAAAGGTGATGAGAATCAGAGGAGGCATTTGATTTCTGGAGTCCTGAGACTAGCTGATTCACTGGATAGAGCACTGGGCCGAGAGTCAGGAAGATGAATCTTTCTGAGTCCGAATCTGGTCTCAGACACTTACTGGCTATGTAATGCTGAGCAGGTCATTTAACCCTGTTTCCTTTAGTTTTCTGATCTATAAAATGAGCTGGAGAAGGAAAGAGCAAATCACTCTAATATCTTTGCCAAGGAAACTCCAAATGAGGTCACAAAGAATTGAACACAATAAAAAATGACTGATGAATAGGCCAACTTCAGAAAAACTTGAGAAGAATTATATGAACTGATGCTAGTGAGGGGAGAAGAACCAGGAGAACATGTATACAGTTACAGTCACATTGTGTGATGACTAACTTTGATAGATTTGGCTCTTCTCAGCAATGCAAGGTTCTAAGACAACTCCAAAAGTCTCATGATGGAAGATGCTACCACATTCAGAAAAAGAACTAGAGAGTCTGAAAACAGATTGAAGCATACTATTTACTCTCTTGCTTTTTTGTTTTGTTTCTTATTTCTTGTGGTTCATTCCATTTGTTATAATTCTTCTTTGCAACATGACTAATGTGAAAATATGTTTAATGTAAATGTATATGTAGAGCCTATGCCAGATTGCATGCTGTAGTGGGGAAGTGGGAAGGGAGAAGAAGAGCAAGGTAGAGAAAATTTGGAACTCAAAAGTGGAACTGAATGTTGTAACTAAAAATAAATGAAATAATTAATAAAAAAAGAAAAGAAAAAAATGACTGAAAATAATTCCTAACTTTAGAGCCAATGTTCTTTCTACTATGTCATGTTCCGTTTGTTATAGACATTAAACTACAACAGGCTGATGTAGTAATGATAATTTTGACATGTTGTTTAGTCATTTCTACTGTGTCCAACTCTTCATGACACCATTTGGGGTTTTCTTGGCTAAATACTAGAGTGGTTCATCATTTTCTTCTCCAGCTCATTTTACAGATGAGGAAACTGAGGCAAACAGGGTTAAGTGATCTGCCTACTGTCACACAGCTGGTGGATATCTGAGGCAAGGCCTGAATTCAGATCTTCCTGATATCTGCCTGGTGCTTTGTCCACTACAGTGGAGAGTATCTACTACCTAGCTTCTCTATTTTGACATAATCACCTCTAAAAAGTGATATATCCTTAATCTTGTTCTTGTTTTCTGTAATGGGACAAGTTAGAGCCTACCCCTGCCCGTCTCTGGACGCCACTCTGAGAGCCTGCCTAGGTAAACTAGGGACTTGTTGGTAGGGGTGGAAAAAGATGGAGCTAGGAGGAAGGGTCTCGCCCTGTTGACAATGTGGCAGTTCTGGGTGTAGAGTGAAGAACCTATCCCTATAATGAAATCAGTTACATGGTAGGCTTGCAATGTATGCTTGTGTAACCAAGGCTATAAAAGTATGTGAACTAACTGGAATAAATGGAGTTGATTGCCATCCTGCCTCCCACCTCATTCATTACTCACTAGATCAAGATCTCTTGAGGGACAAGAGTCTTGAGTTTGGGATCTCAGGGACCCCAAGAGTTTTCTGTCATTATACTATAGTGTCAACATGTCAAAACTTCTTTACATCCCCTTTGGCTCTCTAAGTCTTGCACTAACGTTTGGTCAAAAAAGACAGAAGTCTGACCTGATAAGTTCCAGATCATTTAAAATGATAATCCAAATAAGACATTCTGCACATCTTAGATATGATAGTGTTTTAGAATTTCTAAATTTCAGGGATTCGTTCTAAAATATAATCTAAACCCATAAGAAGATAATTTAATTATGGTTTAATGGATGAACATAGAGGGCTTCCTCTCAGCTGCTGACATTGTGACTTCTTTTTCACTCTGGCAGGTCAAGCATTTCCCTTCATGAGGCATCCCCAGGCCCATCATGGTATCACCAAACAACAGTGATACCATGGATCCTATTTTCACTCTGAAAGGTTTCCCAGGACTTGAATCAATGTATGTCTGGCTCTCTATCCCCTTCTGCCTTGCTTACCTAGTGTCTTTTGGAGGGAATGTCACTATCTTGGCTGTCATCTGGACAGAGCCCTCTCTTCAACAGCCCATGTATTACTTCTTGTCCGTTCTGGCCTTGACTGACCTTGGTATGTCACTGTCCACACTACCTACCATGCTTGGAGTTCTATGGCAGTATACACGGGATATCCAAGCAAGTGCCTGCTATGCCCAGCTCTTCTTCATCCATACCTTCACATTCTTGGAGTCTTCAGTGCTGTTGGCCATGGCCTTTGACCGTTTTATTGCCATCTGCTTCCCACTCCACTACTGTACTATCCTCACCAATGGTGTCATTGTCAAAATTTCCCTGATTTGCTTGCTGAGGAGTATGGGGGTGGTCTTGCCCACACCCCTGCTTCTACAACAGTATCAGTACTGTCATGCCAATACCCTCTCTCATGCCTTCTGTCTCCACCAGGATGTACTGAAGTTGTCCTGCTCAGATGCTAGGGTTAACAGCATCTATGGACTGTGTGTGGTCATTGTCACCCTGGGCATAGACTCAGTTTTCATCTTACTCTCCTATCTGCTGATACTTTGGACTGTGCTGGGCATTGCGTCCCATGAAGAGCGGCTTAAGACTCTCAACACATGTGTCTCCCATGTTTGTGTTGTGCTAATTTTCTTTGTGCCTGTAATTGGTGTTTCTATGGTGCACCGCTTTGGAAGGCACCTGTCACCCACCATACACATCATTATGGCTGATATCTACTTACTTCTTCCACCTGTACTGAACCCAATTGTCTATAGTGTCAGGACCAAGCAGATCCGTGCAGGGATCATCCGCAAATTCAGGACAAGGAAATTATTTTAGGGGACACTTTCCTCTCTCAAACCTCCCACCAACTCTCCATCTGATAGGTGTGGGATTCATACTCACTTCTCCAAGACTGATGCTGAACTATTATTTCCAATGAGAGAACTTTCATTGAATGGTGCTTCCCTTTCTAAATGTTTCCCTTCTCAACTAGGACATATTCCTAAGAAAGATTTTATGACATAAGATATGCCTCACTGTTTCAGTTTACCCAACTCCTAATAAAGAGTCAGAACTTTGGCGCCTTGAAAATTCCACATCCCTTATGGCATATTTGTTGGCTATAGACTTAAGCACTGGGAAGTTTCTCTTTGTGTTGTATCTCCTTGCCCTACCCCTACTTCTTCCCACTGTCTCCTAATAGGCACTCTGCTGATGCTGAGACACACACTTCTACCTGGAAGTAACTGGAGCTTAGTTGATCTTTAATATCCAGCTGCTCAGCCAGTTGAGAGACAGGGCAAATGATGCTGATAGCTCACATTCATGTAGTTTTCCAAGGTTTACCTTGCATTCAATATAGCGCTTTGCATATATTATCTCTTTTTGGAAAAAACATATATTGTTGACTGTGTTACATGCCTTTTATAAATAGTATCTCATTTGATCTTCACAACAACCCTGTTTACTGTTATCCCTATTGTACAGTTGAGGAAACTGAGGCAAACAGAGGCTAATTGACTTGCCCAAGGTTATGCTTTCATAGGTCACACACAGTTTCATTTGATGGTCACAACAATTCTTTCCCAACCACAATAACCATCCCAGCAATGGACAAGGGTTCTTGGTCCCTACCTTCTTTGTCCTCTACTTTATTTATACATTTTATGTGTTGTGATACTCACTGGTCCCACAAATTCAACTCCATATCTATGAACCAACTTTGTAAGCCTAAATAAAGTTTATGGCCCCACTTTGGCTTTCTGCAGAATCCTGATTTCTTATGTCCTGCCCTTTCTTGCTTATGATCACTATTCAAGACTGAGGATACTATGAATAAGTTGGATGAGGATTCACTAAATGCTTACCTCAGTCTTGCTTAGATGGAACCCATCTGCCACTTTTTTGATTATTTATAAAAGTTGGAATCATTAGAAAAAATAGATATCCCTTGACATAATTTGTGGAAGTGACTAAGTCACTTCATCTTTCTTAGCCTCAATCTTTTCATAATACCTGCCCCACAAGGTTTTTGTGTAGAAATCATGTAGAAAGTGGAGCTATAATTGTTTGTTTGTCCTTATATACAGGACTCTTCTTGTCACGCAGAGGAAAAGCAATTACAAGAAGTTTTAAGGAATTCTTTAGACCTCAAAACTTGAGGAGGGAAGATTTCTCAAAGTGTTAGCTCATATCCCTATAGAAATGCCTGAATTAGCCCCACAATGAACACATTTGGGGTAGGACCCAAAAATCAGAGTAAAAGAAATAGATGTACGTTCTGGGATATAGCTAGTCAAGGATTATACCACTGAAAGGAATAGGAATAAAGCCCAAGTAAAAAAACAAGGGTGTTATTCCAAATACTCAGAGCAATGGCTTCATTTATATCTTATCACTTTTGTACTTGAGAAAGAAAACTGAGTCAGTGTGAGTCAAAATAGGATAGGACAGACGTTTTACATAATGTTTCCTGTCTTATACACAGTACATATTTTTTCTTTCCTTACTTCTTTTTGGCATATTTATTTTCTTGTTTACTAATTCATTCATTCCTTCTTGTTCTCATCCTGTCATCAGTACATGTACACATTAATTCACTTTTTAAATGATCATTTTTTTTTTAGTACAAGGCACTATACTGAACACAAATTTATTGAAAGTTGAGTTTGAGGGAGGTAAAGAAAAAAAATATACACATACATTCATGGCTCCCTATCCAACATATATTACTGTACTAATCCTTGTCCCATAGACCTAGGAGAGAAAATTTATTCAAGTAGTAATTTCCCCAGTATATGAATATTTTTGTTGTCATTGCTGAGAAAATCCATGTACAATGCTTTGCAAAACTTAAACCACATATGTGTCAGCAATTGTTATCATTGCTGTTACTATGTTCAGTTGAAATCACATATCGTTGTTATTAATATTTTTATTTGTTTTGAATATTGAGTAGTAGTTTAGATACTGATTTGTAAATTTTAAGTAAAAAATAAATTATATTCAATATGTAGGCTTAAAGAAGAGTGAGCACAATATGTATAAAGCAAATAAATCATGATGTCACATCCAAAAATTGAAGAAAGTATCACAAGCCAATGCCTACTCAGTCAATAAACTTTTATTAAACATTTACTGTGAGTCAGGTTTTGTGTTAATCATTCAGGATCCAAAGGAGACAAACAAAAACAATAAAAAACAAACTGAAATCAGTCCCTGCCATTGAGAAGCAAATAGTCTAACGGAGGAGACAACTACACACACACACACACACACACACACACACACACACACACACACACAAACAAGTACAAATAGAAAAAACAAAAGAACAAAAATTATAAATTAAAAAAATGAATATCACTAAAATTTAGAAAGTGCCACCTCATGCCCACTTGATTAGCTTCTCACAGCCCCTCCTTCTGGTTTTTCTAGTACCTCCACCAGATATTGGATCTGTCCCTCCCACAAAAATAAGGGTGGGTCTCAAGTGAGACCATAAATGAAGGAGCAGAAAGTCTCTCTCAATTATCTTATTAAGGGGTAAGAGCAAACACACATTATCATGACAAAAGGTCTGGATTTGGATCACAAGATATATATGCCAATTCCCATACTATCTATTTAACCTTGGAAAAGTCATTTCAGTTCCTTGGGTCTGATCTAGAATCCTATTGTCAAATGCTGAAGACCTCATAGATTCAGTGGAAAGCCATTCTGATTTTGAATACTCCTGCTCATTAGGATAGTTTTTGTTATACTTAGCTGAAATCTACCTTTATGACCCCTCTAAGCACTTTTACTCATCTAAAAGTAAGCCAAGCTTCTTCTCTCTTGTATTTGGCAGATCTAAACACTGGGACTCCTTTTTAGCCTCAGTTATTATCTTTCTCATTTCATCAATTTTGTTCTGCTTCAGGAAAACAAACAAACAAAGTCAACTTAGGTCATTCTTGCCAATGCAATAACATATGTGAAGATTTTAGGAAAAAATTAAAGTGCTAATTAAAGGTGACGTTTGATCATTTCTATTAAGAAGAAGAAATATTGGTCCCCCTATCCTTTTTATTTCTTGAACTTCTTGAGGATGCGCAGGCGAATCTGCTTGGTCTTGACACTATACACAATAGGGTTCATGAGTGGTGGGACAAGCAGGTAGACATCAGCCATCAACACGTGGACCATTGGGGAGGCATTCTGCCCGTAGCGGCGGATCATAGACAGCCCAATCATGGGTGTGTAGAAGGTAAGCACAGCACAAATATGGGAGATACATGTGTTAAGAGCTTTGACACGTTCTGCCTTGGAGGCAACACTCAGTACTGTCACTAGAATGAGTATATAGGATAACAGAAGCAACACTGAGTCTAGCCCCATGGAGGAGATCACCACCATAAGGCCATAGATGCTGCTGATCCTCCGGCTGGACACTGTTAGTTTGATGAGATCCTGGTGCAGACAAAAGGGATAGGAAAGAGTATTGATGGCATGGAACTTCAACCTTTTCAAAAGGAAAGGGACTGGGAAGACCAGTATAAGGGCTCTTCCAGCACTCGCTAGTCCAATCTTAATAATTACATTATTAGTGAGGATGGCTGAATAGCGAAGTGGCTCCCGGATGGCCACAACACGGTCAAATGCCATGGCCAGCAACACAGCTGACTCAATGATGGAAAACACATGGATGAAATACATTTGGATTGCACAGGCAATGAAGGAGATCTCCCTGGCATGGAACCAAAAGACACTGAACATGGTGGGCAGGGTCACAGTAGATAGCCCCAGGTCTGTAAGGGCCAACATGGACAGAAAGTAGTACATGGGTTGGTGGAGTGAGGGCTCTGTCCGAATGATGAAGAGGATGGTAATGTTTCCTGCAATGGAAATGATGTAGATCAGGCAGATGGGGAGGGAAATCAAACTATACTTGGCCTCCAGTCCGTGGAAGCCTGTTAAAAGGAACTGAGGATAAAGGGCAGAATTATTGAAGATAGACATCGTACTGGATGGAATAGATTCCTTTCCTGGAAAGAAAGATGAAGAGTCACTACGTCCTACTGTTGTGATCCACAAATGAGTTTAATGGAAAAACAGCACCACCATTTACCATTATCAGCGTCATCACCAATACTTTTATTGTTTTTAGTTCTATCATACCTATGTGAAGGAACTTGTACATATCCGGTCTACTCCTAGACCTTGAAAGGAATGCTAGAAAATGCTATGACCTGTTCTCTACTTACTAAGTGGGTTAGTTTTGAAGAAATAATTTTCATGGGAAAAAACTCTCACTATCTTTTTTCTCTCCCTAATACTACACTAAAGACGTTAGAGAAGGAAATGTGTTGGAAAGACAGCTTTGGTGTAGAATTGGACTCAAAATTTCTAATCAGGTATTATCAGAGGTAATTTTTATAACTATCTTAATTATGTCATGTTTTGACAGATCAGGTTCAAAGTCCATAATTAGGCATATCTAATAAATATGGTTGTATCAGAAAATAGGAAAAGCAATGCATTTGGAGTTCAAGACTGGATCTTCTGCTTCATTTCTATATACCTTTGGACAAGTTGTTGACATTTTTATCCTTGGTAAAAATGGAGTCATTGGTCTAGATGTCCTTCATAATTATATGAATCTTCCCAGAAATATCTACTTTAGGAAGGTACTGATAGTCAGGACTATCTGCTGTGGTTTGTAACTGAAAGGAAGAATTATTTTACCTTGCAAATTAATACAAGTGGCAAGGAAAATAAACAAATGCAGTACCTCTATGGATAAAAATTTCTGACTCGAGGATGGAATACCAATTTGTGATCTCTGAATTTAATTTCAGAGATGGCCCATTGATTTCTGGGTCCCCTTAGGACAGCCACAGCTCTTCTATAGAAATACCAGCATCAGTGAAACTTACAACACCCTTCTATATCTATCTTTCCCCATTACCCTGAGTCTATAAGGGTAGTTAATTAAAAAAGCAAGCGGATCAGTGGGTCAGAGACCTGGAGTGGGAAAGATCTAATTTCAAATATCACATTATATTCTGGGCAAGTTACTTAAACTCTCACATCTTCAATTTTCTTATTTGTAAAATGGGGGCATTAATAATAAATATTTCTAAAGGTTATTATAAAGATCAGATGAGATAAAATATGTAAAGCACCTTGTAAAACTTAAGTGATGGCTATTTGTATCTAGGTAGCAAAGTGAATAGAGTGCTGGATCCGGGACAGTCACCTATTCCATGCCTGACTCAGTTTCTTCCTTTGTAAAATGGGAATAATAAAAGCGTCTATTTCCTAGAATTGTTATGAGTATAAAATAGATATTATTAAGAAAGTTCTTTGAAAATCTTAAAACTCTTAATTATTGCTATTTCATGATATGACAACTCTAATTTACCTGATTTTTCACAACCTGGTTTTCCTGACATTGAATAATAATACAAATATAGGTTGTAAACAATCACAAAATCTTCAAATTGGATGTTTTTTGTTGTTCCATTGTATCCAACACTTCATGACCCCTATAGGGTTTTCTTGACAAAGATATGGGAATGAGTTACCATTTTCTTCTCCAGTCATGACCATTTTATAGTTAAGGAAACAGCAGAAAACAGAGACTCAGAGGCTAAGTTGCCCATGGTGACACAGCTAGTAAGCATGTAAGTAAGCTAGTAAGTATAAGCAAGGCATTTGAAATTTTCCTGACTTCATGTCCAGTGCTCTGTCCACCGCACCACCCAGCTGCCTCAAATTGGATGGACCTAAGACGATATCAAGTCCAACTTGAGTATGAATAGGAATCCACTCCACAATATCCTTAACATACTGATTCTTCAGGTTTCCTTTTGCCTCTGAGAGATGAAGAAAATATTCCTATCTTGAATTTGCAGACCTTCACACCTGTCTTCAAACAATCCTTTCAGACTAGTTGCATGTTACTCCCCTTCATAAACTACATTGTAGTCAAACTGGACAACTTGCTGTTCTGCATGGATGACATTCAATGTCCTTCCTTGGCGCATTTGCACAATCTGTTCAACACGGTCAAAATGTCGCTCTTGCTTACCTCTGACTTTTGGAGTGCTCAAATGCCCCCCCTTCCTTCACAAGGCTTTTCTTCATTTATGTCCAAGTTAGTAGTAATCTTCTTACCACAACCCCAGAAATGACTTTCCATTACCTCACTTTTGTTTTTCATTTGCTTATGTTCATTATCAACATTCCCTCCCACTCCCCCACATACACCCATGTAAGAGCCTAGAGACCAGGGACTGTTTTATTTTGATTTGTGGTTGTAATTTTCTTTGTATCCCACTACTTAATGCAGTTCCTGGGACACAGTAGGAGCTGACAAAAAAAAAATTCTAATTGAATTGAAATCTTTCAATAATTGATAACCATCACCATCTGAAACATCCTATTCAATTTTTGAACCTCTTTCATTAAAGCAGCAATTTGTATTGTTCAACTGATGTATTTGCTAGTAAGTGGTGATTGAACCAGGGTCCCCAAAAGGAAAAGATCATGTCTTTGAAAGTAATCCAGTTCCTGACTTTTACTATCTATTTCAATAATTCAGATCACCGTCTCCTCGCCCAAAACATCTGATACACCCCAGCCAACCTAGATCATTTAATTAACTTACCTGACAGTCCTTTCCCTTGTCAATATTTGGTGCTACAATAAAGCTTGTCATTTGACTGAAAGGTTTGAGTGCATGAATTCATTCCAGGCAGACACTGCCCCATATCCTGACATTTTGGGGTTCCCAGCAATCCCAAACCATATCAGGTTGATACACTGATCAACTTATATTTGCGTCTTTCCTTTCCTCAGCTCTATATTTCCCCAATTCATTCATTCAATACTGCTTAATAATCATCTATATTTCCTCTTTGTCTTACCCACTGAGTGATGATTTAAAGTAATGCATACTGGACAATGAAGTCTCACTGAGTTATAACGCTTAGGTATTCTCGAATACCTATACAAAAGTCTATACAAAAATCTATACACATATTTATAAATAACTTTGTGGCTGGAAATAATATATTATCCAATATCCTATTACATCATAAAAGTAGGAACTGGTGTTTTGCTATGGCTTGACTTCAGTAGATAACATATGAACTCACACTTGGATCTTGTTCTCCATGTGTTTTTATATGTACGCATATAAGCACATATATAATATATGCATGTCTATTTAGATATATCTATATATCTATATGTATCTATATATACACATATACAGTTATCCTTCCACATTGCCACTTTCCCCATAGTGGTTTCAATACATTTTGGGCTGGCACAAGAAATTAAATGGGAATTTGGGGGGAGTTTTGCGGAAGCCACAGGTGACATGCAAAGACCAGTGGAGAAAGTAAAAAATGTATAGATTATATGTATAATATAATATCAACACTCCAAAAAGAAAAAGAAAGCAAAATTTAGACTTTTTTTTTTCTAGTATTGGGAAGGCCAAAAAATTTTATGTAGATTTTCCAAATTGCGGGGGTGCCATGGCTCCCTTAACCCATGGGATGTGGAAGGCATAACCATATATTCCAAATTTTGAACAGATGCCCAAGTAATTTATTTGCTTTTGTAGCTTCCACTCTGTATATTCCCTGAGGCAATGTCATGCAATGGAAGAGCACTCCTACCATTGTTACTTACTACCTGTGTGACCTTGGGCAAGTCATAACTACTCTGGACCTCAGTTTCTTCATCTGTAAAATTATGTTACTGGGTTAGACTGGATGATCTCCAAAGTCTCTTGTACTATTCTATATTTTATTCCTGTGATCTTGTGAATTAACAATTCCAGATTGTCTTTCATTACCCAGAAATTCTGTCTATCCCCTGATAGGTAGCTTCTCCTTAAATTCAGAACCTTTAATTATATTTACCTCTATTTTTTTTTTTAAAATCCCCTATTCTTTCAGAATTTGTGATATTTCTTACACAGGTTGAAAGAAAGGATGCCCATGAATTGTACATGAAAAAAATCTATTAGGTAAATTAATGAAGGTTATTTTGAAGTTATAGGAGCAATATGACAGTGGAAAGATCATACCGGACCTATAGGCAGCTAGGTGGTGCAGTGCATAGGGTTATAGGCCTGAGGTCAGAAAGACCTGAATTCAAATTCAGCCTCAGACTCTAATAACCTGTGTGACCCTGAGCAAGTCATTTAACCTCTGCCTTCCTGTTTCCTCAATGATAAAATGGGGGTAGTGATAGCATTTACTTCACAGTGGTGTCTAGAGGATCAGTGAGAAAATACTGGCAAAGTACTTAGCACAGTGCTTGGCACAGAGTAGTTGCTATTTGAATGCTTATGTTCTTTCTTTTTCCTTTCCTTTCTCTCTCCCTCTCTTCCTTCCTTCCTTCCTTCCTTCCTTCCTTCATTTTATTTGAAGGGCTTATAAGTAGGTATCGATTCTTCTCCTCAGTCATCTTATCACCAATGTTATAACTGTGGTCAGGTCGTTTTCCTTCCCTGGGCCTTTCTTGTCTTCTCTGTAAAGTGAGAAAATAGGTCTAGATCAAAGATTCTTAACCTTTTTTGCATGTTTCATGAATCCCTTTGTCAGGCTCATGAGGTCTACAGATCCATTCTTGGAAAATATTTTAAAAAGCAAAAACTAAAAATACAGATTACAAGCTAAACCAATTAAATTAAAACGTAATTTTCAATTAAAAAAAAAACTCATCAACCCCAGGATAAAACTACCTGGTCCTTTTTCCTCTTGCATGTTATTTTTCTAAACCATTTCAAGTACATTCTCCTCTTCTTGCCTTTCATATCCCTCCATAATCTTTTCCCACCCTATGTATCCATGTTTATTTCCCTCTACTGGCCTCTGTTACACAACTTTTTTTATAAGTATACATTGAAAATTTGATAAGTCTTTAAATATGAAGCTGGGTTTCAAGCCCCTAACTTTCCTCACACTATTTCACTCTCTTGGAATATCCTCACAATTCTTTCTGCTTATCTAAAACCTATCTACTAAGGCCTCACCTTCTCAACAATGTCATTTTTGGACTGTTCCATCCCATGTTGTTATCTCAGGTTTATGACTTTGTGTTAAACAAAAATTGTCTCTTAATTCTAAGTATATTAGTGTTAGGTGGCCACCTAAACAATAAACTATGTGAAGTCAGGGACCTAGTATTTTCCATGATTGTGTCCCTTTAAAAGTTAGCTAATTGCACAATCACGACTCTAAAGAAAGGTTTAATTGAACTTGTATTCAAATGAAAGATAAGGTGTACACAAATAAGAGTATACACCATTAAAAAATGCAGAAGAGGCAGAAATTAACCTTAGAGGGGAAGGCATTAGCAGCATGGGGTTGCTCAGATCTGGAAAGTACATCTTTCACTTGAGCTAAGTCTTGGTAGTTGGAGAGTGGGGTGATGTGATCATACCTACAATTTAAATAAATGACTTTTAACAGCTGAATGGAGTATTGCTGATGGACTGAAGGAGAGCTTTTTCAATTGAGATCAATAAAAAGGTCACCTCAAAAGTCCAGATGAGGGAGTGATCAAACCCTGATCTAAAGTTGTGGGTGTGTGAGTGGAGAGAAGGGGATTAATGTGAGCTATATTGTAGAAAGGGAGAAAAAATTAAAAGATTTGGCAACGAGTAGAATATGTTAGGTGAGATAGAGACTCAGGTATTCAGGATGACAT
This sequence comes from Potorous gilbertii, assembly GCA_028658325.1. Lineage (NCBI taxonomy): Eukaryota > Metazoa > Chordata > Mammalia > Diprotodontia > Potoroidae > Potorous > Potorous gilbertii. The sequence goes on along the minus strand of CM053771.1, from coordinate 74,585,263 downwards.
CAAGGGTTATCAACTTGGGTGGCTGAAAGAATGGAGGTCATTTTGTCAATAATATGGAAGTGGAGGTAAATGGAGGATTTGAAAAGAACCATAATGTTTTGGAAATGTTGAAATTGAGATGTCTATGGGACATCCAATTTGATATGTTCAAGAAACAGTTTGCGATGAAGGAATGGAACTCAGGAGAGATATTAGGGCTAGATAAATAGATCTGAAAATCAAATACATAGGGAGACAGGTAGATATTCACCAGCTTTTCCCCCATTTCTCTGCATGGAGAAACTCAACTCACAGGGCATATTGACCACAAATCTCTCCCTGACAGCTATTTTTAGCCAAATTGTCTCCAGCATTCAGTTCTTCCCTGCTTCCCTCCCAAAGTAATCCAAACAATCTGTTGATCCCTCTGCCTCCAGTTGTAATAATCTTTCCCAAAGCTCAAAGTCCCTCCTGAGGACCTCGTATACTAAGTCTTCCAGAAACTATCCGTGCCATTCAGTCAACAAGAATTTATTCAAGTATCTACTATGTGCTAGAAACTGTACCAAGCAATGAGGATACAAAGAAAGATAGAAACAGGGTCTTGATCTCAAAGAGCTCACATTCTAATGGGGAAGACAGTATGCAAGTGGCTATGCACATAAAACACATACAGTGTAAATGCAGGTAAACTTAAACAGAAGGAACTAGCAATGGGGATATAGTCAGGCTAAGAAGACCTTCCTGAAGATGGTGGAGTTTGAGATGAGTCTTGAACAAAGCTATGGAAGGAAATCAGAGGCAAAGATGAGGAGAGAGCATTCTGAGCATGGAGGAAAGCCAGTGAACCAACAGAAGTTGAGAGAACTAATGAAAAGGTTCCTCCTGAGGTAGCTGGTGGCACACTGGATAGAGAATAGGGCCTGGAGTGAGGAATACCTGAGTTTAAATACAGCCTCAGATATTTACTAGTTATATGGTCTCAAGTAAGTAACAGCCTCTTTTTTCTGAGTTTCCTTAACTGTAATATGGAAGTAATAATATCACCAACCTTGCAGGGTTGATGTGAGGATCAAATGAAATAGTACTTTTAAAAAGTGTTCCGCACAGTGCCTGTCACATAGTAGGTGGTATATCCCTCCTCACAATATTCCCTCCTCAAAATAACCAAAAGTATTCTCTCCATGATACCTCTGTGTACCTAGTGGTTATGCCTAGACAAGAAATACATTCTTGTGGACATAGATTAAGGACACTGGAGCCCTGCTCAGCTCACCTTCTTTCCTCAAGTTTTTCTTCCTCTGTCAGCAATAGACCAAGTAGACTGGCAGCTCCCCAGATTCTCACCTTTATAGACATGGATCCTGGTGGGAAAAGCAGCATGAGCAATGGATGACCTTTTAAGAGACAAAGACCTTGGGATAAGAATAGCAAAGAGAAAGCAATAGAGACTCAGATCTCTGAATGTTTATACAACTCACCAGGTCTATAAATCTCTATCCCTTAGATGTCTAGGAGGTTGAGAAAGTGCTATTTGTGACTTCAACTTGTCACAAAGCCAACCTACAGAGTTGGGAGAACAGTACCTTCCCCTCCAGGGACTGTGCCCTCCCTCCTGGCCAACCCTTGACCTCAAGACCAGTCCCCCAGGAAGAAAAGAAATCTACACTTTTATATTAGGTCCCTCAGGCACCTAGACTTTTTCCTTAGAATAGAACGAATTACCTGGTTTCAGAAGCTTTGTATTTCTGGAAGCTAGAAAGGGAAACGGAAAGAAACTAGGGAGAAGGAAGTAGCTCCATAAAAAGACAGATGAAACAAAAACAAAATAATCCAAGGTTCTAAAAAAAGCTGCTGAGGACAGTCAGCATTTGTGAAAAAAGGAAGATATTTGATAATATATATTATAGAGGTAGCTAAGTAGCACAGTGAATGGAATGCTGGGTCTGAAGTCAGGAAAATTCATCTTTCTGATTTCAAATCTGAGCTCAGACGCTGAGTTTCCTCAGTTTCCTCATCTGTAAAATGAGTTGGGGAAGGAAACGGCAAATCTCTTCATTGCTCGATTCAGTGCTCCATTAGGGTTTTCCAAGGAAACCCTAAATGAGGTCATAAAGAGTCAGATAGGAACAAAAACATGACAGAACAATAATCATATTATGTTGTATATTTAATGTCCTCTGAAATGTAGAAGAATCTCATTTCAGTTCTTTGTGAAGAATAATACCCATCATTATCAATTGTTTACACCTTTGTCTCCTCTTCACTTGTCTTGGCAAGATCACGTGTATATGGATGGAAAGCAGAAAGACTCATCTTTATAAAATTCTTTCACTCATGGAACAAAAGCTTGAAGAGAAGATAAGACTTAGAGAGATATTTTAGATCAGGAACTCAGAAGTTTTTATTTTGTTGAGTCCTGTTTCAATGTCTGGTCTAGTCAGCGGATGTCTTCTCAGAATGTTTATCACCTAACATGCTTGCAGGAAATGCTAAATTTCAATTACATATGTGTGAAAATAGTAATTTTACCCCTATCCAAGTTTATATGCCTCTTGAGATCTATCCAAGAACTTCTTGGAGATCACTGAAACCCAGGTTAAGAGACCCTAGATTAGATACTCTTTCAAGACAAGAACCACAAAGGGAAATGTGCCAGGAGAATACAATTTTCTGTACCCCATCTCAAGGAAGCCTCTTCTTCCATGCATTATAAATAGCATCTCTGTGAAGAAATTATGTTGAAATATAAAATATTAGGTTTCTTTGTATCCCCAGCCCTTACCAAAGTACCTGGCACATTATAGATCCATAATAAATGTTGATGACTGACGAGCCCTAGGGTAAGTCATTTAACTTCTGTCTAGCCCCATTTCCTGTTGTCTAAAAATGGGGGTGATAATGATAGCACCACAGTTGAGTGAAGATGGAATATGGTTAACATGATGCTCTATCTCGAACTGGTTCTTTGCCTAAGACAAACATTAAGTTGTGCTTTTCATATCTGCTAGAATTTTATGACTATTCTCCATGCTTCTTTCCATAGTCCCCATTACATATAAACATCCCACCAACTTAGGTTCATTTTCCTGACCCTATTATTCCTTATCTGAATTTGTTTTCTTGGTGAAACTTAATTCAGCCTCTCCATTTATTATTTTTTCTCTGTCTTTGAAATACGTTTATTCATTACCCTGCCCTTATGACAGTCATGCTCTCTTCCTCCAATGTTGTGGTTGAATGTTGATGACTGCTCGGCACTTAATGCTTAACTCATCTTTCTGGGACAGAGTTCAAACACAGAGGCTCAACCATGAAAGTGGTTTTGATGGATCATTGTTTCCATATCATGGCCTCTGATCAGAATAATCAGTTCACCAACCAAGAGAGGAGTAGGAGAAAAGTTTCAGTAGAATTATCTTCAGAAGAGGAGATTTCATACTTATCTCCTTGCATGGTTTATCACAAATCACCAGGAATGTTTTTCCCCTGATTTTTGACTTAAATCCTTCCAGAAGAAAAGTCCATTTTTTTCATATTTCATTTTCAGTGGAAATGAGGAAGAGTAAGTCTTGTTGATTTTTACATTACACTATTCCTTAAATTCATCCTATTTCTCTTTGTCCTTGACACCTTTCTATTCCAGGCTCTCATCATTTAACCTTGGATTATTTCAGCAGCCTTCTAATTCATTTTGGCTGACTCCATTTTGCCAACCCTCACTCCAGTCTCAAATCCATTGTACAAATGATGCCAGATCAATCTTATACAGAGAAACATACTGGGAGGGAATTAATCTATATCTTTCTATAGCATTCCATTCCACTTACGAAATATCTAATTGTTAGGGATTTTTTATTTCTTTTTCTTGAACCAAAATATTTCTGCAACTTCCATCTGTTTACTGCTCTGCCTGCTGGATCCAATCAAGGGGAAAATACTAATTTCTTTTCAGAATTACAATGCTTCAGATGCTTGAAGAAAATGATTTAGGTATTTACTGTACTCTTAACATTTCTTTCTGATAGAAAAACATTAACCCTCCACTGATATTTGTCTTCACATCCATCTTGTGTACTTTAAAAAAAAAAAATTAAGCTGTAATATGAGTTACCTTGCATGGTGTTGTTATTAGATAACTTTCTTTTTGGATTTTTTCATCAGAATAATTTCTTTTTAATTTTTCTTTAAAATTTCTTATCCCTTACTTATCAATTTGCCAAATGCTTTGAATTTGAAATATCTTTTGTCAAGATATTTCTTTTGTCGTTCATTCTTGATAATTTTTTCACTTCTCCTCAATGTCTCCAACATTATGCTTCAAGATTAAGTTCCTCATTTTTAGTAAGAATAGGATTCAGAACAGTAATCTTATTGTTGGTCCCCTGATCACTGAGTGGATGAATTTATCAAAGAAACTCAAAAAATAGTTGGCTTTTCTGTTTGGGGCATATAAGAGTATTCCATCAGATATTAAAATAATTGAAAGATCATATCACTCCAGTATCATTTCTCTATTCTAATTTGGAGATCTATTGCATGACATAATTGTCTATTTCCTTTTTTTCCTGATAGTCCAGTAGAGTGCTCCAATAATCATTTTATTTCTTGTTTATTCCTCTAGGGTTTTTCATCAAAACAGCCTCCTCATTGCCATTACTGGATTTTCTCATATAAGTATATTTTTTTAACACCCTATGTCAACCCACTCCATGCCCCATTTTGTGTATACTTTTCCTTTGAAATAAGTCATTTTACTGAGTCTATTCCCAGAAAGTCTCAGTGATGTCTATAGTGTCAAATTTGCCCCACAGTATTGCCTATCGTTTACTTTATTTGCCATTCATATTTTGTATATATATGTATTTTGTGACTGTGTGTTCAGTGAAGTCTCTGAGACTGAGATACAACAAAGTATTGATCAATTTTGTCTTTCTTTCTTTCACTAATCTTGTCTTAACAATTAACAAATAACAAGAAAACACAGGTTCTCTCCCAGGCAGCGCCACACACCATAAATGAAGTGGAGAAATTTTGAATGCTGTGTACCTCTCAGTACACTTTTGGGGTTGTACACATAGATGGTGAGGTTGATACACGCATTGCCAGAGCTATCTCAGTGTTTGGGAGGTTCCAAAAAAAAAATGTGGGAGAAAAAATGTATTACAGTGACGACTAAACTGAAGAGCTACAGAACTACGGTGTTGATCTCATTATCATATGCTTGTGAAAACTGGAAAGTCTACAACCATTGTGCTAGGAAACGGAATTGTTTCCATTATAACGAGCAAAGCAGAATTGCAGTAGCTCAAAAGAAACATGAGATATGCAAATTTGAAAACATCTCCTCTCCATACGTTCACATGGACTATTTGTGCTAGACTTCGGAGAGATCTTTCTTTTCTCATTCACAGTTATAGCTACATTGTATTTTGACCTCAATATAGTGAGGGCATTTTGGTTCCTTTTGAGAATGATGCACAACAACTGACCAACCATCATCAATTTTATCGTTCACTCTTCTCTTTTGTGAATTTATGGGCAATTCTATTCCTATTCTTTTTTTCTCTACATAACATTTCTTTGTGGTAACTATGTTGGTAGATGTGCATATAAGCAATTTTCTTCCTCTCTCACTTTTAAATTTTTTTTTAAATAAATCTTCAGGTATCTAGGCAAGCAGAGTTTTACCAGTTCTGGTTTTTTTTTTTTTTTTTTTTTTTTTTTT
>CM053771.1:74532394-74579056 GCA_028658325.1 Potorous gilbertii | reverse complement strand
TCACTGTGTTTCTGCGCGGCTTCCACTGTTCCAGAATTTGTCAGGAGATCTTTTTACAGGAAATCTATGGGCTGTGGGTTCGGACCTAGCATAGGTGAGTCTTTCTACTCCGCCATCTTGGCTCCGCCCCCCAGTTCTGGTTTGGTATAGGTGTAGTTCATTCCTGGCAAAGAACTCTACATTCTTTTGCTTGAGGTTGTTTATAAAGATTGAAATTGTTTCTCAGATAGGAAGATAACATTATTTTGGGATTAATTGAAGGAAAAATAGTAAAAGAGATTTAAGAAAATTATTTTATTTATTTTTTCCTCCCACTTAGCAGTTCATTAAATATTTTTTATGATAAAATACCACTCCAAAAAAAAGAGTAGCACATAATTTGTATATCCTAATGTAATCTAATTAATTTGCATATACACACATATAAGTATGTATACATATGTATTATGTGTATGGGTATATGTATACATGCACAAATACATACATGTGTATACTTTTGTGTGTGCATAGAGATAATTTGTCTATATCCTTATATATGTGTATGTGTACTTGCTTGCTTATTTGTTCATCCACTTATTTATTCAATCATTTATTTACTTATCTATTAATCCATTCATCTATTTGTTTATTTATTTGTATGTATATACATTTGCAGCTAAGATCTAAGGAGCAAGGAGATGAAGCTGTTGTGATTCCTTAGCTCTGCTTCTCAAGTTTAATCTCTACCAACTTAATGGATAGTACAGAGAACTACGGTCTTGTATCAATTTGTGAAGGTGACAGCTCCTTAAATAACTAATGGGGATTATTTCACCAGCAAAATGCTTACAGAGATGACAGCATCAAAATCATTCAATCAATATTTATTCATTAAGCACCTACTATTTGCCTGTAAGCCCTGGGGATACAAAAAGAGTCCAAAACAAAACAGCAAAAGTCTCTTCCTTCAAAGAATTTATAATCTAGTAGAGGAGATAATATACAAACGTGGGGTGTTTGGGGAGAACTAGCACCTCTGGTGTGAGGGCTTGCTGAGTCCTTTTCAGATCTGCTCATCCACCTTTGGTGTCCAACTGGCACTCAACCCTCATCTGTGGTAAAAAGAAGTTGTAGCATGCACAGTGGTCACCTCTTAGTAACACTGCCTCAACTGACTGCCTAAATCAGATTGAGGATAACCAACAGGCCTCAGATCTGTCAGTAAGTTATGAGATTATCTACCCCAAATACGTGGGCCAATAAGAATAGTTGATTCAGTGGCCACCAGGGCAGCTGAAGCAGGTATTGTGGAGCACTTAGAGCTTTATCAGACATGGAAGACACCAAGGTTATTCCCTGCATCTTGGAACCCCTTCAGTCATTTTAAGTTTTTGTCTTGTCACTGGACTCCAATAACTGTGGAAGATAGAGTGAAGCTGATGACTCTGTGATGATCTGCCTCATTTAAATCCAGTTCATGAGCTAATCAAGACACCACCCTGTGGTGGCATTGGTCCTTTTTGAAAAATAAAGGGTGGGACAGCTGGGTTACATAGAGTTAGAGCACAGACCCTAGTGTCAGGAAGACCTGAATACAGCCTCAGACACTTACTAGCTGTGTGACTCTAGGTAGGTTAACCTTGATTACCTCTCAAAAAAAAGAGAAAAAAAGAAAAAAGAAAGAAGGAAGGAAGGAAGGAAGGAAGGAGGGAGGGAAGGAATGAAAGAAGAAAAGAAAAAAGAAAGAAAAAGACAAAAAAGGATGATCAGCAACCTTGGATAATTCATTTTGTCTCTCTGGGCCTCTTTCCATGCCTGGAACTTGATCTCATTGATTAAATGAGCTACCGTATACATTTTAGTTCTACATGTACACTGCTCTTACATTTGATTGCCTCCGATGTTGGCTTTTGGATATTCCCTAGGACTGTGGTTATCACCTTGGTTCCTTTCATCCATCCCAGTGGCTGTGAGATCCATAGTCTCCTGCGATTAGTAAACTAAGAGAGTTTTCTTTAAAAAAAAAAAGCATTTCCTCTGAAAATTTCCATAACCCCATAACTGACAAAATCACAAAAGTAATTGGATTTTTAGCTGAATAAAGATTTTCTTTCTGTAACATACCTGACAAGTGGTCAGGTGGAATTCACAAGAAATCTTTTAATGAAAGGCTTCACAAAATGAAATAGTGCAATTAAACAGTATTTTCCATCATATCTACCTATTCTGATCATCACATGTCTGATTTTCATTCCAGGTTCTATTAACATGTCTTGATCCAAAATCTTATGATATTTTGAACTTTAATACTATGGGCAAAATTGAAATCCCTTAAGAAACTTCCTACTTGAAATATGTGTATTGCCATTGTCCTTTTCCAAAGAGAAGATGGATATTTGATATTATATAATTATCCCAATGGATTTTTGGCCAGAATCTGTATAAGTCCTTCAGGGAAATGGGACTAAGTATATCTATTTACTGAAAGGAACTGAAGGCTACAAACATATCCCTGAATCTTGCATTGATGGGGATGTCTTATGGTGACAGTTGAGTTCTTTAATGGGCATTTTGTGTCTTTGCTTCCCCAGATTTCACTCACCTCCAATTTCATTTGTATTTGAATATCGTATAAAGATTATATTTAAATTTATATCTTATAAATTTTATATTTAAATTTCATGCTTAGGTATATTTAATTTAATTACTTGATATGTATTTACAAATGTCTATAGCTACCTTTCTTTTGAAATCATACTTTTATTTTACATGACCCTTATTTCCAAATATATATCTCTCTACATCCCCCCTGAACAAACCTTGTAACAAAGATTTCCTTGTTAAAAAAGTTGAGCTAAATGAATTAACACAACAATTATGTCTTAGATATATATAGTACCCTGCACTCACAATGCCTCACCTCTGCAAAGAAGGGAGAGAGATAAATTTCCCACAGCATGTTTCCTGAGCTAAACTTGATTCTCATAGATAAATAGGAAAAGTTGCAAAGTCATTGATTTCTTAGGAAACCCAATATTATTATGATAATATAACCTTGGTTTATATGGAAGTTGGAGTTAGGACTACAGTAAGGTTGCCTTTAAATCCAGGCATAATATCTCAGTTTGAACTTCATACATCTCGAGTCAGCAAAGTCAATTTATGTCATTCACTATCAATGATATTGCACTTTTTCAAACTTTGAAGGAAAATAGATTAAATGCTATACAAAGGTGAGGCATAATTAATATTATTAAGGAAGGACTTGTGGGTCCCTCTATCCATTTTGCTTTCTCAACTTCTTAAGGATGCGCTGGCGAATCTGCTTGGTCTTGACACTATATACAATAGGGTTCATGAGTGGAGGAACAAGAAGGTAGATATTAGCCATGAGCACATGGACTATTGGGGAAGCATTCTGTCCATAGCGACGTATCATAGACAACCCAATCATGGGTGTGTAGAAGGTAAGCACAGCACAGATATGGGAGATGCAGGTGTTTAGCGCTTTTACACGCTCTGACTTAGAAGCAATGCTCAGTACTGTGGCCAAGATGAGTATATAGGACAGAAGGAGCAAAATTGAGTCAAGTCCCATGGAGAAGATGACCACCATGAGGCCATAGATACTGCTAATCCTCCGACTGGATACTGTCATCTTAATCAGGTCCTGATGCAGACAAAAGGAGTAGGAGAGGGCATTGATGGGTTGGTACTGCAGCCTTTGCAAGAGGAAGGAGGCTGGAAAGACCAAAGTCAATGCCCTTCCAACAATAGCTAATCCAATCCCAATAATTACCCCATTGGTGAGAATGGTTGAATAGCGCAGGGGTTCACGGATGGCCACAAAACGGTCAAATGCCATGGCCAACAACACAGCAGACTCAATGATGGAGAACACATGGATGAAGTACATCTGAATCAAGCAGGCATTGAAAGGGATCTCCCGGGCTTGGAACCAGAAGACACTGAGCATAGTAGGCAATGTAGTGGTAGACAGACCCAGGTCTGTCAGAGCCAACATCGACAGAAAGTAGTACATGGGCTGATGGAGTGAGGGATCTGTCTGAATGATGAAGAGGATGGTGGTATTTCCTGCAATGGAAATAATGTAGACCATGCAGATGGGAATGGAGATCAAACCATACATGGCCTCCAATCCTGGGAAACCTGTTAAAAGAAACCTAGGATAGAGGATGGAAGAATTGAAGACAGACATGATGCTCACTGGAATAAATTCCTTCCCTGTAATGAATGAAGAACAAACATTACCCAGTAAGGATAGTGGACAATCATCATCATACTTATCATCATCATCATCAATAGAATCAAATATCTCTATATTTCTATCTCCATCTCTCTCTCTCTCTTTCTCTGTATATATATATATATATATATATATATATATATATATATATTTATATTTATATATATGTAATATATATCTATGTGTATGCATGTATCTACATATATATATATATATATATATATATATATATATATACACAATTTCATTAGATAGATATATACATACATAGATCAACTGAGTCTCTTATATTAATGTAGCACATTGCTAGGTATTGTGTAGTATAGAAAATACAATTATTGCCTGTAAGAAGAACTAGTTGGAGAGAGAAGTTTGATAAAGGTTTTACATGTACAGTCATGCAAAACACCTCCATAGTAGCCATATTGTGAAAGACTAACTATATTTCCCTCTATCCTATCTTGCCAGCCATTTATTCTATTCTCTCTTTTGACTCTGTATACAGGGAGTTTTCTTACTAGGAATCCCCTACATCAAAGAAATTACTGGTGTGGTCATATACACACAAACACAACTCTTTTCACTTACCCACAACAAACCATCACCAAAGCTAATGAAATCCTCAGACTGTCTTCTACATGCTAGCCTCCCATTTCTATCCTGCAATTAGGGGTGTGATGATAAATGTTTTACAACTGGCTCTCCAAAAATAATCATAAAAATACACATGAAACTCAAGTTGAGTCTGCATTATTAAATTTTTCTTCTTCACTTTAAGTCTAAACAATCAACAAAACAAAAAAATCAAAGCTCTGATTCATAATGTTTACCAAATTTCAAATTCTAAATTCTTAAACTGAAAATTCAACAATCAGTTCTCTAGAGGCTATAGGAGCTGGCATTGGAATACTCATAACTGAAGCCATAAATAAAGGCAATTCAAACGACTGATTTGACCACCCCTTATATATTTTCATACTTATTTCTTTTTTTCTGAATGGTATTGGTGGTATTCACCTCTCCCTCTAGAATGTCTGATTTACTTCACTTCTGGACAACCTGATGATGTTGATTTTTCAGAGAATCACACCAACTTAGAACTAGAAAGATTTCAAAAGATATCTATTTCAATGCATATTTAAACAAAAAGTATGCATAAAACATAACTGATAAGTAGAACACTAACTTGAAGACCTTCAGTGATTGAGAAATCACTACCTTTAGGACAATTTGCTCAATCTCAAACATCTTGTTGCTTGACCTAAAAATCATGGAATGAATGATAGGGTGTTCATATTCAAATTAGTTAAGGCAATAATCATAAGAGAGAACTCCCATTTCCCCTTCTCAAATGAGTTCAAGTCATGCGAATTGAAACCACACATTCTTGAGTGGAAGAAAAACAAATAAACAATAAACTAGGTAGATGTGATTTTCTAAGCTACTGTCAGTGAACTTTGAAAGTTTGTGGCAAAAGTCCTACAGGCCTTGAAAAAGGGAAATGTCCCCATTTTCAAGAGAGAAATGGTGTCTGTAAACTATAGTTAGTGAAATTGATTTTAAATTGTGGCCAAATTCTACAAATCTTCAAAAAAAATTATAAATGAATATAGTAAAAGTGGGTACACTAATACAAAATGATACACAACTTTTCTTTATCCCTTCTCTGGTTTAGGTGTCCTATAGAACTAGTGACCTCATATATAGATTCTATATTAGGAGCTTCAAAAGATTAGAAAAGCACATAGATAAAAATGGAATAAACATACCTTTACGGAGCATATTTATCAGTTTAGAACTTGGAACAAATGTAAAAACAGAAACCCTCAAGCAGCTGTATAACATCCTTGCTTATGGAATCTGAAGGCATTAAAAATTCTAGCTTGCCTCCCCCTATCCAGAACACTTATTTAATTGCTGTCTGGAAGTCAATCTTTAGTAGTGGAACACTATATAAAAACAAACAAAAAAACATGTCTTTTCCTTCATCACAAATCCCCCTTATCCAGAATGTGTGATTATTCCTTCACAGGCTAGACATAAGACCTCACCTCACTTCTTTCAAATATTGACTAATGTCTCACATTCTGCAAGAAGATTTTCCTGGTCCCCCTTAACCTTTTTCTTTCTATCAATCATCTCTAATTTATCCTGGCTTTATCATGATGGAGCATATATTTTTTCCCAAAGTTTTCTCCCTCATTAGACTATAGGCTCTTGGAGAGCAGTGTTGTTATTCATTTATTTACTTATTTTCCTTATTTATTTGTTCGTATCTATCTATCTGTCTGTCTGTCTGTCTGTCTGTCTATTGCCTTTCTCAGTATCCTCAGTGCTTAGCACATTACCTGACTAGGCAGTTTAAAAATTCTTGTTGATAACTTCTGATGAAAAGTTTTGTTAAGCACATTATTAAGGATCTTTAATAACATGGGGAAAATGACAACAATATGGTGCAATGACTACTTAAGGAGATGTCTGAACACATTAGCTCTGTTAGTAACTGAGTTGTGTGATCTTGACCAAATCACTTTCTATCTCTGAGCCTTAGTCTATTCTCCTGTAAAACTGGATAATTTGGGGGTTGATAGAGCACTGGCCTTGAAGACAAGAGGACCTGAGTTCAAATCCGACCTCAGACACTTACTGGCTATGTGATGGTGGGCAAGTCACTTAATCTTGATTGCTTCAAAAAAACAACAAATAAAAATGAATGGTTTTCCTAAATTATCTCTTAGGTCCTTTTCAGTTTGGATATTGTAAGGTTCTACATAGTGCTCAATACAATTTCCTTTTCTTTCTCCCCAGTGACAATCTTGCTACCCCGATTCTCACCAATCTGACTTTACTCAGGCCAACTCAGAAAATCTTCCCCCTTCCAAGGTCCATCTTTATCTAATTGATCCTTTCAAAATCATCTGATCCTCCAAATGCTTGTCTATTCCACAAAACATTTTCAGAATATTTTTGCCCATACTAATATCTTTCATATAAAACCTCATGTTTGTACTCCTCTACCACCCATGTCTGACATTGACTTACCTTTTTAATTCTTCATCCATTCAATCATTCATTCATTTCTTTATATTATAGTGTCACTCTTATCATTCCCGCTATGAGGGGGTGTACTATGTACAATGTAGGATATGATGAACTCAATCCTAGTACAAGAATCATACAATTGTTCATAGGTACTCAGTTACCTTAAGGCTTAAGTTGTCAAAGGAAACAGAGAAGAATGACTTAGGTTTGATCATTCTAAGACAACGTGTAGATCCTGACTGAGAGAAAGTACTTTTGATCTAAGGAGGACTATTGATTAGGAGAGGCTAGACTGTTCCAATCTCCTTCCTGAAATTTATAGACCTCAGAGCCAAGGCAAAAACCAACCTCTAAAAGTACCCAGCTTCCCTCTCCTCCCATTGGAGAACTCATCCCCAAACTTCCTCCCCGGGACACTAAGCCCCCGACTTCAACTTTGCCAGAGAGAACCCAGAGTCTCCTCTTCACTTCACCTAAACACCCTCCCCTGTTTTCCTGTGGTAACAGATTACTCCTTTTGGGGGACAATATTGTTATGGTCCTGTATAACCTCTGGACTTTTCAATTCACCTTATTCTGAAGTCTCCTATATGCCTTGTTTACTCCAGAGAGAGGGTGAGCTCCTTTAGAGTAGAGCCTTTTTTCTTTTTAGAACAGTGTTGAGAATATACTTTCTAATAATACTTAACGTAATAATATACAACATGCTTAATAACACCATGTTTTTCATTAATTCATATAGCAGTAAAGTCCTTATTATTCTGTATCTACCAATCTTGTATCTCCAACTGAACTGTAGACAGAACATCAGGTGTTCATGCAGTTTTTACTTATCTTTTCTATAGTGTTAGCTGATCCACTGACTAGGAAGCTTGCACATACTCAAAGCTGGTTGACTATAGATCTAGTGGCAGAAAAGGACAGAAGGCTCCTCCCCACAGTCTGGAACACAAATGGAACCCCTGTAAGGTGACTTCAAGAAGACCAAAACTATATAGATATAAATATCTATCTATCTAGATATCTATATCTGTTTATCTGTCTATCATCTATGTATCTATCCATTCATCCATCCATCCACCCATCCATCCATTCATCCATCCATCTATCTATCTATCTATCTTTCTATCTGTCTGTCTGTCTGTCTATCTATCCTAAACTCCTTATAATTTGACAAATACCCATAAGTGGGAGATGTGAAAGTATTTGTGGGTCTTTTCCTCGGTGGGTATAGAGAGAGCACCTAGTCTCCTCCATTTCTGAGGGGAAGGAAAAAAACAAAAACCTTCAAAAAATAAGACCATTACTCAGATTCTCTTCCAACACATTTTCTTCCCAAAGAAGAAACTCAGCTCATAGGATTAATTCATCATTAATTAATTCACAATCAGACATGATTGTGTTCAGTCAGTAGATTTCTTTCAAGCACACATCCAAATCAATCGATTTTCATTCCTTATCCATGCCTAGGCAGAATGAACCCTCCCAAAAAATAGATGTATAAAAACAATGACTAAGGAACTAGAGTTGAATAATCAACCCTCGGTACCATTTTCTTTGCTTTTTTTTTTTTTAAATCCCAGTCCCAGTCTCACTCAAGTAACTTTCCTATTGGGTCTCTCCTTAAATGGCCACTAGCTTTTTACTCTGTAAATACTCTATACATGAAGTGGTTACCGTGGTAAATGGGAAATGTTTGTCCACATGGTCCATGGGTTCTTCAATTTGACTTGGCTCAGAGTCCTCTTTCAAATTTTTCTTTTTTCTCAGTGTTAAAAACCTGGCTCTATATCTCTACAAATATCCATCCCTATATCCAGTAACTATTGCTGAGGTGGAAGCAGGTTAAAGGGCAAGTGTATATATAGGGATCTGAAAGAAAATATAATATCCTGACTAAAGTAAGACATTATAGGTAGCAGGGATTTAGGTCACCCAGTATCTCGACTGCTTCTTAGTACATATGGATTCCTGTCCATCAGTTGCAGTGGAATTGGAGGACAACACTATTTGTGCCTTGAGAATCTCCAATTTTTATCCAATAAGCTCCCTGGAAAGAATCATCTGTCCCTTAAGGGACTCTTCTCCCTCAGGACCAGAACCTCACTGGGACCTAAGCTTTTTCAGTCAGCTTTGAGAGAAGAAGGATTTTCAACCTGTCCCTAGAAAATATCTTCAAGTCCCTCAGAACTCAGATAATCACCTTTCTTTTCTCTAAAATTTGAGCATAAAGATGGTTTTCTTGGCTGAGATGAACTCGGATGGGTCAAAGGGCAGATTATGGATCCATTATCTGGAAGCTTCAAAATAGGTAGCATAGGTAGTCTGCATTTATGACAAAAAAGAAAAATATTTTGATGAAATAACATTTCAAGCGTCTGTCTTCTGAAGAGTCTGGCTTCAGTCTTTTATGTAATGTAACACCAACCCATCCCCTTCAATTAGACGATGTGTGTTCTGGTCTCTTGCCTGTTCTATGTTAAAAAAAAGGCAACAGGTACAGGGGTAGAATTGAGGTAACAGAATACTTCTTAGGAAAGGATCTGAGGTGCTGGCGTCCCAGACACAGAATTAAAAAGGGTCTAGGAGGCTGTGGAAGTATCATAGGCTCAGAGCATCACATATCTAGAAATGGAAGAGGCTTTGAAATCCAATCCAATTCTCTCATTTTAAAGCTGAGACAACTGAGAGTTAGGTTAAATAAATTGTCTAAAATCACATAGGTATCAAGCATCACAGGCAGGATTTGAACCCATATCCTCTGATCCCAGAGGTGGTACAGTGAGTAGAACATGAGGCTAGAATCAGAAAGACCTGAATTAAATGTGTGAGACAATAGCTGGCTATATGACCTTGGGCAAATCACATATCTGCCTGCCTCAATTTCTTCAACTATAAAATTAGGGCAAAAATAGCACCTACCTCCCAGGGTTCTTGTGACTAGATAACAAAAGAGAATATAAAGTGCTTAGCCCTTTTATATTGTCTGTCACATTGAGATGCTTAATAAAATGATTTTTACTTTCCTCTTTTTTTTCTTACTCAGACATACTCTGTACCCTTCTTTTTTCTTGTGAGACTGAATGAGACTAAGAAATTTGCTTTTCCTATATGGAATCCTTTTATTATAACACTGAAGCACAGAATGCAGCTCCACCCCTAAAATGTTGGACTTGGACATGGGTTTAAATTCTACCATTGACTCTTATTAGCACTGGTATTTTGGATAAGCCACTTAACCTCTCTGAAATGAAGTTTCACACTTGTAAAATGTGATAAATATAATATGCAATGTGTGAAATCTAACACTGTGCTTTGATTGGAGGACACTGACATTCTCACAAACTCTAAATTTATTGTCTATGACCTTACAATCCTTTATTAAAACAATACCATCACTTTCCCATGGAATTTGCACTTAGTATATGAGTCATAACTCTATCAGAACTATGCCTAAGTCCCTTTGCCTGTCTCTCTGTCTCTGTCAGTGTTCCTCCATCTTGTCTTGGTGTCTCTCCATTTGTCACTCTATATTCTCTCTCTCTCTCTCTTTTTCTCTCTCTGTCGCCCTTCCTTTATCTCTCTCTATCCCTCCCCCCCTTTCTCTATGGGCGCACATGCTCATACACACATACACTCATAACCAGTGTAATCTTGATCTTTCCTCCAAAACCCTGTGATCTCTTTCCTGTGCCTGTGGACTCAGATCTCAGCCTTTCCAGGACCTTCTTTCACAGTCTCTAAAATGTTCACAAGGGACTCACCCATTGAGCTCAGGAACTTTTTCTTCTCTTGACCTGGCAAGGAAATTTTCGGCTATCATTGTTCTTACCAATGACCATGGTCTTTCTTTTCCCACTCGTCTTTGTTCTTTTATGTTCTTTGACAGCATATTTTGTACCACTTAGATTGAATTACTTTATAAACAAGAAATGTTAGAGAATGGGTAAAATGGCTAAACCCAATGAAACGTTGGGGCTATATCTAAGGCAAGCACATCTAAAGCATAAATAAATATTTCTGTGGATTTATTTATATTGAGCAAAGCAAAATGAAATACTGAAATCATAGAATTAGAAATATTTCTCAAAAAAAGAAATATTTCTCCTCTGAAAATAATAGAAATTATTCAATTATATCAAAGCCTGATGTTAATTTATGACAGTTCCAATAAGACAACCTAGAGCCTTCACTCTAATGAGAAGACCTTATATCTCTTCCCACCAGATTGAAAGAAAAAGCAAGTTTAACTCCTCTACCAAGTGTTATACAAAATAATTCACGTTAAATAGCACTAAATAAATTGCAAAATACTTTCCTCTAAGGTAGTTAGTAAAAGTAGTAAGTGACTTTTGCATTGAGGTAACCGAACCTCTGTGAAGTTAATTATTTTTTTCTTTAATCCCACAGTTAGGAAATTTGTAAAATGAGATTCAAACTCCCTAGATTAGCTGTCGCATTGATGATGATGATGATGATGATGATGAAGATGATGATGATGACTGATAATAATGATAGAAATGAACTTTTGTATAAAGTGCATTGAATTCTATTTCTCTGTTTGTGGGTAACATGCAAAAAAATTTTAAAAAGTATGATTTTTCTCAGCTCAAGGAATGCCCATTGTGAGAATGCACTTTGTTTAGGGAAATCAGTTTTATTGAACATAAGAGAAAATATGATGTAATACAGTGATGGAGAACCTTCAGTCTTGGGAGAGTCTATGCCCTACAGGTCACATGTGGCCCTCTAGGTCCTCAAGTGGAGCCCTTTGACTGAATCCAAACTTCACAGAACAAATCTCCTTAACAATAGAATTTGTTCTGTAAAACTTGGACTCAGTCAAAAAGCCTGACCCAAGGACCTAGAAGGCTACATGTGCCTCAAGGCTGCAGATTCCTCATTCCTTCACTGCAGTGGATATGAATTGGACTAGTAATCAAATAGACCTCAATTCAAATCTCATCTCTTAATGACTTTGAGTGACTGAAAATTGCAAACTTCTATGTGCCTTGGGCAATCATCTAAAGCTTGTCTACTAAGTAAAGAACCGGGGGCAACTAGGTGGTGCAGTGGATAGAGCACAAGTGCAAGAGTCAGGAGGACTTGAGTTCAAATCTCACCTCAGATGTGACACTCACTAGCTGTGTGACCTTGGACAAGTCACTTATCCCCAGTTGCCTCATCATGAGTCTTCTGAAGTCATCCTGATGAATATCTGGTCACTGGATTCAGACGGCTCTGCAGGAGAAGTGAGGCTGGTAATCTGCACAGCCCTCCCTCACTCAAAAAAACAAAGTCAAGTGCAAGTCATGTCATCATTTCTCTGATGGCATGGTCTTCTTTGGCAATGAAAGAGGAATACACAACTAAGGGCCAATTATGGAACCAATGAATTTTTCAAGGATAGTCAAATCTCTTTATAATCAAAAAGCTTTAGGATTGGAAGATAATTTAGAGGGAATCAACCCCTCATTTAAAAGATAGAGAAATTGAGACACACAAAACAAACTTGTTTTAAGTCAAATACAGGACAAAGCTAGAATTCAAACCTGGGTTGTCACATCTTAAATCCAGCATTCTTAGACTTTAAGGGAATGGAGTATCTTGTCTATCACTTTGCCTGGAATAGAGAGTGAATGAGGACAAAGCTAGGCAAAAAATGTATGAATTTATTTTGTTTTAAGGCATATTTTTTACAGGAGTTTTGTTTTCTCAATGAAGGGATGTATAAGAAGGAGAAGAGGGCAGATTCTTGTTAAAGTAAAATAAAATGTAATTTAAGAAATAAATGAAAAATGAAAAAATAGACTGATGTCAGATTATTAAAGTCTTTAAAATCTAAATAAAGGATTATGTTTTTATCTGAGAGTAAACTAAGGGTGTCCGCAATTATGCCTGTGCTCATTAGTATATAAATTTGCCCAAATAGGTATAGCAATAATAAACATAATTCATACTTATGGAGATAGGGGACAAAGACATCTATGTTCTTAGCACTTTGTTAAGCCTTCCAAATATTACCACATTTGATCTTTTCAGATGAGAATAAGTACTATTATTAATCCTCATTTTACAGTGATGGAAGTGAGGCAGACAAAGCTTAAGTGACTTGATTTGGGTCAAACAATTAGAGTCTGAAGCATCTATGCTTGAACTGAGGTCATCTTGACTCCAGGATCAGTGCTGTATCCACTGCACCACCTAGCGGTCACTGAGATTTAGTAAACATTTTAAAATGTTTCATTTGATCTTTACCATAATATTATAAGGGAGGTTCCAATATTACTTCTATTTTACAGAAGATGAAACTGAGGTTTGGAGATTAAGTGATATTCCTGGGCTCATATAGCTAGTCTGAGGCAGGAGTTGAACTTTAGATAGAGAGCTATATTTGCTAAACAACCTATGGGGTACTCTCATACACATGTATATGTATATGTAACTTTGTGATTCTATAGCCTTTCTTATTCTTTTTATGAATAGGTCTTATGTACACATACTTAACTTTCTGTTCCCTCGTTCTCTTTGTCTCCAGGGAAAAAGTTGTGAATCAACCCAGGGGAGCATGAGAACCTTGGCGACAAGGAAGTGATTTTCAGATCATTTTAATTTAACAGCTGGGCCTCTGGGGTGGCTGAGGCCCTGCTACAAAAACTTCTTTTTCTTGCTGGGGTAGGCATGGCTCCATAGAGCCATTCTAGGCTGTCAGGGCTCCCAGGGCTCATCTGGGTTGTGAACTCTGAATTCTCTAGCAAGTAGATGAGATTTCCTCTAAAGTTCCTTCCAATTCTAAACTTTCATTCAATGTCTTTATTGTACATTGATTTGAGATCTCCCTGAAAAATGTCATAATACCCTGAGAAGTGTAGGTTGGCAATTGGTCTAAGTGGGATCAGATGGTCACATCTACCTTCCTATTCTTCTACCTGCTGGGAAACAAAAAAGTTTTAGGTAGAAATCTCAGATGATCTAAGATATTAATTAAGTTTTTGAAAAGGGAAAAGCTCATGGTTAACCAACAATCCATACTCTCATTGAAGACAGAGGGAGGGAAAGGGAAAAATTGATGTGGAATGTATTGATAGTAGCAGCATTGCTCATTGGAGACGTAACTCCCCAAATCCAGCAGGCTGTCCTTAGAGATGATCAAAGGCTTCAAGAAGGCAGATTCTTAACCAAACCAGAATTCTAATGAGCTAATATTCTTCAGCCTCGTGTTGCCAGCTTCCAGTCTCCATGAGGATGGCACACCTGATAAACTGCATCTTTTCTTCTTGATGATATGCCTGTAAGGGATGCCACCTCTTCTAAGTTGTTTGTGTGTGACTCTCTCAGAGTCTCTGTCCCCTTGTCTATCTCTCTCTCTGTCTCCTTCTCTGTCTGTCTCTCTCTCTCTGTTTCTGTCTATCTCTCTGTCTCTCTCTTTCTTTCTCTCTCTCCCTATCCTTCTTAATAATCTGGTTTGCAATGCCATATAAATGAGTCCAGTAAAGTGTATGAGCACTTTTGTCAGTGTCAGAATAATAGCTAGCACTTGCATAGAATTTTAAGTTTTGCAAAGTACTCTGCAAAATTATTTTATTGGCTCCTCCTACCAAGCCTTGGATGTAGGTGTTATCATCCCCATTCAAGGGAGGAAGAAAATGCTACAAAGAAAGATTAAATGAGTTACTGAGGGTCACATTGCTACTTGTAGTGTCTGGTATGGAACTTAAACTCAGCCCTTCCGTGACTCTAAGGCCAAGTCCCTTACCCGTGTAGCTGAATGTCTGATCGCCTGCAAGAGTGAGTTTTTAAAGTGATTTAGCAATATAAATAATTATAAGGCTTTAAGATGTGCAAAATACATGTATTATCTCAATTGATCATCACCACAAACCTGTGATTAGTGCCATTATTAATCCCATTTTTTAGATCAGTAAACTGAGGTGACTTGGTCAATATCATATAACTACCAAGTGTTTGAGGTGGAATAAAACTCAGGTCTTCTCACATTTTGTACAATATATTACGTATCAGCCAGTGTACATGTATATGTAGATTTGTGTCCATGTCTAAAAGCTCATTTGTGTTTCTGAGTATCAGTTTGTGAACAGCTGAATAGATATTTTGGTGTACTTGTAAGCACTTTTGTGAATCTAGGTCTATTACGGACAAGCACCTCCACTAGCATATATACATATGGATATGTGGTCTATAGCTGAATGTCTGTATTCATCTTTGAACATTGCAGTTTGATGGTCAGTGCTTGTGTAGGAGGGTCAACATCTGTGTCTGCATAAGAGTCTAGGTCTATGAGTCTCTGAATTAGAATTTGTATACATATCTGTATGGGCTATGCCTATGTATGTTTGTGGGAGTTGCATATATATGCATGCCTGTATTTTGAACTGAAAAGTTTCAGTATATATCTGATTGAAATTCTGTTTGAGTATGTTTTATGTATGGTGATATGTAAATATGTGTGTCTGTGAGTGAATCAATATAATTTTATCTTTCCCATCTGACAGGAATGAGCCATCATCTCCTCCTTTAGGTGGTTCCATTCTCATTCCCAAAGCCCTAATCATGTTGGTCATAGCTCAGAAGGCATATAGGACTAAGGTGACATAGAGAAGATCTCGGGGGAGGGAGGACTCTTTTTTCATCAGTTTAAAAGCATTGTGGTCCACAGGAAATAGTGTTGAGTTTGGAGGCAAATGACCTGAGTTTGAATACCAGTTTTAACGGGACCTTTGTGATCTTGGACAAGTTGTACCACATGTTCTTAATTTCCACATTTGGAAAATAAAGGGGGTTGGACTTTATGACTGTTAAAAAATCTCCTAACTCTAGACGTAGCATCCTTTAATGAGCTTCTACATTGGGAGACTCTTATCTGAAATCTCTAGACTTACAATGCTAAGTTGTAGGTGAAGAGAAAATTCTGCATCCCCTGTGGAGGATATAAACTTTAAGTTATCGCTTGAGGGAGACAAAAGTTCAAGGGCTCCAAAATATTGTTACTGTCTCTGAAGCTGGCACAGTCCTGATACCAGGGGGTAGGAGATGAGGAATGTCCTTCCTGGGATCAGTGGACCCAGATTCAAATCTAAAATCACTTAAGTGTACTTGGTTAAATCACTTAATCTCTATTTTCTTTGACTCTAAAATGACGGGATTTAACTAATTCATCTGTAAAGTTCTGTCTGGATTTAAATCCTTCTATTTTAGAATAAATCCCTCTCTTTATGTAGCCATATCTGCTCAACTTCTCTGTAAAGATAAAACAAAATGTATACCTTTCCTAGAAGCAAGAATGTCTAACATCTGCTCTCCAGGAGTTACTCAGGATTAGAGGAAGATCCTCACTTATGTTTATCTGAGGTCTTCTTTATAGATAGCTCAGACTTGCATCATTCCTTTTCCTTTATTTATCCCTATTTCCCACCTATGTCCTCAAAGTGATGATAATCCTTTTAGCAATAGCATTTCCATAGCTCTTTAAGTGTTATAAAACATTTTCCTCACAAAAAATCCTTCAGAGTAAGAGGATTGCAAGCATTAGGATCCACATTTTATAGATAAAGAAGCTGTGGTTGAAAAGGGCTAAATCATCCTGCACAGTCATACAGCTGAGATATGGAGAGAACCAGGACTTGAATACTGGTCTTTAGAGCCTAAGAACAAGGTCTTTCCACTCTACCACAATGCCTTCCTGAGTCATCTGAATTCTACTCATAATTCTCTAAGCTCTAAGTTTCAACTAAGATTCACCTCCCATTCCACTCTAATTTGAATTTCATTATATATCTGTTCACCATCTCTCTCAAAAATAATTGCCCGTTCATTGCTTCAGTAGTGTTATCCTGGCTTCCATCAACAATTGTTTGTCTAGTGCCTGTATACGCATGACAGTGTAACTACTTACAACCAGAGTACATATAATCCCACAGGATTTTGAGAGATAGTTGGTATAATAGACAGCTTTAAAGTCAGGAAGACCTGAGTTCAACACTTGTCTCTAACACAGTTGTGTATTTGTAACTGTCTCTTTGTAAACATGATTGAGTTACTTATCGTCTCAGTAATTCCAATTAAGTCACTGTTTAAAATTTATGAGCCATGTTCTCTTGGGACATCTTTGAAAGTAAGTACTGCAAATATCTATTTTACAAAGAGGAAAGTAGCATTAAGAGAACCAAAAAGATTTCCCCTTGTTTAGGTAGCTAGTAAATATTAAAACTAGATTTTTTGAGCTCAGGGCTACTATCTCCAAAAGAAGTATTTACAGCAATGTAGCTAGAATTCATTTATACAGCCTCTCGGTGTTTGCAAAGCACTTTATGTTTCCTCACAAGAACCCTATGAGTGAGGTGCTATTGCTATCCTTATTTTATAAATAACAAATCTAAAGTTAAGAGGAATTAAGGAATAGTGTCAAGGAAGGAAGGAAATAGGCATTATCAAATACCTATTATGTTCTGGGAACTATGCCAAATGCTTTATAAAATATTTGAGCCTCATAAACTTGAGAGGAAACTGTTATTCTCTCCATTATAGATAGAGAAAAAGAAACTGAGGCAAAAAGCAGTTCAGTGTCTCGCCCAGGGTCAAAAGCTCTAAAGTGTACAAGACTGAATTTGAACCCAGGTTTTCCTGGTGACAGCCTAGCATTTTATTCCCCTGTGCTACTTATCTGTTTATATGGTATAGGATACATCCACAGAAGGCCCCATTTGACCCCACAAAGACAATACTACTGTTTGTTACGGATCAAACTGAGCCAAGCAAACTCTCTTGCTCAAGGAACTCTATATTTCTAAGGTAGCTTCCCAGGGCTGTGATTTCCTTTGTGATTCTAATTATGGGGAGTAATACTCAAGTCAAGGTTATTTTAAAATTTGAAGGCAACAGGGACTCATTAATCAGGGGGAACACTCAGGTTAAAAGCAACTCCATCTTTGTCCATTGTTAGGTAGGGATCAGCTGATGGTTACAGTTACAATTTTGCATCTATATCCAGAAATAGGGATGACTCAGTGATTTTATCAGTTGCCAGAGTGAAAGGGTCAGTTTGATACTAAGACTTAATGGTTGTTGAGATACCATGCCCACTAACTTGGCCTCAGTATCTCCACGTGTTGACTTCAAGGGAAGTATTTTTAAAATTACCTCTTTGTTTCCTTTCAAGGAGGAAGAATTCTCCTGGTCTTTCAGCCCATGGTAGAATGTCACAACACAATGCAACTATCTTCCACCCAGCCACCTTTATCCTCCTGGGCATCCCAGGGCTTGAGCACTTCCATGCCTGGCTCTCCTTGCCTTTCTGCTCTGTCTACATTGTGGCTCTACTGGGCAATATCACTATCTTACTGGTGATTTGGTTTGAAAAGACTCTCCGTGATCCCATGTTCTTCTTCCTGGCCATCCTGTCAGGTATTGACCTGGCCTTGTCTACATCTTCTGTGCCTCGGATACTAGGCATTTTCTGGTTTGAAGCCCATGAGATCGGTTTTGGAGCTTGCTTGGCCCAGATGTTTCTCATTCATACCTTCACAGGTATGGAGTCAGCTGTCCTGTTAGCCATGGCCTTTGATCGCTATGTAGCCATCTGTGCCCCACTTCACTACACAACCATTCTGACAGCCAATGTATTAGTAGGTATTGGGGTGGCCATTGTTCTATTCCCCATTTTGCTCATGTTGCCTATCATATACCTGACCTATCGCCTGCCTTTTTGCCAGACTCGAGTCATTGCTCATGCCTACTGTGAACATATGGGCATTGTCAAGCTAGCTTGTGCCAATATCCGTGTAAATTCCATCTATGGACTTTTTGTTGTCTCTTCCATGGTCGTGGATTTGATACTGATTGGAATCTCCTATTGCTACATCCTACGTGCAGTCTTTCGGCTCCCTTCTCATGATGCTCAACTAAAGGCACTTAGTACTTGCAGTTCACATGTAGGAGTTATGTGTGTCTTTTATACACCCTCCCTCTTTTCCTTCCTCACTCACAGATTTGGCCACCATATCCCACGATATGTCCATATTCTTGTTGCCAGTCTCTATGTGGTCATCCCACCGTCACTTAACCCTGTCATCTATGGTGTGAGGACCAAGCAAATCAGAGAACGTGTGCTGAGGACCTTCAGTGGCAAATAGACTCTACCATCTTTCCAGTGCTTAGAGAATAGGATACTGTCAAGTGATTGTTCAATCTAGTCCAGTTCCTTGAAAGAGCTGCTACTTCTTACCAGCTTAAGGTACCAGTAGATACCTTAGCAATAGCAAAATGACTTATGTATAACTAAAACCTAAGATCAAATAGACCTGATTTGCCTTTCTTGGGAAATTTTCTCAACATCATTGACCTAAAGGTTGATTTTACTTAATGGCTTAAGTGCTGGAATTCATCTACTCAGGGAACATATAGGAAATCATGACTGTTCTGTTTCTAGTGTATCATGACTTGTCCTCTGACAGGGACAGACTATGATACTTTCCTTGGCAGTAAGAGGCAATGAGGTAAAGTTAATGGAGGTCGTATCAGACTGAATTGGTTCCAGGATACAGAATACATGGAGGTAAAATCGAGGCAGAGTCTAGCTTGCTTTCATGGAAATAGCCTCCTAAAAATTAGACTTACTAAAAATTGAAATGAATTTTTTAATCAGGTAAATTATTTTTCCATCCATGGAGGATTTCAGTCAGAGCTCAGAACTTTTGGGCACTATGTGGAAGGATTTCTGCACAAGAACAGATTAAACCGTTTTATCTCTGATATTCCAGAAATCTAGGATTTGATGTTCTATGAAAGCCATTTCCACTCATTCTAGTTACTCATTAGTGGCAAAACCTCACATCCAGGTTTAAAATGTGATATGTGTAAGGTTTATCATAGGTGTGCTCTCTAAGTCCATCTTGTGGGACATTTTTCCACATACTTTAAAATGTTCACCACTAGGGGCTCACACCATATGCTCATGGTCTTCTTCTTCTTCTCTTGACTTTGTAAGGTAACTAGAAGAGCATGATGGCTCTCCTTCAGCTCTCATTGTTTTCACTAATGACTACAGAATTTTCTTTTTCATTAAACTATTTCTTGGACGATGACATCTTTTGCGCCACTTAGATTGAATTGCCTTATCGAGTCTGTCCAAGTTGATATTCATTGTTTCCATGATACTATCTATCTCTTCCTCTGTCATCCCTCTATCAACATCCCACTTTCCTTTTGCCTTTATTCTTACCCAACATCAGGGCCTTTTCCAATGAGTTCCATCTTCTCAGTTTCTGCAAAAAATATTTAAGCTTCACCTTTAGTATTTGACCTTCTAGTAAATAGACTGAATTAATTTATTTAAGTATTGACTGATTTAACCTTCTTGTTGTCTAAGGATATCTCAAAATTCTTCTTCAGCTCCACAATTCAAAAGCACCAATTCTGGAGCTCTCAACTTCCTTATAATTCAGCTCTCAGAGTCATATGTTGCTAGTGGAAAAATCATTGCATTGATTATATAGACCTTATGTCAGGGAGGTGATAACTCTGTTTTGCCATAGTTTTCCTTCCTAGGATCAAACATTATTTAAGTTCATGGCTGCAGTCACTCTTTGAAGTGACTCTTTAGATCAAGAATATAAAATTTGACACTTTCTGTTTCTTTTTCCTCTGTCTATAAATGAAACCATGAGTTTTGCTTTTTTTTAAAATTAAGCTTCAAGAAAGTTTTCACATTCTTCTTTTTTATGTTTATGAAAAAGTTTTTAAATGCCTTTTAACTTTCTGCCATCAGAGTGGTATTATCTACAAATCTGAGATTGTAGATATTTCACCCAGCCACCTTAATTTCAGCATTTGACTGATCCAGCCTGGCATCGCTCATGATGTAATGTACATATAAGTTAATTCAGTGACAATATACAGTCTTATAGTACTCCTTTCCCCATGTTAAACCAATCAGTTACTGCATGTCTAGTTCTAATTCCTGCTTTTTGACCTGCATTTGGGTTATCAGGAGACAAAGAAGATGACCTCATCCTCCCACCTCTTTAGGGATTTAGCTATGACATTTAGAAGATATCTATGCTTTTATTTAAAAAAATACTAGTTTTGAATAATATTGCTTTATAATGTATAGTTCAATTCACTTTTCAATTCAATAAACATTTCAGTGCCTACTTTAAGTGCCTAGGTTTTAGTTATTGTGCTAAGCACTAGGCATATAAATAATTTACAAAGGAAGAAAGTTGTGCATGAATTGAAGTGAGACAATGATGCAGAAAATTATCAGCTTCACTCTCTTCTCCAGAATCATCAAAGTCTAGTCATAGAAAAAAAAAGTTAAAACAACTGACAATGTCCTGGATGCAATGGATGACTGGTATTTTTTAATGTCTGATCAAATTCCATGCAATCAACAGCACCTGCTTCAGCTGCCTTCATACCATTGGAACAAATTGTTCTTCTCTGCCCATTCCTGAGCAATTCACTTAACCCTATTTGCCTCAGTTCCCACTTGTAAAATGAGCTGGAGAAAGAAATGGGACATGACTTTATGGCTGGATCAGTCAATGGGACATGACATCTTTGCCAAGAAAGTCCCAAATTAGGTCACAAAAGTCTTAAACAACTGAAAATATGATTTATGCTGATTGTTTTCTCTATTTTGAACCATCCTAGTACAGATAGAACTTGGTTACAATGGATGCTTTCATGGTAGTACTATTTTGTTTGGACATGAAAATTACGCTGGGAATACTGAAATAAAAGTAACAAATTTTGTCGGTTTCGACAATGAGCTGGATTCTTTCCTTTTGGAGGTTCTATTTAAGTACAGGATCTGCTGATTACAAGAGAGCATGACTGGGATTTAAATGAAAACATGTCTCATGTCTGTCCTCAACTACCGTATCTAATAAGAATTTGCCCAAAATTTTCAGGAATTTGCTTGAGAAATCTATGGTCTTAAATTATTCTATATATAGAGAGATAGCATGACATGACCAAAGGAATGCTGGATTTGTCCCTCGAAGACCTCCATGTGACTATTGCTTCTGCTACATGTTATATAGCCCCTTCTTGCCTTAATTCCCTTGGTTGTAAAATGTAAGGGCTGGACAAGATGATCTCTAATGAATTCTCCAAACTCTAAATCTATGATGTATAGAATTCATCTAAATTAGAGTCTGGTTTTGCTCCTTCTTCTTCTCTTCAAACATATGCTGAATGACTCACTGACAATATGTATCCCATTCTTCAGTATAGACATTGAAAGACAAAATACAAATTCCTTAAAATAGAAATACACACTCTTCCACTTGGTATTT
Source organism: Potorous gilbertii (assembly GCA_028658325.1). Lineage (NCBI taxonomy): Eukaryota > Metazoa > Chordata > Mammalia > Diprotodontia > Potoroidae > Potorous > Potorous gilbertii. The sequence continues at coordinate 74,556,451 of CM053771.1, read as the reverse complement.
AAAACTTTCCACACTATAGCTACAGTCTACCTTTTTTCAATCTCATTTCATTTTATTTCCTGTCAATCACCCTTTCTTCCAGGACAATTGGCCTTTTAAGTCCTCCCCAAACTCAAAATGCCATCTCCTGCTTCCATTCCTTGGCTCAGGATGTCCCCCATGGGTGAAATCAACGCCTGTTTCAGGAGGAGTATTCCAGAATACTTATCTTCAATCAAGGCTCAGTTTCACTATGGTGTTATCCCCTCTGAAATTCTTTCCAGATCTATGTCCTCTCCTTTTTCCTGTTGAAAATGTGATTTACTCTTGAAATATTGCTAGAAAATATTGTTAGAATCTCTCTTGTGCTGGCATGACTTCCTACTTTGTAATTTAGTAGTATAAGAAAAATAATCAATAATAACTGTTAACATCTATATAAGGCTTATGTGTCAGGCACTGCGATAAGTACTTTCAATTGTGTCTTTTATTCTCATAATAACCTCAGGAGGTAAATGGTTTTACTATCTCAACTTTATAGATGAGGAAACTGAGGCAAAGTGTTTAAGTGATCTGTCAAAGTCACATAGTAAGTGTCTGAGGCTGGATTTGTACTTAGCTCCTCCTGACTCCAGGACTGCCACTCTATCTGCTATATCATACAGTTGCCTTATTATGCATCATCTCCATATATGATATAACCAGTGGCATCCTAATACTGTGGTACCCACTTTTAAGTTTAATTTTTGTTATTCCCATTTTCTCTTACCTTCTTAAGTCTAGACAAACAATAAGACAACACAGTCCCAAATTTTAATATTCATCAATTTCTAAGGTTTAAACAATTACATTGGAAATTGAACAATCAGCTCTACTGTGTCAGCAAGAGCTAGCTCTAGCAACCACTGGTTGTATCTCCAACCACTTACCTCCCTCATATTGTAACCTCTGTGAGAGCAGCTATCATATTATTTTTCATCTTTCTGTGCCTTGTTTTAAATATGATATTTCACATATTGTATGTTCTAAATAAAGGTAGGTTCAGTAAAATTGAATTATATAATTAGATAATAGATAATTAGATGATAATACTGTCTGCTGTAAGGTCTATTGAAGTGATTTGATTAGACTCTTCAAGGTATACTAAGAGACATCCTGATTTCCAGAGCTAAGCAATAGCAAACAAAACAACAATCGTTTGTGTTTCCCCTGGATGAACTCCGTTGAAACTAAATCACAGAACTGATTGTCCCTCAGCTTGGGCAAGCATAAACTGAACCAGACACGAAGCCCTTCTATGAATGGACTTTTTGTCATTAGACAAACTTGTCTCACTTTTTCTGTTGTACTTCACCATTACACTACACCTACACTATACTCTTTGATTCTTTATCCAGTCATGAATATATAAATCAAGGTTTAGCCTCACTTACTTGGATCTCCTTCGAGAGGATGCCCTGAAACATGTTTTTAATTTCTCTCCCCCAATGAAATAAAGAACATCATTTATTTATTTATTTTTTGCTTTTAACCTTTGTGAGCTCTTTGGTATTTTGGGAGGTAATAGTGGTTGCAAAATCTCTGTAAGTCATTGCACATTTGTTACCTGAGTAGATGAAGATCATCTCTAGAGATAAAACACTAATACTGATACTTTTGGGTTCAAAGAATCCCCAGGTATTGCTCCTACAAGAGAAAGAAATTTGACAAGGAATGGGAACCTCATGAAGGGTCAACTCTTCTGGGTCTCCACAAGAGAAAGCTCCAGCACAAGTTGATTATATAAATGTTCCTAGTACCTAAGGTATTATTATAGTATTTTGCTTAAATTATAGCATGGTATTTGGCAATTTTTTTATTATCTAGTGGAAAAAATAGATATCTTTTATCCACAGGAAATCAGGGAAGCCAGGAGGTAGAGAAAAGGAGAAAGAGCATTCCAGGCACTGGAGGAAAACCGATGAAAATGCTCCAAGTTGAGAGATGAGGTGTCATGGGTAAGGAATAGCAAGACTGCCAGTGACAGTGAATCATAGAGTATGTGGTGGGTAAGGTATAAGAAGAGTGGAGGGGTAGGAAAAGCACTGGAGATATAGAAAATACCTTCTTTTAATAATCCTTTTTCTATTTCACAGTCATTTTAATATTTTTTTCTCTTTTTCTAAAGAGGACCAATTTCTCCTGGTCTTTTAGTCTATGGCAGAATGTCACAACTTAATGACACTATCTTCCACACAAACACCTTCATTCTTCTGGTCATTACTGGACTGGAGGTTATCCATGCCTGGCTGTCTTTATTCTTCTGCTCTAACTTGTGGCAGTTTTGGACAGTATCACCATCTTACTCGTGGTATGGATTTAACAGACATTCCATGATCCTACGTTTTATTTCCTGGTCCTCTTCTCCTCAATTGACCTGGTACTCTCAATAACCTCTGTGCTCTGCATTCTTTATATCTTCTGGTTTTGGGCCACTGAGATCAGCTTTGGAGGCTGTATGACTCAAATGTTCCTTATCCACAGTTTCACTGCCATGGGACCAGGTGACCTACTTGGCATGACCTTTGATCTCTATATGACCATCTGCACCACTCTCTGCTACACAGCCACCTTGACAGCTTAAGTGTTGACTCTCATTAAGGTGGTTATTGTGCTGCTCTCTATCTTGCTCATGATACCTGTCATCATCCTGGCCTACTGCCTACCCTTCTTGCCAATCTATTGTTATTACACACTTTTATTGTGAACATATGGGTACTCTTAAGATGACTTGTGCCAACATTCATATTAATGCCATCTATGGTGTCTTTGCTGCTTCCTTTATCTTTTTGGATCTCATCTTTATTGGTGTTTCTTTTGCCTATACTCTCCATGCAGTCTTTCACTTTCCTTCCCATGATGCCCAAGTCAAGGCACTGAGCACCTGTTACTCACATATAGGAGTTATGTGTATTTTCTATGCACTAGCCATTTTCTCCTTGCTCGCTCACAGATGTGGTCAATACATACCCCCATATATCCATATTCTTATTGCCAACCTCTATATGATTATCCCACCATCACTCAACCATGTCATCTGTTGGTGTGAGAACTAAGCAGATCTGGGAATGAGTGCTCCAGTCTTTCACTGGCAAATAGATCCTAGAACCTTCGAAAAGCCCAGGAAGAGCACCCTGCAGAGTGCATGTGCAATAGTCCCCGATTTAGGCTAGGCCCCTAGTAGACCACTTGGTACTTGTTTCCAGCATAAGTGACTAAGGGATAGATAAGCACAGGCAAACACTCATGGCTTTGTAGGCCTTAATGGCATTTCTTACCCTTCTCTTGGCCTACTACAAGGACAACTTATGGCCAGTATTTATACAGTACTTCCTAAATTCCAGGCACTGTGCTAAGCATTTTCCAGTTATTATCTCTTGTAATCCTCACAAGTCTAGGTTGCAGTGGTTGTTCAGTTGTTCAGTCATATCTGACTCTTCATGACCCCATGAACCATACTGTCCATGGGGTTTTCTTGGCAATGATACTGGCATGTTTTGCCACTTCATTTTGTAGTGGATTAAGGCAAACAGAGGTTAAGTGACTTACCCAGGGTCACATAGCCAGTAAGTCAAATGAGAACTTAAGTTCTTTCTGATTCCAGACCCAGTACTCTATCAATGAGCCTCTTAGGAACCTCCCAACAAGTTTAGCAAGTAAGGTGCTACTATCATTCCCATTTTATAGATGAGGAAACAGCAGCAAAAAGAGGTTGAGAGATCCATGGAGGATCACATAGCTAATAAGTGTTTGAGGTCAAATTTGAACTCAGGTCTCCCTAACTCCAAGCCTGGTGCCATCTAGCTGCCTACTAGTATCTAGTAGCTTAGCTCCTGGATCTCAAGTACTTGTGAGTTTCATGATTTTCATGTTGTTGAGAGGTCTATATCTACATAGTTTGTGAATATTTTTAAAAAGTGACTATACATTTCTCTTACTTCCTGAAAGGGACAGAAGACAGCACAGTAATTGAGAGCAAAGATCCAGTGGGAGAAGAGATACTTTCCTGACTAGTTTTGAAAGGAAAAGTTGCTGAGTAGAAATGATCCTGATGCTAGAGTGTGGAAGTCTGAGTGATGAATCCAGGAGGACTATCAGCTCAAATTTTAGTTAAGACTACATGACCTGAGATGCCAGCTCTGAAATTTTGGGATTCTAGAATTTCGTGTGACCATGAAGGGTGATTCTCATGGTTAAATGTTTTGCTTACCACTTAACTGAAAACTTCCACCTGTGCTTTAATGACAAAATATGAGAGAAGTAAAATACACCTCCAATGTCTTTTATTTTCCCATTCTATATGAGATAGAATACATAAATAATTTGCAAAATCTCTTTAAAATTTCTATAATGATATGAGCTATACAATTTTGTTATCTTCTACAATATTACTAGATATTCGATAAAGTCATTAAACATTTATCCAAAAAACTGATATGAATCAAGAACTTGAGTCTCAGAGTTGAACTATACATTACACTAAAAGGTACAAGTTATCAGGGTACCAGGAGGGAGGAAAAATGCCCGCATGAAAAGGGAATCTTCTCATCCTTCCTCCCCCAACTTAAGTAAGGAGGGTGACCCTTAACAAAAATCTATTTTCTAGGACTCCACAAATTCTCACACTGACCATGTCCAAAATATGAGGAAACTGAGTGCCACAGAATGAGTGCTTTGAAATTGTGGTGCTGGAGAACACTTCACAGAGTCCCTTGGAAAGCAAAGAGGTCAAATCTGTCAATATTGAAAGAAATTGATTCAAGTCAATCAAATAAATGTCAGAAGTTGGGTAGAATATTTCATCATGAATCCTCTAGAAAAGGAAATGGCTGATCAATGTTGCGATCAGTTTTTACATCTTTCAAAGTTGTTTGTCTTTATAATATTGTCATTGGATAACTTTTTCTCCTGCTGTTACTTCTTTCATTCTGCAATGATTCATAGAAGTCTTTCATGGGTTCTGTGAAAGAGTTCGTTATGTGATTTCTAAAACTACGATATTTTTCTATCACCTTTGTTTACCATAATGTGTTCAACCATTCCAGAAATGATGGAAATCTCCTCAGTTTCCAATTCTTTGCAATCACAAAAAGAACTTCCAGTAATGTTTTTGTACATATAGGTTATTCTTTCTTTTATCTCTTTTCACCTACTAGTGGTATTGCTGGGCCAAAGAGAATGTGCACAGTATTATTTGAAATTAAAGCTGGTTCAAGTTGAAACTCCATCAACACCAGAGGCCATCTCCAGTCTTCCTGACCTCTATCCTACTACTGCACTCAAATGGTTCCTTTCAGGACCCAACTATGTGCACAGCAGCCATTCCCTTTTCCTCAAGGCCCACCGACTGGGGCAGGGCAGAGGCCACAGAAAGCAGAGTCTGTCACTACTGAGCTCAGCACCTAGGAAGAGAAGCTGCCACCAGCAAGCCAGGAAAATGACAAGTTAATACTATTTTCAAAGCTAGTTCTGGGAGTCTGTAAAGTTTCAATTCTTCTAAAGTAGTATGATCTAAGGAGAAGTGTGATCCCTGGTCTCCTGGTCTACACCCTGTTCTGTGAGTGACTATAAGCATTCTTTTCTGCCTCTGAAAGTGTGACCAGGCTCTCGTGTGCTAGTGTTCCTCTTTGCCTTTGCATGGTCAATACGACATCGACTTGACCTAGTACCAGAATCTTTTTCTGAGAAATTGTCTGCCCCCCCTTACAGTTTGTGGGCTGAGAACTCCAGAAGCCACTTTCAGTGACTACTAAGACCAGCTGGTGATTTAAGTTAAGGCCTGCCCTCGACTGCACTTCACTCTCATGCCATCTTCTAAGGTGGCTCAGGCCAGAAAATTATTTCACATCATCCTTTTATTGCTCTGCCTCTACAGAATTTTCTTTAAGACATCATTTTAAAGTCATTCCAAGGTGAATTTGGGAGAGCTCAAGAAAAACCCTGACTTTAGTCGTCTCCCCCACTTACTTCATTTTAAAGGCACATTTCATAGGTCACTGAGTAAAAATTCATCTAGTGGGCTCCTGATTTTCTGTACTTTATGAACACAATTCATGAACAGTTGCCACCATGGTTTTGTCTAGAACGTCAAAAAGTTGTCATCTTTGGTTACTCTAGGATACCCAATGATAACTCAGAGTTGCCACATGTCAAGATGCAGAATGAAGTAGGTCTTCTGCTGCCCTTTACTTTATTTATAAAATTATAAATCCACATGACATAAAGATTTCCATTATTCTCTGACTTCTTCCTCAATATTTGAGCCTCATATAATATACTTCTTTAAAAAGAAAGAACTCAACGTCTTCTGATTTTCCTTTTACCCTACTTCATATTCTCCCTCCTTTACTCTCCCCAAAGGTTTCTCATCCTTTCCTCTTTCCTTTCCTCAATATCCTTTCCTTGCTCACTACCAATAACCTCCCCTCTTACCCTTCTCACTCTTTTGCTCCTGTATCTCCTCAGATTTCTCACCACGTTATCTCTCACATCAACTGTAAGCATATGGGTCTGGCCAGCCCGAATTGTGTAAATATCAGGGTCAATATCATCCATAGCCTGTGGGCCATTTCTATCTTGGTGCTAGACATGGTTGCCATTGGTATCTCATATGTGCAGATTCTCCATGCTTCTGCCTCCATTCTCATGATGCCAGGCTCAAGCCACTTAGTACATGTGGTTCCCACATCTTCATTATCCTGGCATTCTACAGCCCTTCTCTCTTCTCCTTCATGACACACCCATTTGGCAGGAATATCTTGTTACATTCCCAACGTTTTGGCCAGTCTGTATGTGGTCATCTCACTCATGCTAAACCCTGTTATCTATGGTGTCAGAACCAAACAGATTCAGGAGCAGATGATAAAAGTATTCTATAGAAATAGCCCAAAGTCTGGAATATCCTAGGCTCTTCTCTCACCATGGAGCTACTATAACCATTTCCAAATGGACTGCATCACTAAATAATAGTAAGTGCTTCCTAATTGAAGGTTCTTAAGCTGTTTGACCACTTGGCAGGAATGTTTTAAAGGAAATATCTAGTCTGGTATAGATTGCACTAGACTACAAAATCTCTGAAGTTATTTCTGGAGCCCAGATTACATGAATCTGATATGTAATGCCTTGTTTTGTGAGGTATCTGAAAGATGAGAATTAAGATAAGACTTTTCTTTAAACTCTCTTTGGAGTAATCTCTTCTTTAGTGACAATGGGCTTCTCAAAATACATGAATGGTGAGGAATGAGGAATATGTAAAGTTCTGTAGATAAGAACATGTTCTCATTGTTTTAATGCGACATAAAATAATGTTTTATGGATTTAATGATCTGGAATTCATGAAAAAATCAAGCATAGATTTTTGGAATTATGATTTTGAGCCCTTATAAAGGAAACAAATTAGCTAAATTGCAAGTATATGTTAATTATGAGAGAACAATGTCAAGAGCCAATCATTTTTTAAATCAATGCTATAAATATAGGATATCTGTATTAAACAAGGTTTTGGATGCAATTATATACATTGTCATGGATTCATTATTGCTATTTTTCATTCTTCATTCCTGCAGAGGACAATGACATCAGGGAGATAATGTCATTATATGTATATGAACTGACTTTAAGTGAGAGAGGTTCTACAAAGTCACCAGACTCACTTTTTGCTTTGGAGTCATCTGGGTCCAGTAGCAAGATATATGTCAGGATGACTAAAATGATGACACTGCATACAGTAGAAGACCTCAGCATTTTTGGGGGGAAATAGAATGAAAAAAGGAAGAAAATGCAAATATCTTATTGGAAAAACAACTGATCTGGACAGTATATTGAAGAGAGATAATTTAAGAATTATTACACTACCCAAAATCACAATTAAAGAAAGAGATTGAATATCATATTTCAAGAATTTATCAAGGAAACCTTCCCTTATATTTTAGATGAAGAGGGGAAAATTAACACAAAAGGAATCAACCTATCACTTCCTGAAAGAGATCTCAAAATGAAAAAACCAGGAATATTATAGTTAAATTCTAGAGCTCTCAGGTCAAAAAGAAAATATTTCAAGCAGCCAGGAAAAAACAAACAAAAAACATCAACAAGAAAATAATTTAAATAACCATGGAGTCACATCCAGAATCACACAAGAATTAGCATTTATTATATTAAAGACTGGAGGTCTTTGAATATGATATTCCAGAAGTCAAAAGAGATAGATTATAACCAGGAATAACCTACCCAGAAAAACTAAGCATAATCTTTTAGTGGAAAATGAACATTCAGTGAAATAGAGGACTTTCCTCCATCCTTGACAAAAAAATCAGAGCTGAATAGAAAAGTTGACATTCAGACATAAGACTCAAAAGAAAGTTAAGAAGTTAAACATGAAATTGCAATGATAATTAATGAAAGAGATTAAATAAAGTTGAACTGCTTACATTCCTATACGGGAAGATGGGACACACACCTTCTAAGAGCTTTATCATTATCAGGATGATTAAAAGGCATTTGCATAAATGAGAGCACGGGTGTGAGTCAATTAGGTTGGCAAGTTATAAAAAAATAAAAGGGGTGAGAAAGAGGGATGTATTGGGAGAAGGTAGAAAAGAAAGGTAAAATGGGCAAATTTTTCTCACATAAAAGAGGTGCCTAAGGAAGAGACTTTATAATGGAAGGGAAAGAGGTAGCAGTGGCAGATAATGCTTAATTCTCACTCCCATCTAGAATGGCTTAAAAAGGGAAGTATATATATGTATGTATATATGTATATACTTCCCATTATACATGTATCTTTATATCTATATCAACATATATATATATATATATATATATATGCATATATAGGTATATATAATGTATGCTATATATATATATATATACACATAATATGTATAGAAACATGTTACACATAGGAAAATAGGAGGGGAAAGGGATAATAGAAAGGATGGGGTGATAAAAGTAAGGGCTGATTAAGGAAGGCAGTGGTTAGCAGCAGAATAGAAATTTGGAGTGGGACAGAATAAAAAGAGAGGAAGAAACAAAAGAAAATGTGATGAATGGACATACACAATTAGTAATGGTGACTGTGAGTATGAATGGGATAAGCTTACCCATAAATCAGAAGCAGATAGCAGAATGAATTAGAAATGGAAGACAACAATGTGTTGTTTACAAGAGGCCCATGTTCGTCCTTCGTTGCCCAAGAAGATCATGCCATCAGAGAAATGATGACATGACTTGCACTTAACTTTGTTTTGAGTGAGGGAGAGCTGTGCAAGGTCACCAGCCTCACTTCTCCTCCAGAGCCATCTGAAACCAGTGACCTGATATTCCTCAGAATGACTGGAAATGGCCCATGATGCACTGGGGGACCTTGGACCTTTTAGGCCAAGGTATTTGCAGGTACTCACTTATGGTGAGGCAATGGCCATTCATTGAATAGGCTGGTTTAAGATGTTACTAGGGCATGGCCCCATTTAATGAGGTCAAGAAAAACAAAGACTGACTCCTGGACCCTACTAGCTTTAGATTGATTATCATCAGTAACAAAAGGCATATTTGAAACAGTAAGACACACAGAGATAAAATAGAAGGCTGGAGAAGAGTCTATTTCAGCTACATAAAAAAATATGCAGAGGTAGCAACAGTGATCTCAGACCAAGAGAAAGCAAAAATAGACCTAATTAAAAGTGATAATTAGGAAAACTATATTATACTATAACGTTCAATAAATAAGAAAGTAACAAAAATATTTATAGCTGATAAAAGCTTTACTTTTCAAATATATAATGAGTGCAGAAGTATGTTGAATTTATAAAATTAACAGCCTTTCTTCAATTGGTAAGTGGTGAAAGAATATAAACAGGCAGTTTTCAGAAGAAATTGAATCTATCCTAATATGGGAGAAAAAAATGAAATAGTTATTCATTAGACAAAGACAAATTAAAATAGCTCTGAGGGACAACTTATACCTATCAGAAATACTTATCAGAAATGACAAAATCTGGAGGGGACGATGGAAAATTTTCTAATAAATTGCTAATGGAATAGGAAACCATTCTGAAGAGAAATATGGAACTATTCCCAAAGGTTATAAAACTGTATATACCCTTTGACTCTAAACATATCAAAGGAAAAGGAAAAGAACCTATATTTAATAATGATATTTATAGTAGCATAAAAATGAAAATCAAGGGGATGCTCATCAATTGGGGAAAGGCTGAACAAGTTGAGGCATATGGTTGTGGAGCAGTTTTGTGCTATAAGATTTGATGAGGAAGTTTCAGATAAACAACCACAACAACAACATGACATGACCTGTATGAACTGATACAAAATGAAATTTGAAGAATCAGGAGATCATAGTGTATGTAACAGCAACGTTGAAATAATGAACAACTATAAAAGACTTTGCTATTGGAATTAATGCAACAAACCAAGACAATCCCCAAGGACTCATGATTTAAAAATGTATCCACACCCAGAGAGAGAACTGAGAAACTCTGAGTGAAAACCAAAATATAATTATCTAACCTTCTTTATTTCTCTTGTGGTTTTTTTTGAAGTATGTGTTCCTTCTTCATTGCCAAAGAAGACTGTGCCATCATAGAAATGGTGACATGACTTGCACTTAACATTGTTTTGAGTGAGGGAGGGCTGTGCAGGTCACCAGCCTCACTTCTCTTCCAGAGCCATCTTAATCCAGTGACCAGATATTCATCAGGATGACTGGAAATGACCTATGATGTGGCAATTGGGATTAAGTGACTTGTTCAAGGTCACACAGCCAGGGAGTGTCAAATGTCTGAGGTGAGATTTGAACTCAGGACCTCCTGACTCCTGTACTGGTGCTCTATCCACTGCACCACGTAGCTGCCCCTTTTTTTGAAGTATGTCTAATAAAAAAATATTTTTTGCATGATTTCAGATGTATAAGTGATTTCATAGAGGAATTATGTTGCCAAGATGGTGGAGTGAGGAAGGAATCCACCTAAGCCCTCCCAAATTTCCCTCTAAACAACTAAAAAAACTCCTTCAGAACTGATTTAGGAGTAGGAAAGTAGTTTACCATCATGTCAAGAAAGCACTATTGCAGTGGGGTGGAAAGATAATATGATTCAAGGGCAGCAGCTGCTTTCCTCGTAGCAGGGGGCCTACAACAAAGCTCCAAGACTGGAGTAATCTACCAGAAAGTCAGGTCTTCTTGCAAACCAGCAGCTCCCTAGGCAAGTGAACAATTTGTGCCACCCCTGGAGTAAGGCAAGAGCTGAACACCAAACCCAGGAGAAGCCAACAGGGAGGAAACACCCTCCACTACAAGTCAGAAATGAAATCTACCCTACCAAAGAAAGCAAGCAGCTAAGCAGTAAGACCCAGAACCCTAGCGCAAGAAGCTAGGGATACTGCAAGACAAGAGTCCAACTCTCACATAAAAACACCAAGTAACAAAAAAGGACAGAAAAAATAATGACCATTGTTTTTAAAATGTTGACTATAGAAAGCTACTATGGTCATAAGAAGAATTAAAGCATAAAGTTAGAAGAGGACAGTAGTGTCAAAATGGCTACATCTGAAGCCCCAGTGGAAAATATAATTTGGTCTCAGGCCCCACATGAATTTCTGGAAGAGCTTAAGGAAGTATTTAAAGAAGCAAATTAGTGAAGAGGAAGAAAAATTGGGAAAAGAAATGAGAGTAATACAAGAGAATAATAAAAAGGGAATCAATTTAATGGGGGGAAAGTATACAAAAATTTACCACAAAAAATAGTCCCTAAAAATAGAATTGGCCAAATGGAAAAGCAAGTACAAAACTCATTAAAAAATAATTCTTAGAGGTAGAAAGGACCTCAGGGATAATCTACTCCATTAAGTGATGAGGACTATATTAAATGGTGGAATCTTCAAAGATTTTGAAAGGCTGAAACAATTAGAAGCAAATAAAATAAATTCAAGAAGAAAAAAAGTATAAAATAAGGGCATTATCGAAATTCAAATTTTGAAAAGACTTCAGAACGGAAGGTTATTACCCCAAACTGAACAGAGAGACCCTTCTACAAAGCCCTCCAAAGAAGTTAACTTTATTTTAAGGAAAAGTATGAGGTCAATGAAAGCATATAGAACAATTCCCCAAACGTGATTGTTGCTCCCATTAAATTTGAAGTTCATTATTGATCAGTCCTATTTGTCCAAGATTTATATACTTGGATGTTCAAGTTCTTTAGGTCTGTTGAGCTGATCAGGACAACAAATAGACTTCAATCCACTTTGTTTTCCCGATATAAGCTTTTACATGAAATTATTTTTAGTGAATTAGGGTCTTTTTGGAGCGCTAAGTAACAGCTGAGACAATGCAATAAGTATAATGTCAGCAAATAAGAGTATCTGACTGAACGGGAATGGTAAATGTGCACATATTTCTCAGCAACTGATGACACTTTTACAAAAATGGATCATATATTAGGAAATAAGGGAACCAAAATTGATAAAAGGGAAATTCAATAACTGCATCTTTTGCACAATAAGCTTGGTAAAGAAGAAAGAAAATGAGCATAAGATAAAGACCTGAATAAAGACTAATTAATGGTACCTTGAAGAGTGGCTGAGTCAAACAAAAATCATAAAGCTAATACAGAATTATGTTAAGGATAACAACAATGATGTCACAAAATACCAAAATTTTAGGCTGCGTAGCCTAAAATATATGTATATCTATGAAAATGTCTATTCACAAAATAGAAAAACGAGAATGTCAGTTAACAATACTAGAAAATAAATCATCCATCTAAAAAATCCAAAAGAACAAATACTGAAAATTAGAAGAGAAAAAGGAGGATTTTAAAATTTTTATAAAGATTTCAGAACTTATACAGTGGAGAATTCTAATAAAAACCACTTAACAAAAAGTGACTGTGTTCTGTAATTTCAATTTCATTTTCCTGATTTGGAATTTACGGTGAAAAGCATGGAAATTAGCTGACAAGACATGTTTATTGGTAAAGGTAAAGACTTTTGAAAAAACTTTTGTATGGGACCAGTTTGCATAAAAACAGTAGTGACTTGAAGGTATCAAGCCATCCAAATCTCTTTGCCTCTTTTAATTATCTGTGTGTACATGTATGTGTTTGTTATAAGACCATAATAACCATGCAGTTCCTGCTGTGGGTTAGCCTCATACAAACCAATTCAATTAAATGTGGTAAACTTTTCTTAAGCAGCTACAAGGAACTAGGCACACTATACTAAGTGTTGGGGACGGAAATAAAAAGAAAGATAGCTTCTGATCTCAGGGAGTTTGCAGTTTAATAGGAGTTGGCTGTAAGTAATTTAAAAAGATCAAGGACTGATAAAGCTCAGGAGGTAATATGTGTAGTAGTAGTAGTAGTAGTAGTAGTAGTAGTAGTAGTAGTAGTAGTAGTAGTAATATTAAATAAAGTAATTATTTAAATAAGTAATATTAAAATCAATATTCAAAATAGATCAAAAGTCCACTTACAAAACTGTGACTCCCACATAATGAAGATGGCATGTTCTTTATGATGACCAAGCAAAAGAGTATCCTCTTATTTTATGTAAGCTTTTCTTATATCCCTAGTGGTAAGTGTGGGGAGATATTAGTATAAATTAGATTGGTCTAAGAAAATAAGAGCTGGTGGTAACATGAATAAGAATTGAGGCTAACACATTAATTCTTTTGCTTTACTGAGTTTTTATTACATTGGTAAAATGTTTATTATAATTATTCAAATTATGTGAAATTTGAATAATTTAAAGCACCTGTGTGGGCATCAGGGTGAAATGACTTGTCTACCATCAAACAGTCAGTACCGAGTGTCTGAGACTGCATTTGAATTCAGGTCCTTCTCACTCCAGGGCTGGTGCTTTATACACTGCCCCACCTAACTGCCCCAGTAGCATAATATTTAAAGGAAGATGAATGGCCAGAAAATGGTGACAGAAGCCCAGAACTTAGTTGAAGAATATACTTTTAAATTTCAGGGGTCATATAGTAGAGGGAAGAATTCCCAGGTGATTGGTAAACAGCATACAGCTATTTAATGAATGAATTATTAATGAATGTCTTTAGAGGATAAATAAGATAGTTATATACTGACAAAGCACCAACTGTTTGCTATACTTTATATATTTTGTATTTACTTATCTGCGAGTTTGTTGTTTTGATCCAGGAGAAGAAAGGAATCTCTGTAATCGCAACTTACACAATGATTGGTATATAGACATTTCAATAAATGTTGGTTAAAGTGTATTGTTGAACAGCAATGGCAAATTTGCCTTTAACAAAGTTATACCCTCCATATTTTGTCTTTCTATCTTTCTACTTCAAGGATTGTAACAGTAATCTTCGCTGTTACAATAATCATGCAATTGTTTATGATCTTAACAAATGCAGAGAGAAACCTATTTGGAGATTAATTCAATTAAGAGTGAAATTTCTCTCAATCAAATATTTGTGTTGTTTTTTTTTTAGCGCTCAACAAACAGTAAACACGGTGAATTTTTGTTAACTGTGTTAATTTAAATAATATATAAATAATGAGCCTAGTGTAGATAGTGACCTATAAAAGGCTGAAAATCCTTTCAGTTTCAACTCTAAATGATATTGGAATCATATGACTTAGTTTGATATTGAGTAATTTTTTCTAAAACTCATGGGAAGATAGAGACAGGAAATATATAAGAGGAGAAACCACTGATTTTGATTTACAAAATGTGATGGAAACAATGAACTGATTAACACTGGAAAAAAATGTCATGGTAATAACTCCCCCTTCCATACCTATGTATTCTTTCTGACATTGGTCTGGACTGAGTAGAAATTCCACCAGCTCACATTCTACTTCCTGGCTAAGTTGGTTACGTACCTTGACCCTGCATGATCACCATTCCCTAGATGTTGAAAATCTTCTGTTTGAGCCTGGGAGATGTCAGCGTAGAGGGCTACCTTACCTAGATATTCAATATTCCCATCTCTGTATGCCTTGAGTCAATTGTACCTATGAGTATGACATGATTATCTACAACTATCTGAAATTTAGCTTGTCCCAACAAAAGGGTATTTCTCATCCTGACACAAATATTCTGTTAATATTTGATCATTTTTTTATACTCAACTATGACATGTTTCTTCTGTTCTGTAGATGCCTGGTTCAAATCCTCAACAACTGTAAATCTCATATTTGTGTCACGCTGTCATTGTGTCACTTAGTGTTCTTGTAATTCACTCATCAATTCAACTGGAATATCCTTCAATAAATAAATTTTCCTACTGGTTGATTCATAAGTACTAAACTCTTCATGGTTCAAAAGGATGAGGACTGAGTAGACCTGGAAAAAGAGGCTGTTTCTCCAGAAATAGCACAAAAAGCAGGATGACTAATGTCTTTGTTTCTTGGGAAAGGATGTCCTGATACAATCAGAAAATGCAGATCCATAGGAGATAATGAGTTCCCTTTTACGTGATGACATTCAGTGTAGGCTGACTTATGTGGTAATAACTAGCATTTGCATATTACTTTAATGTTGGCAAAAGATATATCTCCTGAAAATTATCTACTTAATATCTCTTGAGTCAGTAAAGTAAATGTTATCATCATCATCCCTATTTTACAAGTAAGTGGACTGAGGCTAAGACTAAGGCTTCTTGTCCAAGTTCTAATAGCTAGTAAGTGTTTGAGATCAGATTTGAACTCTGGTCAACCTGACTTTTGGTTCAGTGCTCTATCCACTGCAGCACCTAGGTGCCTCTCTGAATGCTTGAAAGATATGGAGGAGAGGGTGTTATTATTTAGGTACTGGTTGAAATAAGTGACTTCTTGGGTACTTTCTGCATCTAAGATCCTGTATATCTGAATAAAAGATGTGATCTCAGTCCAGGCATTTATCTGGTCTCATTACCTCAATTCTGAGATTTCATCAATGTGAAATTCCTTCACACATGTTTATTTTAAGCCACTGAAGCTTTCCATCCTGTTTGGTTCTTGACCATATTCTTTGTTAGACATGAACTCCCCATCGTGGATCCATTCAACTTATTGGAACGCTTTCTTTAGTTACTATTTTTAAAAAATATTTTGTAGGAAACAATCTCTGACTCTCTATCTCTTATTCCGACTTTTCCCACGATAATAGTCTGCTTATTTTCCCAAAATCATACATTTTCTTGTGACTACACCACATCACTTCTTGCACAAAGGTCATCATTGGAAATAGACTGCAGCCCATTAGTGTTCACAATATGTCTCTCCATTGTCATTTGTATCACCCACCCACACTTTGAGTTCCTTACACTAATTCCAAGATTCCCAACCAGGAATGATGGCAAGAAAAATCATTTGTGTTTAGAAGATATCTCTTTGTGCTGAGTATTATTAGAAGTAGTACACAATATTCACAGAACCATTTAACATTCTTTGTTTCTCTGTTCAGTTCTAGACCTCTCAGTGTCTAATAGGAGGTACTGTCCAGAATTTATGCACTCAAATATAATTTAATTAACTTATTATCCAACTATATATTATAGACTGTCCAGTAGGCATTTTTATCCATTTGCTTTTTCCAATTTTGATTGATGATCCATTATCTTTTGACTACTAACCTATTTCTCTGAGGTGATCTTGTAATGTTCTGCAACTTGAGGAAGTCAGCACAAAGTCATATAAATAAAGAATCATCTGTAAAAACTCATAATCTTCTTGTAGTCCTTCTTCTACTTGGTTCTTGTGCAAAATACCACCTATTACAGTTGTGAAATGAAGTTGTTTGCCTAGCCTATTGCTTATTATTTTATGCCCTGATACATGTTAATAGTGAAGAGATTACTGAGCAAATTATTTTCTGAGGTTACATTTTTCAAGCAAACTGGTTAATTCTAACATTTTCGTGTTATAATATTTACTGTGCCTTCAGGTCATATTGCTTGATGTTGCCCTTGTCAATCTCCTACTTCCATTTCCCCCTTAGGCAATTCTCTGAGTCCTAGTCCTTTTGCATAAATTGTCTCACCTATTTCCTATAATTCACTTGAAGAAGAGCCTCCTGGCTCAGAAGTAGGCCTTCTCTCATTACCCCGTAGCCCTGAAGTCAGGTTTCAGGGAGGTCTACAATAGTTCCCTGCTGGGCAGAATGTTTGTTGGTTATTAAAACCAGCCCAAAGGAATTGAGCTCTTTCCCTTTCACAAAGGATAGAGACCAGGAAGGGGAGGGGAGGCAGAGAGGTGGGGGGGAGGTGCAGGAATTTTAAGGCTGAAGTCATTCAGCTTGTTTTACATCAATAGAAAGAAAGCCTCTCTCCTCACACATATTCAGAGGTCAGCAGAGTGATGTCAACACATACAAAATTTCCTTCTGGTATCAATCTTGGTGAGTCAAACAATGGACTCCTATTTTATTTTTTTCTAACCTTTGCAGTTTAATCTCTTTTTTTCTTTAAAAATGATGATTTTTGAACTACATTATTTTCATTTCTAAATATACCCTTTTTCTTCTGCTACCTAGTGAATGGTCCATTTTAGCAGAGATAAAAAGAAAAGAAAAATGGTTCAGCAAAACTGATGAGCACATTGGCTATAATAGGGTATGCAATGATTCACATCCATAGACTCTCACCTCTGCAACGAAGGATGTGACTTGCATTTTCTCATCTCTTTACCTTGAACATAGTTCTGTTTCTATGTAGCCAGAAGGTGAGGAATAGTTCATGTGGTAAAAGGCTGGAAAAATTGGGGGAGGAAAGAGATCCAAACTAAGGAGTGAATTGTGTAAGAAAAAAAGATAATTTTTCCAAAAGCAAATGGAAGATGAACTCAGAGGGGACAACCCAAAGAAGAAAAGGTGGACTCTATAGAAATGCTGATTAAAAACAATCTCAGCATAGGAAAAAAAAATCCTACTAAAGCTTTGCCTTTATGACTTGAATGACTAGTTAGGAATGCTGTAGAGGGGAATCCAATAGGATGTATTAGTTTCATATATGGATTGTGAGCAGTAAGTTCCCTTAAAAAAACACCGAGGTCAACCTCCACATTTTCTACAAGCAAAACTTCCCTCAATAAGGGAAAGTGACTTATCAAAGATCACACAGGTAGTAAGAAGTCAAATGTTCTACCTTCAAATCCAGAAGTCATTCTTTTAGATCATTGTTTCACCCAGTATCAAATCAAATGTTCTTTTCTAGTGCTAAGAAGTTTTATTTTTATTGTTTTTATTTTGTTTTTTCAAAGAAAGGACTTTAAACATTTTTATTACGAGTAACTGATTAAAATTGTTATGGAATGAATTGAATCTGCAGAGTGAAATTATCTCAGGGATATTTCCTCTCAGGGAACTGTCTTTTCTCAGGTATAGAGTAAGAAATTGTTCTCAATTTTTTGTCCAGTGGTTTATGACTATTTCCTCTACCTCTTCTCCTCTATTTGTTTGTGTCTGCCTTTCTTGATATCTCTAAGGCAACTCTGAATGGTGAGATTGTCTAAGTAATATTATGAGGCCAAGCTCCCATTCCAGTGAACTCTGTTGCTAGCCACTAGTGATAAGTGATTCACTTTCATTTACCCTAGCTTTTGTAAAATAATATTCACCATGAAAATTTAACTAAAACCAAAATTATAGTTTTTTTTTAAATTCCTGGAGCATACTTTTCTCCATACTATCTCAGGACCCGGGAAGATTGGGATGAGATTTAATATAATTTCTACATAATATTCATCCCTTCTAAATTCAGTATGGTTAATGGATGGATGAGTATGCATTCCTCTCCCAGCTAGACTAGATCAAGGATTATCTCATTAGATCTCTGTTCTTCACTGTCTGGCTTCTAGTAGATCTTAGACTGGATTCCAGCTCCTGGATTTCTGGTTGACTCACTTTCCTAACTTTGTGAAATTCACAAGGATCTCACAATACCCAATCTTCTCTACCTGAAAAGATGAAAAAATAGAGACATAACAGAGACATAAGTAATAGCATGGACATGAATTCTGAGCTTTGTACTAGCAATAGAGAGAAAGGATCTGAAAGCATCAAAATTCTAAGGTGTTTGTTTTGTTTACAGCAAACAAAAAAGTCATATTTGAATGTTTTATGCATTTTTTTTATAACTTTGGATGACTTCTAGTTCTGTTTTAGAGATAACATGATTATTCTTCTTTCTATATGACAGCCCTTAAAATGCTTTATTCATCACCAAAATCTTATCATTTTCATCATCATATTTCATCATTCAATACTACATTCATCACCTAAATATTATCTTCTTAAAGCCAAATATCAATCCCTCTTTAAACTACTATTTTTGACTATTTCAAGTCATTTGCAATTATTTCCTTCCTCCTGTTGATACAGTATAATTTAAATATTATTTTTGAAATCTGATTCTCAGGATTGAGCACAATATTCACGATGTGGGCAGGGCATAGTGCACCATGAATAAAACATTCATTCTTTTCTCTAGGTTTTTCTGTGCTGACTTTAGTCATTCCTACATGGAGAATAGAGGTGTTGGGGAGTAGGATTTCCCTACCACCTGCTGGTGATTTTACTGAGGTTTCCAAATTTACATTTCTTTCTGACTTTTGTTTTCTGAAGTGCCTTACTGAAAAAAAATGGATTAAATCACAGAAGCTGCTATAGTATTTATCATATGTTGCCACATGTTAATGGATGGTGTGTTCAGATGTTATATCAGTGTGACCTCATGTAGGATGCTCTTTTCCCACTTGGCTTTGTAGGTTTACATAATTAAATATTGACAGAATTTGGAGGATGATTAGCACACTGAATGATTAAGTTCCAAACAAAATTCAAGGTGAGAAAATAATGAGATATATTTAATATGATAATGTTAAATATTTATAAGTGTGATAATTCCATGTTAGTGCTAATACATATATATATATATATATATAAAACTACAGATAGGGGAAAAGGAAGGGAGGCTACATAATAATACTCTTTTTAAAAAGAAACAGGTCTCATTTCTTTTCTAGTGGAATACAAGTTCACTATAAGTCAATGTTATGAAATAGACACCAAAACTACTATTCAAATTTAAACTGATTCAATAGAAATAGGAGGGAGTTGATATGGTACCTTGTATTCTATTCTGGTGAAGTACAATTTGTAATATTGTGTTCAGTTTTAGTTGTCACATGTAAGATTGGGCATTGGCAGTGCATTGATATGGAAACATTGGAGCACTTACAGAAAATATTGACAAGAATTGAAGCCTTTCCAAGGTAGATGGAAAAAACAAGATATTTAGGTTGGAGGCGGGGATAAGTCTTGGGAACAACATGATAACTGTCTTCAAATATTAGAAGTCTATCCTACATGAAAAGGATTTCTAAATGGGCAGAACTATGCAGAATTGGTAGAGATTCAAGATTGGAATAATTTAGATCAATGCAAATATTAGCTTCCTACGAATTAGGCCTATCTGAAAGGGAAATGACCTGATTTGGGAGGCAGTGAGTTCCAGATCACTTTGGGGTTTTACCTGGATGCTACATAACTACTTAACAAGTCATAGAGCAGATTTTTGTTCAGGCAGGTGTTTAATGAGATAGTAATTTCTAAAGTTCCATCATATTCTGAGATTATTTTATCCTAGAGGTACTGAAATAAACAAACTCTCCTATATCTCTCTAGGAATGCAGAACAATGAAGTAATAATATTTGAATTCTTTCCAGTGAAATTCTACCTGCAAAGATCATAATCATCTGCAGCTACAAAAAATATGTCCCATTTCAATGATACTCATTTCCATCCCCCTTTTTTCATATTACTGGGAATCCCGGGACTAGAAAATTCCCACATCTGGATTGGCTTCCCTTTTTGCATAGTGTATCTTATTGCCCTCTTGGGAAACATTATCATATTGTTTGTGATACATACTGAGAAGACACTTCACCAGCCCATGTTCTACTTTCTAGCCATGTTGGCCACCATTGACCAAGGCCTATCTACAGCTAGCATTCCCAAGATGTTGGGCATCTTTTGGTTTAGATTGCGGGAAATCAACTTTGAGGCCTGTCTCATCCAGATGTTCTTTATACATATCTTCACTGTAATGGAATCAGCTGTCCTGTCTTCTATGGCCTATGATCGCTATGTGGCAATCTGTAACCCTTTACATTACAGCACTGTCCTTACCAACAGGGTGGTGGCCTTGATGGGCATTGTGGTGGTGGTGAGGTCTTTCTTCACAGTGATTCCTTTGTGTTCCTCAGCCTTCGACTTCCTTTTTGTGGAAACCATGTCATTCCTCATACTTACTGTGAACACATGGGCATTGCTTGATTAGCTTGTGCTAGCATCAGAGTCAATATACTCTATGGACTATGTGCTATTGGAATTACAATGTTGGACATGATAGCTATTGCTGTATCCTATGTTCTGATTCTTCAAGCTGTCTTTCACCTTCCCTCCCAGGATGCCCAGCTGAAAGCCCTGAGTACCTGTGGCTCCCATGTTTGTGTGATCTTGGCCTTTTATACTCCAGCCTTATTCTCTTTCATGACCCACCGCTTTGGCCAGAATATCCCTCATTACATCCATATCCTTCTGGCCAGTCTTTATGTTGTTGTCCTATGCTTAACCCTATCATCTATGGGGTTAGGACCAAACAGATCTGAGAAAAGGTATTAAAGATATTACTTAAAAAATAAATCAGAATTGGAACTCCAACTTTTTAATTTGTGCTTTCCAGGGATCCTTAGGGAATATTCACATAGTGATCTAAACTAAACATAGTGATCATAGCAAGAGATGGCTTTTCCTAAAAATTCCTGACATTCCTTTTTAAAGTCATCTGGTGATAGAATTTTATAAGGAGCTAATCACCACATTAGCCTGGACACCTACACACCTTGACAATTAACTCTAATACTAGGAGACTGATTCTTCTGAGCTGAGTATCCATATTTTGGATCCTGACATCTGTTCTAATGTCCCTGTCAGGGAGTATATCAGTTGCCTTTTGAATGAAACAGTGAAGTCAAAATAGCTCATTCCTTACCCTCACTTGTGAGTAGTTTTTGAAAAATCCTTTTTTGGCTTCTCTCATTTACTGTGATGGGTGCCTCAAATATTAGAGCTATTGAACCATGATCCATTTTCACTCTGATTTCTAAATTCCTTTCACACCTTCTCTAATTCCTTTACCTATTGGACTGGTTCATGAAATCCAAACCATGGAATGACACAACCTCATAGTTAAAAGATATCTTAGAGGCCCCCTAGCATAAATCACAACTAGGCAGGAATCCTAGTCATTTAACCTCTACTTAGAGATCTACAGAGAGGGGACCCTGCATGCTACTTTTCTTCTTTCTTCCTTCATAGTTGTAATTGTTGGGAGTTATAATTATTTTTTCACATTGAGCTAAAATATTGTTCTCTGCAACTTCTACCCATAGTTTCTCACTCTGCCTTTGCAACCATAGGACCATTGGATCCTAAATTAAATACATAAAGGAACCTTAGAAGTGATAAAATTCAACCACTTCATTTCATAGATAAGGTAAATGAGGGTCAGGGGGTGTTAAATTTTACTAGAACCACAAAGCAAGTAATTATTTAAAACAGGATTCAGATTTAGATCTTCCTATCTCGATGTCTAATCCTCTCATCCAGTACAACACAATAAAACCAAAGGAATTTGCTCTTCTAAATGACAGACTTACAAATAATTGAAGACAATTATCATGCCTCAAATCTTCTCTTGTCCAAGAAGAAAAGTTCCATTTTTTTTCCACTGATCTTCACATGATGGTATTTCCAGTAACTTTTTTCTCATAACTCTTATCTGGAAATACTTCCCTAGTCTCTAGGAGGAGAAAATATGTAAACAGCCATGTACTTACAAACCATATGGAGAAATAATTGTCAATAATTAACAGAGGTTAGACATTGGAATTGAAAAATCGTGGGGGAGGCGGAGCCAAGATGGTGGCGTGAGAGCAACAACTCACCTAAGCTCTGGGACAAACTCCTTCAGGTACCTCTGAAAGGAGAATCTGACCAAATTTTGGAGGTGTGGAATCCAGTGGGAGACAGAAGGTGACAGTTTCAGAGCTCAGGTTGGACTGGAAGATCCACGGGAAGGGTCTGTTCCATGAGGGTGAGCCCACAGCGCACAGCGCAGCGTGGCTAGTGCAGCAGAGCAGAGGGGACCCGAGAAACCTGAGTGGCGGGCAGAACCAGAGGAGCAGCACCAAAGGCAGGAGACAAGCCAAACCGAGTCAGTGAGAGCTGCCGAGCGCCAGAAATCAGCACAGCAGCTCCTGAGACCTTCAGCCCAAAGATCAAACTTCAGGAAGTCACCTACTTGAACTTCCGGGAGCCAGGATGGCAGAGTGATCGGTAAATGCTCTCTCCTCCCCACTTGATGACCGTGAAAGAACCATAAAATATATCCCCAGAAAAATCCGAGATCAACAGAAACAGCAGAAGGAGACCAATAGTCTCATAACACCCCAGACGTGGAAAATAGCTTAAGAGAGATTCCTCCTACAGTGGCAGAGGCAAACCGGAAGGACAGAGGACCCAGGGCAGGGAAAACTTACACTAGGACCCAGGCAAGCCTCAGTGCTGGGAGAGGAGCCCCAGAAGGGGTAGTAACACGCATTAGCATCTAGGTGTGCCTCAGCTGTCCGGGAGAATAAGAAAGACAATAGGGCAGCTGGGATTACCAGCCCCTGAGCTTGCCTTTTCCTCAGGTCAGCTGAGGAGATCTTCTGTGACCAGATTGTGACCTCCCCCACACTTAACAAGCTAAACCCAGGGCTGATTGGGGAAACACCAAACAAAAACCTGCTTTTAGATTTTTCACACATCAGCTCAGCAAAAAGTTCTCTAGCTTTGGACTGAAAGAACCAGAAGTCACAACACTCAATCAACATCATGAAGAAAAAGCAGAGGGCCAAAAGAACCATAGAATCTTTCTATGGGGATAAGGACAAAAACATAAACAACAAAGAGGTCAGAGCTGAGACTGTACTTCCATCTGAATCTTCAGAAGGGATTATGAACTG
>CM053771.1:74483460-74531894 GCA_028658325.1 Potorous gilbertii | reverse complement strand
AATTACCCATATCACCAATCTGCCCTCTCTTCTTTCATCCCTCCTTTCCCTTACCCCACTTTCTCTTTTGTCCTGTAGGGCCAGATAACATTCTATTCCCCATTATCTGTATTTCTTATTTCCTAGTAGCAAGAACAATACTCAACAGTTCGTCCTAAAACTTTAAGTTTCAGTTTCTCCTCATCCCTCCCTCCCCACCCACTCCCGTTGGGAAGGCAGGCAAATCAATATAGGCCATATCTGTGTAGTTTTGCAAATGACTTCCATAATAGTCGTGTTGTGTAAGACTAACTATATTTCCCTCCATCCTATCCTGCCCCCCATTGTTTCTATTCTCTCTTTTGATCCTGTCCTTCCCTGAGTGTTGACTTCAGATAATTTTCTCCCATTGAATCCATACTTTTTTCATGATTCTCTTACATTTCTCATCTCTTTTTTCTAATTTTTCTTCCACTTCTCTTATTTGCTTCTTTAAATACTTCCTTAATCTCTTCCAGAAATTCATGTGGGACCCGAGACCAAATTACATTTTTCTTTGGGGCTTCAGATGTAACTATTATGACACTATTGTCCTCTTCTAAGTTTATGCCTTAATTCTCCTTATCACTATAGTAACTTTCTATAGTCAACCTTTTAAAACCAATGCTCATTATATTTTCTGTCTTTTTTTTGTGATTTGGTGTTTTTATGTGAGAGTTGGACTCATCTTGCAGTATCCCTAGCTTCTTGTGCTAGGGTTCTAGGTCTGACTGTTAGCTTCCTGTTGGCATCTGGGCTTAGCTGATGGCTTTCTTGGTAGGGTAGACTTCATTTCTGGCTTGCAGTGGAGTATGTGTCCTCCCTGTTGGCCTCTCCTAGGTTTAGTGTTTAGCTCTTGCCTTACTCCAGGGGTGGAACCTTGCTGCTGGGTTGCCATGGTAATAGAGACTTTCTGGTGGCTGGACCTGGAGAAAGGATTTTGCTGTTCTGCCCCGACGGTGAGACCCTATTGTCGAGTTGCTATGAAAATACTATGTCTCTTCTAGTAGGCACCAGAGGCCAGATCTCCCTGTTGGCCAACCTCAGGGTGAGGCTTTACTGTTGGTCAGCAATGGGACCAAGGCCTAGGTACTGTCTTATGGTAGAGGTAGGGTTGATGGGGTACTATTGGTTGTTGTCCTTCATCTTCAAAGAGAATCAAAATGACATCACCAAGATAAAATTAAATTTCACTGTGTCAATTGTGGCTGTTCAGACTAATATGTGCCTGGAATGCTTTAGCACATATTGGGCACAGATAGCCCATGTAAATATTTGTATCAGTTCATACAGGTCTTGTCACGTTTTTGTTGCTTTTGTTTTTCTGAAGCATCCTCATCAATTCTTATAAAAGAAAACTGCTCCACAATCATATGCCTCCACTTGTACAGCCATTCTTCTAATGATGAGCAACCCCTTGATTTCCATTTCTATGCTACCACAAATATTATTAAAAATAGGTCATTTTCCTTTTCCCTTTATATCTTTAGAGGGTATGTACATCAAAAGGTATGTACAGTATTATAGCCTTTGGGGCATAGTTCCATATTTCTCTTCAGAATGATTTCGTATTCCATTAGTAATTTATTAGAAAATTTTCCCTCAACCCCTCCAGATTTTGTCATTTTTGATAGGCGTAAAGTTGTCCACCAGAGCTATTTTAATTTGTCTTTCTCTAATGAATCATCATTTAGTACATCTTTTTCCCATATTTGCATAGATTCAATTTCTTGTGAAAACTGCCAATTCAATATATATCACACCACAGGAAAGTAAGAGGCGAGGCGACAAGTGCGGTGAGGGAAATGTTAGAAGGAAGGGCAAATGGGAGAAGGAAGTGACTGGAAATAAACACTTTTTAGAAGGGACAAGGTCAATTGTGGGGAAAAAACATAAGGGGCGATAGAGTAGGAGAGAGGGCAATATAGTTAGTATTACCCAACATGATTATTATGGAAGTCTTTTGCAAAAGAACCATATTTAGTCTGTATTGAATTGTATCTCTTCTCAGAGAGGCTGAGGAGGGAGTGGGGGAGGGAAAGAAGTTGGAATTCAAAGTATTAGAAACCAATGTTGAGAATTTTTGTTGTATATAATCGGGAAATAAGAACTACAGGGAATGGGGTATAGAAATTTATCTCACCCTACGAGAAAAGAGAGAAGATGGGGATAAGGGAAGGGTGCGGTGTGATAGAAGGGAGGGTGCATTGAGGGAAGGAGTAATCAGAATGCAAGGTATTAGGAAGCAGGGGGAGGGGAGTGATGGGGAGAAAATTTGGACATGTTACAAAGTTAGGTAAAAGCAACTAGTATTAAAACAATTGACTGAATTAGTTACTGAGGAAAAATCAATGACATCTTTAGTTTGGGGAAAAGAATTTCACTCTAAATTTCCTAGAGGAAGGTAACCTCAGGTAAAATTTGACATTGATAGAAAAGTTAAGGCTTTAATGGTAAATTTGATTTTATGATTGCTATTTAATCAAGAACTGGAACATGTGTAGAAAGGCATGTAAGCCACTTAAGACTTGCCTCAAAAGATGCTCCTTAGCCAAAGTGAAATTATAATCATATTTGAAACCTAATTACAGGAACTTGCCATTTTTAGATGCTATGGGACTATTAAGTGACTGTTCTGAATCTAACTTTAAGTATGGGTAGCAAGAAAGGCAATCTGAGCCTCCAATCCATGATGCCAGGAAGCTGGTGAGATGCTGGTATGAACTGCAAAAGGTGATCTCATGGGAAGGGTGGGAGAGTGGCTGTTCAGCCTGGCCTGAGGTAGGATTCAATTTCCCCACTGACACCTGGCAGATTTTAAGCCTGGCTGAATGCAAGTGGACAATCTAATTCTGCCTGGAATGGACATGGAGTTGGGGAGATATTGTATCCCTGCAATGTCCCTACACTTGGTGGCAATTTCCTAAAGTCAAAAAGTTTGTAAGCTTAATATCAGATCTATTCAATTATAAATTATTGGTACGGGAACATCCGAAGTTAAGTCTAACATTAATCTATTAGGCATAGGACTTTAAACCAACAACAATAAGTTAGGGTCCTTTCATTGTTAATAATACTGTGGAGACAATTAGATCAAGAACTTGTGAAGTTAGCAATATAAGTATTATGTTATCTCAGTTGGCTAATGTTTAAAAAAATTATTTTGTGATTCATATTTTAAATGCTTTAAAAGGAAGTATCACCTGACCAAAAGTTTGAATTGTTTTATCTGTTATAAACTGTATTAAACATGAAAATAAAATTTAAAAAAACCTGCCATTTCATATCCTTTCACAATTTACCAATTGAGGAAAGTCTCTTAATTTTATAAATTCAATTCACTTCTGCAGTCATTATATATTTGCAAAATAAAACCTTTATCAGAGAAACTTGCTATAAATATTTTTGTTCTTTTCCTATTTATGGAACCTTTTACCATAAAGTAGTTTTCCTAATTATCTCTTTTAATTAGGTCTATTTTTGCTTTCCCTTGGTCTGAAATCATCATGGCTACCCCTGCATTTTTTTAAATTTAGCCGAAATAGATTCTTCTCCAGTCTTTTATTTTAACTCTGTGTCTTCCTGTTTCAAACATGCCTCTTGGAAACAACATGTTGATATTTTCCATTTCTAATTCATTCTGCTATCTGCCTCTGATTTATGGATAAGCTTATGCTTTTCATATTCTTAGTCATCATCACTCATTGTGCATGTCCATTCATCACATTTTTCTTTTGTTTCTTCTTCTCACTCTTTTTATTCTGTCCCATCTCATATTTCTATTCTGCTTTTAACCACTGCCTTCCTTAATCAGCCCTTCCTTTTATCAGCCCATCCTTTCTCTTATCCCTTTCCCCTTCTGTTTTCCTATGTGTAAGTTATATTTCTATACACTGTGTGTGTATAGGTATAAATTATATATATATATATATATATATATATATATATATATATACATATATATGCGTATATCTATATCTTTACATATATAAATATAGATATCTATATCTATCTCTCTATCTATATCTATAGATATAGACCCATTCTTCCCTTTTTAAACCATTTTAGATGGGAGTGAGAAGTAAGCATTTCCTACCACTGCTGCCTCTTTCCCTTCCATTATAAAATCTCTTCCTTGGGCACCTCTTTTACGTGAAAAAAAATTGCCCATTTCATCTTTCTCTTCCACCTTCACCCAATGCATCCCTCTTTCTCTCCCTTTTCATTTTTTATACCATGCCAACCTAATTGACTCATACCCATACACTCATTTATGTCAATGCCTTTTAATTGTCCTAATAATGATAAAACTCTTAGAAGGCATCTTTCCATATAGGAATGTAAGCAGTTTGACTTTATGGAATTTCTCCCATTAATTTTCATTACTCTTCAACGTTTAACTTCTTAACCTTCTTTTGAGTCTTATGCCTGAATGTCACCTTTTCTATTCAGTTCTGATCTTTTTGTCAGGGATGTAGGAAAGCCCTCTATTTCACAGAATATCCATTTTCCCCTAAAATATTATGCTTAGTTTTTATGGGTACGTTATTCCAGGCTGTAATACTATTTCTTTAGACTTCTGGAATATCATATTCAAAGACGATGCTAATTCTTGCGTGATTCTAGATGTGACTCCATGGTATTAGAATTATTTTCTGGTTAATGTGTTTTTTCCTGGCTGCTGGAAATATTTTCTTTTTGACCTCTGGAATTTAAATATAATATTCCTGGTGTTTTTCATTTTGAGATCTCTTTCAGGAAGTGATAAGTTAGTTCTTTCTGTTTATTTTCCCCTATGAATTTAAACTATAAGGGAAGTTTTCCTGGATAAACTCTTGAAATGTGATGTTCAGTCATTTCTTTAATTGTGATTTTAGGTAGTCCAATAATTTTAAAATTATCTCTCCTCAATATATTGTCCAGATTAGTTGTTTTTCCAATTAGATATTTCACATTTCCTTCCTTTTTTCATTCTTCCCCCCACCAAAATTCAGAGTTCTCCTACTGCATTCAGGGCCATTGTTTTAGTCATCCTGATCTATATCTTCCTAGTAAACCCAAATAACTCCAAAGCTGAAAAGTGAGGCTGGTGACTTTGCAGAGTCCTGTCACACTTAAATTCCATTCATACTCAAAACACGGCATCATCTCCCTGATATCATGATCCTTTTCAAGAATGAAGGATGAAGAACAACAATAATGGATCTATGACAATATATACAATCGCATCAAAAATCTTCTGTATACAGATATCCTATATTTATAACATTGATTTAGAAAATGATAGGCTGTTGACATGACTCTCTCATAACTGACATATACTTGCAATTTAGCCAATTTCCTTCCTCTTTATAAGGGCTCAAAATCATAATTCCACAGATCTAGGCTTGATTTTTTTTTTCATGAATTCCAGGTCATTAAATCCATAAAATATTTCTTTTATGTCACATCAAAACAATGGGAACATGTTCTAATCTACATAAATTTACATATTCCTCATTTTTTGCCATTTATGTATTTTGAAAACCCCATGTTCACTAAAGGAAAGATTACTCCAAAGAGAGTTTAAAGAAAAGCCCTATCTTACTCCTTATCTTTCAGAAACCTCACAAAACCAGGCAGTATATATAAGATTCATGTAATCTTGGCTCCAGAAATAACCTCAGAGATTTTTTAGTCTAGTGCAATCTATACCCAACTAGAAATCCCCTTTTCAACACTCCTCTGAAGGAGTTAAACAGTTCAAGAACCTTCAATTAGAAGGCACCTACTATGATTCAATGATGCAGCACATTTGCAAATGTAACTCCTAGGGATGAGAGGAGCCTAAGATATTCCAGACTTTAGGCTATTTCTATAGAATACTTTTAGTACCTTCTCCCGAATCTGTTTGGTTCTGACCCCGTAGATAACAGGGTTTAGCATAGGTGGGATGACAACATACAGATTGGCCAGGAGGATGTGAATGTAATGGGGGATATTCCTGCCAAATCGATGTGTCATGAATGAGAAGAGAGCCGGGCTGTAGAATGCCAGGATAACACAGATGTGGGAACCACATGTACTAAGTGCCTTGAGCCTGACATTGCGAGAAGGGAGGTGGAAGACGGCACGGAGAATCTGCACATATGAGATACCAATGGCAACCATGTCTAGCACCAAGATCGAAATGGCCCATAGGCCATAGATGATATTGACCCTGATACTTACACAGGCCAGGCGGGCCAGGCCCATGTGCTCACAATAGGTGTGAGAGATAATGTGGTGTCCACAAAAAGTTAACCTTAGGACCAGAAACACAAAGGGAAGACAAATAAAAAATGATCTAAAAAGCACTCCAAGGCCCATCAAGGCTACAACCCTGTTGGTGAGAATGGAGCTATAGTTCAGAGGATTGCAGATAGCTACATAGCGGTCATAGGCCATTGATACTAGCACAATTGACTCCATGCCAGTAAACATATGAATAAAAAACATTTGGATGAGGCAACCTGTAAAAGTGATCAACTTCAAGTTAAACCAGAAGATACCCATCATCTTGGGGATGGTAGCTGTGGATAAGCCTAGATCTATGGTGGCCAGCATGGCCAAAAAGTAGAACATAGGTTGGTGGAGGCTCTGTTCTGTCTGGATCACTCTCAAGATAGTGATGTTTCCCACCAAAGCAATCAGATAAACAGCACAGAAGGGAAAACCAATCCAGATGTGGAAGATTTCCAGACCAGGAATTCCCAGAAGCAAGAAGGAAAAGGGATGGGAACTATTGTTATTGGAAAAAGACATCCTTCAGACGGATGCAGATGAACATAATTTTCCAATTCAGTCCAAATACAGAAGATTCCTAGAGGAACAAGGAGGGAATTAAAGCATTTTATCTTAGCTCTGAAGCATTTTATTTGACAAATTTACAAATGTTATGTACACTTAATAATGTGTACGTCTGAGAAGACATATGAAAAGTAGTAGATACTAGCTGTGTGACCATGGGCAAGTCAGTTAGCCACTGTCTGCTTCATTTTCCTTAGGGGTAGCTAGGTTGTACAGTAGATAGAGAATCACTACAGGAGTCAAGAGGACTTAAGTTCAAATCTCACCCCAGACACTTGACACTCCCTAGCTGTGTGACCTTGGGCAAATCACTTAACCCCAATTGCCTCATCCTGGGTCATCTCCGGTCATCCAGTTGAATATCTGCTCACTGGATTTAGATGACTCTGGAGAAGTGAGGCTGGTGACCTTCACAGCCCTCCCTCACTCAAAACAAAATCACGTGCAAGTTGTCATCATTTGTCTGATGGCCTGATCTTTTTCCCCAATGAAGAATGAACACACATATTTTCCTTATCTGTAAAATGGGGATAAAAATATCAGCCCCCCAGAAATGTTGTGAGACTCAAATGAGATAAAATATGTAGTGATTTTTGCAAACTTGAAAATGCTACATGTTTATTATTGAGGATAAAGAGGAGGAGGAGAAAATGAAGAAGAAGAAGAGGAGGAGGTGAAGAAGACTTCTATACTTAAAGGCAGAAGACCTTAGTTTAAGTGTCTCACATAATCATGGGAGGTGTTTTAGATACTCAGCTTCAGTTTCCTCATCTATAAATGTGAATAATGTTACATACATTATTTAATATGTAAACTTCTCCCAAGGAAATTATCTTTTTCACTATATCAAAACACTATTGAATGATATGTGAAACTCAAAAAGGGACTAGATGTATATAAATTGATACACATCAAATTAATCAGAAGTGGAATAGCAATATACACAATGATTACAGTGATGCATATGAAAATATCACTAATAAAGAGTAAATCAAAAATGTATTGCAATGAAAAATTGATAGGTCTTTGTTACAGATGAAGTTCATTTATTCTCCCCTTCTCCAATAGAGAGATGTGATACTATCATGTGAAATGTTGCCTATGCTGTCAGATATTGTTGTTTTGTTCTTGATGTTATGAGTGATGGTGGTTGTACAAGGAAGAGTTCAGGGGAGAGGGGGATGGAATGGAAAATTATTGGTGAAAAATAGGGAGATGCATTAATATTTTTTAAGTCAGCAAAATGGGCTGCACATAGTTGAAAACTATGCTACAGATATGACTTTATAAGTAATAGCACTAAGAGATTATCTTCTTCCTTCTGAACACAAGCCTTCTTTTAATGTAACCTAAACGAAAACAATCACTTTTGTTGATTGAGTCACACTATTGACTTATGCTTATTTTTCAGTTCATTAGACACGCCTGCCAAATCTTTTTTCATAAATTTCTATCCATTCACAACTTCCTTGTGAATTTTCCCCTATAATTGTTGATTTCATTTCACAAATGAAATTATATAATTCAATTTAGGAATTTACTTTTATTCCTATTGTATTTTATCTTAATAAATTTAGCCCATTATTCTTACCCTTTGAGAACTTTTTAGTTACTGAATCTATCACCCAACATGCTTATTCTCCCTTTCAACTTTATATTAAATGCAGATCTCACCATAATGTCACTTAGGTTCAAATATTATTAATAAGTTGAATAGCCTAGAGCAGAAAATAAGATATAAACTCCACTCCACTGTTTTCTTGTCAAACCAGCAATCCCTACCCTTTGATTCTGGTCATTTGGTCAGTCTTGAATCTGTGAACCTGTACTTCTACCAAGCTTGTACTTTTCTACTTTATCCAGGAGGAGATCATAAAAACCTTGGTCAAATCACTTGCTGAAATTCAGGTATTACACATTTAAGAGTCTACTTCCAAAATAATTTAAGATACCTTCCCTTTACTCAGTCTGCACTTCTGAAATTTTCTTCTATGTCAATGATACCTAGAAGCCACCTTGGTTCTCAGAAACACATTTCAATGGGAATCAAACTCTGACAGATAACAACAAATTGGAGAGGCTTGGAGTACAGAACCAGAGGCAAAATTCAGCTAAATGGAAAAATATTCAACAGAAAATCTTTGGCTGCCATGTGATGAATTTAATGTCAGAGCAACTTCTCAATAATCAGTTAATCTTTGAGAGGTTGAGATCACCCTCTATGGAGAGAAAGGTGACTCACAAACTCATGAATATTTTGAGTTACTGAAATAAATTCTTAATTCAAGAAAGAAATTAAACATAGAACATTTCCTATTTTCCTTCTAAAATAAGAGAATCTAAATTAAGTTAAATAATTTTCCCCTAATTTGTTGATCTCTAGGTACTTTTTGCAGACTCAAATGTTCTTAGGACACTTTTATGCCACAACTAATTTAGAGTCTGCTTTCCCCAGGACCATACTTTTTTTCTCACATGGCCACAGTACCAAGTTGTGTTTTTGTTTTTTCATACAAGGTATTTCTGTGATTCACTTAAGAAGATAAATGCCTCATTGAAGTCTTCCCAAGTCAGAGATAAATTAGAGGGGAAGAATGATGGAGGGAGACAGAGAAAGTTGGAGAGGGAAAAACAAAGATCAAGGAAATTAATTACAGAAGAGGGAAGATGTTAACAGCATGTATAGAGGTGATGGATGGTGATGTTATGAAGAATGTGGGGGACTCAGTTTATTTGGGAGGAAGGGAGTCTCCTAGATAAAGGGACAGAGGAGGAGACAAGAGAATTACAGAGACAGAGAAAGACACCAATACAGAATGAACAACGAACAAGGTTACAAGTTGAGAGAATGAGAGAGGAAGGGGGCGGGGAAGAAACAGAAATAGAAATATTGAGAGATAGAAACATAGCGATAACTAATATTTATATTGTATTTTGGCATATTTTCTTAATTAATTCTAACAACATCTCTGTGACCTAGGTGTTGCCATTATTCTGATCTTATAAGAGATCTAGAAACTAGATCTGAAAGATATTAAGTGACTTGCCCAAATACATTCCTCTAGTAAGCTTAGGCAGGATTCAATCTGATATTTTCTCGATTCCAAGTTCAAACTTCTTTTCACTGTGTCAAATAGCTGGCTAAATGAGTAGGTATAATGTGCTTGTGATAACCTAATGAAAATACATAGGTAAAAGTTCTTATTTTCAAAATGAATAGAATAATGAATAACCAGAGCTGGAAATTGCCTCAAAGGATACAAGGTCACACTCATTGCAGTGCAATTTCCTGAACAGCTTCTAGTAACAAGTAGATCTTCCAGTAATGAATGTCTACTTGCAAGTCAGCCCAGTCTCATTTGGAACAGTTATAAATTTAAAAAGTTTTCTCTTATGTCTCATTAAAATATGCCTCCAGATAATTTGAAGCCATTGCTCCATCTCCTACCCTCTAAGACTAACAGAATAAATGGAATCTCTTTTCTACTAGGCAATTCTGGCAGAAGTAAGAGGCAAATGTTGAGTCATTTTTATTATACTTGCTGAAGGTCTGGCTAAATGCTCATGCAGACATCTCTATAGATCATTCCCCTCTCATCAGTCAAACTAATTCTTAATTGCCCTCATTGGCACTTCTTGTTTTGTTTACTATATCCCTCCCCCATCTTCTCCTCATTCCCTAAATTTCCTTAGGTTGCAAAATAAGAGTTGAAGACTTGGGATCAGAAGCCAACTCACCTATCCCAGAGTGTGAGAGGATCAGGGATCAGTGGACCCCTGTGCTTGCTCAACTCAAAGGAGGGAATCTTTATACTGAGCATCTAGAGAGTCATCTAGAGAGCAAGTAATTCCAGCTCAGGAATTCCTGGGGGCATTGAGAGCAGGCAGAGGGAGGGAGGGAGAGAGATTCTTAATCTCAGAGATTATTTTGCTTTGCATTAACCCATTAGCCATAGAGAGAGGTGTATATACTAAGTAACCATGACCCAATATCATGATTTAAAGCCACTGTTTGACCTAATCTGACCCACTCTTTCCTCCATCCTTCCCACAGAAGAGATTGCATTGGTCATGAGATTGAAGTGGATGTCAGTGAGAGATGACAGAGAAGAATGAGATGATTCCTAAGCATTTGTGAGGTCATTTAGAACTTTCTGGAAAGAGAAGAATGGAAGTTTTATGAAGAGAAGTTTGGGGAAGGGGGAGAGAAGAGATAAGGAAAAGGGAGGAATAGAGTTCATGGAGGGAAGAAAGAGTGTATATTAAGAGATCAAAAAGGGAATTGGCTTTGAGAGAAGGGGGAGAAGAAATTTGAGGAGATAGAGGAGCAAAAGACTGGCAAGGGTAAGAGGGGAGTTTATTGGTAGCAACAAGGAAAGAATATTGAGGAAAGGAAAGAAAAAGATGAGAAACTTTGGTTGAGAGTGAAGGAGGGAGAACATGAAGCCCAGAAGACATTAGGTTCTTTTTTTTTTAAAGAAGTACATTACATGAGGCTCAATTACTGAGGAAAATGGTAGAGAATAATGAAAATCTTTATGTCATGTGTATTTTTAATTTCATAAATAAAGTAAATGGCAGCAAAAGACCTAGTTAATTCTGCATTGTGACCTGTGGCAACTCTGCTTATCACTGGGTATCCTAGAGTAACCAAAGATGGCAACTTTTTGTCATTCTAGACAAATGATGGTGGCAACTATTCATGCATTGTCTTCATTATGTACAGGAAATCTGCAGCCCTCTAGATGAATTTTTACTCAGTGACCCATGAAGTGTGCCTATGAAATGGACTAAGTGGGAGAGAGGAGTAAAGGTAGGGTTTTGCCTGAGCTCTCTTAAATTCATCTTGGAACAAATTTAAAATAATGTCCTAAAACAAAGTCTGGAGTGGTAGATCTATAAAAGGATGATATGAAACAATTTTCTAGTCTGAGCCACCTTAGAAGGTGGGGTGAGAGTGAAGTGCAGTCCAGGGCAGACCTTACTTAGGAAATCAACAGTTGGCCTTAGGAGTGACTGAAGATGTCTTCTGGAGCTCTCAGCCTACAGACAGTAAGGCGAGCAGACAAATTGTCAGAAATATTTTCGGGGAACCCTTTGCTGGCACAAGATGCAGGTATATGTTATATTGCCTGCACATAGGTCCTACATTGCACTCCAAAGGCAAGGACCTAGCACACTAGAACCTGGACACAATTTCATTGAAGAAAAGAATGCTGGTAATCACTCACAGAATAGAGTACAGACAAGGAGAGCAGGGACC
This sequence comes from Potorous gilbertii, assembly GCA_028658325.1. Lineage (NCBI taxonomy): Eukaryota > Metazoa > Chordata > Mammalia > Diprotodontia > Potoroidae > Potorous > Potorous gilbertii. The sequence goes on along the minus strand of CM053771.1, from coordinate 74,519,785 downwards.
AAACTTCTTCTTAGATCATACCACTTTAGAAGAACTGAAACTTTACAGCCCCCCAGAATTTGCTTTGAAAATCATATTAGTTTATATTCTTCCTTGCTTGCTGGTGGCAGTTTCTCCTCCTAGATCCTGAACTTAGGAGTGACAGACTCTGCTTTCTATGTGCTCTATTATGCTCAAGTAGGTGGGAGCCTTGATGAAGAGGGAATGGCTCCTGTGCTGACAGCCAGGTCCTGAAAGGAACCATTTGAGTGCAGTAGCAAGATAGAGGTCAGGAAGACTGGAGATAGACCCTGCTGTTGATGGAGTTGCAATTTGAACCAGCTTTTCTTGAAAATAATTTGAAATAATGCTGAGAGAATTCCTAAACTGTGCACATTTCCTTTGGCCCAGCAATACTACTACTACTAGGTACAAAGAGATCAAAGGAAGAAGAAGAACCTATATACACAAAAACATTACTGGCAGTTCTTTTTACGATGCCAAAGAATTAGAAATTGAGGGGATTTTCATCATTTCTGGAATTACTGAACACATTATTGTATACAAAGGTAATAAAAAAAGTTGTAATTTTAGAAATCACGCAACAAACTCTTGCACAGAACCCAAGGAAGACTTCTATGAATCATTGTAGAATGAAGTAAACAGAGCAGGAGAAAAAATTATCCAATGACAATATTATAAAGACAAACAATTTTGAAAGACGTAAAAACTTATCCCAATAGTGATCAACCATTTTTTTTTCTGGAGGATTCATGATGAAACATTCTACCCAACTTCTGACATTTGTGTGAATGACTTTTGTGTTACATATACCAGCGAATAATCTGAATTAATTTCTTTAAATATTGACAGATTTGACCTCTTTGCTTTCCATGGAACTCTGGGAAGTATTCTCCAGTACCACAATTCCAAAGCATTCATTCTGTGTCACTCAATTTTCCTCATATTTTTACATGGTCAATGTGAGAATTTGTGTTGCTTGTCTACGACTTATTATTACAAGGATTTCAGCTATTCCCCTCCAACATTGTGGAGAGGGAAATGGGAGTCCTAGAAAGTAGATTTTTGTTAAGGGTGACCCTACTTCCTTAAACTGGAGGAGGAAGGATGAGAAGATTCCCTTTTCATATGGGCATTCCTCCCTCCTGGTACCCTGATAAGTTGTACCTTTTAGTCTAATGTACAATTCAGCTTTGAGACTGATGTTCTTGTTTCATATCACCTTTTTGAATAAATGTTTAGTGCCTATTTATTGAATGTCTAGTAATATTGTAGAAGGAAACAAAAAAGTATAGCTCTTATCCTTGTAGAACTTTTAAAGAGATTTTGCAAAGTATTTATGTATTTTAAAGCATATAAAATAGGAAGGTAAGAGATTGGAGATGAGGTTTACTTGTCTCATATTTTGTCACTAAAGCACAGGTGGAAGTTTTCATTCAGTTAAGTGATTATCAAAACATTTAACCCCTAGAATCACCCTTCATGGTTACATCAAATCCTAGAAGACTAAAATTTCAGAGTTGGCACCTCAGTTATGTACACTTAACTAAAACTGAGTTCATAATCTTCCTGGATTCATCACTCAGATTTCCATTTTCTGGGGGATCATTTCTACTCACCAACTTTTCCTTTTGAAAGTAGTCAGGAAAATATCACTTTTTCTAGTGAAGCTTTGCTCTCAATTAGTGTGATATCTTCTGTCCTTATCAGGAAAGAAGAGGTAATCCTCTAAGAAAAGTATAGTCACTTTTTAAATATTCACAAACCATGTAGATGCAGGACCCCGAAAAATATGAAAATCATGAAATGCACAAATATTTGAGATCTAGTATCTAAGTTACTAAAAACGAGTGGGCAACTAGGTAGCACCAGGACTGGAATTAGGGCTACCTGAGGTCAAATTTGGCTTCAGACATTTATGAGCTATGTGATCCTGCATGAATCTCTTAACCTGCTTCCTTCTGTTTCCTCATGAGTAAAATGGGGAGTGATAGTAGCACCTTATTTACTAAAGTTGTTGGGAGGCAGCTAAGTGGCTCAGTTGATAGAATTCTGGGACTGGAGGCAGGAAGGACTAAGTTCATATTTAACTTACTAGCTGTATGATGCTGGGCAAGTCCCTTAAACTCTGTTTGCCTTAATCCAGTACAAAATGAAGTGACAAACCACTGCAGTATCATTGCCAAGAAAAACCCATGGACAGTATGGTCCATGGGGTCATGAAGAGTCAGACATGACTAAACAACTGAACAACCACTACAACCTAGCCTTGTTGTGAGGATTACAGTAGATAATAACTGGAAAATGATTAGCACAGTGCCTGGAATTTAGTAAGTACTTCATAAATATTGGCCATTAGGAGTCCTTGCAGTAGGCCAAGAAAATGGTAAGAAATGCCATTCAGGTCTATGCAGTCATGGGTGTTTAGCTGTGTTTATCTATGCCTTAGCCATTTAAGCTGGCAACAAGTACCAAGTGGCCTACTAGGGGCCTAGCCTAAGTCAGGAACTATTGCACATGCACTCTGCCGGGTGCTCTTTCTGGGCTTTAAGAAGATTCTAGGATCTATTTGCCAGTGAAAGCCTGGAGCACTTGTTCCCTGATCTGCTTAGTTCTCACACCACAGATGACACGGTTGAGTGGTACTGGGGTAATGATAGAGGCTGGCAATAAGAATATGGACCTATGGGTGTATGTGTTGACCAAATCAGTGAGTGAGTAAGAAGAAAAAAGCTAGCGCATAGAAAACACATATAACTCCTACACGTGAGTCACAGGTGCTGAGTGCCTTGAGTTGGGCATCATGGGAAGGAAGGCAAAAGATTGCATGGAGAATATAGGCATAGGAAACACCAAAAAAGATGAGATCCAAAAAGAGAAAGGAAGCATGAAAGAGGACATAGATGGCATCAATATGAATGTTGTCACAGGTCAACTTATGAATTCTCATGTGCTCACAATAAAAGTGTCCAATGACACAAGATTGGCAGAAGGATAGGCAGTAGGCCAGAGTGATGACAGGTATCATGAGAAAATAGGGTGCAGCACAATAAACACCCCAATGCCAGTCAACACTTAGGCTGTCAAGATGATTGCATAGAAGAGTGGTGCAGATGGCCATATGGAGATCAAAGATCATGCCAAGTAGAATACCTGGTTCCATGCCAGTGAAACTGTGGGTGAGGAACACTTGGGTCATACAGGCTCCAAAGCTGATCTCATTGGCCCAAAATCATAAGATGAAAAGAATGTAGGGCGCAGAGGTTGTTGAAAGTACTAGATCAATTGTGGAGAGGATGGCCTGGAAATAAAGCATAGGATCATGGAATGTCTTTTCAATCTGCATCACGAGTAAGATGGTGACACTGCCCAAAATTGCCACAAGGTAGAGCAGAAGGGGAAAGACAACAAGGCATGAATATCCTCCAGCCCAGGAATGATCAGCAGAATGAAGGTGTTTGGGTGGAATGTAGTAGCATTAAGTTGTGACATCATGCCATAGACTGAAAGGCCAGGAGAAATTTTCCCTATTTAGAAAATGACAAAAAAAATTAAAATGACTGTATAATATTTAACCAAAGTATTATTAAAAGAAGGTATTTTCTATATTTCCAGTGCCTTTCCTACCCCTCCATTCTTCTTATACCTTAACCACCACATACTCTATGATTCACTGACACTGGATCCCTTGCTATTCCTTACCCATAACACTTCATCTCTCAACTTGGTACATTTTCATTGGTTATCCTCCAGTACCTGGAATGCTCTTTCTCCTTGTCCCTGCCTCTTGGCTTCCCTGGTTTTTGGTGGATAAAAGATATCTTTTTTTTTTCCACTAGTTAATAAGAAAAAAATATTTTGCTATGCTTTAACCAAAATACTATTGTACTAGTTCCCTTAGGCACTAGGGACATTAATGTAATCAACTTGTGCTGGAGCTTTCTCTTGTGGAGACCCAGAATAACTAACCCTTCATGAGGTTCCCATTCCTTGTCAAGTTTCTTTTTGTTGTAGGAGCAATGCCTGGGGATTCTTTGAACATGAAAGTGTCAGTCATAGGGTTTTATCTCTAGAGATGATCTTCATTGACTCTGGTAAAAATGTGCAAAGATTTACAGGGATTTTGCAACCACTATTACCTCACAAAATACCAAAGAGCTCCAAAGGTTAAAAAAAAAGTTCTTTATTCCATTGGGAGAGAGAAATTAGAAACATGTTTCAGGGCCTCCTCTAGTAGGAGACCCAAGTAAGTGGGGCTAAATCTCGATTTATATATTCAGGGCTAGATAAAAAAAATCAAACATTATACTGTAGGTGTAGTGTAATGGTGAAGTACAACAGCAACAGTGAGGCAAGGCTGTCTAATGACAAAAAGATCATTCATAGAAGGGCTTCCTGTCTTGTCCAGTTTATGCTTGCCCAAGCTGAGGGACCATCAGTTCTGTGAATTAGTTTCAACAGTGTTCATCCAGAAGGGGAACACAAGGGATTGTTGGTATGTTTGCTAGTCCTCAGCTCTGGAAATCAGGGTGTCTGTAAATAAACCTTAAAGAGTCTAATCAAATCTCTCCTTCAATCCCTCCTTAGAGCAGACAATATTATAATCTATTATCGAATTCAATTTTACTAAACCAGCATTTATTTAGAACACACAATGTGTGAAATACCATATTTAAAGCAAGGCACAGAAAGAAGAAAAATGGTATGACAGCTGCTCTCACAGAGGTTACATTCTTATGGAGGTAAGTGGTTGGAAGTACAACCAGGGGTTGCTAAAACTAGCTCTTACTGACTCAGTGGAGCTGATTGTTCAGTTTTCAATGTAATCGTTTAAATCTTAGAAATTGATGAATATGAAAAGTTAGGACTTTGTTATCTTATTGTTTGTCTAGACTTAAGAAAGTGAGAGAAAATGGTAATAACACAAATGAAACTTAAAGGTGTGTACCATAGTTAAACATTTATTAGGACACCACTGTATATCATATATGCAGATGATGCATAATAAGGCAGCTGTATGGTACAGCAGATAAAGTGGCAGTCCTAGAGCCAGGAGGACATGAGAATAAAATGAGAAAACCAAACAGTACTTATCCCAGTGCCTGACACATAAGCCTTTTGTAGATGTTAGCAGTTATTTTTGATTATGATTCTTATGTGACTATATTACAAAGTAGGAAGTGATGCCAGCACATGAGAGATTTTAACCATATTTCCTAGCAATATTTCAAGAGTAAATAGCATTTTCATCAGGGAAAAAAGGAGGACATAGATCTGGAAAGAATTTCAGAGGAGATAGCTCCAGAGTGAAACTGAGCCTTGAATGAAGGTAAGTGTTCTGGAAACTCCCCCTGAAACAGGCGTTGATTTCATCCATGGGGGACATCCTGTGCCTAGGAATGGAAACAGGAGATGGCATTTTGAGTTTGGGGAGGACTTAAAAGGCCAGTTGTCCTGGAAAAGAGAGTGACTGATAGAAAATAAAATGAAATGATATTGAAAAAAGGTGGACTCTAGCTATAGTGTGGAAGGTTTTAAATGGCAAGCTGACTAGTGTGTATTTCCATTTTAAGGAATTTGTATTTTGTCTTCCAATGTGCATGCTGAAGAATGGGATATATGTTGACAAAGAGTCATTCGGCATGTGCTTAAAGAGAAGAAGGAGTAAACCCAGACTCTAATTTACATATTTTATATATATCATAGATGTAGAGTTTGGAGAACTCATTAGAAATCATCTTTTCCAACACTTACATTTTACAGCTAAGGAAAATAAGGCAAGAAGAGGCAAATAAAAATATATAGCAGAAGCAATATTCACATGCAGGTCTTCCAGGGACAAATCTAGCATTCTTTCTATCATGTCATGCTATCTCTCTATATAGAAGAATGCAAGACCTTAGTTTTCTCAAGCAAATTCCTGAAAACTTTGGACAAGTTCTTATTAGATATGATAGTTGAGGACAGGCATGAGATATGTTTTCATTTAAATCCCAGTCATACTCTCATGTAATCAGCAGATCCTGTAGTTAAATAGAACTTCCAAAAGGGAAGAATCCAGCTCATTGTCAGAAACCAACATAATATGTTATTTTTATTTCAATATTCCCAGCATAATTTTCATGTCCAAACAAAATAGTACTACTATGAAAGCATCCATTTTAGCCAAGTTCTACTTATACTAAGATGAATCAAAATAGAGAAAGCAATCAGCATAAACAATCGTGTTGTTCAGTTGTTTTAGACTTTCGTGACTTAATTTGTGGCTTTCTTGGTAAAGAAACTAAAACCATTTGCCATTCTTTCTCCAGCTCATTTTACAAGTGAGGAGTTGAGGCAAATAGGGTAAGTGACTTGCTCAGGAATGGGCAGAGAACAATTTGTTCCAATGGTATGAAAGCAGCTGAAGCAGGTCCTGTTGATTGCTTGGAATTTAATCAGACATTAAAAAATCCAAGGTCATCCACTGCATCCCAGGACATTGCTAGTTGTCTTAAATTTTTTTCTGCCACTGGACTTTGATGATTCTCTAAGACAGAGTGAAATTGATGATTGCGTGCATCATTGCCTCACTTAAAATCCAATTCATTCACAACTGTCTTTCTTTGTAAATTATTTATATGCCTAATGCCTTAGCACAATAACTGAAAGCTAGTCACTTACATTAGGCACTGAAATGTTTACTGAATTGAAAAGTGAATTGAATTATACATTATGAAACCACATTCTTCAAAACTATCTAGTAATTAAAAAAAAAATAAAAGTGTAAATATGTTTTAAATGTCAACGCTAAATCCTCAAAGAGGTGGGAGGATGAGGTCATCTTATTTATCTCCTGATGACCCATGTGCAAGTCAAGAAGCAAGAATTAGAACCGGACATGCCATAACTGATTGATTTAACATTGGGAAAGGAGTACTACAGGACTGTGTATTGTCACTGAATTAACTTATATGTAGATTACATCATAAGCAATGCCAGGTTGGATCATGCTGGAATTAAGGATGCTGGGAGAAATATCTACAATCTCAGATTTGTAGATAATACCACTCTGATGGAATAAGGTTAAAAGGCATTAAAAAACTTCTTCATAAGCATAAAAAAGAAGAATGTGAAAACTTTCTTGAAGCTTAACTTAAAAAAAAGCAAAATTCATGCTTTCATTTCCAGACAAATAGAGGAGAATGAAACAGGCACAGTGTCAAATTCTATATTCTTGATCTCAAGAATCACTGCTAACAGTGACTTCATCCATAAACTTAAAATATGTTTGCTCCTCAGAAGGAAAACTATGGCAAAACAGAGTTATCACCTTGCTTACATAAGGTCTATATAATCAATGCAATGATTTTTCCAGTAGCAAGATATGACTGTGAGAGATGGACTATAAGGAAGCTGAGAGCTCCAGAACTGGTGCTTTAGACTTGTGCTGCTGGAGAAGAATTTTGAGAAATTCTTAGACAACAAGAACATTAAATCAGTCAATACTTAAAATAAATTAATTCAGGCTATTTACTAGAAGGTCAAATACTAAAGGTGAAGCTTATATTTTTTTACAGAAACTGAGAAGATGGGACTCATTGGAAAAGACCCTGATGTTGGTAAGAATAAAGGCAAATGGAAAGTGGAATGACAGAGGAAGAAGTAAATAATATCATGGAAACAATAACTATGAACTTGGACAGACGCGATAAGGCAATTCAATCTAAGTGGTATAAAAGAAACAGATTAATGAGAAAAGAAAATTCTGTGATCTTTGATGAGAACACCTCACAAAGTCAAGAGAAGAAAAAGACCATGAGCACATTGTGTGAGCCCCTAGTGGTGAACATTTTAAAGTATGCGGAAAAAAGTCCCACAAGATGGACTTAGAGAGCACACCTATGATAAAACTTACTCAGGTCACATTTCAAACCTGGAGGTGAGGTGCTACCATTAATCAGTGACTACGATGAGTGGAAATGACTGTTTTAGAACACCAAATTCTAGATTTCTGCAATCTCAAAGATAATGTGGTTTAATCTGTTTGTGTGCAGAAATCCTTCCACATAGTGCCCAAAAGTTCTGAGTTCTGACCGAAATCCTCCATGGATGGAAAAATTATTTACCTGATAAAAAATCCATTCCAATTTTTAGTAGGTCTAATTCTTGGGAAGTTATTTCCATGAGATCAAGTGAGAGTCTGTCTCTGTTTTACCTCCATGTATTTTGTTTTCTGGAACAAACTCAGTCTGATGTGACCTCCATTAACCAAACTTTACCTCACTGCCTCTTACTGCCAAGTAGAAGCCGATATTCTGTCCCTGTCAGAGTACCAGTCATGATACATTAGAAACAGAACAGTCATGATTTCCAAAATATTCGTGAGTATATGAATTCCAGCAGTTCAATTGCAAACAAAAAATCAACATTTGGGTCAGTGACATTGAGAAAATTTCCTAAGAAAGGTAAATCAGGCCTATGTGTTCTTAGGTTTTAGTTATACATAGGTCATTTTGCTACTCCTAAGGTGTTCAATGGTACTTTAAGCTGGTAAGAAATACTAGCTCTTTCCAGGAACTGGACTAGACTGAACAATCACTTGGCAGTGTCCTATTCTGTAAGCATTGGGAAGATGGTAGGGTCTATTTGCCATTGAAGGTCCGGAGCACCCGTTGTCTGATTTGCTTTGTCCTCACACCATAGATGACAGGGTTCAGTGATGGTGGGATGACCACATAGAGGCTGGCAACAAGAATATGGACATATCTTGGGATATGGTGGCCAAATCTGTGAGTGAGGAAGGAAAAGAGGCAGGGTGTATAAAAGACACACATAACTCCTACATGTGAACTGCAGGTACTAAGTGTCTTGAGTTGAGCATCATGAGAAGGGAGGCGAAAGACTGCACGTAGGATGTAGCCATAGGAAATTCCAATCAGGATCAAGTCCAAGATCAGGAAAGAGGCGACAAAAAGTCCATAGATGGCATTGACACGGATATTGGCACAAGCTAGCTTGGCAATGCCCATATGTTCACAATAGGCATGAGCAATGACACGAGTCTGGCAGAAAGGCAGGCGAAAGGTCAGGTATATGATAGGCAGCATGAGCAAAATGGGGCGTAGAACAATGGCCACCCCTATACCTACCAGTACATTGGCTGTCAGAATGGTTGTGTAGTGAAGTGGGGCACAGATGGCTACATAGCGATCAAAGGCCATGGCTAACAGAACAGCTGACTCCATCCCTGTGAAGGTATGAATGAGAAACATCTGAGCTAAGCAAGCGCCAAAACTGATCTCACGGGCTTCAAACCAGAAAATGCCTAGCATCCGAGGCACAGAAGATGTGGACAAGGTCAGGTCAATACCTGACAGGATGGCCAGGAAGTAGAACATGGGATCACGGAGCGTCTTTTCAACCCAAATCACCAGTAAGATAGTGATATTGCCCAGCAGAGCCACAATGTAGACAGAGCAGAAAGGCAGGGAGAGCCAGGCATGGAAGTGCTCTAGCCCTGGGATGCCCAGGAGGATAAAGGTGTCTGGGTGGAGGGTAGTTGCATTGTGTTGTGACATCCTATCACAGGTTGAACGGCCACGAGGATCCTCCCTCCTTGAAAGGAAACAAACAAGCAAAGAGTTAAATGTAAAAATACGTAGCTCAAAGTCAACATATGGAGCTTCTGAGGCCAAGTTAGTGGGTATGGTACCTCAATGACCATTATTAGATCTTACAATCAGCCTGACCCTCTCACTCTGGTAACAGATATGCTTCACTCACTGAGTCATCTCTATCTTTGGCTATGGATGCAAAATTGTAACTTTAATCTTGAACTGATTCCTACCTAATAATGGACAAAGATGGAGTTGCTTTTAATCTGAGTGTTCACCCTGATGAATGAGTCTGTACTTGATTTCAAATTGAAAAATAACCTTGTCCTCATTATTACTCCCCATAATTAGAGACACAAAGGAAATAACAACACTTGGAGGGTACCTTAGAAATATATGGGTCACTGTGCAAGAGAGTTTGGATGGCTCAATCCGATCCATAACAAACAGTAGTATTGTCTTTGTGGGGTTAAACGGTTCCTTCTGTGGATGTATCCTACACCATATAAGCAGATAGGTACCACAAGGGAATAAAATGCTAGGCTGTCACCAGGAAAACCTGGGTTCAAATTCAATCTTATACATTTTATAGCTTTTCACCCTGGGCGAGACACTGAACTGCTTTTTTCCTCGGTATCTTCTTCTCTAAAGTGGAGAGAATAACAGCTTCCTCTCAGGGTTATGAAGCTCAAATGGAATAATATTTTATAAAGCATTGAGCATAGTTCCTAGAACACAATAGGTACTTAATAATGTCCGTTTCCTTCCTTCCTTGACACAAATAATTCCTATTAGCCTAAGCTTTATTATTGATAGAATAAGGGTAACAATAGTACCTCACTCATAGGGTTCTTGTGAGGTACATAAAGTGCTTTGCACACTCTTAGAGGCTGTATAAATAAATGCTAGCTCTATTGCAGTGACTACTTTTCCTGGATACAGTAGCTCTATATTATTTAATATTTACCTGATACTCGAACATGGAGAAATTTTTTTTTCCCTTACTGCTACTTTCCTTTAAACAAAATATATTTGCAGTACCTACTTTCCAAAGATATCACAAGAAAACATGCTTCATAAATTTTAAACTGTGACTTAATTGGAATTATTAAGAAAATAAGTAACTAGACCATGTTTACAAAGATACAGTTACAAATACACAGCTGTGATAGAGACAAGTGTCGAACTCAGATCTTCCTGATTTTAAAACTGATCCTCTGTCTATTGAACCAGCTATCTCTCAAAATGCTAGGGACAGGTGTGGGATTATATGTACTTTATTTAAGACATGACTGTAAGTAGTTATTTCATCATAGATATACAGACACTTGAGAAACAATTATTGATGGAGACCAGAAAAATACTCAGTTATTTTTGAGAGAGACAGTGAACAGACACTTAATGAAATTTAAATTAGAGTGGAATGAGAGGTGAATCTTAGCTGAAACTGTGGCTTAGAGCATTACAAGTAGAATTTGGATGACTCGGGAAGGCATTGTGGTAGAGTAGAAAGACCTTGTTCTTAGGCTCCAAAGACCAATGTTCAAATCCTGGTTCTCTCTATATCTTAGCTGTGTGACTGTGTAGGATGATTTAGCCCTTTTCAATCACAGTTTCTTTATCTACAAATTGGGAATCCTAATGCTTACAAAACCCTCACTCTGAAGGATTTTTTGTGAGGAAAATGTTTTATAACATTTAAAGAACTATGGAAATGTTGTTGGTATTCCTATAATCATCATCACTTTGAGGGCATAAAGGGGAAATAGGAATAAATAAAGAGCAAGAATGATCCAAGGCTGAGGTGTCTATAAAGAAGACCTCAGGCTTCTTATTAGGTAAACACAGCTGACCTGAATATCTTCCTCTGATCCTGATTAACTCCCGGAGCGTAAATGTTAAACTTTCCTGCTTCTAGAAAAGGTATACATTTTGCTTCATCTTTACAGAGAAGTTGAAAGGGTGTGACTATATAAAGAGAGGGTTTACATTAAAATAGCAGAATTTAAATCCAGACAGAACTTTACAGATGAATTAGTCAAATCTCACCATTTTAGAGTCAAACAAAATAGAGATTAAGTGATTTAACCAAGTTCACTTAAGTGATTTTTAGATTGGAATCCAGATCCACAGATTCCAAGACAGACATTCCTCATCCCCTATCCCCTGGTATCAGGACTGCCAGGTCCAGAGACAGTAATAATATTTTGGAGCCCTGGAACTTTTCTCTCCCCCAAGGGACAACTTAAAGTTTAACTTTAAATTTCAAGTTAATATCCTCCACAGGGGATGCAAAGTTTTCTCTTCATCTACAACTTAGCATTGTAAGTCTAGAGATTTCAGATAAGAGTCTCCCAATGTAGAAGTTGATTAAAGGATGCTGAGTTTAGGGTTAGGAGATTGTTTAGCAGTCATAAAGTCCAACCCCCTTTATTTTCCAGATGTGAAAACTAAAAACATGTGGTACAACTTACCCAAGATCACAAGGGTCCCATTAGAACTTGTATTCAAACCCAGGTCATTTACCTCCAAACTCAACACTATTTGCTATGGGCCACAATGCTTTTAAACAGATGAAGAAGAATCCTCCCTCCCCCAAGATCTTCTCAATGTCACCTTAGTCCTGTATGCCTTCTGAGTTATGACCAACATGATTAGGGCTTTGGGAATGAGAATGGCACATTTATGTCAGATAGGAAGATAAAATTGTATTGATTCATTCATATACACACATACTTAGATATCACTATGAATAAAACATACTCAAACAGTATCTCAAGTCGACATTTACCGAGACCTATTTAGTTCCAAATACAGGCCTGAATGTATATGCAACTCCCACAAACATACATAGGCATAGCCCATACAGATATGTACACAAATCCTAATTCAGAGACTCATAGACATAGACTCTTATGCAGACACCGATGTTGACCCTCCTACAAAGCACTGACCATCAAACAACAATGCTCAAAGATGAACATAGACATTCAGCTCTAGACTGACATATCCATATACATACATACATACATACATAAATTATATATATATATATATATATATATATATATATATATATATATATATATACTAGGAGAGGTACTTGTCACTAATAGACCTAGAGTCACAAAACACTCACAAGTACACCAAAACATCTGTTCAGCTGTTCACAAACTGATAACCAGAAACACTAATTATCTCTTTGACATGGACACAGATCCACACATACCTCTACACCGGCAGATAGGTGATATATTGTATAAAATGTGAGAAGACCTGAGTTTTATTCTACTTCAAACACTTGGTAGTTATAAGATCTTGACCAAGTGACTTAGCATCTTGCCACCTCAGTTTACTAATTTAAACAATGGGAATAATAGTGCCACCAATCACTGGTTTGTTGTGATGATTGATAATATATATATTTTGCAAATCTTAAAGCACTATATTTATTAATATTGTAAAATTACTTTAAAAAATTATAATTGTAGGAAATCAGACATTCAGCTCAGGGAGTAAGGGTGATGGCCTTAGAGACATGGAGGACCTGAGTTTAAGTAACATACCAGACACTACAAGCAGCAATGTGACCCTCAGTAAGTCATTTAATCTTTCTTTGTAACATTCTCTTCCTCTCTTGAACAGGTATGATAATAGTGTCTGCATCCAAGGGTTGTTGGGAGAATCCAATGAAATAATTTTTGCCAAGTGCTTTGCAAAACTTAAAATTCTATGCAAGTGCTAGCCATTATTCAGACACTGTCAAAAGTACTAATACATTTTACTAGATTCATTTATATGGCATAAAAAATTAGACTATTGAGAAGGGCAGGGATAGAGTGAGGGAGAGGGGGTAGGATAAGGGGACAGAGAATATGATGGAGTAAAAGAGTAACTCAGAATAAAATGAAAACGACTTAGAAGAGATGGTATCCTTTACACGCACATCATCAAGAAGAAAAGATGCAGTTTATCAGGTGTGTCATCCTCCGGGAGATCAGAAGCTGGAAACATGAGGCTGAAGAATATTGCCCCATTAGAACTCTGCTTGGGTTACAAATCTGCCTTCTTGAAGCTTTTCATAGGCTGTAAGGACAGCCTGCTAGATTTGGGGAACTTTGTCTCCCATAAACACTGCTGCTAATATCAATATATTCCACATGAATTTTGACCCTTTCCCTCCCTCTGTCTTCCATGAGAGTATGGATGCTTGGTTAACCTGAGCAATGGTTAACCATTTCAAAACCTTAATTAATGTTTTAGATCATCTGAGATTTCCACCTAAAATTTTTGTTTCCCAGGAGGTTGGAGAATTGCTTTGTCCTAAGATGGGAAGGCAGACCAGACCATCTGATCCCACTTAGACCATTTGTCAACCTACACTTCTCAGGGTATTATGACATTTTTCAGAGAGATCTCAAATCAATGTACAATAAAGACATTGAATCAAAGGCTTAGAACTGGAAGGATCTTTAGTGGAAATCTCATCTACTCACTAGAGAATTGAGAGTTCACAGCCCAGATGAGCCCTGGGACCCCTGATAGCCTTGAATAGCTCTATGGAGTCATGCCTCCCCCAGCAAGGAAAAGAAGTTTTTATAGCAGGGGCTCAGCCTCCCTAGAGGCCCAACTGTTAAATTAAAATGATCTAAAAAATACTTCGTTGTCTCCAAGGTTCCCATGCCCCCCTGGGTTGATTCACAACTTTTACCCTGGAGACAAAGAGAACTAGGGAACAGAATGTTAAGTATGTGTACATGAAACCTATTCATAAAAAGAATAAGAAAGGCCATAGAATCACAAACTTGTATATGAATATACATGTGTATGAGCATACCCCATAAGTTGTTTAGCAAATATAGCTCTGTACTTAAAGGACATATCTAAAGTTCAACACCTCCCTCAGACTAGCTATGTCAGCCCAGGAATATCACTTAATCTCCAAACCTCAGTTTCCTCTTCTGTAAAATGGAGGGAATATTGGAACCTCCCTTATAACATTATTGTAAAGATCAAATGAAACATTTTTAAAATGCTTACTAAACCTCAAAGTGATGGCTAGGTAGTGCAGTGGATACAGCCCTGAGCCTGGAGTCAAGATGACCTCTGTTCAAGCATAAATGCTTCAGATACTAACTGTTTGACACAAATCAAGTCCTTTAACCTTTGTCTGCCTCACTTTCCATCACTGAAAAATGAAGTTGATAGTAATACTTATTGTCATCTGAGAAGATCCAAGGAGGTAATATTTGTAAAGGCCAAGCATGGCGCCAAGAACATAGAGGCCTTTACCCCCTATCCCCATAAGCATGAGTTATAATTATCAAAACTATACCTATTTGCCAAATTCATTTATTACTGAGCACAGGCATAATGGTGGACACCCCCAGTTTAGTTTAGAATAAAAATGGAATCCTTTAGATTTATATTTTAAAGACTTGAATAGTCTGACATCAGTCTAATTTTATTTTTCATTTATTTCTTAAATTGAATTTTATTTTACTTAAACAAAAATCTTGCGTCTTCTCTTTCTTACATATTCCCCCATTAAGAAAATCAAACGCCTCTAAAAAAATGTGGTGTAAAGCAAAATAAATTCATACATTGTCCTAGCTTTGATCTCGCTCACTCTCTACTCCAGGCAAAGTGATGGACAAAATAATTCATTTCCCTGCCCTGCGTTTTTGTACAGGCTCTGCTCCAGTGCTTTGAATATTTTCCCTACTAATAGTCTTTACCCCTTAGAGACTCTCTTTTTTAGATTCAACTCAAATGTCACTCCAGAAGAGGCCTTTCCTGACGATCTCACATGTTTGACTCCCTCTGCATTATATTTTTATTGATTTTTGTAGATAGTTATTTTTCCATATACATGTCATTTCCCTTCCAGTAGAAAGTAAGCCCCTTGAAGGGAGGATTGTCTCATTTTTTTACCTTTGCATAACCAGAAACCAGTGGAGCACCTACCTGGCTTTTAGTAGGCCCTCAAATATTTGTTCATTTACATTGAGTTCCACGTACATATACGTACACTAATACATTCTCAAACTACAAAGAAGCATATGTATACACTCAGTATATTCAGTTCCCCACATGGTCCGAAAATCAGCTTGAACATAATGCCATTCTGTAATCGTCTGTGTTTTAGCTTTAACTCTAGTAAAATGGGGTGAAGGTGGTCTAGATCAGGGGTTCTTAATTTTTGTGCTGTTTCAGAGAATTCTTTAGAAGTCTGGGGAAATCCATGGACCTTTCTCTCAGAAGGAAATTTCATTTCCTATATTCATAATTGACTGAAATATTCAGTTTAATTTAGAGGACAGTGAAAATAAAGAGTGAAATATTTTCCTCCAAATTCATTGATCTCACACATTCTATCCATGAACACCTGACGAGTATGTAGAAGCTAGGTTAAGAATTCTTAGTCTAGATTGTTGTTAATATCCATTCCAGGTCTTATTTCTATGATTCCATGATTTATATATATGACTATGTGCATTTGTGTTCAAACACGCATATTGCTGTGCCCTCATGTACTTGCAGACACGTCTACACACAGTGTGGCAGACCAAGTTGGAATATTATCCTCTCAGGACTCTCGTTGGCATGCTCACCATCACTCTCCTGCCTCACTCTCTTATTATGTTCCATATCCCTCACATGGATGTCTTCTCAATTCCAGGATTTTAATTTGCACCTTTAATGAATCGTCATGCCTACATATTAACAAATTAGGCCTAGACTTTCTTCCCTTACAGAAACGCATTCCCTCCCGAAGAACCTGCCACCATTTTCACAAGGACCTTCTGCAGAACAACTTTCCTGTCTTTTTATCAAGGCCAAGACAGAAGTATTACTAACGGGCCACAGAGGAGGGGAAGAGGTTCACAGAAATAATTCCTTCAAAAGTAGTATGTGGCAGTAGTAGGATTCGAATTCAGTTTTAATATGTTTCTAACTGATTCATGCTGCCTGTCCATTGTGGAGAGTTGTCAGGGATTCTTCCACAGGATCCACAGGTGCACTGAACCACACACACACACACACACACACACACACACACACACACGGAAGCAGCCACTACTCTCTCCAACAGTGATTCAAAGTTTCCTTTGTTTTATTATATTTTCTGACCTATGATGTCTTCATTGCTAATAATCACATTCATCTTTAATATTTAAAGAAAATACTAAAAATGTAATATGTCTACAAAATATCCACAGGAAATACAAAGTTTTAGTGGCGGGGGGGTGGGTCATACATTTCCATCAGATAGAAAACCATAATAGGGAACAGGCCCAGTTGAAATCTAAATGAACATTTCTCACCCCAAATGGTTCACTTTATATTTTGACAGATGATTTTCCCCTTTGGGAATAAAACTCAATCTGTTGCTGTTTGTTCTCTTTTTGTTTTTCCCTGGAGAATTTATGGAAAGGACCACATTACATTTCTAACATCCCAAAGTTGAGATATATGTCAAGTACAAAGTAAGATATACTTGAGGAAATTATGATTTTTCCCATTTCTCCTGAATCAAAGTAGTTCTTAAAATATTGAATTATTGAACTGGAGATTAATATTATCCCATGTATTTAAAACTAAGCTGAAGTCTGAGATTGCTGGATTTGGAATGTGACAATCCAAGTGTGAATTCTAGCTTGGTCCTGTACTTGATTTAGAACAAGTTTGCTTTTTGTGTCTCAATTTCTCTATCTTTAAAATGAGGGGTTGAATTAGATTAGTTTCCCTCTAAATTATCTTCCAGTCCTAAAGCTTCTTGATTATAAAGAGATGTGATTATCTTTGAAAATTCATTTACACCATAATTGGTCCTTTACTCAGTAGACAAGCTTTAGGCGATCGTCCAAGACACATAGAAGGTTGCAGGTTTTTTCAGTCACTCAGAGACATTCAGAGATGATATTTAAATAGAAATCTTGATTACAAGTCCAGTTCATATCCACTGCAGTGAAGGAATGAGGAAACTACAGCCTTGAGGCTACATGTAGTCTTCTACATCTTTGGGGGAGGCCTTTTGACTGAGTCCAAGTTTTACAGAACAAATTCTTTCATTAAGGGGAATTGTTCTGTGTAGGTTGGGTTCAGTCAAAGGGCTCCACTTGAGGACCTAGAGGGCCACATGTGTCCTCTGGGGCATAGACTCTCTCTAAGCTGAAGGTTCCCCACCTCTGCATTACATCATATTTTCTCTTAGGTTCACTATACCTGATTTCCCTTTACAAAATGAGTTCTCACAATGAGCATTCCTTGAGCTCGGAAAATCAGACTTTTTATTCCACGTAATCCAGAAACACACAAATAGATTTCAATGCACTCTATGAAAAAGTATATTTCTATCATCATCATCATCATCATCATTGCTACAGCTAATCTAGTGAGTTTCGATCGCACTTTACAAATTTCCTAACTGTGGGAGTAAAGAAAAAACAAGCAATTAACTTCAGAGAGGTTCAGTTACCTCATTGCAAAATTCAGTTCGTACTTTTACCTTACAGGATTGTTCTGTTTTGCAATTTTTTAAGTGCTATTTAAAGTGAATTATTTTGTACAACTTTTGTTAAAGGACATAAACTTACTTTTTCTCTCAATCTAGTGGGAAGAGATGTAAGATCTCCTTATTAGAGTGAAGGCTCTAGGTTGCCTCATTTGGAACTCTCATAGGCAATATCAGGCTTTGATGTAATTGAATAATTTCTATTGTTTTCAGGGGAGAAATATTTCTAATTCTATGATTTCATTATTTCATGTTTTGTTCAATATAAATAAATCCACAGAAATATTTATTTCTGCCTTAGATATACTTACTGTAGCCCCAACATTTCAACGCGTTAAACCATTTTATTCATTCTCTAACATTTCTTGTTTATAAAAGAATTCAAATTAAGTGGTATAAAATATATTGTCAAAGAATATAAAAGAACAAAAGTGAGTGAGAAAAGAAAGACCGAGGTAATTGGTAAGAACATTGATAGCAGAAAATTTCCTTGTCAGGTCAAGAGAAGAAAAAGTTCCTGAGCTCAATGGGTGAGTCCCTTGTGAACATTTTAGAGACTGTGGAAAAAGGTCCTGGAAAAGCTGAGATCTGAGGCCACAGGCCCAGGAAAGAGATCACAGGCTTTTGGAGGGAAAATCAAGATTACAATGTTATTCTTTTTTCCTCTCATTTCCAGTTATATCATTTTTTTGCCAATAAAACTAATTATCTACCTTGCCTAGAGCTAATCTAAAACTCAATTCTAGCCATATGGACATACAAATGCAGTCTAAACATTGTTCATATTCCAAGATTTATAAGCATATGTACACGCTCTGACACTCAGATCTAAACACAGATCCAAAATTGCTTCTATTAATCCCTGCAGGTTTTTCTGCTTGTTTCTTTGTTTTTTTTCTTTCCTTTGCATATATCCATGACCCTCAACACTTTTGTAAATGGGGAGCGGTATCATTTTGGGATTATTTATTCTCATTTTTTACACTATAGTTCTTACAGAATATGAATGATCTTCCCATTATATCAAATACTTCTCAGTCTTCTTCCCCTCTCCTTTTTTTAGTTTCATTTCTTGAATAAGCATGAATGTTCATGTTTCTTATTTATTTATTAACCCCTAGGTGGAGCAGTGAATAATACTGAATTGGGAGTCAGGAAGAACTAAGTTAAAATTTTTCTTCAAAAGCTTTCTAGCTGTGTGATCTTGAACAAGTCTCTTTTCCTCAATTTACTCATCTGAAAAATTAATACAATAATAGCATCTATCCCCTGGAGTTGGGAAGATCAAATGAGAGATTATATCTAAAATGGTTGACAGATCTTCAAGCATTAGATAAACTCTGCTATCATCATCATTACTGTAGGGGAAGTAGATAAACAAGAGGATAGAGTACTGGGTCTAGAATCAGGAAGACTAATCTTCCAAAGTAAAAATCTGTCTTCAACACTTACTAGCTGTGTGACCCTGGGTAAATCACTTAACCCTGTTTGTCTCAGCTCCCTCATTTGCAAAATGACTTGGAGAAGGAAATGGCAAACTATTCTAATGAACTTTCCAAGAAAATCCAAAATATGGTAACAAGTGTAGGACATGACTGAGAAAGGATGGACATGTCTCAGTTTCTCACTCCTGTGTCATCACTTATAGCTCTGCTCTTTGGGGTCAGTTAGAAATGCATACATGCCAGATATCTGGATACAACTCTGATTCTGCCTTTATCTTTTCCTATTCTTTTCTTCAGGCTCAATATCCCTGATTCCTTCAATTTACCTCTCATTGTGACCGTCTTCCCTCACACCATGCTTTAGATTCCTTTCAATATCCAGAACTCATGCTGTCAATATGCCTCCTAAATTATGATGCCCACAATTCTTTACCCCTTGATGCATTTGAGTTCATCTTAGCCAAGAAAACCATCTTTGTGCTCAAATTTTAGAGAAAAAAATAGGTGCTTATCTGAGTTCTTGGGAACTTGAAGTCATTTTCTAGGGACAGGTTGAAAATCCTTCTTCTCTCAAAACTTACTGAAAAAGTTTAAGTCCTGGTCAGGTTCTGGTCCTGAGGGAGAACAGAGTCCCTTAAGAGACAGATGATTCTTTCCATTGAGCTGATTGGATAAAGGATGGAGATTCTCAAGGCACAAATAGTGTTGTCCTCCAACTCCAGTGTAACTAATGGATAGGAATCCATATGAACTAAGAAGCTGTTGAGATATTGGGTGATCTCAACCCCTGCTACCTGTAATGACTTACCTTAGTCAGGATATTTTTTTCAGATCCCTATGTATACACTTGCCTTTTAACCTGCTTCCGCCCCAGCAGTAGTCACTGGAAATAGGATTGAGTATTTGTAGAGATGTACAACCAGGTTTTTAATACTGAAAAAAGAAGAAAAATTTGAAAGAGGACTGAGTTGTCAGGCTGAAGAACCCATGGACCATGTGGATAAACATTTCCCATTTACCATGGTAACTGCTCCATGTATAGAGTACTCACAGGGTAAAAAGCTAGTAGTCATTTAAGCAGAGATCCAATAGAAAAGTTACTTGAGTGGTCATGACAGGGACTGTGATTTAAAAAAAAAAGAAACAAAGAAGAAAATGTTACCAAGAACTGATTATTAAACACTAGATCCTTTGCCAGTGTTTTCATACATCTATTGTTTGGGAGGGTTCATTCTGCCTAGGAATGAAGGAGAAATGAAAACTGATTGATTTGAATGTGTACATGAATGAAGTCTATTGACTGAACACAATCCTGTCTGTTGAGTAAAAATATGAGTTGAATTAATCTTATGAGCTGAGTTTCTTCTTTGGGAAGAAAATGGGCCAGAAGAAAGTGTGAGCAATGGTCTTATTTTCTGAAGGTTTTTGTTTTTTTCCTCTTCCTTAGAAGTGGAGGAGACTAGGTGCTCTCTCTATCCCCACTGAGGAAAAGGTCCACAAATACTTCCACATCTCCCAGTTATGGATATTCGTCAAATTGCGAGACTAGGTAAGAAAGAAGGAAAGAAAGGAAGGAATGAAGGAAGGAAGGAAGGAAGGAAGGAGGGAGGGAAGGAGGGAGGGAGGGATGCAACTTAGAATTTTTAATGCCTTCAGATTTCATAAGCAAGGATGTTACACAGAAGATTTGGGGGTTTCTGTTTTTACATTTGCTCAAAGTTCTGAACTGATAAATTGTCTCTGAAAATGTCTATTCATGTAATCTTTATCTATGTGGTTTTCTAATCTTTTGAAACCCCTAACATAGAATCTATATTTGAGGTCACTAGTTCTATAGGACACCTAAACCAGAGAAGGGATTAAGAAAAGATGTGTATCATTTTGTATTGGTAGATTCACTTTGACTATTTTCATTTATAATTTCTTTAAAGAGTTATACAATTTGGTCACAATTTAAAATCAGTTTCACTAACTTTAGTTTACAGACGCCATTATCTTCCTCTTTTGAAAATGTGGACATTCATCCTTTTCTAGACCTCAAGGACTTTTGCCACAAACTTTCAAAAATCCCTGACAGTAGCTTAGAAAATCACATCTACTCAGTTTTTTGCTTATTTGCTTTCATTCCACTCAAGGATGTGGTTTCAAGTCAGGTGACTTGAACTTCTTTGAGAAGGGGAAGTGAGAGTTCTCTCTTATGATCATTGCCTTACCTAATTTGATTATGAACACCCTATCAGTGCTATTCATTCTGTGATTTTTTTAGGTCAAGGAACAAGATGTTTGAGGTAAGAGTAAACTTCCCTAAAGGGTAGTGATTTCTCAATCACTGAAGGTCTTCAAGTTATTGTTCTACTTATCAGTTATGTTCTATACATCCTTTTTTGTTTAGATATGCATTGAATTAGATACCTTTTGAAATCCTTTCCAGTTCTGAGTTGTTGTGATAATCTGAAAAATCAACACCATCCTATTGTCCAAAATTGAAGTAAATCAGACATTCTGGAGGTAGAGGTGACCACACCCCCAGCACCATTCCGGAACAAAGAAATAAGTATGAGAATATATAAGGTAGTTTGAATTGCCATTATTTATAGCTTCAGTTAGGAGTATTCTGATACCAGCTGTATTTAACCTCTTGAGTATTGATTGCTGAACTTTCAGTGTAAACATTTAGAATTTGAAATCTGATAAACACTATGAATCATAGATTTGATGCCTTGTTTTATTGATTGTTTAGACTTAAAGTGAAGAAGAAAAAATTTAATAATGCAGATTCAAGTTAAAAGTGTTGTGATCATTGTTGAAGAGTCAGTTGTAAAACATTTACCACCACATCCCTAATTGCAGGATAGAAATGGGAGGCTAGCATATGGAAGACAGTCTTAGGATTTCATTGACTTTGGTGATAGTTTGCGGTGGGTAAGTGAGAAGAGCTGTGTTTGTGTGTATAGGACCAGACCACCAATTTCATTGATGAAAGGGATTCCCAGTAAGAAAACTCCCTCTAGACAGTCAGAAATAGAGAGTAAAATAAAAGGGTGACAAGATAGGATAGAGGGAAATATAGTTAATCTTTCACAATATGGCTAGTATGGAGATGTTTTGCATGACAATACATGTATAATCTTTATCAAACTTATCTCCCCAACCAGTTCTTCTTATAAGCAGTAACTGTACTTTCTATACTGAAAAACGCCTAGCAATGTACTACATAAATATGAGACTCAGTTTATCTATGTATGTATATATCTATCAACAAAATTGTATATTTGGATAGATATATGTATGTAGATACATACATACATACATACAGATAGATAGATAGATAGATAGATAGATAGACAGCAGCTAGGTGGCACAGTGGATAGAAGGCTATACCTGAAGTCAGAAAGACTCATCTTCCTAAGTTCAAATCTGGCCCAAGTTACTAGCTGTGTGACCCTGGGTAAGTCACAACCCTGTTTGCCACAGTTTCTCATCTATAAAATGAGCTGCAGAAGGAAATGGCAAAGGACTCCAGTATCTTTGCCAAGAAAAACCCAGATGGTGTCATGAAGTATTGGACACAATGAAAAAGACTGAACAACAAAATATAAATAGTAGCTAGATACTGTATACATACATACATATATATATATATATATATACATATATTAGCATACATATGTACATATATAAATATATAATAGGCAGAGAGAAATATACACATACACACACACAAAGAGAGAAAAAGGGGAAAAGACAGGGAAGGAAGGAGACGGAAGGAAGGAAGGAAAGAGAGAGAAAAGACAGAGAAAGTGATGCAGATATGGAGACAGAGATATACAGATACTTGATACCATTGAGGATGAGGAGGAGGAGGATAAGTAGGATCATTAAAAGCCATGATAACTATTGTCCACGACACTTACGGGGCATCAGTGAGTAGAGACATAGTAATATTTGTTCTTATTTCATCACAGGGAAGGAATCCATCCCAGTAAACATCATGTCTGTCTTCAATTCTTCTGTCCTATAGCCTAGGTTTCTTTTAACAGGTTTTCCAGAGTTGGAAGCCATGTATGGTTTGATCTCCATTCCCATCTGCAAGGTCTACATTATTTCCGCTGAAGGAAATACCACCATCCTCTTCATCATTCAGCCAAATCCCACATTCCACCAGCCCATGTACTACTTTCTGTCAATGTTGACTCTAACAGACCAGGGTCTGTCTACCACTACATTGACTACTATGCTCAGTGTCTTCTGGTTCCAAACCCAGGAGATCCCTTTCAATGCCTACTTGATTCAGATGTACTTCATCCATGTGTTCTCCATCATTGAGGCTCCTTTGTTGTTGGCCATGGCATTTGACCATTTTGTGGCCCTCCTTGAAACCCTTCACTATTAAACCATCCTCACTAATGGGTTAATTACTGGGATTTGATTGGCTATTGCTTGGAAGGGCACTGACTTTGGTCTTTCCAGCCTCCTTCCTCTTGAAAAGGCTACAATACCAACCCATCAATGCCCTCTCCTACTCCTTTTGTCTGCATCAGGACCTGATTAAGATGACAGTATGCAGTCGGAGGATTAGCAGTATCTATGGCCTCATGGTGGTCATCTTCTCCATGGGACTAGACTCAATATTACTTCTTCTGTCCTATGTACTCATCCTGGCCACAGTGCTGAGCATTGTTTCTAAGTCAGAGCATGTTAAAGCTACTCTCCCACATGTAGCTGAAGGAGGGAAAAGCATACTCACTAAATTTGATATGAAAATTTATATCACACCACAGGAAAGTAGGAGAAGAGATGGTAAGTGGGTGAGGGGAATTTTAGAAGGGAGGGCAAATGGGAGAAAAGAGTCACTAGAAGTAAACACTTTCGAGAAGGGACAAGGTTAATTGTAGGGGAAAAAATAAGAGAGGATAGAGTAGGACATAGGGCAAAATAAATAGCATTACACAACATGATTATTATGGAAGTTTTTTGTAAAAGAACACATATTTAAGTCTTTATTGAATTGCTTCCCTTCTCAGTGGGGCTGAGGAGGGAGTGGGGGAGGGAGAGAAGTTGGAATTCAAAGTATTAGAAACCAAATTTGAGAATTTTTATTGCATATAATCTGGAAATAAGAACTACAGGGA
Organism: Potorous gilbertii; assembly: GCA_028658325.1. NCBI lineage: Eukaryota > Metazoa > Chordata > Mammalia > Diprotodontia > Potoroidae > Potorous > Potorous gilbertii. The sequence continues at coordinate 74,495,094 of CM053771.1, read as the reverse complement.
AAGGGGTATAGAAATTTATCTTGCCCTACAAGAAAAGAGAGAAGATGGGGATAAGTGAAGGGCGGAGTGTGACAGAAGGGAGGGTGCATTGAGGGAAGGAGTAATCAGAATGCATGGTATTAGGAAACAGGAGGAGGGGAATGATGGGAAGAAATATTAGACATGTTACAAAATGAGGTAAAAGCAACTAGTATTAAAACAATAGACTGAATTACTGAGAATAAATCAATGACATCTTCAGTTTGAAGAAGAGAATTTCAGTCTAAATTTCCTGGAGGAAAGTAACCTCAGGTAAAATTTGGTATTGACAGCAAAATTAAGGTTTTAATGGTAAATTTGATTTTATGATTGCTTTTTAATCAGGAACTAGAATGTGTATAGAAAGGCATGCAAGCCACTTTAGACTTGCCTCAAAAGATGCTCCTTAGCCAAAGTGAAATTATAATTGTATTTGAAACCTGTTTATTGGAACTTGCTATTTTTAGATGCTATGGGACTGTTAAGTGACTGTTCTTCTGAGTCTAACTCCAGGTATGGGTAGCAAGAAAGGTGATCTGAGCCTCCAATCCATAATGTCAGTAAACTGGTGAGATGCTGGTATGAAGTGCATAAGGTGATCGCATGGAAAGGGTGGGAGAGTGGCTGTTCAGCCTAAGCTGAGGTAGGTCTCTCCTGACTTGGTTTCCCCACTGACACCTGCCAACTTTAAGCCTGACTGAATGCAAATGGGCAATCTAATCCTGCCTGGAACTGATATGAAATTGGGGAGATATTGTATCTCTGCAATGTCCCTATTCTTGGTGCCAATTTGCAACATTCAAAAGGTTTGTAAGCTTAATACCAGATCTATTCAGTTATAGATTATTTGTAGGGCAACATCTGAGGTTAAGTCTGAAATTAAGCTATAGGCTTAGGACTTTAGACCAACAACAATAAGTCAATTCTTAGTAATACCATGGAGACAATTAGGTCAAGAGCTTGTGAAGTTAGCAACATAAATACTATTTGTGTCTCAGTTGGCTAATGTTTAAAAAAAATTATTTTGTGGTCCATATCATAAATGCTTTAAAAAGAAGTATCACCTGACCAAAAGTTTGAATTGTTTTTTCTGTTATGAACTGTGTTAAAAATGAAAAATAAAATTAAAAAAAGAATCAAATAGTATAGTGTAGGTGTAGTGAAATGGTAAAGTACAACAGCAATAGTGAAGCAAGGTTGTCTAATGACAAAAAATCCATTGATAGAAGGGTCTGGGTCTGTTTATGCTTGCCCAAGCTGAGGGGCCATCAGTTCTGTGATTAAGTTTCAGCAGTGTTCATCCAGAGGTTGGAACACAAAGAATTATTGTTGTGTTTCCTAGTCCTTAGCTCTGAAAAGCAGGGTGTCTCTTAGTACACCTTGAAGAGTCTAATCAAATCACTCTTTCAATAGACCTTAGAACAAACAGTAATAGAATTAATTCAATTTGACTAAACTAAAATTTATTTAGAATGTACAATATGTGAAATGTCATATTTAAAGCAAGGTACAGAAAGATGAAAAATGGTATGATAGCTGCCCTCACAGAGGTTACACTCTAATGGAGGTATGTGGTTGGAGATACAATGAGTGGTTGTTAGAGCTAGCTCTTACTGACTCAGTAGAGTTGATTGTTCAGATTTCAATGTAATCATTTATACCTTAGAAATTGATGAATATTAAAAATTGGGACTGTGTTGTCTTATTTTTTGTCTAGACTTAAGAAAGTGAGTAATAACACAAATGAAACTTAAAAGTGTGTACCACAGTTAAATATGTATTAGGACACCACTAGTTGTATCATATCGGCAGATGATGCATAATAAAGGAGCTGATGGTATAGCAGATAGAGTGGCAAGCCTCAAACACCTACTATATAACTTTTACAGATCACTTAAACATTTACCCTCAGTTTTCTCATCTATAAAATGGAGATAGTAATACCATTTACCTCCTGTGGTTATTGTGAGAATAAAATGAGAAAATTGAAAAGCACTTACCACAGTGCATGACACATAATCCTTATGTAAATGTTAACAGTTATTATTGATTATGATGCTTACATGCCTACATTTAAAGTAGGAAGTGATGCCAGCACAGGACAGATTCTAACAATGTTGTCTAGCAATATTTCAAGAGTAAATCACATTTTCATCAGGGAAAAGGAGAGGACATAGATCTGGAGAGAATTTCAGGGGAGATAGCTCCAGGGTGAAACTGAGTCTTGAATGAAGGTAAGTATTCGGGAATACTCCCTCTGAAACAGGTGTTGATTTCACTCATGGGAGACATCCTGTGCCCAGGAATGGAGCAGGAAATGGCATGATGAGTTTTGGGAGGACTTACAAGGCCAGTTATCCTGGAAGAGAATGGGATTGATGGGAAATAAAATGAAATGATATCGAAAAAAGTTAAATTACAGCTGTACTGTGGAAGATTTCAAATGCCAAGCTGAAGAATGTGTATTTCTATTTTAAGGAATTTGTATTTTGTCTTTCAGTATCTATACTGAAGAATGAGATTTATATTGACGATGAATAGTTCAGCATATGTTTAAAGAGAAGAAGAAGGAGCAAACTCAGCCTCTAATTTAGATGAATTATATGCATCATAGATTTAGAGTTTGGAGAACTCAATAGAAATCATCTTGTCCAGCCTTTATATTTTACAGCTAAAGAAATTAAGACAAAAAGAGGCAAAAAGTAAAATAACATATAGCAGAAGCAATACTCACCTGCAGGTCTTTCAGTGAAAAATCCAGCATTCCTTCTATCATGCCATGCTATCTCTCTATATAGAAGAATGTAAGAGCATAGTTTTCTCAGGTAAATTCCTGAAAATTCTGGGCAAGTTCTTATTAGATATGGTAGTTGAGGACAGGCATGAGACGTAGTTTCATCTACCTCCCAGTCATGCTCTCATGTAATCATCAGAGCCTGTACTTAAAACAAACCTCCAAAAGAGAAGAATCCAGCTTAATATCAGAAACCAACATAATTTGTTACTTTTATTTCCATGTTCCCAGCATAATTTTCACGTGCAAATTTTAGCCAAGTTCTATTTATACTGGGATGGTTCAAAACAGAGAAAACAATCAGCATACTCAATCATGTTGTTTAGTTGTTTTATACTTTTGTGATCTAATCTGGGGCTTTCTTGGCAAAGAAACTAAAGATGTTTGCCATTTCTTTCTCCAGGTCATTTTACAAATAAGGTACTGAGACAGATAGGGTTAAGTCACTTGCCCTGCAATGGGCAGATAAGAACAATTCATTCCAATGGTATGAAACTGAAGCAGGTGCTGTTAATTGCTTGGAACTTGATCAGACATTAAAAATACCAAGGTCATCTGCTGTAGCCCAGGACATTTCCAGTTTTAACTTCTTTTCTGCAACTCAACTTTGATGATAATGGAAGAGAGAGTGAAGCTGATGATTTTGTATATTATTGCCTCACTTAAATTCAATTCATGCACAGCTTTCTTCCTTTTCTATTCTTTATATGACTAGTGTTTACACAATGACTGAAACGTAGGCACTTAAAGTAAGCACTGTGTGTTTATTGAATTGAAAAGTGAATTGAATTATACATTATAAAGCAACATTTTTCAAAACTATCTAGTATTTTTTAAAAAAGAAAAGTGTAGATAACTTTTAAATCTCATGGCTAAATTCTCAAAGTAGGAGGATGAGGTCATCTTCTTTGCCTCCTGATGACCCAAATGCGGGTCAAGAAACAAGAATTAGAACTGGACATGCAGTAACTGATTGGTTTAACACTGGGAAAGGAGTTCTACAAGACTGTGTATTGTCACTGAATTAACTTATGTGTAGACTGACTGCATCATGAGCAATGCCAGGCTGGATCAATCAAATGCTGAAATTAAGGTTACTGGGTGAAATATCTCCAATCTCAGATTTGTAGATAATACCACTCTGATAGCAGAAAGTTAAAAAGGAATTAAAAAACTTCCTGATAAGGGTAAAATAGAAAAATGTGAAAACGTTCTTGAAGCTTATCATTAAAAACAAAAAAACCTCATGCTATCATTTACAGAAACAGTGTCAGATTTTATATTCTTGATCTGAAGTATCACCACAAACAGTGACTGTAGCCATGAACTTAAAAAATATTTGCTCCTTGGAAGGAAAGCTATGGCAAAGCAGAGTTATCATTTTGCTGATAAAAGGTCTATGTGATCAAAGCTATGATTTTTCCAGTAGCAATATACAACTGTGAGAGTTGGACTATAAGGAAAGCTGAGAGCTTCAGAATTGATGCTTTTGAGTTATGATGTTGGAGAAGAATTTTGAGAATTCCTTAGACAACAGGAAGTTTGTTAATCTTGAGAACTGCATATTTATTATGACATTTAAAATGATAGCAAGATAACTAGATAGATAGATAGGAGTGGGTATAAATTAAACTAGTAATCTGAGAGTATATATATAATAATACTGTGCAGAAACTGCTGCCACAATCAGAAATGGTGAAATCAGGAGAAGCAGTTTTAAGAGGAAAAGTAAAAGACTTTGTTTTCCTTAGGTTCTCTGCAGCAAGGTCATTTGAGGGCCAATTCTGAGTTCTCATTATTCAGAGGCAATAGACTTCCTTCTAAAATGAAGTAATTATATATGGAAACATGGGTTGCAGGTAAAACAAAATAGTATATGTTGAATCCAAAGATGGGTGGATTTTGAAGAGTGAAGATGAAATTGCTTTTAGAAAGTCATATCCTGTCACCGTTACTAGGCAGAGCATGTTTCCATTGCCTGGAGACCCCAGGGTACCAACAGGGGACAAACAAATGGGCTGAGGTTATTGACCTATTGAATCATTCCTGAAAAGAGTTCCCAATACTTTCTCTTGGATTTGCTTGATCCTGACTCCAAAGGTAACAAGGTTGAGAGCAAGTGGGATCACAGCATATAAATTAGTCAAAATGATATGGATGTATTGGGGTACTTTCTTTACAAAGTGATAGGGCCATAAAGGAGAATAAGGCAGTGGTATAAAGCCAGGATGACATAGACATGGGATTCACAAGGTGCTGAAAGTCTACAGGTAGGCATCTTGAGAAGAGAGAGGGAAGATAGCTCAGAGGATTTGCATGTAGGAGAAAGCAATGACTATGATGTCCAAAAAGAGTTTACAGATAGTGCCCAATCCATACATAATATTAACTTTGATGCTGGAACAAGCCAGTCAAGAAAGGGCTATGTGTTCATAGTAAGTGTGGGGAATGATATGGTTCCCACCAAATGATCACCAAAGGATTAAGAACACAAAAGGGATCACTGTGAGGAAAGACCTGGCTACAACCTCAAGGGCCATCATGATTCTCACCCTGTTAATGAGGACAGAGCTATCATGAAGGGGGTTACAGATAGCCACACACTGATCAAAGACCATGGATATTAGCACAACTGATTCCATGCCAGTAAAGTTGTAGATGAAGAACATCTGAGTGAGACAGGCCCTAAAGCTCATCTCCAAAAACTTGAACCAGATGATGCCCAGCATCTTAGGGATAGAAAAAGAATAATAATATTTTTATACAATGCTTTACTATGTGCCAGTCAAGTGCTTTATAAATATTATTTTTTGATCCTCACAATATCCCTGGGGATAGGTCTAGTTAGTATCCTGATTTAATCAATGAGATAGCTGAGGCAAACAGAGTAAAAATGACTTGCTCAGGATCACACAACTAGCTGGTGTATGAGACCAGACACTATCTTCGATCTTTCTGACTCCGTACAGGTGCGCCATCTACTGTGCCACCTGTGGTTCAATATGAAAAATGATTGGAAATCTAGAGAAATTCAAGCAAAAGAAAACAAAATTTCACATAAGATTACATAGAAGAAATAAATTAAAAAAAAGAAATTTTATCGTTAAAAATGTATAGGTGGTGGTTGGAAGTTTAAAGTGAGAAATCAGGAAGAAAAGAGAAAAAAACACCAGAATCCAAGGGACATGTCTAAAATTGCCTCTTAGTCAACTAGGGGATGCCTGAGCAATTTGTGGTATAGGAATATAATCAAAGACGTCCACCATAAGAAATGACAAAAGATACAATTTTAAAGAATGCGAGGAGCTTTGTCCTGGAAATACAGGTTCTAAGCCTTTCATTTAATGATCACCTTTGTTGGGTGCCTTGATTAGGCATCCATATCAATAGGGGAATGTATTTTATTTTCTATGTCTTTACTCATTCATTAAGGAAATTAAAATAAATTTCTTGTGTGCCACTTGCTCCGGAACTGTATGAATTTAACCAGAGAAACTGGATGTTAAAATCCCTGGACTTGAGAAACATTCATATAAACTGGTCTGTGACTTCTTCAGGCTTGGAGAAACTACAGGCACATACTAGATCTGTTATTCATGATGTTCCTTTCATTGATCCCATATTACAACGTAAAATATCATCTACGCTATCCATGAATATCTACCTGCTTTCTGAGGTGACCTACTCTATTCAGCCACTGACTAGATAGATCTCCCTGAAAACCAGCACTTTGGAGTTTTGGTAGGGAGAGAATCAAGGGCTATTCTGTTTGAGTGAATCAGTATTTACTTTCCCCATTAAACTAGTAAGACAAGTTCAACCAGTCTGAATGAGACACAGCTGAGGTTTAGAAGATCACGTACTGCAGAGAGTACAGGCCTTGACCTTCTACTCTTTATGGAAGATGGGTAGGTTCTCTAAACTTAGGTAAGAATTGGACTTTAGGGGGCTTAGCTTTTTGATGAATAGATTAGGTTAGGAGCTAGCAATTACAAATGGTTTTTAAACAAGGAAAGACAATTGATACCACCAGGAGATGGATCATCCAAGAAATGTTAAAGAAAAGTGAAAATTACTATTACTTGAAGAATAGTCCTTTGAGGTGCAAGGTAGGCACATTTTTACTAATCTTACATAAGCACATAATTTCCATAAGCAAATGGTCTACTGTTGCACCAGTGAATATATCTTTGTATAGTCATTTTTAGTCATGTCAACTTGTTGTGACTCCATTTGGGGTTTTCTTGGCAGAGATACTGGAGTGGATTGCCATTTCCTTCTCAAGCTCATTTTACAGATAAGGAAAATGAGTCAAAAAGAGTTAAATGACTTGTCCACAGTCACACAGTTTCTAAATGTCTGAGTCCATAACTGAACTTAGGAAAATCAGACTTTCAGACCCTAGGCCAGGTATTCTATCCACTGAACCAAGATGCCCAATAATAGAGAAACTAGTGAGACATTTCAAACCATGAAAAAAAAAGAAAAAGAAAAAAAATCCACTTATTTTTAATGATACATATGTATGTAGGTAGATAGAGAAAGAAATGATACTGTCAGAAGGAACCTAATGCAGCCTTTGGAAAGGATCTAAGTGAATGGGTAGATTATTCACTATTGTTGACAAATGAAGTAATTTCAAAAAAGAAACATAGATTCAGAAAGTAAACATGGAGTTTAAAAATAAAAAGAATCCATGACTCTTAACTAGGCTATGGAGAATATAGACTTACAGCATTTTATTAATTTGTACAAGTGGGTTTAAGGTAGAAAATGAAATAAAAAAGAAAAACTTGCCCATAGATATATGCTATCAGTTACTATAGAGATGACAAGGTTCAACATAGGAAGAAAATTTAGTATGGCATCACTATATGTTAAACCCTTTGTCAAAGGACAGGAATAATAATAGGAAAAAAAATAAAAGCAAAAAAAGTTTGTGTCCAAGGAGTTTCCATTCTTATGGAGGAAGAAACAATAGGTTTAGGAGAATGTGGATTTACTCACCAAATCACAAGAAAATTCAATAGAACCATGGAATGATGGATTGACACATTCTAGGAATGGTAATGTTTATTTAATTACTGTTTATAGAATTATAGGTAGAAAGTGAACAGAGGGAATAGGATGTGTGCGTGTGCAGACTTTCAGACCTTAGGCCAGATATTCTATCCATGCCCAATAATAGAGAAACTAGAGAGACATTTCAAACCAAAATTACAACTAGGAGGATGTCACTAGGTCATAGAATAGGGAGAGAGAGGAGATGATCAAAGGAGTATTGCAAGTTCCTTAAGGAGTGTAAGTTCCCTAAGGATCTTTGCCTACTATATTGACATTACAATAAATCTTTGCCACCTTGACTTGAAGCTTGGTTGAGTGATGATTTCATTCTAGATGACCTACTCTTGTACTCCAGTCTTTTTGGGGGTCCCTGAATGCCCCCCCAAATCTCATCAGAATCAGAAGACTCATCTTCATGAGTTCATATCTGGACTTAAATAATTATTAGCTGCGGGATTATGGGCCAGTCATTTAACCCTGTTTACCTAAGTTCCTCATCTGTAAAATTAGCTGAAGGCAACAGCAAACCATTACAGTATCTTTCCCAAGGAAATCTCAAAGAGAGTCATGAAGAGTTGGACATGACTGAAAATGACTGAGCAATGACACCAATAAAAAGTATGATGGTAGTGAGTGTGGGAAATAGTGGGCAGGAAATATGACACAGCATAGTCAGAAGCAGGGTCATCCAGAAGAAACAGAATACATTGGAGTTCAATTGATTGATACAAATGGGTAGAATGACGTGAAAACAAAAGATACATGGCATCATAGTTCATAGAAGGATCAGAATTTAAGAATACTATGGAGGACAAAGCTGAGTCAACTGATGTACTTCATTTATTTTTATTCACAGGGAAAAGAAAACAAAGAGTAAGATGATTTTTTTTATTTTAAGTAAAATTATACTATCTGATTCTAATTATTTGTACTTAAAGCATATTTACACAGAGAAGACAAAGAATCAAATATATTTTCTCATAACGACTTAAAGAAACATTTTAGACACTTTTTTCTTGTGCATTTGCAACAAACAGATTTTTGCTTGGTTTTGTTTTGTTTTTGTCAGTAAGGCATCCATTTTTGGTCTTGTAAAATAGTGGAACCTACATGCAAAGATAAAATTTCATTTTACTCTATAAATATTGTTTGTTGTACATCTGAAGGATTATATCGATATTTCCAAGGGAAAGATTAATGTGAGAAAAGAAATGACCCAATAAAAATATAGGAGCATTTCCTCTCATTTACAATAAAAGTAAGAAATAGTTAAAGTTATGTATCATTTTATTCATTTGGTTGTTACAAACAGATATACAAGTATTATTTATTTCTTTTTTATTTGAAAAGTATTTGGAATGCTAAGGAACTTTTATAACAAAGATATAGAAAAAAGTGATGACATATGAAGAATTAATACTTAATCTTTTTTGAGTTTCAAGTGTCTAGAAACTGCTCTCTCCAAAGTTACTGAAGATCTCTTGATGGCCAATACAATGGTCTTTTATCAATCTTCACCCTTCTTACCTCTTTATAAGTTTGACACTCTCTATCACCCTTTTCCCTCTTGGTTTTCATGAATGAATTCTCTCGTGGTTCTCCACCTATCTATCTTACTCTTTGTCAGTTTCCTTTGCTAGATCTTAAGGGTAGTTACAGGCACTAGCATTGGGTTTACACAGGGCCTCTACCCTATGTCCATTTCTGTTTCTGTATATTCTTACTCAGGTGAACTCAGCAGTGCCTATGGATTCAATTATTATCTGTATATTGTTGATTCTCATATCTACATACCCAGTCTTAACCTCTCTAGTGACCTTGAGTCTTACATCTCAAGCTCCCTTTTGAACATCTTGGACTTGATGATTTTTAGATATCTTAAATTCACCTTGTTCAAAACTGAACTCTTTATCTTCTCCCCAAAGCTCTATTCTCTTCCAAACATCCCTATACTGGTGAGGGAAATATCATTGTCCTAGTCATCCAGACACTCATCCTGGTATCAGCCTCAAAAGCTCACTATCTCTCATCACCCCACATTTAATTTGTTGCCAAGGCCTATTGATTTTATTTTTGTAACATATTTCTCACATATTCCTCTATTTCTTCTCTCACATTGTGACCATTTTGGTATAATCACTCATCACCTCATACTAGGACTACTGTCATAATTTGCTGGTTGATATAATCATCACAAGTCTCTCCCCACCTCAGTTCATCCACTCAGCTATCAAGGCGATCTTCCTAAAGGTCATTTCTCTACTCAATAAGATCCAGTGACTTACTATCACCTCCAGGATCAAATACAAAATCCTCTATTGAGTGTTCAAAGTGATTCATAAACAGTTCCCTCCCTTTGCCTTCCTATCACTATTATTACACCTTCTACTCCTGACATTTTTTTCTGGCTGTCAGCTGTGAATGTTACACTCTTCCTCCTCTTCTCTACCTCCTTCATTCCTTAGCTTCCTTGAAGTCTAAGCTAAAATTGGATATTCCAAAGAAAGCTTTCCACGATTTCTCTTTTTTTCTTTTGTTTGTTTATTTATTTATAAATGTTCTACAATCACTTCCTTAAAATTAAGATTTTATCCCCCCCACACCTTCCCCCCTCTACCCCCCTCCCTCCCCATGACAGCATACAATTCTGTACAGGTTCTACATATACTTTCCTATTGAGCACATTTTCACTACAGTCATGCTATGTAGTCACACTAAAATAAATGGAAGACATATAACAAATCAAAACATAATACACTAAAACACACACACACACACACACACACACACACACACAAACATGATCTGATATATTCTATGAATGACTTCCATATTTCTTTCTCTGATTGTAGGAGGCATTTTGCCTTAGAAAATCATCATCGGGATTTTTTTTTCAGTAAGTTCTTGTGTTATTACAAAGTTCCAAGTCTACCAGAAAAAACTCTCACACACTGTGGTCATTGCTGTTCACAAAGTTTTCCTGATTCTGCTCCTTTCACTCAGCATCAGATCATATAAGTCCTTCCAGGCCTCCCTGAAATCTTCTTGTTCATCATTTCTTATGGCACAATAGTACTCCATTACATTCATATACCATAATTTATTAAGCCATTCCCCAATTGATGGGCATCTCCTTGATTTCCAGTTCTTGGCTACCACAAAGAGTGCTGCTATAAATATTTTTGTACATGTGGGTCCCTTTCCCATTTTTATAATCTCTTGGGGATACAGTCCTAGTAGCGACATTGCTGGGTCAAAGGGTATGCACATTTTTGTAGCCCTTTGGGCATAGTTCCAAAACATTCTCCAGAATGGTTGGATAATCTTACAGCTCCACCAACAATGAATTAGTGTTCCAACTCTCCCACATCATCTCCAGAATTTATCATTTTCTTGTTCTGAAATGTTTGCCAATCTTATAGGTGTGATATGGTACCTCAGAGTTGTTTTGATTTGCATCTCTCTAATCAGTAGTGATTTAGAGCACTTTTTCATATGATTATAGATATCTTTAATTTCTTCCCCTGAAAATTGCCTGTTCATATCCTTTGACCATTTATCAATTGGGGAATGACTTGTATGGTTATATATTTGAGTCAGTTCTCTATATATTCTAGACATGAGGCCTTTATCCCCAAGCTTAGCCGTAAAAATTTTTTCCCAATTTACTACATCCCTCTGAATTTTGGATGCATTGAGTTTGGTTGTGCAAAAACTTTTCAGTTTAATGTAATCAAAATTGTCCATCTTGCATTTCA